>JAUIMM010000555.1:3777500-5007500 GCA_031769625.1 Taudactylus pleione | reverse complement strand
GCAAAAAGAAAAAGGAGACCATGGGGGAAGGGCTACAATTATCACAAACGTAGCATACAAGAAGATACGGGTATATATTAATGCCCAACCTCTGAAATGGTAAACAGAATGTGGGATAAACAAGAAGCTTTACAAAAAAGTATTAACAGCTCATGTTCCTAGGCAAATGTGAATCAAATACAAATACTGTACTGGCATACTTACACCAATTCTAACTAACCACACAATTACCAAATTTTCCGCCTTGATTTTCCCATTACTAGAAGTCAATTGGTTTAGTACTGTCATTTTCCCACAATTTCCCCAAACAACATTATTGCATATCTTATGTAATAATACTCCATCCTTGGCTCTGAAAGACCTTTTTACAAATGTCCTAGCAAGACTCTTAGAAATGTTGAATGTTTTAAAATTGTCATATAATTATCACGTTGTAGTAAAGTCGAATAAGATAGATAAAACCCAGTGTTGTATTCTAGCTAAGGCTCATCAGTTCATAGGCAGTGACCTGGTAGTGTCTGAGGGGTCCAGGATACTTCACATGGTTATATATTGATAATCAGATAGTTTAGCACTGGTGAGCAGACTTGATGTGAGAACAAGCTAGAACTTAATTGAATATACAATTAGAAGAAATTAAAGATACAAACTAAGAACATTTATGAAAGTATGTTCCTCCACCAATAAGAGACCAGAACTCCCAGGAACAAACCAGTACATGTGATTCCAGCAGTCACTTCTGCTGGATCGATGTGATGAGCTGTAACTATCCTGATAGATGTGTTATTCTCCAGTCACTTCTTGCGGTCAGTGAGATTTAGATTTTTTTTTCCATGGCTGTAATTTTATACTTTGTAATATTTAAATGAATATCAAGCCTATTATTTAGATCTTCAAAATTAGGTTCATCATTATGAGGATTCATCCGTTCATTTAAAGTGTCTATTTTCTTTTCAGTATTAATCAGTGTGGAAGCTCTTTGTTCTATAAGTACATGAATCAGTCCAAAAACACACGGATCTAATATGGTTATTCATTTTTGCATAACAAAGGCCTTTGAGACCATGAGAGGGCTGTTAAAGTAGTCATAAACCACTTGACATGATGTGATTATTAAAATAGTTCTCTACACTACATTAGTTATGAACAAAATTTTCTAAAAGTACTACAGAGTAATAATGGAGTAGTGCTAGAGTACCAATAGACTACTCACAACTACACAGTAACATTTAAAACAAAATGTAAAGAAAAACAAGAGTACATGGGAGGAACTAGTTCAGAGGTCTCTCGTAGCAATAACTAAAGTGAATGAGTCTATAAGCTCTGTGTATATATACACATCTGTAATATATTGTTATAGTGTAATAGTGGTGTGAAAACAAAACTGTATATACTAAAATGCAAACATGAGGAATGAAAACCTTTATTATTTCCACAAACACACCTACAAGTGCATGCTAGCATCGCTGTATAAGATATTGCTCTATAAAAATCAGTCGGCATCTTTTTCAGGAGTGGAATTGCACATTGTAAAAGAAATGGACACGTTGATTGAATGTCCCATATACAGTACTACCACTTTTAGGACACCGTCATCATACATTTCAACTATTGCATTTTTCTGTACATTGTAGTCTGTTTCGCCTAAATTATGTCTGAAATGAATGATAGGAGTGAGGTATTGTCTTCATTACATTTTGTCACTTTTGTATGTTTAAGTAAGGGATGTTTATGAAATCGGTTAAAATGCACCTATAACTAAACACACTATTTTACATCAACTGCAAGGTGAGAAAGTGTCTTGTTAAATTAAGTTTTTAATAAATGCTTACCAGGACCTTCAGAGTATACATAGAATTCAAGTCCATTAGCATCCAGGAAAAACTTGCTAAACTTGGAAATGCCCCTCCCCCTTCCTTCCTTCCTTCCTTCCTTCCTTCCTTTATAAAGTGAATTTTACTTAATCAAACTTGTCATACAGAATGTTGGGCCAGATTCAATTGGCCACAGAGCTTACCATGGGCTTGTAGCTCCAGGCTTTGATACCCAGAGCTATTCAAGTACAAGCCCATTTGTATGTGCGGTAATCCTGTGGCTAACGCTCATTAACCCATAGATTTTTTGTTGTGACCAGAGATATGGATTAACAGACTTACAACGGCTGTGGTAAGTGTAGGAAATCCTACTTACCGTGGATTTCTGTTCACACCTCAGGAGGGTGTGAATAGGAATCTGCAGTAAGTACAGCCTATGGGCTTACCGCAGACTGGAATTGAATAGCTGCGGGTACTTTACCCAGGAGCTACAAGGTGAATGTATCTGGCCCAAAATTTTGTAATTTCTGCTTGATTGTACATAACAAACTGTGCAAGGAAAATACAGGATGTCCTGCCATAAGACAGCCAAATACCTCACAGTCATAGGTGTCCAAATCTATAAACTTTACCTGTAAAAGTAGAAATAAATAAAATATCAAATAGCAAATATGGTGCTTCTATAAATGGCCTGTACTGTGTTTGAAAAATGCCTTAAATCTTTATGCTTCATCTCTCTCTACCTCAATCAAATTTACACCAGCCTGGCATTATACTAATAACTTCCAGCATCAACCATTTCCCTGGCTCCACCCCTCCCAAATGGATGAAGCTTGAAAAGATTCCGTAAGTCCTAAATATTGATGGACTCCTTTCCTTTGTGAATAAAAAAGAAATACTGTACAAAATGTAACAAAATTGTAAGTGTATCAAAACATAACTTAAAACAATGGCAATTATTATGCGAACATTTTTGAATTTGTCCAAAAGTACTGCTCATGGATTGAGGAATAATGCACTACTTACTGTGAAATATACAATAAAACAGAAGCCAACTGAGAGTTCCACAACTTTTTTGAAAGCACTTAACCTGTGTTCTCTAATATCCTATATTATATAGTAGTGGGTGCATTATCTCATCTCTATCACTCTCTGGCGTAGGTGTGTGCTAAAATATATAAATTATAGCAAATTATTATCTTTGCCATTCTCTAATATCACTAGTCACCAATAATGAGGATATATTTTATATTTGTTTATGCAAGTACCAGTGGCACACTCAGGAGTTAGGTACCCGGAACCCCACCCTCCCACGTTCTTCCTGAAAGATCTTTCCTGTCATCCTGGCCCTGAGGGAAATTTGAAGGTAGACATGAGAGTGAACCCTGCAGTAAGGCCATGCACTTACACGTCGGGCACTCACATCTCTTGTCTTCACTGGGGTGCAGGTCTTGTGTCCCACTGATCACCATGTGACACTGTATGCAAAGTGTAAGGGCTGTTTCACACCCGCTGGTTTTCACCGGATGGCGAAAAATGCTGTTTTTTTTTGGCCGAATGTAAAATTTAATTATGCATAGAAACTGGTGGGTACTTTCAGACTGCATGGGCATGGCACAGTCGCCGTGTTACAGCCGGGAATATCCACTGACAAGGATGGCTGCCATGCTGTGTCCATGCCGTCCCTGCAAGTTAGTGAAGCACAAATTCCAATATTGCCTTTCACACACACTGGCTTGTACCCACCCACAAATCGATCTGCTGCTGCGCATTAAAAATGGCTTAAAGCCGTTGCATGTGAAAAGCACTGATTGCCGGGGAAAAAAAACGGCCGGATTTGGGCCGATTTTTTTTTGCCGGCCGGTGTGAAATAGCCCTAATGCTAGGTACACATTTAAAAGGCGCGGCTGACTGGCCATCACGCCGACTGAACAGCTGATTTGGTAAGCTATACACACTTACCAAATGGGAGCTCGATATGTCAGACCAGATATTACAACTGGTTGGGAATTTCATTTTGCCCACCCAGTTGAGATGTCAGTGGCTGTGCTGCAGGGCCGGCCTGATATATCTGTGTACAATGTCATTCAGACTCATCGGATGTACACACCCGCGGGTGTGCTTACGATATATCGTTAGTCATTCAAACAACTTCTATATTACAAAGTATGTTCCCAGCTTTACTTGGGTACACACAGGTGTGCTCTCTGCTGCTGCCTCTCTTGGTGATGAGGAAAAGAAAATGGTGGCATCAAAAGAGAGCGAGAATGAGGAGGCCTTTGCTATCCTGGCAACAGATGAAAGAGGTTGGGGCACCCTTCCCTACTTTTACTTTCTTGTCCTACTCCCCCAAACCTACTGTGAGCCCCCCTGCATGGTCCCCCTGTCTAATGCTGTCCACCAGCCCTGCTCCCTCTGTTCCCCCTCAGCCTTTGTGTACTATGTTTATTTTGCTTTTTCTCCCCTTTGCCTTCTGTCCTGGATTTGGTGTCCTGCTGCAGTCAGCCCTGTGAGTGCTGTGGTGAATGATGGCCAGATTGTCAATTTACTGTCGAAAGTCTAATGGCTGGATACTTAGTAGTAATCAGTTCTACAACAGACAATGAAGGAGATTTATCAAATCTTGGAGAGAGATACCAACCAATCAGCTTCTAACTGTCACATTACAGGCTGTGCTAGAAAAATTACAGAAGCTGATTGGTTAGTACTTCAACTCTCTCCACTTTCTCAAAACTCCCCCAGTAAGAGGAGATCTACCCACCAAGATTACTTCCAAATTTATTTGGCATAGCATGTTGCGACATGTTTATATATGGTATTATATATGCTTATACTCTGTATTATAACTGAGAGCAAAAAATGTCAATAACCAAACCGGTATTGTAGTAGTACTTGCAGAGCCGACATCAGGGGTGGACTGTCTGAACTACTGTCCAGGGCCCGGACACTCCAACAGAAAAGGGGGGTCCCAGCACGCTCCTACCACCTGCCCACCACCACTACAGTGAGTACAAACGAATGGGGCCCCTGGATGACGTTGCTACTTACCAATGCAAATGAATGAGGCCTCAGATGGTCCACCTCCCAACCCACCGCTACTATCTCATCCCCAAAGTGAAAGGAGCCTGCCATGAATGCCCCTTCTGCCAATGAACAATACATTTCATTTCCAGCATGCGTGACGTCATGATGTTAACATGTACCACTTAAGAGAGGAACCGCTGCACCAGCCTGGAACAAAAGAAGGGTAACAGTTATATGCTGCCTGGCTGAGGGAGAAAGGGGCTGGAAGAATACTGTGTGCAGGGCTGGAAAGACGGAGCATGTGTGTGTGTGTTTGTGTGTATATGTAATATATACTATGGTGTGTGTGTGTATATATATATATATATATATATATATATATTCTATATATATTATTAGGGATGTGCAGGCTCGGATTAGTTCGGATTTTTCCCCCCAGAAATCGGGTCTCCGAAAGAGGCAAAACTTCATATTTCATGGACAAACATCATCATTCATGGACAAAAGTCCATGAAAGATGTTTGTCCATGAAAGATGACGTTTCGCTTCTTTCTGAGACCGGAGTTTTGTCGGGAAAATCCAAACTAATCCAAACCTACACATCCCTAAGAAAAAAAATAATACATACACACGTGTGTACCAGGCACATATGCTGATGAGCAGATGCAGTTGTATATGGTTTCCATACTGAGGGCATCCCTGGGTAGTTGTACCTCTGCAATATTAGTTAAATAGTCTTCCCCATACTAAAATATGGAAAACCCCCTCTAGAAATCATGTTTGCCCCTGAGTTTTCATACTGCTCTTGTGTTGTACAGTTGTTTACAGTTTACTGTCCATCAATGTCATTAAAAGCTAGTAAGTAGCTGAGTTAGTGGCCTAAAGAAAATAAAGTTGAAACCAATGATAAACTGACTTTAGTACCTGAAAAACTTCCTCTGTACTATAACACAAGTGCCATTTCAGTCCAGCACTTTGTTAGTTTTTCTCTTTAGATCCAAAATTGAGTGATTAAAGGCTGAAATGTTACTTTGACCTTTTCATTTTGTAAATAGCAGTGAAGGCAAAACCGTCTGGGGAATATCTATTGTGTTAGAACATCTCTAAGGTGCCTGGATGCATCCTCCCTGCTGAAAAGAGACTCAATGTTTCTTGTTTGTAGTACTTTATATTGCTCTCTAAATATAAATTTTCAAAGCAATATGATATATTACAATTAGCATATACAAATTGCAGTTTAAAGACTATAATGTCTTTCAATACCGACTCCAAACAACTGTTGGTCTCTCTTTATATGACTATGAATTGTGCCATTCTCTCACAGAGCAAGGGTTTCAAATAGATCACCAGTTTCTGAAAACAAAATTATGTTTCGCAATGATTTGTAGCTTCAATTAAATTCCCCCTGGAAGGTCTTTATGACACATCCTCTATCATTATTGTCAGTCTAGTGATCAGTCTCCAAAGAGGGATTGTGATTGTCAAAATGTGCCATTGGAAAGGTTACAATCCCTTGTTATGCATTCCGGGAGTTGAGGGGTTAATATATTTGAATCCTGGAACATATTTTAAGCCCCTGTCTAAAAACAAAATGGTGTTTTAATAGGGCTAATGCAATGTATTTTTCAATTGACTGTAACCACAAGATAAAAGTGGATGATTATATTTTAATATATGGGGTATGTTGTTCTAGAAGTGTAAAGCTATAAATTTCCTTTGTATTTGCTCAAGTGTTAGATGAATGTTGATTATTTAAAATGCCCTTCATTTTGCCTGAGGCCCTTTAGAAGCCAACTAGTCATCAGTTGTCATTTCATCTTATATTGTTATAGATCTAGTACCTAGTATTCAACCCACTTTTAAATGATATAGAAAATGAGAAAGTACATTATAATTGGACTAACTTAAAGTGGACTTTGGCAGCCTGTGGCCCTAAAGTCTGTGTGTTGAAATTACACAACAGTTTGAAAGCAATAGATTTCCTACTTCTAAGATAAAGTAACAAGTCTTAAAATGCCCTGGTGACTATAAGGGGTAAATTTACTAAGATTTGAGATGGTCCCGATTTGCAAAGTGATTCATCTCACTGGAACTCTCCAAAACTCGGGTGATTTAATCCCTTTTTTTTATTCCAAATTTACCAACAGGCAATTTGAGGCTAAATAAGTTTGCCGATGGTGAAGCAGAACGAGATATCTCCCGAGTAACTCGTTTTGCAGGTGATTACTCACCCGAAATTGCAGTGTTTTCTCTCTGCAAATCTCTCCCGAGCTAGCAGCCTGCACATATCAGTGAGATATGTGCTTGCTGCTTGTGTGTTAAGACTTGTCGAAAGAGTTAAAAGTTTTTTATTTTAAAAATGACGTGAGGTTACCCCCCCCCCCCCCCCCAGAAGACTAACCAGCCCCGGACTTGCCAGCCAGTCCTGGTTCTTAAAATTACAGGGAACAAAATCTGTAGGGTTCCGCTGTAATTTAAGAACCAGCACCAGGTAGCAGGGAGAGAGCTGGTTTTAAATATACGGAGAAAAAAATTGGCATGAGGTACCTCGTATATTTAAAACCAGCCCTGGACCCTTTCTAACAGGGGACTGATGCCACGGCCAGGGGTGCCTAATATTGTTGTGGATTGTAGGATTAAGTTATCCTAATATTTGTTCAAACTTTCTAGAATAAAATAAGACATTAACTAAAATAAAACTGAAGTATTGTGTGTGTATGTAAGTAAAATAATAGGGCTTTAAATACATGCAGATAAATACTTGCCATTAATTTTCCCAATATTAAAAGTAAGAGAGACTACCATATAAGTTAAAGACACTTAGGCCCTCATTCAGAGCCACTCACTAGCGGCAGTACGCTCGTTCCGAGCGATGTTCGCACATCTGCGCATGCGTACGGATCGTTATACGCATGCGCGAACCAGTCAGTGCGGACGAAATTCATGTGCTCGCAATATAGCGAATGCCTGCTATTTTGAGTGACAGAATGAGGCGTATGTGGGTGGTAACAGGGGAAGGTGCTTGAAAATGGGGAGTGGAGATCCGAACGCAGGCGTGCTTAAAGGTCAAAACGGGCGTTTTATGGGTGTGCATAATTAATACAGCAGCGTCATTGACCACGTCACTGGGTTATTTTATAGCCAGAACTGCTCGCAAGATTGTGGTAGCAAAAACCAACCACAAGAATAGCGAGCAGGTCATACGCTGGTCGATGTACTCGATTAATCTAATAAATAGCGGACATGACGTATGGTGCGTGCGGCCAGGGGGCGTTTTTAACAAATAAACGAGCGTATGTTTTGCTCGCTCATTCAGACTTAGAGGTGTGAACAGACTGCAATTTGCGAACTGATCATTTGAATAGCCACCCCTTGTTTTTGAACGAACGACCGCAAATAGCGAACGGCTCTGAATCAGGCCCTTAAAGCCGTGATCAGCAAAAAGTTTTCGCCGAAGCGTGGTTTTCGCCTGTTTCCGACGTATCGCCCTATTCAATTCCAGGACGTTTTTGCCTAGGTGAAAACTCCATAGGCAAAAGCAGGCGAAAAAGTTTCTGCACCCAAAGACAGGAGAAAAAAAGTGCAAAATCCATATTTTGGGGTAAAAATGTGGAGACTTGGTTCAGAACCCTTTGGACACCCCCTGACTAGGCAAAAAAAAATTGGGGTAAAAATTTAGAAAGAGTTTGAAAATGGGCTTTAAGTATTGGGTCGGGTATTTTGGGGGGCTGTATGGGTGGGACAGGTGTTTTTAGGAATGCAGGGGGCTGCAGCAGCTGTTTTTATAAAACATTTTAAAATGCACTTTATTAACTACTAAATATACTAGTACACATTTAAATGTACCCCCAATTTAAGTACAGCAATTATTTTTCACCAAAGAAATTGATTTATATAATTTTTTCACACTAATGCAAGAGTGCATATAACAGCCTTTTGACTCAATTTAGGGAAACAAAATACTTTTTATCACAGCTATTACTACACTTCTATATCAATTACTAGGGTCACTTATGGTCACTTATGCTGGGCATACACTATACAATTATAAGTCCAATCTGGCTGGTTGAAAATTTGATAATGTATGGGAGCAAATGTCAATCGACCATTTGCTCACAAACACTGGAAAACAGACAAAAATGGTCGTTCAGACAATTTGGTTAAAACACACAACTTTAACCAATTTGAACAATTGTTTTTTTGTCCGTTTTTCAGTATTTAAGACCATATGATTGATTGCCATTTGCTCCCATACACTACCAGGTTTTCATTCCAACCAGCCAGATATCTGACAGATAATTGTACAGTGTATGTCCAGCATTAGGCTTTTTTGGGGTACAGACTGATTTACCCCCCAAAAAAATATTTTTCACTAGTATCGCCATTTGCACGTCTGATTTTTGCCTGTTTTGCAATTGAATAAGGCGAAAAGAATGCGATAACTTCACCTCAAAACAGGGAAATGACTCAAAAAAATCACACTTTTCACCGATTTTTGGTTTTTGACTCTAATTGAATCCGCCCCTAACTCCAGGTGATATTCGTAATTCCGAGTGATTAGCGTCTATAGCTTGGAGCGTTAAAGTGACTCTTTAGTTCTGATGAGTTAAAAATGCAGTCTTATTGCTATCCATTCTTTGTTGTCCCTCTCATTGTGTGATCTCCAACCAAGATCCCCATTAAAATGCAATAAAATACAGTGTGACACAATTTGTATAGGATCGAAACAATGGAGCAACAAGAGCTCTTTACTTATATTACAGTAAGTTCAATTACAGTCTTGGCAAGTACCAAGCGGCAGTGTAAATCAGTGGACCAGTAACACATGCAGATCTTCTGTGCCAGTTGTTACAGTAAATGTTGTCAAGTGTCGTGATGCAATAAGTAGTTCTGAGTCTGTAACAGTGTGGTTTACCCAATAAATATCATCCTGGAATAGGTCTCCAACGATATATAGCATTTGTATAACTCTCTAGGTTATTTGTACCCAATAGCTTTATTTATAAAAAATTGGTCGCACTCGCCAGACTTGTACGAAGCAATAGTGTTTACTCACAGCATGTGCAGGGTCGACGTTTCGGTCCATAACAAGACCTTTCTCAAGGCCAACGCTCAGCGGTCAAAGTCACAACTGACTGCTGAGCATTGGTCTTGAGAAAGTTCTTGCTATGGACCGAAACTTCGACCATGCACATGTACCCTGTTGACATGCTATGTGTAAACACTATTGCTTTGTACAAGTCTGGTGAGTGCGGCCAAGTTTTAATACTATTATTGGGATCCCAGTGGAAGTTCGGATATCTCTGGTTTGTTACACCCCAGGAATAGATGGATATTTGGATTACTGAGAGTGCGGCCCTTTCCACAGAGAGAGAGAGAATATATACACACAATATTCAACTGAAATATAAGATTAATGGATGAGTGTATTTAATGATTTATGCTTAATTATGTATAGCTATAAATCTATATTAAGCCTCTGGGTTATACAATGTGCATTTTATAGATCAGTTTCCTTTCCTCTTTGAAATGATTGCAACATAATCCCCTCCTGTCCAATATATATTCTATTTACTCATTTTCTATAATATTTATTTCAGGGGCTGTTTATTATCAAGTTACTTGTTTTCAATCGCAGACGCAGTTACCATGGCTTTCTATGGGGCTGCAGAAATGCCCTATTCACCAAGCTCTGAAAAGCACAGCATTTAGTCTACAATTTCATATATCTTCGAGCCGGCCTATGTTTGCACATGTGCAGTAAGCATGCTGGGTCTGAACACGGTGGTAAAGTGATATGTAGTATTTTGTTGGTTATGTGCTTCTCGAGTAGAAGTTACTATTTCCAAAACGGCAAAAAAATATTTTTTAGTGGTAGCTTCAGGGTGGCTCTCAAATGTTATTTGCTCAATGTGGTAATACAGCAGGTGCAATGTACTGTAGGTGTCTTGATATTTAAGTTTGAGATGACAGGTTACCATTTAAAACTGTGTGATAATGGTTGGGACTCATGTTAAAGGTACTGTATGTTAAAAGGACAATACAATAAAATGTGGAACTAGTTATTAAATAGTTGTATGATGGAACTGGTTATTAAGTCATACAATTGCTTGTGTGGCTAATGGCCTTAACATGGAGGAGCGCGTTCAAGTACATTCAGTATATTCATACTTGAAATACATTCTCTTCAAGTCATTTATGAATAGCTGAAGCCCAGCATGCCTAGATTCCTGCCAGAGCAGGTTTATGAAGTAAGTTAGCAACGTATGTAGTAAAGGAATAGTAGCTTGCACAGGTATAAAGAAGAATGCTTCACCCATGCATCAGTTAGTGTTTCAGAGCTACAAATTGCAGAATGGCATGACTGATCTGAGATATATACAGCCATGGCCAAAAGTTTGGAGAATGACACAAGTATTGGTTTTCACAGAGTTTGCTGCTTTAGTGTTTTTAGACCTTTTTGTCAGATGTTACTATGGTATAATGAAGTAAAAATACAAGCATTTCATAAGTGCTAAAGGCTTTTATTGACAACTACGTTAAGTTTATGCAAAGAGTCAATATTTGCAGTGTTGACCCTTCTTTTTCAAGACCTCTGCAATTCGATCTGGCATGCTGTCAATCAACTCCTGGGCCACATACTGACTGGTGGCCGGCCATTCTTGCCAAATCAATGCTTGGAGTTTGTCAGAATTTGTGTATTTCTTGTTTGTCCACCCTCCTCTTGAGGATTGACCACAAGTTCTCAATGGGATTAAGGTCTGGGGAGTTTCCTGGCCATGGACCCAAAATTTTGATGTTTTGTTCTCCAAGCCACTTAGTTATCACTTTTGCCTTATGGCAAGATGCTCCATCGTGCTTGAAAAGGAATTGTTCGTCACAAAACTATTCTTTAATGGTTGGGAGAAGTTGCTCTTGGAGGATGTTTTGGTACCATTCTTTATTTATGGTTGTGTTCTTGGGAAAAATTGTGAGCGATCCCACTCCCTCAGCTAGAAGCAACCCCACACATGAATGGTCTCAGGATGCTTTACTGTTGGCATGACACAGGACTGATGTTAGTGCTCACCTTTCCTTCTCCGGACAATCTAAAAGGGAATTCATCAGAGAAAATAACTTTACCCCAGTCCTCAGCAGTCCAATCCCTGTACCTTTTGCAGAATATCAGTCTGTCCCTGATGGTTTTCCTGGAGAGAAGTGGTTTCTTTGCTGCCCTTCTTGACACCAGGCCATCCATGAAAAGTCTTCGCCTCACTGTGCGTGAAGATACACTCACACCTGCCTGCTACCATTCCTGAGCAAGCTCTGCACTGGTGGTACCCCAATCCCACAGCTGAATCATCTGTAGGAGACTGTCCTGGCACTTGCTGGATGTTCTTGGGTGTCCTGAAGCCTTCTTCACAACTATTGAACCTCTCTCCTTGAAGTTCTTGATGATCTGATAAATGGTTGATTTAGGTGCAATCTTATTAGCGGCAATATCCTTGCCTGTGAAGCCCTTTTTGTGCAAAGCAATGATGACTGCATGTGTTTCCTTGCAGGTAACCATGGTTAGCCGAGGAAGAACAATGATTTCAAGCTCCACCCTCCTTTTAATGCTTCCAGTATGATGTTCTAACTCAATCAGCATGACAGAGTGCTCTCCAGCCTTGTCCTCTTTAATACTCTCACCTGTGTTACGAGAGAATCATTGACATGTCAGCTGGTCCTTTTGTGGCAGGGCTGAAATGCAGTGGAAATGGTTTTGGGATTAAGTTCATTGTCATGGCAATACATCTGATCAATCTTCATGACATTCTGGAGTATATGCAAATTGTCAGCATAAAAACTAAAGCAGCAGACTTTGTGGAAACCAATACTTGTCATTCTCAACTTTTGGCCATGGCTGTAGGTGGAGAAGGACATTTTTGGAGTATTCCCTCTTGTGCAGAGAACTACATACTGTAGCCATTTCCACTTCACAATAGTCTTGACATTTGCAGCAATTCAGAGCTGGTAGTCTTTGGCCATTTTCTGCACTGTACTTTCATCTCATTTTGCATGTTGAGCTTACTCACACTCCAAGCTACTGTATATATGTCATTAATGGATTGTGTACAGCGGGGTTGTAGCTAGGGTAGTGCGGCCGGTGCCATCGCACAGGGCACCACAGGTCAGGGGGGCGCTGTTTGGGCCTGTCAAATTTCTGTTTATTATCATTCTTGCTTGTAGCTTCCTCTTCTCTTATCCCCAGCATCTCCTGGTCTCCCCTATCTCTTCCCCATGAGGCCATGGTCCTTTTTTGGGTGCATTACGTCATTTTGAAAAATGAGGGGGGTGCCAATGCTCTTTCTTGGACAGGGCACCAAAATGTCTAGTTACGGCTCTGGTGTACAGTACACAAGAGTGAAACATGCAATAGTCTCAGTTGCCTGTAACATTTATAATTTATTAAGCCATAAATGAGTATTAACCCAGCAGTTTTTACCAGATAAATTAAAAGGTTTTATTTAATAGTAAATATTGCTGCTCACCAGAACACTGTTTTCATATATTTTTTAAGGCTTTGTTACACATTTACTGTATGTAGTGCCTTTGCTTTATCACTTACTATTTGATACAATGATACAATGTGTGTTCCCATGACCTTTCTGGCCAGGTCCCTTTTCCCACTTGTTCCATTCTGTATATTAATTTCATTTCAGTTCAGAAAATTGCATTTGCATCTGGTTCCGTCTGCCAATCTTTAAAGCTGAGAAAGTAATTTTGATGAATGTTATCCTGAACTTTCTCTCTCTTTCTTTCCTTACTTGCCATCCAGAATGTTATCTGGTTGCTCTGTAACATGAAGCACATGGGGATGCTTTGTATGTGTATTACAGTTGAGAAGTGTGCAGGTCTCTCAATAGAAACTACAAAAAAACGCATTTGCTTGTTTAATTAAAAGTGAAACCCTCTGCATTTCAATACAAATAATTTGCCCAAGTTCCGTGAGATAGGAGTTTAAGAATGTAATAATTTAATGCTGCAGCACGATCTCCCCGAACGCTGGAAGTTTACTGGGGTCTGATATCATCCAAATGTGTGGCTGGCAAGGACAGATAAGGCTTTAAATGGAGTTGTTTTTCCTCTTTAACAGATGTCGCAGTCAGCTCATTCTCAATTCCCTGGGAGACTTAACATATTTAAGCAAAGTAAAAATAATTAACTGAAGTTTTT
Organism: Taudactylus pleione; assembly: GCA_031769625.1. Classification (NCBI taxonomy): domain Eukaryota; kingdom Metazoa; phylum Chordata; class Amphibia; order Anura; family Myobatrachidae; genus Taudactylus; species Taudactylus pleione. Next base: position 4,993,464 of record JAUIMM010000555.1, on the reverse strand, counting down.
TTCCTAAGTAATATTTCCATGTGCATTTAGCTACTCCCAGCACTGTCCAAGGTACAGAATGGCAATTTTATGCAAATACATCCTGGGGGGAAAATAACTGTGTAACCTGTATAGGAGATTTGCAGGGAGGAATATGTTCTAAACTGAAGAGATAACATCCTAATCTCCAACTCCTACAAACTGGTATGATGGAAAATAAAAATGTCAAGTAGAATAGTAGCAGAACAGCTATTTGGCATATTAATGAGTGCTTATAAGTAGCCCCACATGTTGTTTACCTTAACATAAAATAGATGTTGTATGGAAAAGGACCTCTCACCAGCTTTATATATAGTAAGAGCTCTTTCCTATGAGGTTCCCTTGCCCAGTATGTGAAGAGTAATTCCAAACTGTGTGACATACCTTGTTACTGTGTTATTGCAGCCACAAACCGCACAAAATCATAGATTCAGGGGCACATTCAATTACGTGTGTGATTTTTGCAGTATTTTTTTTTTTTTGTAAATCAACCTGCTCCCCATAAAATTAAATTATTTCTCATTCATTAAGACATTGGCAGGCAATAGATTATTTTAATTATGGGACTTTATAGAGTACAAAGTCTCACGCATGAGACACCTTTTAACCACTTAACTAGCTAATATTTAGCGACTTCGCATTTTGTATCCACCAGATACACACTGGGGGGCTCGAGACTGCTTCATTTACATTACCCTACCATTCTGCTCCTCTCTGCAGCCGTCAAGTGGGGGTCCTGCTGTGCTGATCAATCAGCAGTGATCGGCAGCACAGCAGCCACTAGGGGAAGGGTGCAGGGATGCAGAGGGACCAGGAGGACCCTCTGCCAATTGAGGCTGCTGGAAGATGATCTTCTGGCAGCCGCCCATTGTCTTTTCCAACTGGTAGCATTGTTTGTGACAATGTCGGGTAATGCACAGCCTGGTGTGGTTGCGATCATGCCAGGAAATTCTGTAATTACTAGCAGCATCTGGGCGGGCGGTGTGTGCAGTAGGGAGCGATGCTGGAGGCCGAACCGGGAGACTGTTTTCTGCTGGGCAGGGAGGCTCTCCATGCAGGAGCGGAGGTGTAAGTACACAGGAGATAACAGACAAGCAGATAACTCTCCCTGCAGAGATTGCAGGCAGGGTCATCTGGGACTCTGAGTGGCTGATCCCTGCCAGCTGCAGTCCTTATACCCTGGGCATAGTTGGAGGCAGGGGAGTTGGGCATAAAGGGAGCACATGAGTACTAGGCAGGATGGGTTCAAGAGCCTGGCATAAAAAGGGGCAGGAGAGCCAGGCATGCTGCTAACACAGGAAAGTGCTGCATGCCATGGCCCTGAAGAGTCAGTCTGGCTAACCTCTGCCACCTTCTCCCTGGCACACTGGCATCAGTGGGGATGGGTGCAGTAAGGAGAACAGACAGGACCTGGTGTTGCTGCTGCTTTACTACCTGATTAGTAATTAGAGGGGGGTTTCCAGAGGCTCTGAAGCAAGTCCTGAGAGGTTTAGCGAAGGCTGCGGTAATTCCTATAGGATTTATAGTAGATACATTTTTCCCTGGCAATTGAATAGGAAAAACCTCTTTCAAAATTTGTTTTACTTTTAGATATACGCCTACACAATGATTCTATTTAACACATGTTCTGGGCTGGTAAGCTTGCCAGTTGGATGGACTTTTATTAAGAAAAAATTACATTAAATGTATCTCTTCTATAATAGAGTTCTGCCCAACCCTGGTACTGGTGGACATTAAAGTGAAGGTTTAAGGGGTTTGCACCACATAAAGGGAGTGCCTGTTGCAATCTTATGCATTGTATATATTTAATTAAGTATTTTGCAGTTTTTTTTGTTCATGATTTTTGTGATATTACTTCTAGTTTTACAATGCAACTGTTTCTACTAATATTATTGTTTGGTGCTACTTTCTTTACATTTCAGGACATTTTATTACCCTTTCTGTAACTTTTTATTGTTTGCGGGGATCTGTCACCACTTTTTGCAGCCCATAAATTTTCCATAGTTCTATTTGTCATATTGAAATGTACATGCAAAATTGTTGATGGGCCTGCTGTTTTGAGATCTGATATATAAACAATGTGTATTGGTATGTTTCCTTTTAGTATTTCTTTGCAGTGAGTACAAAAAAGTGAACTCATTTGGGATCTGTTAGGTTTGGCTCTGGTCTGTGCTACATGTGACATCCTTACATCTTGGTAACATGGTTCTTAGGGGCCTATGTACTAAGCCTTGGATGGAGATAAAGTACCAACCAATCAGCTCATAACTGTCTCTTTACAGGCTGCATTTGAAAATGACAGTAAGGAGCTGATTGGCTGGTACTCGGTCGACTTTCTCTCTCCAAGGCTTAGTACATAGACCGACCCCTATATCGCCTTTCACTATCTCTATCCAAGGCTTAGTGCATTGGTTCCTTAATATTTAATATTTAAAAAAAAAAAATGTTTGAAATAATATAAAACGTATTTATTCTCATGATCTCAAACTTTGTCATTGTGAAGATGATAGTAGTTTGGGGTTTGAGCACATGTAAAGATCCTATAGCCTCTGAGATTCTATGAACTTCTCTTCAATCACTGTGAAAAGCAGTGATCAGTATTTAAGGAGACATTACAGCACTATTACCTGTAAATGGCTGTCAGCGTCACCTCAGTTTTCTTTAATAAATATAAGACAATCGGGAAAGGATGACTATCCACGGTCTGCCAGAAATTATTTGTTGACCCAGGTAATCTGATCCCAGAACGTCTGTATCGAACTGTGGTGCACTGTTCTTTTTTGTCACACGGTGACACAAATGTATCCAGCTAATCATTACGCTTCCACAATACAAAACAGAAATATGTCACTTTTGCTTTAGGCGTGGATGCAAGCCAGAAAAACCCAGAACAGCTCTAGTATAACAAATAAAATTCATATGATGGGAATTTTGTGATTTTGAAAGCCCACATGTAACATTAGCTATAAATACATTTCTTATTGCTGAAATGAAAGGTTTCCAGGCTTGTAAATGTCTTGAAGTGAGTTACCGTACTGTTTCAGTTTCTTCCTTATGATCTCATGTCTCTTATAGTATATGCCCTGGAAACATTTTCCATTTAATCTCTCCTAAAATATAGATGATTTTTTCTTGTGTGTTTGGTATTATTTTAGGCTTGCTTACATACCAAGGAATAGTGGACAGGGGGGGGGAATTAAGGGTGGTGGTGTGGGTGGTGGGGATATAATTCTCTGTACAGTTTGCAACCAGAGATTTATCAAAAGCCCATCACTCCAGAATGATGGCTGGGGAAATTGCATCATCCTTATATCTGTCTTGGGAGGAGATACCAGACAGGGATATATTTCTACAAAATTAAGTGTTCTTTCTCTATCTTTTTATTTTCCCTGTAGAAGGCACTAAAGGATTGTGGGATTGATGTTCAAATGATTCATTATTACAGGCTGTTGAAGCAAGTAAAAAAATCAACTTTACCTCTTAGATATTATAGTATACCTACAGTACATATATAGCATATGTGTGCTGGTGTTGCAGTATGTATAGATATTTTGTTAGGCTGCATGATGCAAATGCACCTGTGGGTGTGTAAACGTTTTCATCTCCTGATGGGTGGAGCTTACTCTAGATCTTGCAGGACAATATTTAAATGAGATTTAATTAATGGAGAGGGCACATTGATGGTGAGTCTATGTACTGTGTGTGTGTATAATTAATATATATATATATATATATAAATAGACAAAAAACCTAACGGTTTCACTTGTCCCATTTAAGGCTTCTTAGACATGATCTGAAATTTCACAAAACCTATTGATTTTCTGCCGCTCAAACTTCAAAAAGCAATGAAATTATGATCATTAAGGTTGACACCTTAATGGACGTGTTCCTTGCGTAATACAGATATGATATGCCATGACACCATGTGGTTAACTACTGATTCAGCACTCTCTCAGAGGGCTCTATTTATTAACATTATTTTTACTAAAATAAAGTGAAAAAGGGTGTTTTCACTCCCTTTTCACATTATTTTAGTATCACCTATAGTTATTACAGGGCAATTGGAGTAGAATTCATAAAATTCTACTCCAACCCCTAAGTATCACTTATTTTTAGTAAGCAGATTGCATTTCCCATAATTGGAATGGGAAATGTGATCCAACCAAAGTTACTAAAAATAAATTGTAAAAAAATACCGGATAAAGCCCTGTGATAATGCCACCTGCAGGTGGCGTTATCCAGGGTCTCCCGAGGTTACCGGATTCCTCCTCTGCTCTAAAAGGCAGAGCAGAGCCCGGAGCCGGTCCCAGTGATCAGCTGTGTGGTCTAAACAGACCGCAAACTGATGCACTACAAAAAAAAAAATAGTCAAAAAAAATTCACTTACCTGACTCCAGGGACCGGTGGTCGGGGCTTCGGTGATGACTCCCCTCCGGTCAGCTGGTCTCCCATGCTGCACTGTGGCCCGGTCATCAGGTGATCGGGTCCCAGTGCAGTATGGGATATCGGCTGACCGGAGGCATGGAAGACATCACTGGAGTACCAATGACTGCAGGTAACTGCCATTATGGGAGTGGAGGTTGCAGAGGGGTCCGCGATCACTGGGCCGGGGCTTAGTGTCGGGCTCGGGGCTTAGCATCGGAGGGGTAGCAGTGGTGGCCAGTCGGCGCATGTGCGGGGCACTAGTCACGGTATTTTTTTGCAAAAATATCGTGACTAGAGTGCAGATGGGATTCGCAGGGACAGAGCTTTCTCGCAAGCTCTGTCCCTGCAAGGGATTTGTAGTAAATCCCTGTGATATTGCCTGAATTCGCAATGCAAATTCAGTCGATAATATCACACTACAATCTGCATTACAAATGCAGATTTTAGTAAATAGAGCCAAGAGTGAGATTGCTGTCACTAACAAAATGGTGAAGCTGCTAATTCACAGAATTGTGTGATCATTGGAATACACACATGCAGTCTATGCAACTGAGGTCAAAGCAGAAAATAGAGCTGTGCAGATGGGATAAAAGTGGTGTGGATGGGGGGAGGAGAAACAGCAGCGTGGATCAGAGCCCAGTGCTGGTTGCACTAACTACGGGGTACCCCTACGTTGTTTGTCCCCTGTATTCTGGCAACCAGGACTGGTTATGGTTGGCTTGGATGGTTGTGCTTAATACGGGGGACCCCTACGTCATTTGTCCTCCGTATTTTGCACAACCAGAACTGGGTCCCTAAAAGCCTGGTGCAGGTTGCTCTTTTGGGGGAAGGGGGGCCAGCAATTGTTTGTTTTTTTACACTTTACATTTTTTTTTGCACACTGCATCTGCTGCTGATGCTGGCTACCTCTTCCGGGTCCTACTGCCCGCCACAAAAATCTTATCAAGCCACTGGACAGGGCCAGACTGTGATGAATATTTCCTCAGAGGTTTATGCAGAATTGCAGAATTCAATCTGTAAACATTGCCTCACTGACATTTTACGCAAAAAGCAAAATGGTAGATTTTTCTATGTCCACCATATTTCCTTTTTAATGTGTCTTTCCTTTTCCTAAATAAGCCATAAATTGTTGGATAGTGGGTTTAATTCAATACATACTGAGATCTCCTTTCTCTCAACCACTTACTCCTAATGCCGCTAGGAGGACAACATGGGTTGATGTCCTGGTGTAGCCACAGAAATAATATTTTAGCCACACACGCCATATTTGTAGACACAAATCTTGTAATGCCACCCGCTACAGTAACTGGTATTTACCTTGCAATGTTATAGGAGCAGGGCTACAAACCTTCTGTTCTAGAGCTGCATGCTGAATTATTCAAAAGTAGCCTCATATAGGGGAGGCCTAGTCTCCAAATTATATCATAACTTGGCACAGCAATCAGATATTCTGTAATGATACACTAAGCAATCTTTAATTCCAGTTTGAACGGAATTATTAACTGCTTATTAGTAGGGGTGAGCGGGTTCGGTTTTACTCGGATTTACTCGGATCTTTAAACGGCATTTTATTGGCTATCGCCTATCATGTGTTTTGGGTAGCCAATATAATAAATCCGAATTTGCGGTAAAGTGGCGATAAGAACCGAGTAAATCCGAGTAAAACCGAGCCTGCACATCCCTACTTATTAGTCACTTTATAATCCACTCATTCATCATGAAAATTACTTGCTCCTCACTGAACTATTAACAAGTTTTAAATGATCTCCCAGTAAAATAATTGGCTGTTGAATAGGCAGACATTAAAACAATGCTAAATGCCACAGTCTGTTCACCACTCATCTGTCTTGTAACATTGGTATGCAGCACCACAAAGAGAGAGCAGGAATAATCAATAAAATGGCACAAAAACAATAACAAAAATAATTAAACTGGTTGGAATGATTTAGGTTCACAGCAAAATAAAAGTTTGCTAACTGAATGAGAAAGTGTTATACTGATCCAATGTGAGTAATATGTGACGTGCAGTGAGGTAAAAGGCTGGGGAGGCATCGGCTAGTATCACAGCCAGCTTTGCAGATACATGCAGTATATGAACCTGAGGATTCATGTGTACATTTATACAAAGGTGCAGCAGTATATAGTGCTGGAAATTTGCTGTGTTTTGATCAGGCATGTACGGAAAAGGTAGACAGGGGAGGCAGTGCCTCACCTGCCATACACTTTTTACTCCAGAGTTTTAACTATAAAAATGATTAGAATACTACAAAGAAGATATTTATAAAATTTTCTTTACATTTTTCTTATTTTTATAGTTCAAACTCTGGAGTATACCTAAGTATACATGCCATTAGACTACTAGCATTACTTCATCTAGTCCAGAAGCATGATAATCCATGACTTCTATATGAGTACCAGTCACCCAATCTTGATTGTTTCTCTGATTAAAGTTTGAAAATTATTTCACTGACTGAAATGCTCATCATTGTTTAGATATGGCGGTATACAATGTCAGACAATGACCTAGAACAGTGGTTCTCAAACTCAGTTCTCAGGACCCCACACAGTTCACTTTTTCCAGGTCACCTAGCAGGTGCACAGGTGTACTTATATCTCACTGACACATTTTGAAAGATCCGCAAGTGGAGCTTATTATTTCACTTGTGATTCTGTGAGGAGACCTGGAAAACATGCACTGTTTGGGGTCCTGAGGACTGAGTTTCAGAACCTGTTCCATAGAATTAAATGTGTCCAAAAATCTGGGAGGAATTCACCATTGTAATATACTGAAAATGGCAAAACGTTTTACTGAAACACTAGATAAAGATTAATTTGCATTTAAAAACAAAACAAGTAAACCAATTATCTGGAACCATTTTTATGATACGTGGCTGGACCGAGACAGAGTCATCACATAATGTGCTCCTAAGGTTAATCTTAATAAAGAGACGTTTGTCAAAACTGTTCTGGTTTTTGGTCTTTTTCCAGCCTCTTCATCTTTGGTTGGCTGGATAGATTTCTGGTGGTTTTGCAGCAGTTTGGGTTAAACCACTGGCGCAGACCCTCCAACATGACCCCTTCCACCACCAGGTACAAGGGGCTCTGCTCCTGGACTTTCCTCTTAATTTATGATTGGAGCCACCTGTGCTGAAACACCCTTCTCATCAATTATTTAGTTCAGCACAGGTGCTGCAATTATAAATTAGGTGGGAGTCAAGGAGCAAAGCATTGTTTACCTGGGGTGGAAGGGGTCATGTTGGGAGGGTAGGCTGGCAGTGTGTCCATTTATAAGTGCCATATTTATGTGGCATTTTGAGATTCATCCGCCAAACCACTGCATAGTAAATCCAGACATTTGGCAGTCAAAACTGCTAGCCATGTCCAGTGGTTTCAAACCACCATACAAAACCACTGATTAGAAAGTTTTCTCCCTAGTGTTTATTCAGTGTTCAGTACAGGAGATCTCTGGATAGACAAATTCCCCCCTCCTGTTTTGTAACGGCTGAAAGCCTGTGCAGTTATGCAAAGGCACTATTGTGAATGACTGCAGTCGCTTCTCTCTCAAACAGAGCAACGTTATTAGTGCACTGCTTCAAATCTTTTTTTTTTTCTATCAGTCATGGGCCTATTTTCAAAGGTGGCCCAGACCTGTAGCTCCATTTGCCTTTATGCTAATCCAGCCCTGGTTTTGAAGATTTCTATCCCCGTTACAGGTGGGACAATTACTCACCCAGTCATATAGATATAACTCACCTATTGGGAATTCCAGAAGATTGGAGATGGTAAACACCACAATAAGGTGTATAACCTTTGGATCCTGAATGATGAGATATCCACTCTCGATAATAAATCTATTTCTATCAGCAGTTCACAGCCCTGAAGCTGAACATATGACTCATACCTGGATATGAATATAACTCATTGCTACAAGTTGGATGGTTAATATATTTTATCTAGAGGAATAAAAATAAAAGCTGAATAGGTTTTTTTTTTTTTTTATCCGTGTCAGAAAATGTCAGTATGTTTGCATAGTATTGACAGCTATGCCGATCACAAGAAGCCACAGCTGCCTATATACGGTAAAAGATGCGGTAATGACTACACTGTGTTTCAAACAAGCATGCTACTGACAGTGGCAGAACTTGTAAATGGTGGGTCCAGGTGCAAATATATGCTTTGGGCCTCCACCCTTCTAGGCCCCATGCTGAGTTCATAGTATTGCACACTATAGTCATACTTGCCTACATTTGTAAAAGCATTTCAGGGAGATTGTGAAAGCACCATCCATGAGCGCGATGTGAAAGTGGACATGTACTGCTCCATCTGAGAGGCGCAGCACAACATTGACTTGCATCCAAATGTAAAGAAGCACCAAAGCAGTCAGTAAGATCTACTTGTTGATAAAACAAGGGCTTGCTCATGTATTGTGTCTTACAAGGGTTCCATATAAGTGACCAAGAGAAACCTTATATGAAAATGCATGTAGCCTTGGGATGGCCATCGACCATCAATGTTTTCAAAGTATCGATAGTGACCACCCGATGTTAACTAGTTTTGCTATTGATGGCAGAGAACTAATGGTTCTTCCCCATCAATGGATGAGTGGGAGCAGATGTTTTCTTATCCTTGACAGGGCTGAGCTTAGCTTCACTCCCCTGGTGGCAGCTAAACCCCGCCCCTATTGTTGATTGGCCCTCCGTGCCCCCAGCAGCATTGGCTATCGAGGGGGTGCAATGGCTTACCATAGATGGTTTTTGTGTCCTCGATGGTAATCCCTAATGTAGCCATAGACGACATTGTGCTTTATAACCAATGCAGGGACATGGTATTTATTATACCACTTGAATGTATATATCTGATTGCTTTTTTTTCAGCAAGTGTATAACAACTACATAATGGGGGTATGATGCAATCGGAGAGATTGCTAGACCATACAGGGAGTCATCGAGATTTGCTACTATTTCAGGGAGTCTTCCTGACAATCAAGGAGAGTTGGCATGTAGGACTATAGTGTGCCACGTGACCACCAAACAATACAGACATAATTTCAGTGTCTAATAATAATCTGTGCCCTTTTTAATCAAGAGTGTAAACTCGGTTTGGAAATCACTGATATTAAAGTACATTGATGTCACAATTCTTGATGACCTAAATGGTGAAGTCCAACCCTTTCCAAAAAACTGTCCGTAAAGGTCCTGATTTCTGACTACTTCTGTAAATGACTGTCTCATTTGAATATGGGGTCACCTGCAGTCCTTGATTTTGATACAATATACAGAGCCAGTAACAATGATGGTTGTGTGCCAGGATGAAAGGTTAAATAACTGTATATTTATTTACAGTATTCTAAGGTAGAGATACAGCTGGCTGCTGTAAAGAGTAATAGTAGCGGTGCGCCCGGCAGAGAAGAAACCGTGCACACAGCTACTATTATACATTGCAGCGGGTGGCTGCTGTAGAGGAAAGGCAAATTAGAAGGGGTGATCACGGGTGGAGGCGGCCGGTTCCGCCCACAGGGCTTGCGTGCTCTGTGCGGGCATCCCGGCTGTACCACCCTAGTTATGGCTGTGTTTTGCTGCAGGGCTTATTGCACTCACTGTAAGCATCACTAGGGAAGGGGCTAATTCTACAGTAGCATGGAAAGAATAAAGACCATAAAGTTATCAATGGGGCTGCAGATTTTTCCTTTCTGCAGAAGAACTTGCATTTTATGGATCCTCAGGCGTTGCCAGTAACAACAAGTCATCCTGTACCATCTACCAGCTACACTCTTGTGGAAAGAAATTTGTAGATACATTTCTACAAATGTAAAGAAAAAAACCTTAAACACACACAGTTTAAACATGTAATAACATTATGGTGTTCATCCACTCTCAGGATAAATTTAAAATTTGAAAGAGGCTAAATGAAGAAGAACTGAGATGTTTAATCAGAATGGGTATGGGATGCCGGAGTTCGGGATCCTGGGGTTCAAAATCCCGACGTGGGTTTCCCAACAGGGTTAGGATACAGACACCTGTCTTCTTAAACCTAACCTCCCCCCTAGTACCTAAAGCTAACCTCCCCCTACCCGCCCCCTAAACCCATATAGTGCCTAACCCTGAACCCTAACCCTCCCCCTAATCCCGCTACTTACCTTCGGGATTCCGGTGGTTGGAATGCTGACGCTGGGATTCTGACAGGTGTTGGGACTCCGCCCCCGGCATTCTGACCGCCGGAATCCCATGTTCTGGGATATTGAACGTATCCCGTTTGAACAATATCTGCCCCAAATGGTACATGCAAAATGAGGAGATAAAGAATCATTGCATCTTTTCTTCAGATCACAGTAAGCACACAAGCTGTGCTCTGATCATTTGAATGGACAGAACATTAAAATTCTATACAGTGTATATAGAGTTGCATTAGTGATTTTCATGTTATAAATGTAACTAAAATTATGGTTACATGAAGTTTTATTGCTGCTGTAATATGTACTTACCAATCGTTCAGGCGATATATCTGCCAGTAGATCTATTTGAATATGCCCGGCCACTGGTGATGTCATAGTCAATGACTTCAGCTGCAGACATATTGTGCAGTCAGTGGGTCACCCATACACACAGCCAGATGAGACAATATATCTGCTAGATATGTCCTCATTGGCTGTGCTGCGGGGCTGATCGGATAGATTTTAACAACATCGTTCAGACATATCTGGTTGACACACCCACCGATACACTACAGGCATATCAGGCGATATATCTGTCAGTGTGTATCCTGCTTTAATAAGTTGTAGTGTGTGAGGATAAAACAACCAATCGTCAATTGGATCATGTGAATACTAACAGCAGCACAAAACATATTTACTTAATTTCTGGAACTTTACTCAAAAATAAGTGTAAATGACAAATCTATACTTTGGATCCAATTACCCACACCTCTCTGAGGAGCGTATTTATCAAAAATCACAAAAGTTCCCTGTTAAATGTCAGATCTTATCATTGCTGTTTGTGACTGCAAGAGAAGAAGCTTCAGAGCAATTTATCTTAATGCCAAGTCGGAACATTAAAAAGGAAAATATCCCTGAGACATGGATAGATAATAATCTGTGCTGGTCTGCAATTATTAGACCCCTAAGTCACCTGAGGATCTCTCCTTTGCAGGAAAGCTTTGACCAACCTTTGGATGAAAGGGGGTCACTGTGAGTAATGTGGTGTAGTCAGGGGCGTCAAAAGTTTTTAGGTTGGTGGGGCAATAAAATCTTTCTGATGCCCCCTCCCTCCCTCTTTCCTCTTTACCTGTGCACAGGGCGGGTGCGGAAAGACAATGCATTGGAATAGGCGAAAAAGATTCGCCTATGAAACCTGTTGAAAAAAAGTGCAGAATTGGTGTTTTGGGGTGCAAACATGCGGGAACCACCCAGCACGCTTGGGACAGTCCCCCAAAGGTAAACTGTGTCAAAAAAAGTAAAAAAAAAAAAAAAAAACCCATAACACCCCAAAAAAGGGGGTGAAAAGTACAAAGTTGGGGTGCAAACTTAAAACTAGCGAAATAGACACCAGGGGCATCCCCAAGTATGCCCCAGGTGTTTTTAAGACTGCAGGTGGTTGCGGCAGGTGGATTTTTAAGATTTTTAAAACTTCACTTTAGAAACTTCAAAATATGCTAACACTCATTTTCATGTACCCCAAATTTGCTGGGACTTTTATTTTCTACAAAAAAACCTGCTAAATGCTATTCTTCACCACTTCTGCAAAGATGCTAATTAGCAGCTATTGAGATCATTTAAGTACCCCAAATACCTAAAGTAGGCCTATTCGGGGGTATCTATAGTGATCATCAATGTCAGTGCATCTTTTGGGGAGTGTCAGGCTGCTTTCCCTAAATCTGACAGGACTTTTCGCCAAGTCCGAATTCGACAGGTTCTGTTTTTTGCCGATTTCAAATGGAATACGGGGATAAGCAGGGACGAGCGCGATACTTTTCCGCATCCAAAACCAACGATGACGGCGGAAACTCCGGCATGTGAAAACTCCGGCATGTGAAATTGAATATGCCCTTGGACTTAAAACTGTTTTAAGTGCTACATCTAGCATGTGTGCTGGTGGTTGCTCTCTCCTGGACTAGAGATGGATATATAGCAAGATGTCTCCTCACAGCACTAGTAGTATACGCTAAAATGACAGTACATAATTCATAGTTCATACACAATATAGTACATGGCTGGAAGTGTTCGTATATTCCTAATATTGTAACATTTGCCATGTTGAAAGAAATTCGAACAAGATCCAAACAGGAGTTGGACACCCTGAGAACCCTTCACCTCTGTGCCGAATCACCTATATCCACCCACCACTGCATCAACAACCGGCAAGAAAGAGAAGACCGCCACGAGCTCGCAACGGAACAGGAAGAAGGAATAGGACAGTTAGGTGAGCCCATCCGGGTAAGTATCCTCTGCCTAGGGCAGCGTCCACGGCCCCCGGCCCGGTCAGAGCCCGGACCGTCGGCACCTCCCTCGCTTGCTGGTGCACTCGAGCGCGTCCCCGGCCCTGGTAACAGGGGCAGTGTCTGTGCTTGCGCAGCACAGTGCGCCGCAGCTCAGAGTGATCTCCGCTGCAGGCCCAAGCTAGCTGTCCCCGGATCGCGAGAAGACTCACCCCGGGCAACGGTACATCTTGCTTAGAATATTATTCAAGGTATTCACATTGAGACTAGCGGGACGCCACTAGATCTCTCACATCTAGACTATTGACATCCATATAGACTAACAGTGATATGGTACTGGTGGTTATACTGCACATGTGATTTAGTTATTCATTTTGCTTACAAAACCAATAATTTTTGTTTTTGCTTTTTTTTTTTTCATTCATCGTTTATTGACATTGGCAATCCATGCAAGTTTGGCTGCAGTTTTTTATGCTGACTAATTGAATATTCCAATACCCCAGAAGTGGTTAAGTTGGTAGTGTGGGTACACCAGTACTTTTTTACGTGTGTGTGCACAACAAGACACACTAGTACACTTCTCTCCTGGTATTTTAACAATTAACAATTGTAGATTTTCAATTAAAACCATTTCTCTAACACTATTCTGTCTATTCATATTCATTTACATTTAACACTATACACAATTTAGTATAGAGGTTGTGCGCAGCACCTTGTAAATACTTATATACGATCCAAACATAACCTGAAAGTTAAAAACAATACATCACTTTCCCCTTATAAATTAACATACCAAACAAATACTGTAGGAATAAGCTTTATTGCTGCATACCAACTGCAAATAGAAAAGCAACATTCAATTAGTATTGGAATAAGTGGGAGAGATTTCAATGCATTCAGCCAATCAGAAGCTGCTGCCAATCATCATCATCATCATCATCCGTTTGCAATTTGTATCAGGAATCAAGCACATGGTTGGACGGTGTTATTAGTATAAGTGAGAGACCTTCAGATGATTTCAGTCAATCAGAAGCAGACCCTGATCATCTCCATCATCCGTTCGTATTTTGCACTAGCGGTCAAACATCCGCAAGTGATTCATCGACAAACAACTGCAAATGCATCTTTGTTGGGGTCATAATGGGGTGCAGTTGTTGAGAACATGCGCTTACTGCCAGTGCCAGATTAATGTCCACATGGGCCTGGAGCTGAAATTTATGAAGGGCCTATTGTGTGCCACAGCAGGGGGTGTGACCAGCGCTGCAGCAGTGTGACTAGTGATGTGGGGTTGTGACTAGTGTGGTGTAGTTGTGATTTACATAGGGGTGTGACCTGTGTTGTGGGTGTGTTTTGACTGTATACAGTGCCGTAACTGCAGGTATGTGACCGGTAATGCTGCACAGAGCGCAGGGCTCTGTTTACAGTCCCGTCGCTGCCCCATGGCCTTTGTTACTGGCTAGCAGGGTGCTTGCACCCTGCAGCCAGTATCACTGCTGCAGTACTGCCCAAACAGACACCCTGCAGTCTTTGCAGCCTCCGGATGCTCCGGGAAATGTTGCACTTCCAGGTGCCGGTGGCCCAGGCCCCTCTACGCTACAGCATGACGTCATGCGCTTAAGGGGCAGTCCCGGCACAGGGCGCTCTGGAGCCAGCTGAGTGTGTGTGTTGCACTCTGGAGCCAGCTGATTGTGTGTGTGTGACACTCTGGACGGCTTGTATAAAACACAGACCCATTTAGGTAAGCAATGTTTCAGAACTTTTATTTGTCATTTTGGTAATCCTGACGAAAGAATGAATACAAGTTCTGAGACATTGATTACTTAACTGGATTTTAGTGTGTTTTATACAAGCCGAAGTTCATTATGTTGACATAAGTTAATAAAAAAATGACTGTGTGTTTTTGGTGGGGGAGGGTTAGGCCCTAGGGCAGGGGAACCTTTTTTCTGCCGAGGGCCATTTTATAACATTCGCGGGCCCGGTGCAGGCCACGCTCCCTCCATGTGACATCACATGGGGGCGGGGCCACAATCCCCAGTGATTACAGCAATGCCCGAAGCATCATGAGGATTTTCCGTGGAGCTGTAAGGGCTCCTGGCGGCACTGGTGCATAGATTCTGGCTGCAGGATGCCATTCCAGGCACCCTGGTAGCCAGATGAGGCTAGCAGAAAAAAGTTCAGAGGGCCAGACGAAATGATATTGGGGACCTTATACAGCCCCCGGGCCTGAGGTTCCCCATCCCTGCCCTAGGGGAAAGTTAAGGCTAGGCTGCGGGGGATTAGGATAGGTTAATGCACTGCACAGAGGGTTAGGCACTAGGGGAGGTTACAGTTAGATGGGGAGCGGGGCTAAGGTTAGGCCCTACAGGGAGGGTTAGGGGTAGGGAATAGGGTTAGGCTGTGCAGGGGCGTTAGGCACTAGGGGAAGGTTAGGGTTAGGCTGCAGGGGGAGGAATGGGTTAGGCACTGCAGGGAGGGGTAGGGATTAGGTTTAGGGATGGGGGGAATACTCCCCGGAAGGCAGGAGCAGCAGAGGTCATGACTGCTGGGACC
This sequence comes from Taudactylus pleione, assembly GCA_031769625.1. NCBI lineage: Eukaryota > Metazoa > Chordata > Amphibia > Anura > Myobatrachidae > Taudactylus > Taudactylus pleione. Next base: position 4,978,041 of record JAUIMM010000555.1, on the reverse strand, counting down.
CGGAAGCCGCGCTGGAGCTGCTACAGCCATCAGGAGCATGTTAGTGGGCCAACAGGAATGACATGTCGGCGTTCCATCACTGTCTACATGATGAATGATGGAATGACGAAATGTAATACCACACCCGCTTTAGTCCCCATAAGTGTGCCTCAAGCTCCTGTACCCTATTTACCAGTGTGTGTATGTATGTATGTATGTATATATATATATATATATATATATATATATATATGAGTCAGGTCCATAAATATTGGGACATTGACAGAATTTTCAGATTTTGGCCTCTATTCACCACCATAATGATTTTGAAATGAAACAAACAAGATGTGATTTAACTGCAGACTTTCAGATTTAATTTGAGGGTAATTACATCCAAATCGGGTGAACGGTGTAGAAATTACAACAGTTTCAATATGTGCCTCCCACTTTTTAAGGGGCCAAAAGTAATGAGACTATCAACTCAAAAGCTATTTCATGGACAGGTGTGGGCTATTCCCTCGTTATTTCATTATCAATTAAGCAGGTAAAATGTCTGGAGTTGATTCTAGGTGTGACATTTGCATTTGGAATCAGTTGCTGTCAACTCTTAATATGAGATCCAAAGAGCTGTCACTATCAGTGAAGCAAGCCATCATTAGGCTGAAAAATCAAAACAAACCCATCAGAGAGATAGCAAAAACATTAGGTGTGGCCAAATCAACTGTTTGGAACATTCTTAAAAAGAAAGAACACACCGGAGAGCTCAGCAACACCAAAAGAACCGGAAGACCACGGAAAACAACTGTGGTGGATGACAGAAGAATTATTTCCCTGGTGAAGAAAAACCCCTTCAGAACAGTTGGCCAAATCAAGAACACTCACCAGGAGGTAGATGTATATGTGTCAAAGTCAACAATCAAGAGAAGACTTCACAAGAGTGAATATAGAAGGTTCACCACAAGATGCAAACAATTGGTGAGCCACAAAAACAAGAAGACCAGATTAGAGTTTGCCAAACAACATCTAAAAAAGCCATTACAGTTCTGGAACAACATCCTATGGACAGATGAGACAAAGATCAACTTGTACCAGAGTGATGGGAAGAGAAGAGAAAGAAAGGAACTGGTCATGATCCAAAACATACCACCTCATCAGTGAAGCATGGTGGTGGTAGTAGTGTCATGGCCTGGGCATGTAGGGCTGCCAATGGAACTTGTTCCCTTGTATTTATTGATGATGTGGCTGCTGACAAAAGCAGCAGAATGAATTCTGAAGTGTTTCGGGCAATATTATATGCTCATATTCAGTCAAATGCTTCAGAACTCATTAGACGGCGCTTCACAGTGCAGATGGACAATGACCCGAAGCATACTGCAAAAGCAACCAAAGAGTTTTTTAAGGCTAGAAAGTGGAATGTTATGCAATGGCCAAGTCAATCCCCTGACCTGAATCCGATTGAGGATGCATTTCACTTGATGAAGACAAAACTGAAGGGAAAATGCCCCAAGAACAAGCAGGAACTGAAGACATTTGCAGTAGACGCCTGGCAGAGCATCAGCAGGGATGAAACCCAGCGTCTGGTGATGTCTATGCATTCCAGACTTCAGGCTGTAATTGCCTGCAAAGGATTTGCAACAAAGTATTAAAAAGTGAAAGTTAGATTTAGGATTGTTTAGTTTGTCCCATTACTTTTGGCCCCTTAAAAAGTGGGAGGCACATATAGAAACCGTTGTAATTCCTACACCATTCACCTGATTTGGATGTAATTACCCTCAAATTACATCTGAAAGTCTGCAGTTAAATCACATGTAGTTTGTTTCATTTCAAAATATGAAAATTCTGTCAATGTCCCAATATTTATGGACCTGACTATATATATATAAATATTTATACAAAACATGCATAAATAATACACAGGGGCCAAACTTTACACTGACCTGTGGAATGTTATGGAGCGTACACACGGTCAGATTTGTCAGACTTGTCAGATTTGTCAGATGAACGACTGAACGTTTGAACGATTTGAACGATTTTACCAAAGTTTTGAACGATTTGAACGATTTTTGACTGCATTAAAATGAATGGAATCGTCCAAGTCTGACTGCAAACCCATCAGATGTCAGATATCGTTATCTGACAAACGGGAACGCGCATCGTTGATCGTCCATCGTTCAGGCATGTCAGATATGAACGATTTTCCTTCAGATATGAACGACTGAACGATTTTTAAATCGTTATCGTTCATATCTGAAGGAAAAATCTGATCGTGTGTATGCACCATTACATGCTGGGCTGCAGTGCCTTCCCTCCTGAACTAAGCGATTGGTCTGGTCAGGTGCACAGTCACAGGACACAGCTTTGCAGTAGGATGTACAGGAGGTGGAGCTTAAGGCACATAGGGGCGGAGATTCGTAGGGCAGTGGTGGGCGGTGCTTAGATCAAGCAGCCGAGAGGAGGGGGTGGGAGTGACAATGGGCTCAGCAGCTTCGTGCGGCCAGTAAGTGAATGAGCTGGGAGGTGAGTGAGCTGATCAGTGAGTCAGCTGGGCTGTCGGTGGTGACAGGACAAAAAAAACTTTTTTTTTTTTCCTGTCTGCACTGCAGTCAGTGTATCCTGTGGGCCTATTTCAATGGGAGGCCTGGAGCTGCAGCTCCAACCGCCCCATTGTTAATCCGGCCCTGCTTACTGCACTTAGCCAGGCTTACATGCTCCCTAAGCGTGCTGCACCCAATTCTACATTAGCCCCTAACTGTGCTTTTATGCTAATGCTCATAAACAAAAGCAGAATTAAAAATTGAATTGGATGTATTTTACAGATTTTTTTCCCCCCTCAAAACAATATGTAATCCTCTGACAGTTACAGTAAGAAAACCAATTTATAGATTTATAAAATGAACAATTATTTTCCTTTTGAAAAGTAATATTTATATAGTTTATAGATGAGTGTACTTAAACTGCAGTGTTATGCAAACAATACAGTTAATGAAAAATTAAATCTTCAAATACTAATGAGCTGTTCCCAGATAAAAGGACATGTTGTATCATTAATATAATTAAACTTTTTCATGCCACATTAGGCTGTTAGAATGAAAAAAAATATTATATATATATATATATATATATATATATGTGTGTGTGTGTGTGTGTGTGTGTGTGTGTGTATATATATATATATGTATGTATGTATGTATGTGTATATATATATATATATATATAATGTGTAATTTATATGTCACAACCAGGGTTTCTCGGCATGGTGGTCGGCGAGTGATACCTGTGAGGATGCTATGGCGATGGGCGGCTGGCGGTGGCGCTGCCTGTCACTTTCTGGACATTCTCCCATTTACTCCACTACAGTTATCAAGTCAACTTTAGTGCTATACCTGGACTATTTATTTTGCCATTCCTATGTCTGTTAAGCCACTCATTAAAAGTTCCACATTTACCTTTAAATCTGCTTCAGTGTCATATATATATATATATATATATATATATATATATATTTTATTTATTTATTTTCCTATCTATCCGCCGGTCAAAATCCTGACCCTGGTAGCCCGACAGATCAAAATCCCATCACCGGCTGGTAAATATATTTACTGCCAACCTTTCCCCCCCCCCCTCCACTAACCCTCTCTTGGGGGTGCCTAACCCCCCTTCCCACGCTCTAAACCTAACTCTCCCGGGGGGGTGCCTAACCCTAACCTCCCCCCTGGTGATGCCTAACCCTAATCCCCTCCTTCCCTTAGCCTATACCTAACCCTCCCTGGGGGTTGCCTAAACCTAACCCTCCCCCCGCAGTTAACTGCTCGCGACGCCTGCCTTACCTACATTCTGTATGCCTGGCGTTGGGATTTCGGCGTGGGGGTAATGATAGGCGTAGATATTTAGACACCTATCTTTAGTCACATGCCGGGCGCTCAGTGTCAGGATTCTGGCGGCCGGCATTTCGACCACCGGCATCCTGACTATGGGCCTGATTCAGACCCACTCGCGAGCGGCTGTCCGCTCGCAAGTGGGTCGATGGTCTGCACTGAGCATGCGCACGACGGAGGGAGCTCCGTCGTGCGCATGCGCCAGACACGACGAGCGAAGGACTTTCCTTCGCTCGTTGTGTCCGATCAAAGGGGGCGTGCTGTCAATGTTGATTGACAGCACGCCCCCTTTGGTGGGCGTGCCGGGGGCGTGCCTCCCTGACGGGGGCGTTCCCACGGGAACGCCTCCCGTCAGAAGCCGGCCCACTGACATCACTAGTGATGTCAGTGGGAGTGATTTTGGCTCTGATAGAGCCAAAATCACTCCGGAGCTTGCGGTTGAAAACCTCAATCGCAGGCTCCGGCTCGCAATTTCGATGGTCGCGATGGTCACGACCATCGCGGCCATCAAAATGCACGCTCGTATAGCCTGTGGGTGGTGACCCACAGCTATACGAGCGTCCAGGAGGATGCTCCATGAAAATGGAGCCCGGCCCTCATGCAGAGCGTGCGCTCTGCTCAGAGCGTACGGCTCTGAATGAGGGCCTATATTCCATATATATTTATTTAATACTTCGTACAAAAGCCTTTGTTGGTAATGACAGATTCAAGATGCCTCCTGTATGGAGAAACTAGTCTCATGCATTGCTCAGGTGTGATTTTGGCCCATTCTTCCACACAAACATTCTTCAAATCTTGAAGGTTCCATGGGTATCTTCTATGAACTCTGATCTTTAGTTCTTTCCATAGATTTTCAATTGGATTCAAGTCAGGTGATTGGCTGGGCCATTCTAGCAGCTTTATTTTCTTTCTCTGAAACCTATTGTGTGTGTCCTTGCCAGCTGTGTGTTTGGGATCATTGTCTTGCTGAAATGTCCACCCTTATTCATCTTCAGCATACTGGTAGATGGCAGCAGATTTTTTTTTATCAAGAATGTTTTGGTACATTTTTCCATTCATCCATCCTTCAAATATATTAAGTATGCCAGAACCGCATGCTGAAAAACAGCCCCATGATGTTCCCACCTCCAAACTTCACTGTTGGTATGGTGTTTTTGGGGGTGATGTGCAGTGCCATTTCTCCTCCAAACATGGCATCCAAAGAGTTAAATTTTGGTCTCATCTGACCAGACTACATTCTCCCAGTATTCCACAGGCTTGTCCAAATGTTGTGCAGCAAACTTTAAACAAGCTTCAATATGTTTTTCTTCAGCAATGGAGTCTTGCATGGTGAGCGTGCATACAGGTCATGGCGGTTGAGTGCATTACTTATTGTTTTCTTTGAAACAATTGTATCTGCTAATTCCAGGTCTTCTAAAGCTCTCCACAAGTGGTCCTGTGCTCTTGGACAACTCTTCTGATAATTCTTTTCACTCCAGAAATCTTGCAAGGAGCACCTAGTCATGGCCGGTTTATGGTGAAATTGTGTACTTTCCACTTCCAGATTATGGCCCCAATAGTGCTCACTGGAGCATTCAGAAGTTTAGAAATCCTTCTGTAAACAATGCCATCAGTATGTTTTGCAACAATAAGGTTGTGAAGGACTTGAGAGCTTTTTGCTTTTACCCATCATGAAATGTTTCTTGTGTGACAACTTTGTAATGAGACACCTTTTTATAGGCCAACAGTTGGGACTGAACCAGCTTAGATTAATTTGCACTGGGGACAGGATTGCTTTCTAATTACTGACGGATTTCAGCTGGGGTCTTGGGTTTCCATGCCTTTTTGCACCTCCCTTTCTTCATGTGTTCCATACTTTTTCCCTGTCATTTCACATTATTACTCATAACTTAATTTATGGACATCTATGGTTTGATTTCCTGCTCAAAAAATGCTTGGCTGGGTGCCTGCATAGTTTTACTCACATACATCCACAATCAGGTGATGCAGCACTCCAGGCTCAGACACAACACTGGCATAGAGATGGCAATGTTTCAGTGCACATTTAATCAGGCACTGTCATCAGGCTAAATAAGTACAAGCAACAAAAAAATAGTTCACTTATTTTATTTTTGTGTACAGTACAAGCATGATAACACAAACAGCCTGCTGTGTGAGTCATCTCATCTGGATGAACCATGTCACTATTTTGAGAAAATATGTTGCTTGATCTGTATGATATCCATTTGTAAAATATCGCATACCTCCCAACATTTGGTAGATGTCACCTGGGATATTGTGCGCAAACACCAAAAGTGTGCACACAAAAAAGGGACATGGCCACGTGCCATGTACCCATTTGTGCATCATAATGGGGGCAAAGCCATACATCACACCGCCTTTGAGTCATTAAGAGCATGTCCGGCATTCCTAAGCCTAGCTAATTCATCATGTGCAGTCTTGTGTGCTAGCTGCAGGTACACTGTTACACTTTGAATTTGGAATCACTTAAGCCACTTAAATGATCAACTCCAGTCTGCAAGTACAACCAACAGGTCATGTATTAAGATCAATGTTCAATTGCTTTTGATAGGTCCATAGAGTAGCAAGAACCACAGACACTTTGCTATCCAAGTATGGGCACAATGCCAGATCAGTTAATTGGTTGTTGAAAACCTTTAGCTCATCTGACAGAAGTGGAATACAAAATAACCAAAAGTGAGACTATGGTCCCAGATAACTCCCCATTGGATTAGGTACATGCTTAATTAAGGGTGAGCACTGAGCCTCTCCCAATTCTTCAAGTTATAATAGGCACCATGTGGAAAGTAGCTCCAGGAAGTCTGCTTGAAATTCGAGAAGGGCATCAATTTCTTTGGCAATAAAGGATAGTCCACTTAAGTTTTCTGTCCCATCAGTAAATTAACTTCTGGTTCATCATGGCTGACATCTAACGGAGGATTTCTCTCAAAGCAAGCACAACTTCTCCATGTGACTGGATGTCCTAATAAACCCAACTGAAGACACTGTAGTTAGTTATTTTAGGGGACATGGTGGAGAGTCTAGCAGAACCTAAAGAACCCACCTAGTGATATTTAAAAATATATTAAGAAACGCTTTACTTTACAGTACATACATTCAATTCAATAATGCAAGGTACTGGCTGAGAGTCAAAGGCATAGCCAGAACTTTGTGGGGTTCTTAGCAACATTTTTACCACCCCAGTGCTTCTAGAGGGACATCTCTCTCCACAGCATCTTATGCCCCATAGTAGTGCCATAGTTAACTTTATGCCATATTACAGTGCCTCCAGTTCAGATTATGCCACATTACAGTGCCCCCAGTACATTATAAAATCAACTACATGCAACCCCCTACCATTATAATATCTATTACACACACTACTCAGTGAAAATGGAATATCACCCCATTAGGCAGCCTTATCATACATACGTAGGGTTGGATTGAGTTCTCTGATGTTTACAGAGTTGAGCTATTATCAGTTAACCGTGCATGCATCTAAATCGCAATTCGCTTGCGTCAAGGACCATTACCGTAGTCACTTGTAGAGTCTGTTTTACACAGATGCTTGGATATGCAAAGCCACAGGCAGGCATCTCCATACATCTCCTGGTGGCTGCAATATTTGCATATAATTGCGCAGCAGCTGCATCGGAATCGGTGTACAACTCTGAATCAGACCCATAGTACGATTATATAACAGACTATATCTCATGATCTCTATATTATCTCATCTTATTTGCTGATGGCAATGCTTTGAGTGCTCCATGCCTACAGGGCATTCTGGGCTGCAAAGATTGTAGTTTACAGTGAACGTAAAGACTGGATTCGGGCCAAGGATCAACCAGCTTCTTACTGTTAAGGAAATTTCCTAAAGCAGGAAATTCCACTTTGCATTGAGATCTTTTTAATTGAGGCACAGAGTTATAATCTTGGAGATCCAATACCTGCCCCCCAGCTCAATTCACAAAGGTAATAATAAAGGAAAAGCCTGCTCAGCTGTGCCTGTGAGTATGAAATGGCAGTGTATGAGATGGAACATATACTGTATCTGTGTGGACCTTTACTGAGAGGGACAGACAGAAACTGCCTATGAGCATTGACGAGTTTCCCTTTTCAGGCAGGGCATCGGGCTCTACTCAGTTGCTTAGCGGGCAATTCCTAGAACTTGGTAGACAACCATATGATCTTGGTCTGGGGCCCCCTAAGCCTCTGTGCCCCATGGCAACAGCACCCCTGCACCCACTATAGATACTTCCTTGCAATGACTGGATGCCAGAGGGGCTTAATCTTTACTTTCATTATGCCCAGCAGACTGCTCTCGCCACAAGTTTTCTGGATATGTGTAAAATGTTGATGGTGTTCTATTCAATTGGTGACTGCAGACAGGAGTATGGGAAGTCCGGTCAAGAGACCTGTTTCTTGGTCTGCCCCTCTATTGCCTTGCAGCAAACCTGGAATAAAAAAAACATAATTATTCCCTGTCATCTGGTGTGAAATCTACTGATCTTCCAGGCACATAATGACATTAAAGTAGGTGTATCAGATACTATAGTATAGAAATATATTTACTTTTTTTTAATTTATGCTGTAGTCTATTTTATTGCATTTCTAATCTATTTGGATACATTCAGTAGGTAGAAGAAAACCAGATCTATGTGTAATGTAGACAAACAAAAGTGCCCGAACTCTGTATCACGAAGACTGCATGCGTTAGTAATCATTTGTCTATTGCTGTCAGATATGAACACACCAATTATTTGATGCCAAGAGGGTAACATTCTCACAAGTACGTTTAGAGACTTTAGTTTTATTATATTTTCCAAGCTAGCTACATCCTCATATATCACACTCAATGGATAGTTTGTTCCCTGCGAGGGATAAAGCTTCTTGCAGCTAAAAAAACATTAGCCGCTGTGCTTTAGGACTCATTGTCCACTTAATGTGCATGAGTTTTAACTTTAATAAAACCATTTTCTTTGAGTGCTTTCATTGTCTTGAGTTTTAACAAACCACTTTACTATGCATGTTATTATTGTTGACTTCTCAATTCTTACTTTTTTTTCCAATTTTATTGAATGATAACAAATTCAGTCTTGTCATGCAATAGTAGAATTATTATTAAAGCGTTATCAGAGAATCATCAATCAATATGCTTTGTATTATAGTATGCAATTTCTTTTAAATTATGTATATTTTTTTTTTTAATGACATACTAATCTTTTTTGGGTGTCTTTATTCTAGAACGGTAATTATCATTTTTTATACAAAGTAACATATACTGTGTGTTTATATCAATGTGTGTATATGTGTGTATGTATATATATATATATATATATATATAATTATATTGGTATTTCTTGCAATGCCTACCTACAGAGACCATTTAGAAGCACCTAGGGTAATTTACAAAACATACCATAATTTGGACAAACTGCTCCAAATTACAGAATTGTTATCTATCTATCTAAAGAAGTTTGTTTGAAAGCTGTGGATGATATTCGCCAACAAAGTAAAGCTGCCAAATCTTACATAGTTATGTAGTATAAAAAAAAGTAAGCTATGAAACCACACAGCGACGAGACAATGCGACAGAGTGACAAATCTTATATATACAATTCATTGGTCTGTTTGTTTGTTGGTCCATTCTGTTATGCATTCGGACACCCCTGTACTGATTGGGATGAAACTAATGTGAGGTGGTCCAGTTGGATCCTGGTCAGGTTTTAGGGGGTTTGGGTCCTGATCTGACTTCCCGTTGGTGTACGCTGGGCAGAACTTTGACCTGGGGAGCCTGTTGTGCACCTTCCACTGGATGGATTTGGATGGAAACTTCACAGAGGGGTAGGAATTGGTCCGGGATGCCTAATGGGGTGGTTGGTTCCCAGTCTAACCTCACGGCGGAGTGCGCTGAGCAGAAATGTGACTCAGGGAGCTTGTTATGGGCCTTCGACTGGATGGATTTGGATGCCATCACATAATAAAGGTTTAGAACTTGAAGATACACCCCTGCACCGATTGGGATGAAACCAACAAGAGGTGGTACAGTTGGATCTTGGACAGGTTTTAGGGGAGTTGGGGTTCCCAGTCGGACCTTCTATTGGTGTACGCTGGGCAGAACTTTGCCACGAAGAGCCTGTTCTGAGCCTTCCACTGGATAGAATTGGACTAAAACTTCAGAGAGTGGTAGCATTGGATTGCACATGACCTACAAGTGGGGTTGAGGTCCCTGTCAGTTATTCTAACTGGTAAGGCAACTGGAGTGCCAGAATTGTTTGCTAGTGCTCCATAGAAGTGGACGTGCTAGTACAGTATCTGCTGTTAATTTACCATTGGCTACTCTGAGCAGGCATGGATTAAGGGCCACATAGCCTGACACTGGAAATGATCAAGGGAATATTATGAGGAGAGAAGCAGTTTCCTGTGCTTTGTGGGTGTGTTTGGTACCATGTGGGCGTGTACACTATCAGCCCTAATATCTCTCCATATTAGTAAGAGCAGAAAAATTGCATAATTTGTAAGGAAAATATAAATGCAATTGTAAAATTTTGACATGTCTGATTGTGTATCTATCTGGGCAGCTGGACGACTTCATGCTGTCATGATATGATATATGTGGAGGTCTGGAGCTGTATCCACCACATTGTTAATCTGACCCTGGTTCTGAGCTTTGTTTACAGCAGTGAAAAGGTCAGGTACTTGCGGATAATGTTCCCAGATAGCAGTAGTCCCAGTTTGGAGAACTGTGTCATGATTTTCATTTTTGTCCGTGACCATTTTGGTTGCTTTATCTGTAGATCCCTTTCCTTCTGTTATTATTTCCTGGTACAGCATTACTAGATGTTAGCAGTAACACCTAGGTATAGATATGTAAAACACTAGTGGCATGGGTGTGTTGATGTGCATGCTTGCTAACCTTTAGAGGAAACTTCTCACCGATCTGGGCATCTTCTAGATTTCCTGTGCCACAGCAGAGAGGAAGATGATCCCCAAACCCAATAAATTAGGCTGTTTTTAAAATAACTGTTTTTATTAGGCTGGATCTTCTCGACCAATCAGAAAACTCCTGGGCATGCAATAAAACTTTACACTCTAACTTATTCGATCTGTAAAATATAATTATGCAACACATTAAATATATTACTAAGGTACCAAAACTCAGTAATTGTCACCAAACAATTCTATATCCTATTACCTTGCACTGTAATCTAACTATTGCGTTATTAACACCACAAAGAAATACAACTAAAAAATGCAATTGTAAGTCAATCTTTATACTATATAAAAGCGAAAATTTGTCCTTCTGTCTTTCTATACAAATCCACAGTTTACAAGCCACGATCGTGAAATTTTACATACGAGCGTATTAAAACACGGCGGAGGCAACTAAAAAAATGTGAAATCGAAATTAATTACTGTTCATTTTTAATTAATGAAAAAACACAATTTTTATTTAGTATTCGCCCTATACAGGTCAGGTATGGAATTAGAAAAGAAAAAATAGTAGTTAAGCTAAATCCTTTTGTATCTTCTCTACTAAATCGAAATTAATTACGGTTACTTTTTTATTAATTAAAAAACAAAATTTTTGCATAGCATTCGCCCTCTACAGGTCAGGTACAGAATTACAAAAGGATTTAGCTTATCTACTATTTTTTCTTTTCTATCTTCTCTACTATATACAAGCAAAAATTTGTCCTGTCTTTCTATACAAATCCACAGTTTACAAGCGAAGATCGTGACATTTTACATACGAGCGTATTAAAACACGGCGGAGGCAACTAAAAAATCTTTAAATCGAAATAAAAAATTGTTAATTTTAAATCAATTTAAAACCACAATTTTTTCTGGACGCTCATTGTGGGGCCTCACGGCATATGGGTGTAGGGCAGGGGTTCCCAACCACGGTCCTCAAGGCACACTAACAGTCCAGGTTTTAATGATAGCCATACTTGAACACAAGTGACTTAATTAGTACCTCAGTTATTTTGATTTAACCATCTGTGCTCAATAATGGATATAACTAAAACCAGGACTGTTAGTGTGCCTTGAGGACCGATGTTGGGAATCACTGGTGTAGGGCCTTGGAGCAAGCATTTTGAGTTGTCATGTTTTGTCATGATCTTAATATTTATTATTGAAGAGAGCTTTAGCAGGCTTTGCCAGCATTCTCAGCTCTCTGACTATACCAAATTATACAACAACATTTACTTCTTTCTTCCAACTGTGTCAAAATTCAAAATGATGACTTTGCAAGGACCCTGCTGTACTGTGAGCTGCCAAAATATTACACATGGAATGTTTCTCCCAAAATTTTTCTGCGCAGAAAACAGGTAGTCATTGTAGATGGTCATCCTGGTATCAGAGCAACAGAAGCTCTTGGCCGTGTTTACACTGTACATCCGACACATTTTGAATGCTTCTATCTCCAAAGTTTGCTTTACACCATTCCTTTGAAGACCTTAGGACTGTTGATGGGGAAGTTTGTCACAATTTTCATGAGGCCTGCCTAAGGAGAGGTTGGTTGGAGGATGATGTGTAAACATTCTTAAAATCCTGGGCAACGCCAGGTACTCCAGCTAGTAGTTTAATATAACGTAACCACAGTTTAATCCTGGTAGTCCTATCTGGCCAGGTTATCGTTGGTGCACAAAAAAGATGAATCCAGACTTTTATTATTGTCACAATACTGTGCTGTTTACTAATTTAAGAAAACATTTTTGCCTAATTATTCCTAAATAGCACTGCAAATTGATACAGTAGCTCCTGGGTTAATGATCCTCATCAATCTCTATACTATAGCCATCAGTAGTTGCTTAGTCTCTCTCTGTGTGAATAAGAGTGGACACCTGTTGTTATATTGGATATGTAGCTAAAGTTCTGCATTAGCTATTCAAAGTGTAGTTCTGATCTATGGGCCTGATTCAGCAGCGGACGCAATGCTGATGTATTTGCAGTTCAAGTGATTATTATGCGCGTTAGTCGCAATTGTGATTACGTAAGCAAAGAGGATCCATTTGCAATGTGAGTTTCGTGGTCAGTGTTTGGGGGAGGTAACGGGGTGGTTAAGTAAATGCAGGCGTCTCTGACCATTTCAATGCCGTTTCATGGGTGTCGGGCATTTCAAGAGAGGAGGGGGCCCGTGTGCAGTCTTTGTCCGGAGCACCGCACCGGTAGACTCTGGGCACTAGAGTGTGCCCAGAGTCCATGGCACAGGTCACCTGTAAAATGGTGGCACAGCCATTTTCCTGGTGTTTTCCCTAATACACATGCGCAAAATGCTGGGAAAATGGCTGCAGAGACCATTTTCCAGGCAATTTTGACATCCCTGATACAGGCGCTGATGTGGGACTCTGGCGGCAGAGTGGCAAATATTAAAAATATGGGTGCCCCACACAACCTGCACCCATTATAGAAACACCCCCGCATGGCGTGCATAAATTAGCCATAGTGACCGCATTCACGGTATGAGACCTCTCTGTGTGTCAGGAGAGCTGCAGGGTTTGCGAGTGGTCAGATTTGCCGCATATGAAGCATGGCTGCCTTCTGTGCGTCTATGGTACCGATGTTTACACTGTTGCACGTTAGCATACAGATATGAGAATGCAGCAATGGGTGTCATGTCAATATGCTTGGCAATGCTTTGGAAGGCATTAGCATATTTTAGCAACTGCAATCCGTAAGCTACTGCATTTGTGTCCGCTGCTGAATCAGGCCCTTAGTGTCACCTGTTCTTTGCTTATGTAAATATCCTCTGCTTTAAGATATGGTTCAATATGTTCAGATGCTTGTAATGGGCAAGAAAGCTTATCAGTGTTTCAGGAAATCCTTTCTATGTAGAGGTGATGTCTCAATTTGTCAGTACATTTGTTATGTAAGGTTAGAAGTGCCTGAGGTGTAGAAAGGTGTCAGAATTACTATGGAGACTTCCCAACTTCCTAGAATCAATGCATTGCCAGAGTGTTGTAGGGGAGTATAGTCAGATGTGGGTGGTCCCGATTTCCATCCACTGTTGTCTCTGGTTTGGCAATATTCTGCACTACAAAGAAGCGACTGTGTAGTAGAGTTGATGGTGACCTCTAATCTTAGCTGTACTGTTACTGTACTTGTTTGCTTTCTGAAAGGGGGTCTTTTGGTTAGAGTAATCCAAATGACCTATGGCACATTCAACTGTGTAAGTGGAGATCGCTCACCCAGTGATTGAATCATGTCATTCACATGGGTTAGGGGGCATACTTGCAGATTTTTCTATGAAGATCCAGGTGGGGAGGTTGGGGGTGTGGCACTTAGAAGTGCATCATTGTGGCCCAGGCCTCCACTGTACAATGTCGTGAATCACATCACCAAATGGTGTCATTGAGTCGACAGAGGCTGCTCTGCTCTTTCATGATTCAAGAGAGCTCCACAAAATTGAGGAGTACCCTAGAAATTCAGGAGGTTGGCTATGGTACAAAGACTAGCTGAGGCAGCATGGCTTGCAAATACTACTGGGCCTGACAACTGAGAGACCTTCCAGACTGGGTGTAGTTGACATATGTGCTGCTTCCCCTCTACTTCTGTTTTCATTTTAGCCTCTTAAAATTGATTTCACTGGCATACTGTATATATGTGTCTATGCAGTGGCCATTTCCTTGCATCACATCTAATTCGAGATGAGCGGGTTCGGTTCTCAGAGATCCGAACCTACCACATCCGAGTCAGATCCGAGCCAGGACTCTGATCTCCCTGTCCATTCCAGACGCCAAAATGAATGAAAATGCTATCATTCTGATCCAACGCAGGTTTTGGATTCGAGCGCCAATTTCAAAGTCCCATTGAAATTAAGAGGTCTCTCAGTAAATGGATCCTGATTCCCTGCATTCTCATCCACCGAGAGGATGCTGCTGCGCTGACACAAGGCATGACAGGCACTGATAGAGTACTGTGTACACTGCAGTGCTCATACCATCATCATCCTCACAGACACCACCGGGGGCAGCCTTTGGCCTATGTTGGTGAACAATATTATGAGCTATGAGGTGGTCAAAATTGACTGGAAATGACCAGAAATGAATGTTATTTAAGTTAATAATACTATTGGAGAAAAATAGGCCCAAGTTATGTAATTTTAGCTGTTTTTATCATTTTTGGGGAGAAAATACAGATTCTAAATCAAAACACGCGAGGTCAACTTTGGCAAAACTAATACCAAAATCCGATGACAAATTAGAACCAAAATACGTGGGTCATAGTACATCTCTACATCTAATTAGTGTATTTTACACTACACAGGCTAGCGTAGGTCCCACTCTCAATCAACCCAGTTTAAAATATATTTGTAGCTTTTTTTTAATCAAATGAGTCAACTACTATATTTACTATAGAGAGGACAATTTCCAGGGTGGTTAATGTTCTGTGCAACACCAACTGCTGGTCCTCCCGCACCTCTGAGTATTCCTGGAGCTAGGACCTCTTCCATACACTGGTCCATTAGACAGCTGTGATACAGTAGTATTAGCCACTAATTATGTAATTCCAGCATCAGGTGAGGAATAATTACAGGGAATAGAACAGGTATGACTGACAAAAGGATTGATAGTTTATTTTTGCTTAAAATGTTTTATGTATTATTATAGATGAGTGGGTCCGGTGAGAGAGAACCAGACCCACCCGAAATTCATGTTATGAGCCGAGAACTGAGCACAGCTCGGGAGTTCCCACCTTACTCTGATTCCAAAATGAGGCAAAACATCATCCTCCCACTGTCTGCTTCTCTCGGGTTTTGGATACTATAAAGGTACCTGGTCACCGTGTAGTGAACAGATGTGCTGTTTCCATCCAAGGGTTGCTGTATCTGTCCAGGGCAGGGACTGCTGTATCCATCCAGGGGCTGCTGTGTCCATCCATGGCAGGGGCTGCTGTGTCCATCGAAGGGCTGCTATATCTGCCCAGGGCAGGGACTGCTGTATCCATCCAGGGGCTGCTGTGTCCATGCAGGGGCAGGGGCTGCTGTGTCCATGCAGGGGCAGGGGCTGCTGTGTCCATGCAGGGGCAGGGGCTGCTGTGTCCATGCAGGGGCAGGGGCTGCTGTGTCCATGCAGGGGCAGGGGCTGCTGTGTCCAACCAAGGGTGCTCTGTCCATCCAAAGGTGCCCAGTGTATAAAAAAATAAAAGCTAATTACATAATTAATAAAAAAATATATTTTTTTTTGTGCTGTACCCCAGTGTACTACATTATTTATTTATTTATTTATTTATTTTACTGTGACTCTGCCGGTCAGACCACAGTGTAATATTCATACATGTATTGTTTGTGACACTGTACGTGGTAGCGCAATGTATAATAAATATTGTGACACACTAAGAAGAAAACTCAGTGTATTCATTATAAATATTGTAACACTGTTAGTGGAAACACAGTGTATCCAGAAAAAATATTGTGACACTGTGGTAGCACAGTATCACAAGATATTTTAAAGAATAAGAATAGAATCACACAGTAAGTGGTAGCACAGTGTGTTGTTCTTATTCATAAATCTTGTGAGTGACAGCACAGTGTGTTATTCTTCATAAATAATCTTGACTCTGTAAGTGGTAGCGCAGTGTGTTATTCTTTTCTTATTCATAATTTTTTTTTACACTGTAGGTCATTGCTACCGCAATGTAATATTTAAAATTGGTACAAAATGATGTGTGTGCTGTACCCAACTTCATTCGTGTTTGTTGATATGGAGAATGATCAGTTGAGAGGAGAGCAGGAACCACATACTAGTGCTGGAGCTGCTGCCAGTGCCACCAGTCATGACGATACTAGTCAATCTACATCATCTACTAAAACCGCTGCCCAAGGGCATACAGGGCTTAAGTCAGGGCATCTAAAATAAAGAACCAATATTTTACAGTGCTAAAGAAAAAAACATCAAAGGAAAAGTTAGCTGAAGAAAGACGTAAAATTGACAATCCACCATTACAGGTACCTCTGTAATTTTTGGATGTAATTGGCATAAAATTTGTAGTTTATTTTGATGAACATAATCTTTTCCACACTTTGAGGAAGTAGCCTCCTATGCTGATCTCTCACAAGGTTCCTGGCTGTGCTGAAAACTTTCTGAGTACACACTGGAGGGTGGGCAGCTAAAGTAAAAAAAAGCCAGTTTGTGCAAGGGCCTCCAAATTGCCTTTTTTTCCTGCCAGTAGTCAAACAGACTAACATGCCCATTTGTCATTGGAAGCTATCATTAAAAAATGTAGAATAGTCCTCAACCATTCTTTGAATGGTGACTGTATCAGGTAAAGGTCTCATTAATTGTAGGTTATTCCTTTAGACCTGATCAGATGTCAAAACTTGGTTGTGTTGACTCATCTGCATCACCAGCAGTGGGTATTTTTGGAAAGTTTAGTTTTTTTCTCAGCAGATGCACTTGCTGTAGAAACTGAAGGAGAAGCCAACGCTGCATCACATGCCCCTTGAGCCGACAGTTTGCTTACCAACAGCTCTTTGCATCTCTTCAGATCTGTTTCCATTGGGAAGAATGACACAACATAGGACTTTAACCTTGAATCTTAAATCTTGTGTTTACTCTGTTCAGCTTGTCCACATCTTTGGTTAAGGTAACAGTGGGTACAACAGCATTTTGGAGGCCACTAATTAAGATTTTTTTTAATGTCCCTGTACAGATTGGGAATTGCTTTTCTAGTGAAGTGGAATCTTGATGGGATTTAGTAGCGGGGACACAGGACCTCAAATAAGGGTCTAAAACCCACTGCATTATAGGCAGATATTGGACGCACATCTAATACCAGCATAGATGTTATGGCATCAGTGATCCACTGTGCAACTGGGTGACTGCTGTCATATTTGCTCCCCCTTGCAAAGTATTGTTTAAAAATCAATTGTTTTTTTTTTTTAAAGTACTACTAGTAGTCTTCCTGGTCCCCTTCTGGGATGAAAATCCACTCGCAGCAGCAGACATAGCACTCAAGGATTCTTCTGGGGCAAGGACTTGATGTGAATGATTTAAATATTTTTTGTAAATGCCTCCCATCCCCTCCTCCCTCATAAATTTGCTTCGGAATCAAAAACTGAAATTAAATTTACTAGTAATCAAATCTTCCTGTCCCTGCCTTCAACTACATACATACTCCAACTCCCTCAGGACTCTTGAGTAATAAAAACACGTGTTTCCTGATGTGCCATGTTGGAAGTTGAACTGCCACTGCTGCTGCAATCTTTGACATGCAGTTTCTGAATGCCAAAAATGTCTAGAGCAGACCGCATCTCCTGCATGCTCCTTTAATTTTAAAAAATATTCTGAACCACAAAGTTGACTTTGTGGGCAAAACATGGCAAATATTGTTCACCCATGGTCTCCCCTCCTCCCTCATAAATTTGATTCGGAATCAAAACTTTAATAACATTTACTACCAATCAACCCTTCCTGTCCCTGCCATCAACTACAAAGATACTACATCTTCTTCAGGCCTCTTGATTAATGAAAACATGTTTCCTTATGTGCCATGTTGGAAGTTAAACTGGCACATGTTTGTGCCGCCCACTGCTGCTGCTTAGCTTAGTCAGCCAGATAGCTTAGTGCAAATTTTGGACCTAAACTGGATGAAAACAATATTGTGAGTTGTGATGTGGTCAAATTTGACTGGAAATGAGTGGAAATTAATGTTATTGAGGTCAAGAATACTCTGAAACAAACAAAAGCCCAAATTATGTGATTTTAGCTGTTTTTATGATTTTTGTAGCAAAAATACAGATTTAAAACCAAAACCAAATCCAAAACACACAAGGGCGGTTTTGTCAAAACCAATCCAGATCCAAAACACGAAGGAGATACAGATCCAAACAAAAACACAGGGATTGGCGCACATTTCTAGCTCCACTGTAAATATTTATTATACAGTAACCTGGGGCCAGAATTAGTATTTTTTGTCACTTTATTTGCATTACTTCATTAAACATTGCTTGACCCATTTTCATTACAAAAAAAATTATTCTTACGTGGATTAACTGCAAAATTTACTCTTCTGCTTTTCTTATGATATGCTACATCTTCAAAGGCATGTATAATTAATAAGGGGACTGAGCACAATGAAATCATCCCTTGCGAATAGCTCTGTCGCCTTACTAGTCTATGCACAATATTAGACAGAATTACATTTTTAAATATTTAAAAAATAAAAACACTGATGGGTGAACTGTAACACAAAATGTGAAACTTCTGGTGCTTATCCAGTGGAGAAGTTTGCAAAAAAAAAGGAATTATGCAGGACACTCAAATTATCAAATAAACCTGACATATTTTTACATATTGATACAAGACTAATTAACTGATATGTTTACTGTATGTATAAAGTTTACTGCACACGTGTTTGTGAAACATTGTGTATATAAATTATGGTAAATCCGGTGGCATGTTTAACCAAAATCCAGTGGTTCTCAAACTCTGTCCTCAGGACCCCAAACAGTTCATGTTTTCTAGGTCACGCAGCAGGTGCACAGGTGTATTCATTGATAGGTTAAAAGATCCACAGGTCGAGAAAATTATGTCACTTGTGATTCTGTGAGGAGACCTGGAAAACATGCGCTGTGTGGGGTCAGGAGGTCCGAGTTTGAGAACCTGTGACCTATTCTACTGGTTTAAATGTTAGTACTCATAATCCCTTACCTTGCACACAGTGCCTCCCCTATATGGCACATGGTGCCCCCCTATATGTGCCCCCCTGTATGGTATACAGTGCACCCCCTACCCCATTCCCCCTGAGTACTTGCCCCTTTGTGTGAAGGCCCAGAGCTATCACCCCTGCCTACTTAATCTGTCCCTGACAAAGTTATGTTTTTTCAGAGAATCTTTAAAGAGTAGTGTTCCCAAAGTAGAGAGTTTATTATATTTTCCAGAAGAGTCCTTGTTCTGCATCCTCATATTTAGTAACATACAGATTTTATTTAAGGCTGTTTCTGCAAAGCCAAGACACTGTTAAACAGAGCAATGTGACATTAACCCATTGCATAATAGTACAGATGGGCCCACATACATCTAGCCGCCTTGCACATAAACAGCCCTTCTAGTCGCGCCGTGCCTTGAAAAAGCAGCCACTCGGTGAAACGCGCGTTGTCATTCCACACGCTGCCGCCAGACCTAGCAACATTATGCTATAACAATTTTCATGAGTTGAATACTTAATACTTGAATTCGGCGGTGATATGACATGGTGTTCCAGTGAAAACGCGAACACTAGGGTATACCAATAGAAAAGGGCAGGATAGTCTGATATGGAATAGAGATCGGTTTCTTTTTAGATATATGTCCATTATACCCTATTAAACAACAGAGGAACAATACCAAATGTTGATTTACATTGTTACATGAATAAGGGGATACAACCAGATATTGTTACAAAATGACAGTACATCGTTATTGTAACAACCCATGAGATACCCATACAGAAATGACAAACTGAACTATAAAGAGTCAATCTGAGCTCTAATGTTGAGAACATTGGATATATGTGGCATATAACTGATTTATTTATATATATATATATATATATATGTTAATCCAATGAGCTGCACTCATAGCATCCAGTTCACCATGTGGGGTGCTCTATTTAGAGACAGCAAAGTCCAAAGCATAAGGAAGAGAGAATAGGCACTCACCATTCAGTAGGAGAAATCTTTAATAACTCACATATATTGCATGACGAAATCGACGTTTCCGTCCTACCAGGACCTTTGTCAAGACAGAGACAATCGCCACAAAGCTACCACCAGCAAGACACACAGAACACTATCCCCTCTGCCTGCTGATATAGCCACATCAATTAGTAAGCTCCACCCAGTCAATCAATGCAATGAGTGAACATAAGAAAACTACTGTTACATACACGTCATCAGAACAATGTGGGAATACTTACAACACTATATTTTGAGAAACACCCATACCGCTAGCGCAACATCAGCCGCTAGCGTGTTATTAGTCAACAAACAAATGCATGCACAACAAAGGTATTGAAACCTCCTTTCTAGCGCTGACAATACATTACAATTGCAGATTCCCTCTGGGATTTCTCCCAGGTAAGTCCCCACAGGATGTGTGCGGTTACTTTCAGTATAAATCCCCAGGTTTATACCCAAAAATAAGGGGAAATGGTACATATAGTGAAGTACAATTTATTACATATAAACAAACAGATTTAAAAATAAACATAAGATTTAACACAGGAAAAATGGCATCCAAAAATTTGAGAGAACAGAGTATCCCCAATTGGCTGAAAAGGCTGCAATTACCGGCTGGATGTCTTTTGCAAAGTTCGTAGTAAACACAACCCCGTGTGATGTCCGGAATCTCTCACTGGTTGTCTGCTTTACTCTCCTCTGCCGGATCATGTGCTGCCTGCCTCTGAGCGGTGACTCCGTCTCCTCATACACCAACGCGTTTCTACCCCGTGCTGGGGTCTTTTTCAAGGTGGTAGCGGATGCCTTCATGCTTTCTCATCTCCCTTAAATACTCTATCTAATCATATGGACACGGGCACAGCTGATCCCTAGACAGAGGCCGAACTACATGTCCCATGATCTTTTGCTGTGTCCGGCCAATGAAATGTCTAAAAGGTCCTAGTATATCCGGTATCCTTAGTGATCACGATGTATTTAACTTCCCAAGGGCAGATCCTTGTTGTCTCACTTCCGTTTTCGTTGTCATGGAAATAATAAACAAATAACTCCTCCGTGTTTATTGTGTTTCTTTCAATAACTCAATAGAATTTGTGGATTACACATGGATTCCGCCCTTGGTGGCATATCTTACATATCTTTAATAAATAGAAATAAAATCAATTAATACACTGAATTAAAAAAATACTTCAATGGAAAATAGTTATACCCAAACCGCGTGCAATGAAAAAGTGCAATAGACTAGATTAGAGCAGTGCCACGTTAAATGAACCATTTTACTTCAAAGTCTAGATTTAGCCCCCCAGGTATCAACGTCCCACATCTGAAAATATCCTTCATTTCTGCTTGGGCTAATTGATTGGCCAGATCCCTCCTTCGCCAGTGACCCTTTACATTTTGTAGTCCTATGAATCTTTTAATGGCTGACACATTACTGTTATGACAGGTTTTAAAATGGTTTGACAGAGCATGGGTTTCTAGACCCTTTTTAATATTTCTGAGATGCTCAGCAATGCGTGTCTTCAAGGGTCTGGAGGTTCTCCCAATATAATACAACTTGCAACTACATTCTATTGCATATACTACGCTTTTAGTGTTGCATGTAATAAAGTCTGTTATTTTATAATTGTATTTATTAATTACTGCTTCAATGGTTTTCTTTTGTCCATCTCCCTTTATTTCTCTACAACCTATGCACGATCCACATCTAAAAAAAAACCTTTGCTTTTATTTACTGGGGTATCTACCCGTGGATGAGCACTTCTAACTAAGCTGTTGCCTATGTTGGGTGCTCTCCTATATATACATCTAGGTTTATGTGGTAAATGGGTGCCAATTATTGGATCTTTTTGCAAAATCTCCCAATGTTGTTTATATAGAGACTTCTCTATATTTTTATATTGGCTATTATAAGAAGATACAAATGCCCATTCAAAATTAGTGGATTTGTTTCTTTCTTTGTTATTATTCCTCAACAAATTCTCTCTTGGAACATCTTTTATTTTTTCTAGTGCTTTGCCCACTCCCTTTTCTGAATATCCAGATGCCACAAACTTAGACATCTCCTTGGCCTGAATATCATATACATCCGCCTGTGTGCAGTTGCGTTTCAACCTCCTCAATTGGCCTCCTGGGATTGAATTAAGCCAAATGGAGTGATGGCAACTGTCTGCTCGGATGTAAGCATGGGAAACCGTAGGCTTAGCAAAATTTTTAGTTTGTATGGTATTGTTGAGAATAAAAACAGTAATATCCAAAAAATTAACTGTTGTTTCACTGCTGGAGAAGGTAAACTGTATATTTAATAAATTAGTAT
This sequence comes from Taudactylus pleione, assembly GCA_031769625.1. Lineage (NCBI taxonomy): Eukaryota > Metazoa > Chordata > Amphibia > Anura > Myobatrachidae > Taudactylus > Taudactylus pleione. The sequence goes on along the minus strand of JAUIMM010000555.1, from coordinate 4,955,210 downwards.
TTAAATAATTAAAAAATTAATTTAAAAGAGTACTGTCCCCTTTCCAGATAAAAAAGACATTGTCTATATATCTAGACCAGGACACCAGGTTCGCTCCGTATGGGTTGTGGTCCCAGATAAAATTATTCTCCCACTGTTCCATAAAAATATTCGCATAACTCGGAGTGAACCTTGTGCCCATCGCAGTCCCGACCTTCTGTAGATAAGACGTCTTTAAAAACAATGTAATTATTAGTTAGACATATTTTAAACCTTTTTCCAAAACCTTCATTTAAAATATGCCCCCTCAGTTCCATTGAACAAATTCACAACATTTGTGGAGTTAAATAAATTTTGTAAGAAAATTGACCATTAAAAGGTTCTTTTTAGCTAAAGATGGGAATTTGGATCTGGAAGATAAGAATAGTGAGACCCCTTTCAAACCTAAGTCCATCTTTAATCCTACATATATGAAAGGAAATTTTGTGGACACGTTTTACAATATGGTATATGATGATATCATTAAGATGGAAACAAAAGAAATGAAGCACAATTTAACATATAAGGAACGACAGGCATTAAAATCCTTGAAATTAAATACAGAAATAGTGATAAAACCTGCCGACAAAGGCGGCGGGGTTGTAATTTTAGATAGAGAAATGTATGAAGGAGAAGTTCTAAAACAGCTGGAAGATAGAGGCATATATCATAAATTAAGAACGGACCCCACTACTGGAATCCTAGAAAAACTCAGAGAGATGTTAGATAAATATAATAAAAATGGTGCTATAATGGAAAAAGAACTACTGTTCTTATTTAACCCTCAACCAGTGATTCCGGTCATTTACAGTCAGGTCCATAAATATTGGGACATTGATAGAATTTTCATATTTTGTCCTCTATTCACCACCATAATGGCTTTGAAATGAAACAAACAAGATGTGATTTAACTGCAGACTTTCAGATTTAATTTGAGGGTAATCACATCCAAATCAGGTGAACGGTGTAGGAATTACAACGGTTTCTATATGTGCCTCCCACTTTTTAAGGGGCCAAAAGTAATGGGACAAACTAAACAATCCTAAATCTAACTTTCACTTTTTAATACTTTGTTGCAAATCCTTTGCAGACAATTACAGCCTGAAGTCTGGAACGCATAGACATCACCAGACACTGTGTTTCATCCCTGGTGATGCTCTGCGAGGCCTCTACTGCAAATGTCTTCAGTTCCTGCTTGTTCTTGGGGCATTTTCCCTTCAGTTTTGTCTTCATCAAGTGAAATGCATGCTCAATCGGATTCAGGTCAGGCGATTGACTTGGCCATTACATAACATTCCACTTTTTAGCCTTAAAAAACTCTTTGGTTGCTTTTGCAGTATGCTTCGGGTCATTGTCCATCTGCACTGTGAAGCGCTGTCCAATGAGTTCTGAAGCATTTGACTGAATATGAGCATATAATATTGCCCGAAACACTTCAGAATTCATTCTGCTGCTTTTGTCAGCAGTCACATCATCAATAAATACAAGGGAACCAGTTCCATTGGCAGCCATACATGCCCATGCCATGACACTACCACCACCATGCTTCACTGATGAGGTGGTATGTTTTGGATCATGAGCAGTTCCTTTCCTTCTCTTCTCTTCCCATCACTCTGGTACAAGTTGATCTTTGTCTCATCTGTCAATAGGATGTTGTTCCAGAACTGTAATGGCTTTCTTAGATGTGGTTTGGCAAACTCTAATCTGGTCTTCCTGTTTTTGTGGCTCACCAATGGTTTGCATCTTGTGGTGAACCCTCTGTATACACTCTTGTGAAGTGTTCTCTTGATTGTTGACTTTGACACATATACATCTACCTCCTGGAGAGTGTTCTTGATTTGGCCAACTGTTGTGAAGGGGTTTTTCTTCACCAGGGAAATAATTATTTTGTCATCCACCACAGTTGTTTTCCGTGGTCTTCTGGGTCTTTTGGTGTTGCTGAGCTCTCCGGTGCGTTCTTTCTTTTTAAGAATGTTCCAAACAGTTGATTTGGCTACACCTTATGTTTTTGTTATCTCTCTGATGGGTTTGTTTTGATTTTTCAGCCTAATGATGGCTTTCTTCACTGATAGTGACAGCTCTTTGGATCTCCTATTGAGAGTTGACAGCAACTGATTCCAAATGCAAATGTCACACCTAGAATCAACTCAAGACCTTTTACCTGCTTAATTGATAATGAAATAACGAGGGAATAGCCCACACCTGTCCATGAAATAGCTTTTGAGTTGTTAGTCCCTTTACTTTTGGCCCCTTAAAAAGTGGGAGGCACATATTGAAACTGTTGTAATTCCTACACCGTTCACAAAATTTGGATGTAATTACCCTCAAATTAAATCTGAAAGTCTGCAGTTAAAGCACATCTTGTTTGTTTCATTTCAAAACCATTGTGGTGGTGAATAGAGGCCAAAATCTGAAAATTCTGTCAATGTCCCAATATTTATGGACCTGACTGTATGTATTACCGAAAATACATAAAAACCTGATACATCCACCGGGGAGACCCATTGTCTCTGGAATCGACTCAGTGACAGCTAATCTGTCAGAATACATTGACTATTACCTGCAACCAATAGTTTTAAAAAACAAATCCCATTTAAAGGATACAAAGGATTTTTTAAATCTTTTAACAACATTGACATGGGAAGAAGGTCTGATCATGGTGACAGCTGACGTTCGATCACTGTACACCATCATTGATCATCAGGATGGAATTAATGCCATCACTAAGAGTCTAGAGAACAGTGATATGGATCAGACCTTACAGCATTTCATTGTAGGAGTCCGTTTTATTCTAACTAATAAATACTTTGTTTTTAAAGACATCTTTTATCTACAGAAGGTCGGGACTGCGATGGGCACCAGGTTCGCTCCGAGTTATGCGAATATTTTTATGGGACAGTGGGAGAATAATTTTATCTGGGACCACAACCCATACGGAGCGAACCTGGTGTCCTGGTCTAGATATATAGACGACGTCTTTTTTATCTGGAAAGGGGACAGTACTCTTTTAAATTAATTTTTTAATTATTTAAATACTAATTTATTAAATATACAGTTTACCTTCTCCAGCAGTGAAACAACAGTTAATTTTTTGGATATTACTGTTTTTATTCTCAACAATACCATACAAACTAAAAATTTCGCTAAGCCTACGGATTCCCATGCTTACATCCGAGCAGACAGTTGCCATCACTCCATTTGGCTTAATTCAATCCCAGGAGGCCAATTGAGGAGGTTGAAACGCAACTGCACACAGGCGGATGTATATGATATTCAGGCCAAGGAGATGTATGATAAGTTTGTGGCATCTGGATATTCAGAAAAGGGAGTGGGCAAAGCACTAGAAAAAATAAAAGATGTTCCAAGAGAGAATTTGTTGAAGATTAATAACAAAGAAAGAAACAAATCCACTAATTTTGAATGGGCATTTGTATCTTCTTATAATAGCCAATATAAAAATATAGAGAAGTCTCTATATAAACATTGGGAGATTTTGCAAAAAGATCCAATAATTGGCACCCATTTACCACATAAACCTAGATGTATATATAGGAGAGCACCCAACATAGGCAACTGCTTAGTTAGAAGTGCTCTTCCACGGGTAGATACCCCAGTAAATAAAAGCAAAGGTTTTTTTAGATGTGGATCATGCATAGGTTGTAGAGAAATAAAGGGAGATGGACAAAAGAAAACCATTGAAGCAGTAATTAATAAATACAATTATAAAATAACAGACTTTATTACATGCAACACTAAAAGCGTAGTATATGCAATAGAATGTAGTTGCAAGTTGTATTATATTGGGAGAACTTCCAGACCCTTGAAGACACGCATTGCTGAGCATCTCAGAAATATTAAAAAGGGTCTAGAAACCCATGCTCTGTCAAACCATTTTAAAACCTGTCATAACAGTAATGTGTCAGCCATTAAAAGATTCATAGGACTACAAAATGTAAAGGGTCACTGGCAAAGGAGGGATCTGGCCAATCAATTAGCCCAAGCAGAAATGAAGGATATTTTCAGATGTGGGACGTTGATACCTGGGGGGCTAAATCTAGACTTTGAAGTAAAATGGTTCATTTAACGTGGCACTGCTCTAATCTAGTCTATTGCACTTTTTCATTGCACGCGGTTTGGGTATAACTATTTTCCATTGAAGTATTTTTTTAATTCAGTGTATTAATTGATTTTTTTAATTCAGTGTATTAATTGATTTTATTTCTATTTATTAAAGATATGTAAGATATGCCACCAAGGGCGGAATCCATGTGTAATCCACAAATTCTATTGAGTTATTGAAAGAAACACAATAAACACAGAGGAGTTATTTGTTTATTATTTCCATGACAATGAAAACGGAAGTGAGACAACAAGGATCTGCCCTTGGGAAGTTAAATACATCGTGATCACTAAAGATAGCGGATATACTAGGACCTTTTAGACATTTCATTGGCCGGACACAGCAAAGGATCATGGGACATGTAGTTCGGCCTCTGTCTAGGGATCAGCTGTGCCCGTATCCATATGATTAGATAGAGTATTTAAGGGAGATGAGAAAGCATGAAGGCATCCGCTACCACCTTGAAAAAGACCCCAGCACGGGGTAGAAACGCGTTGGTGTACGAGGAGACGGAGTCACCGCTCAGAGGCAGGCAGCACGTGATCCGGCAGAGGAGAGTAAAGCAGACAACCAGTGAGAGATTCCGGACATCACACGGGGTTGTGTTTACTACGAACTTTGCAAAAGACATCCAGCCGGTAATTGCAGCCTTTTCAGCCAATTGAGGATACTCTGTTCTCTCTCTAATTTTTGGATGGCATTTTTCCTGTGTTTAATCTTATGTTTAATTTTATATCTGTTTGTTTAAAATGTAATAAATTGTACTTCACTATATGTACCATTTCCCCTTATTTTTGGGTATCAACCCGGGGATTTATACTGAAAGTAACCTCACACATCCTGTGGGGACTTACCTGGGAGAAACCCCAGAGGGAACCTGCAATTGTAATGTATTGTCAGCGCTAGAAAGGAGGTTTCAATACCTTTGTTGTGCATGTTATATCTTGGTGAAGGTGTGGGGACACTTTCGTTTTTGATACCACCTACCAGCAGCTGAATAGCGCACACGTCCACATATCTATCTTTGTTGTTTCTAACAAACAAATGCAGTTCGTGCCAGCATCGCGTCAAGACCAGAATTAGCATGCGCTCCACCAAGTGGAACGCACCAGCCCCAGAAGTGACGCGAAAGATCAGCGTCAGCCACATGCCTAAACAGTTGCCAGGATACACGGCATAACAATAAGCTGGTACTGTACTAAATGGCATATCATAAATAGTCACAACTACAAGATGCATAGGGACAATCCCCACATAGGAAACACACTACACGGAAAGAATAAGATCAATCAAATAGATAGATCACATAGATATTTACTAAGTGACGTGGCATAGCAGCAAGCCCATATCAGACTGAACTGTAAATCAAAATTGTTCACTGCTACAGGCCACATTGGGGCAATAACTACAAAAGAGGCAAGCAACACTAAATTCCCAAGATAGAGCTACACAGACAAATCAAGTGGACAGTTGCCAAATAGTGGCAACAACAACCATCGATGTCAAAGCTGAAACCATCGATGAATATTAAACATCACTATATTCAAAAATGAGTAATATTGGTGGCCAGTTGAATGACACATGTACGTATGCAAAGGTTACCACTAACCCAATGTGTGGGGTTAAAAATAAGGTTGACCAGGTTGTCACTAAGGCACTACAGTGTAGATGGATTGATGAAGGAGTAGCGTCATACTTAACGGTACCGCACCCGATATGTCCTATCTTTTACCTATTGCCTAAAATCCATAAGACTCTGGTCGACCCCCCAGGACGTCTGATCATTTCGGCTAGGGGTTCGGTGTTACAACCCTTGGCTCTTTGTACATAGTTTCCTTCAGCCACATGTGATGTGTATGGACAGCTTTTTAAGTGATACTTCTGATTTTATCGATAAAATTTTAGTCCTGAATGATATTACAGATGACATGTGGCTGGCTACTATGGAGGATGTATCGTTCCTGTACACGGTAATTCCCCATCAGGCAGGAATTGATGCTGTGAGAACCACTCTTAACAATGGCATACATGTTGGACCGCCTATTGAGTTTCTATGTGAACTGATTGAACTAGTACTAGGTTGCAACCATTTCTGTTATGGGGGTGATTATTACATTCAATTATCTGGTACGGCGATGGGGTCGAACCTGGCCCCATCCTATGCCAACCTGTACATGCAAGCTTACGAACAGAGAAACATTCTGGGCAAATTTGGGCATAAAATTATTTGTTATAAGCGTTACATTGACGATCTGTTCCTTATTTGGCACTGGACAGATGTAGAGTTTTACGATATGGTTTTGATTCTCCAAGCATTGGATAGTCCCATTCGATTTACTGCTGATATCAATAAGGATTGTATACATTTTTTGGATGTGACTATCACACGTCAGGGTACCAGTTTGAGTTCTACCCTGTACCGGAAACCAACAGACCGTAACACACTTCTCCATGCGTCGAGTCATCATGCGAGCAGACTCAAAGAGTCCCTTCCAATATCTCAGTTTATTCGAGTCTTACGGAATAACACTTCTCAGCAGGCCACTGAGATACAACTAACTGATGTGTACCAGATTCCTAAAAATAGGCTACTCACCTTCAGTTGTTGATCGATGCTTGTTAAAAGCACGACAGAGACATTTAAATATTACAACTAAAAAGGAGATAGATCCCTCACGAATGATTTATCCTGCCACGTATGACTTAGCTGCTTCAACTACCGATAAGGCTATTCGACGACATTGGTCAGTTATCACCACGGATCCAGCATTTAAGAGTATGAGCAAAAGACCCCCTATGATGGCTTACCGCCGTGGTCCCAGTCTGCGTCACTTACTTATGCGGCCGATGAAACAACCCATGGCGCTACAGACGAACTGGCTGTCGACTCGCCGCCCTGGCTGTTATAAATGTGCAGATTGCATTACCTATCATTCAATGACAATGGGGGCGTGTTTTTCTCATCCACACAATGGCAAGAAGATAGCCATTTGCCATCGACTACACTGTCTGTTGGATTTCGTAATATATATTTTGATGTGTCCATGCGGTCTCTACTATGTAGGGATGACCACAAGACCTTTCAGGGACTGCATGGCCAACCATCATTCTACTATTCGGGCTGCCCTACTTACTAATAAGTCCGATACACCAGTGGCCAAACATTTCGTGGCTTGTGGACACACTGCGGCCTCATTAAGATGTATGCTTATTGATCATGTCCCACCACCTGTACATGGTGGTGATAGGGAGCTTCTTCTTAAAAAACATGGGGCAATGTGGATCTTTAAGCTGGATACTGTATCCCCAAAGGGCCTCAATGAATACCATCCGTATAATATCTTCTTGCGGTAATACACATAAGCCGCTTGGGACCGATGCTTTGTGGCGTGCCTTATATGGTATATCAGGATCTCGATTGCTGGAATTTATATTTTTTCTTTTTTTACTTTTTGTACTATTTATATTTGTTTTTATTTTTCTTTGCAATGTCAGCACATGGTTAGTTATTTTTTCATTTTATTTGGATCATTTGGTGATTATTATGTGAGATGTTTTTGTATTTGTGTATCAGTGATAGTCTAATATTTTGCATATTTAGTCCTCTAATGTGCACCTCGGTGCCTGCTTTTATATATTTGGTGTTCACTATGTCGGTTTATCTGTATGTTATGTGTGTTTCCATGTGATTATCCCTTTGTTGCCTGTTGATCTAGCCACCAATATTACTCATTTTTGAATATAGTGATGTTTAATATTCATCGATGGTTTCAGCTTTGACATCGATGGTTGTTGTTGACACTATTTGGCAACTGTCCACTTGATTTGTCTGTGTAGCTCTATCTTGGGAATTTAGTGTTGCTTGCCTCTTTTGTAGTTATTGCCCCAATGTGGCCTGTAGCGGTGAACAATTTTGATTTACAGTTCAGTCTGATATGGGCTTGCTGCTATACCACGTCACTTAGTAAATATCTATGTGATCTATTTATTTGATTGATCTTATTCTTTCCGTGTAGTGTGTTTCCTATGTGGGGATTGTCCCTATGCATCCTGTAGTTGTGACTATTTATGATATGCCATTTAGTACAGTACCGGCTTATTGTTATGCCGTGTATCCTGGCAACTGTTTAGGCGTGTGGCTGGTGCTGACCTGTCACGTCACTTCCGGGGCTGGTGCGTTCCACTTGGTGGAGCGCATGCTAATTCCGGTCTTGACGCGATGCAGGCACGAACTGCATTTGTTTGTTGACTAATAACACGCTAGCGGCTGATGTTGCGCTAGCGGTATGGGTGTTTCTCAAAATATAGTGTTGTAAGTATTCCCACATTGTTCTGATGACATGTATGTAACAGTAGTTTTCTTATGTTCACTCGTTGCGTTGATTGACAGGGTGGAGCTTACTAATTGATGTGGCTATATCAGCAGGCAGAGGGGATAGTGTTCTGTGTGTCTTGTTGGTGGTAGCTTTGTGGCGATTGTCTCTGTCTTGACAAAGGTCCTGGTAGGACTGAAACATCGATTTCGTCATGCAATATATGTGAGTTATTAAAGATTTCTCCTACTGAATGGTGAGTGCCTATTCTGTCTTCTATATATATATATATATATATATATATATACACACAACTTTGTCATATTATGAAATATAATAAACATCTCTGAATTACAATGTTATACCAATGCAGACATAATGTAAAATCACTATCTCATCTACTCTGGATTAATCTATACCCTCTTGTCCTTCAATATCACTCCATAAATTTGATTGTGGAAGTACATATATCAAATTATAATAAGTCCGACAGCAGTAGGAATTAATTTTAAATCTATATAACATTACTATATATCTAACACAATAATAATTTGATGTCTTTTAGTTTAATTTTATAATATTTTTCCTGATATTTGGACAATTATATTTAAGAATAACTAATAAAGATTAATGTTTTATTTAAAGAAAGATTTTGAAGGAGGAGAATTACTGGATCTAATTAGTGCACCTGACATTAAAATCTTGCTTTTTTCTTCTTCTTTTCAAATATTGTTGACGATATTAAAATGAACCTCTATATACCCCTGCCTGTACCTTCTAAAATCCTACCTATAAACCTCTAAGGATGACGCTAATTTGTATTCGCAGTCATACAATAAATAGAGACTCCAGACTCAGAACATGTGGTTCCGAAGCACAAAGTATTATTCAAGTAAAAGTACAGTTAGTTACACGCTATGATCTGTGTACAATTTAGTGCAAAAGAATTATACAGACCCAAGTACAGTATACATACGCAGCGCCTCTGGACCAGATCCCGGCCTTCAGAAAGACAACCTCCGTCAATCAGCATTCAGCAAGAAGACTAAAGACCCAGTGTTTGAGCACACATGTTTATACCTCCCAGAATAGACAGGACAATAGAGAAGTTTCTTGCTTATGCCATTGGTTCCCAGGGGAGAAGCATATGTTACAGTGCATTTAACATGCTGGTTCAAATAGACTCGCCCAGTCTCTAACAACCGAGGGTCTTTTCCCTCCTACCTCCCCATGCTGCATCCTAACAGTTGTTCATAAAATATACATTTTGTTGCTTGTAGTTTCTGCGGTCCATAAGTTGAGAATGCCTGATGCGATCTCCACACCGATAGTACTGGAATTCTGTTGAAAGAGTATGCATCAGTACAAACCCAAACACGGCTGTCTTAACATGTATAAAACCTTAGTTATCAAATATCTTTATTTCACAGCATTTAAACTAACTGAACCAACTTAAATCATATACTTTAGAGCTTATTAAACCTTATGTGTGAATATGTAATGTGTGAGTATTCGGGGTTTGATATAAGGACGCTAGTTAACTTGGGGCAGATGCGTGCGCATAAAGCTAATAAAACAGTGGTTTCATACAAAGTCCTATGCATTCGCTAATATGCGACCAGTTAACAGCGCAATTGTGCGTATTAATGTGTGTATGAGGAAGGGTGCACTTAACTCTCACTAAGTTAACATCTTAGCAGTGTGACATGCTGAGCCAGATAGTTCCACATGCCCACTCTGTCAGCAGTCCCCCCCCACCTGTCCCAGGTTTCAAAAGAAAAACTATTTATTCTCCCAGTCTCTTGTGTGAAATGCAAATAGCCCAGCTACAAGAGACAGACCTAAGATGACACTCTAGTCTTTGAAATGTCATTGCAGGAAGCCTGCTAATGTAAGGTGTGTATTCTAGCCGGACCACCTGGAGTGGGAGCAGACGTTATTCCAGGAAGTTTATCTACACAAGCTAGTTGTCACTTGGCCATTTGCTTTATTCAGCTAATGCAATCAATTTTGGCATACTGTAAAGCCATTTCTGAAATATATATATCCTTTATCATACATAAAGTAATGAAATGGGCTTTTGGTGAATCGCCGTAAACTATGGCGATGGTCACAGATGCATTTGCATGATGCTAATAGTATTATCGCCACATGTACTAAAGTGTGAGTTTATCTAAAATGGCGCTTAGGCGGCCATTTCGCAAAATGGCGTCTTGCAGCCAGTCGCAAGATGGTGTCGCTGCGATTCAATTTTAAACTGATCTTGTCTCAGCCAATAATCCAGTTTCGACATAGTACAGATGGATCCACATACATCTAGCCTCCTTGCACGTAAACAGCCCTTCTAGTCGCGCCGTGCCGTGGTGTGACTCTGTAGCGCCAAGCGTCTTTTTGTGCAACACTTTTACCTTCAGATGAATCTTATTCACACAGCTGTGTGAATAGCACACAAGCAGCTGCTGCTGATTAAAATGATATGCAGCATGCCTATGTTCTGTGTGGAATTGCGGGTGTATCTGCATGCGAAATGCTATGTTTCGCTGTTGCACACACAATATAGGTATGCCACATATTTTAATCAGCAGAAGCTGCTTGTGCATTCTATTTGAACCTCTCTGCAAATGAGATGCATTTAAAGGTAAAAACTTGCACGAAAAGACGCTCAGCACTACAGAGTCAAACTGCGCTCACGCTTTGTGTAACGCAACTTGAAGCGGACGAAGGATAGATGTATGTGAACACCTGTATATATTCATTTGATCACCATAAAACCTACAATTATTGATAAAATGTTATATATATTACATTTCCCTGCGGCTGCTACTCACAGAAGCTGCCAGGTGGGGGGTGCTGCTGAGCTGCCCAATCAGCAGTGATTGGCTGCATGGCAGATGCTGGGAGAAGGTGCAAGGCTACAGAGGGTCCAGAAACAGCAGCTGCCCACTGGGCATTTGTGACTGGTCGCATCAGATGTGACCATGCCAGGCAAGTGGATAAATGAGCATAACTCATATTTCAGGCCAGTGTGTTCCCTATACTGTATTACATTTGTTGTTGTTGATTGTAGCTTTGTTGGCATTGGTGTGCTAATGTGACCTGATGCATAATGTAACGAGAGTTGGTTAGACTGTCCCAGATAGTTACGTTTGAGGCCATTGCTAAGCTCTATTTCTAGGTATAATGAAATCATAGTTGCCTGCTTTTGGGACCTCAGAGGTGAGGGCCAAGTGGAAACTGCAGGTTGCATGGAGACACAACTTGTGACATTGTGGCCTCAACCCCCAACTGAGCATCGCTGCTAATAGTGGGATCAAGCAGTGAGAATCATGATGACATTACAAGTGTCTGCCCCATCCAGTTAACTAGCAAAGTAGATGTGTTCCATGAAGGTGCTCTCCTCTCCCCCAAATTCAAGATATAAGTATGAATTAAAGTAATTTGACTCAAGATAAACTGACTTACTTTTGTAATAATATCGGGGCTGATACTGAGTTGAGAGCAATGCTAAAAAAGCAAGTAACTTTGTATCTGGAACAAACCAATGCAATGGGTGCAAATAAATGTATTTATTTTCTTGCATGCAGGGTAAATACAAACTTGTTTTGTATGTACTGTAGTCCACAAATGATGGACGGCTTTATTTAGCATAGAGTTTGAACTAGGGGTGAGCGGGTTCGGTTTTACTCGGATTTACTCAGATCTTTAAATGGCATTTTATTGGCTATCGCCTATCATGTGTTTTGGATAGCCAATATAATCCGAATTTGCGGTAAAGTGGCGATAAGAACCGAGTAAAACCGAACCCGCTCACCGCTGGTTTGAACACACCTCCCCCAAATCAGAATCTCTCTGCACATCTTGAATCTGCCCAATCTGCAGTGTAGCATGGCTTCTCCAAGATGCAAAGTTACTCTATCTCCCAAACGCAAAATCGGCTCCATTATCTGCATGTTCATAAAATATCCAAAAGGGAAACTAATACATGGGCAGGATGTATCAGTAAAGCAAATGTGGTCAAACCAAAAACTGCTGGACGGTTCTGAGGTTTAATGTACATATGGTTCGTAGTATTAAAATGGTGTGGTCTGCAGACATTTCAAACCCCATAGAACTCTATGGGTATGCAGAAAACTCCGGAAAGCTAATAGGCTTCTTTACACACACACAACCCCCAGAGAGAAACCCAAAGCATCCCGATCTGTCCCTCTGATTATTGCGCATGCATAGGCCATTGAATGAATGAGCCCAGAAGTCAGAACTTTGCACTGGAAAGCTCTTATTGGAAGAGCTGTCCCAGTAGGTAGGTATGCATGTACAGTAGGTAGATATTACTATACTAAATGCTGGCATGATATGGTGGAGGGTGGGATGTATTGCATAACTATGTGATACATGATACATCCCACCCATAATGTTTTGTTTGTCCAACTACTTTCCTGTCTTGTACATTTTTAGTGAAGGTACAGTGCAGTGTCACCATTTACCAAAGGGGCCCATTTATTAAGCTTTTCTTTTCATAAAATTATTTAGATATGACAGTTTCTGCCTAATTTTCTGTATACTCGCTATGTTCTATGGCCAAAACCAGGAGATTTCACAGAAATCTCCTGCAAAAGGCTAATTAACACTGTAGACCACTGCCTCCATTATTATGAATGGGGACTACAGTCCGACCCCTTTGTACTAAACTCCAAAAAGTGTAACTTTTTTGAGTTTGGAGGCATTATGATCCCTCTCCTGCAGCCTCCGTTCGGCTCCAATAACTGACACTGTGCGCACGCGTCTTTTGAAAATATGAGACTCCTCCAATATGCCTGGGATGTAACTTGCAAGTACAGCAATTCTCGCAATCACTGTCATTGCGCGTTACATTTAGTACATAGCAATATATGTTCAGTAAAAAATATGATGATACGTATGATGGTAACCGCGGCACTGCCGAGATAATTAATGCATCGGCTCCATAAGCCACATACACACTACACTATTTTTATGAACGATATGGACAATAACTATATACTGTATGCAGTGAACGACCATAGATGCGCGCTCCCGCAGGTTCGTTAACGATGTATTTTGTCGTCCGTACATGCAGGCCAATCTACCGATATCGTCAAGAATTGCCTGTTCAGAGATATGGCAAGATGTCTTCACTGAAAGATATCTTTTAACGATTTTTTTCAGTGTGTACAGCCAATATAGTTTGTCCTGCAGTACAGAAAGTTCAAGGGAAATCTTTCAGCAATATCGTTCATACAGCTCATAATCTAGTGTGTATGAGCCGTTAGATCTGTACTTTAGAGAACCGCTCAATACTGTTTCCTGTCTATGCCACATTTGCATGCGTTAGATAAGATACTAGATTTGTTTTAGTCCCAGTGTCTAAATCCAAGTCTTTAAGGTTTATAAAATGTAAGCAGTCATAACCTATTAGCAATTAAAGCCATATGGATTTGCTAAGATACAGACCTAGTTATTCAAGCTTCTTATGAAACCAGGAAAAGATCAGCAGTGTATTTTTACTCCATACTTTAAGGCTTCTGTTGGCATTGTATATAGGGATTTTACTAATCCAGACCACTATTTAATTAGAATCCAGTGTTGCAGTGATAAGCATGATGTTCTTGGCTTTAAAACACAACCACACATGGAGAAACTAAGGGGAAAAACATATCACAGTAGCTAAGGAAAAAAAAAATATTTTAAAATAAAATTTAGAGCGTTTTTCAATTAGTTTCGCATTCGCGGAAAAGTTTCGCCTGCCTGACTTTTTGCCGACATTGTATGTTTTTGAACCACATGAAAACGGCAAGCAACGAATTCAGAATAGGCGGAAAGTTGTGTCAGAATTGGGGAAATCAGTCTGAACCCCCCAAAAAGATGCACTAATATTGGGGATCAATGTAGATGTGTTCGAATAGCCCTAATAAAATTGTTTGGTGTACTTAAATTGTATCAATAGCTTCTTATTAGCGTCTTTGCACAAGTGGTGAAGAATGGCATTAAGTAGTATTTTTTGGTGAAAATAAGTAGTCCTGTCAAATTTGGGGTACTTGAAAATGGCTGCTAGCATCTTTTTATGTCTCCAAAGTGATTTTTTTAAAAAGAAACGTGAAAAGCCACCCTCATAAATGCACCTGCAATCCCAAAACACTTGCCCACTCCTTACAGCACCCCAAGAAGTCTATTTTGCTACTTTTTATGCTTCTCCCCCCACTTTGTACTTTTTCGCCCCCAAAATGAAAGTACCTTTTTGGAGTGTTATGTTTTTTCCAGGGATTTTTGGACACTGTTGTCCTTTGGGGGGCTGTCCCAAGGAATTTGACTGGTTTCCCCACGTTCGCACCCCAAAATAAAAATGTAGCACTTATTTTCTCCTGCTATTCTTAGGCGAATCTTTTTAGCCTATTATATTGTGATGACTTTCCGCGTAGGCGAAAAGCACCTGGAATTGAATTTAGAGATAAGTTTCAGACTACGCAAAAAGCTCCGACCGGCGATACTTTTTTGCAGAAAACAGCTTTTCGCCATGGCCCTTAGTCTAAAAGCTTAAATGGAATCTACCTGTTCTCAGAGCACATTGCAATATCCACACAGTCCTTAGTTTTCTAGTCTCTGAATAATGACTTCAGAATAGTAAGCTGAAATCATATATATTTTTATTGTTGCAAACAAACTGAGCTGGGTAAATCCATTCAGCTGAAGACACACTTTGTTTCCCATTTCTCTATACCATTTAACAAAACAATGTTTAATATGTAGGAGGTCTAATCCCTCCATCTGTATCAGATGCCTGAGGTTGCCCAGTTTGCTGGAATGTCAATACCTGGAGTGTTAAAGATAAACAAGACTGAAAATACTTTTCTGCTACAGTTGTCATTGTGCGGCTCTGACAAGGTATCAGTTATGTAGAGCTAGGCTATGGAATAATCAGCAATCAAAATACCTGAACTTTAGAACGCCTGCGTGTCCCCATCAGTGGTTCTTGTGCATTAGAAAGACTTCGCTCTAGATTCTATTTTACATCTGCTACTCTTCTCAACTGCTGCTGTTGACAAAATAATGTAATATCTCCTTTTAGCAAATAAACAAGCTATCTATATGTTGAAACACACTCACTTAACTGGTGTGAATAAATAACATAGTAGACAATAATATGCGTGTCTGTGAATCTGTATATATCATCGCACACCGCAGGTTTCATTTGCACTTTGGAAGGATTACAGTAGATATCTTTTTATCTGAACAATAATTCAATTTACCTCATATGCTGTATATTGGACTGACCCATTACCAGCAATGCATTTCTCATAACAACTTTGATAACATTTATCTTAATGGTTTTTGGAATGAAAAATAGATACTTTGGGTGGTTTCTGACCAAACAAAAGAAACCTTTCTAAGGTCTCTTAGCTTTCAGCTTTATGAAAATAAATCTCTTCATTATATTTAAGTTTAAACTGGTGGTGTTAATATTAACCACTTATCTGGCACTAATGCATAGGACCCTGGGCTTCAGATGGCACAGTTGCATCCAATGCGTTAATGCCGTCCCATTGCGTCATGCTCTGCACATGGGTAGAACGAATTTCCTGCTTCGGACTTCCGACATTGATGTCACGGCCTGTGACCACCTACGTTACTCCTGAAATCGCAACCCCAGAATGCCATGTGAACAGCGCCCCTAAACCAGAAGTACGAGGATGGGAACATAGGCCCTGATTCAGACACAGTCACAAGCGGGTCGATGGCCGGGCAGTGCACACGCGCAAGCTAGAAATCATTTGCAACAAAATGGGGAGGCTGTCGATGTTGACAGACAGCTCGACCAGTTTTGTAGGCGGGGAGGGGGGGGGGTGGTTGGCCAAATGGAGGCATTCCCAAAGGAACGCCTGCCATTTGAAGGCGGCCCTGACTGGTTGAGCTTCCTGCTCTATTAGAGCAGCTCACTGGGGCTTGCGGGAACGAGACCTTACCACAAGGGTCTCGTTGCAAGCCCGATAGTCACGACCATCACCTGGCCGCTCACAAAAGCTGTGGGTGGTCACCCACAGCTTAGCGAGCGGCCAGGAGGCCAGTTTTTTTTTAAAAAGCGGCTCTCCTGATTCAGAGAGAGCGCTCGCATTTTGCGAGCGGCTCTGAGTCAGGCCCATAGTTCCCCTCTGAGCACAAATATGCTGATCTCTGCATGTGAAGAGATCAGCTGCAGCATGGGGGACTGATGACCCATCACCCCAGGCACCAAGCTCCGCTGGGCTCTGCAATAAGGTAAGGAGGCAGGGCTATGTCATAGAGGGAGGAAGGGGTTAATGTTGGGAGCATTTATTGGCACTGGGAAAGGGGATGTAGGGGGGTTATGCCCCACAAGAAAGGTCTTTTTGCCTGAGGGGGGATATATTAAAAATATACTGGACAATTGCATATGCAGTGACAGGGCCAGCTCCAGGGGTTGTAGCACCCTGTCCGGCTCTCTACAGTGCGCCCCAACATCGTGTGCGGCCAAAAATGGGGATGTGGCCTAATTACCACAGGCCACGCCCCCTACTTGACGTTCTTTGGAGTTGTGCCTGCATGGCATGCCTCCAAATACTATCAGGCTTGTGGGAGCCTCACTAGCTGGGCTTCCCCCAGCCCTCTCCCGTCACTGGATGCCACGCACATGCATGCAGCATCCATTTAGATTCCTGCGTCCGGCACCGCCACACAGATGAAGCAGTATTGGTCCCCAACTCTCTGATTTCACCACCGCGGGCTGCTTTGGCCCACGGGTGGAACAGAGGGACATTACTGTCCCGCTGAAATCGGGATGTTGGGGAGGGGTGCGCCCTCTCTGGGTGGCGCCCCTGTTTGAACACCTTTAGAGCTGGCCCTGTACAGTGACTCATGGTGGGGGCACTAATACAATTTCTGACCGTTTTTTAGGGAAAAAACAATAATCCGTACAGTGGTTGACATGGGGGAAATGTATCAAACATTCTAACAAGTGGAGAAGTGCTGATAGCAACTAATCAGATCCTAGCTACTGTACATTCTGTTAAATGAAAGGTAGAAGCTTGTTGCCCACTTTTTAGGAGATTTTATACATTTCCTCCCTAATATCATAGACTTCATTGACCGAATGCAGCAAAGCAAGAAATGTAGTCAAGCCCACGGAATTGCCGCTTTCAGGGGTTTGAGCACATTTCTCATATACATTCAGCCCCGGAAATGCGATATATTCCGGGGCTATGATGCGGTGGACAATGCCATCTTCAGATGGCGTTGCCCAGTAGAAGCCTATGGGCTTTTATTTGCAATGTCCCCCCTGGGAGGGATCGGATTAGAGCCCTCCAAACAACCCCCGCATTTTGCGTCCTTCTGCGCATGCCCAGAAGGATGCCAGAGGGACTTCTGGGTCATAGACCCGGAAGTCCCTCACTCGCAAAGGACAACTCTTACTGCGAGAGCTGTCCTTTGCATTCTCCATCATGTATACAGGCGTCATTAATGCCGGCATGCATCCCAAATGCGATGTGTCATGCATCCCACTCCTAATATAAATTAATATAACCTCCCGACTCTAACTTTTAAACGTACAGTATCAATTGATCTAGATAGCACTTTAGAAAGGGCTAGGTACAAGCTGTAATCATCTTAATAGGGAAGGGCTGTCCACTAATGATGTCTAATGGTATGTATTTATCCTACTACAGCTATGGGAGATAATTCCTTAGTAGAAAGACGAAAAAAAAGCATTAATTTATTGCTAGACTTGGTGACCATAATAATACACAACAAAGTGGTGAACTGGTTCTCAATTCTCCATGGCATTATAATAAAAATACAATTAGAAAGAAAATACATTTGGATCATGTTGTAGAGATGTGCTTGTGTTATGCTCTGTATATAATAAGCATCTGGTCACTAGGTGGCACGTTAACATTGGGCTTATTTATGTTTCACATCAACTGAACAAGAATAAAACCTCCCACTCATACATACTGTATTATTACATGCAAACAGGAAGACAAAAAGGTTTCTCCTCACTGTGTCTCATAATTTCTGCTGTCCCTCTAACCTTTACATTAGATTATCAGATGCTTTCCTCTCTGTCTCCTTGTAAAGAACATGGAAGCACAGCCTAAGCGGTTTTATCACTTTGGGCCATATTCATTTAGTGTCGATGTTTGGTCATGATGTGTGGCTGTGCACATCAGTACTTAGTGTAGTAGCCCAACATTGCAGATTATCCTGTGCATCTCCATGGTGAGAGAGAACAATCTATAATCTTGGTCGCAATGTGCCAGTGAAATGGTCAGAAAGTTGGTATATTGTTGCCATTGCTGCTAATTGAATACCACTCATTGATTTAGTGGGAGCAGTGCACAATGTTATCAGACATGAAGGGCTAGTATGAGGCAATGGGGAAGGTGGAAAAAGGGAGCACACAAAAGTGTCGTGGTTGAATAATAGACATGAAAAGCCAATGGTACAAATAT
This sequence comes from Taudactylus pleione, assembly GCA_031769625.1. NCBI lineage: Eukaryota > Metazoa > Chordata > Amphibia > Anura > Myobatrachidae > Taudactylus > Taudactylus pleione. Next base: position 4,936,281 of record JAUIMM010000555.1, on the reverse strand, counting down.
GGTAAAAGGAGGCAAGTAACAGGTATGCAGTCAGGAAACCGGCTGCCTTAATACCGACAGCCGGCTTCCCGGCTGCTTTATCCCGGCGTGGGATAAATGACCAGCGTCTATATCTAGACGCCTGTCATTTACCCGATGCCAGGAGACCGGCGCCCAGCATCCTGATCGAAGGGATGCCGGGCACCACAAGCTGACAGCCGCGGGGGGGAGGGTTAGGTTTAGGGCACCCGGGGGGGACTTGGGGTTAGGCACCCCCTCGGGAGGGTTAGGCTAGGGGAAGGGGGGGTTAGGGTTAGGCACCCCCGGGGGGAGGTTAGGATTAGGCACCCCCCCGGGGGATTTAGGTTTAGGCAGCGGGGAAGGGGGGGGTTAGGGTTAGGCACTTGGGGGGGAGGTCAGGGTTAGGCACCCCTAAGGAGGGTTAGGGGGTTAGGTTAGTTTATACTTACCTTAGGGACGATCAGGATTTCCAGCGCTCTCAGGCTTCTGCTGCCGTGCTCTGCTGATCTGTCGGGCTGCCGCTGCCAGGAATCGAGCTGCCGGCCATGCAGCAGCCAGGAATCCATACCGATTCCAAGTAACATGTAGGCAAGACGAAATTTGAAAAGGTACGAGTCAAAAGTAGAAATGTGCGCCTGACCATTTATGCTGGATTTGGCTCCGATTCATCATCTGATTATGGATTTGCATTTTTTTTTTTTTTCCAAAAATTGACAAACCCTAAAATCACATAATTGGGCTTTTTTTTTCCTAGAGTATTAATATCAATAACATTACTTTGCGTCAGACCACTTTTACGCACACGCTCTTGGGTGCTACAGTGTACTGGGGTGCAGTGCACAGTACAAACTAATATAAAATATATTTTTTTTTTAAAAACTGGCAGCTTGGCTCACACTGCATGGAGTCAGAATGCTTTTACCCACACACTCTGGGGTTCTACAGCATTCTGGGGTGCAGTGTCCAGAACAGTACAAATAGGGGGCTGAACACAGCTTGTGGATAGACAGCACAGCCCCTTACAGATGGACACAGTGACAGCACCACAGCCCCTTAGAGATGAACACAGCCCCAGCAGCACAGCCTCTTAGAGATGGATCTAGCCCCAGCAGCACAGCCCCTTAGAGATGGACACAGCCCAAGTAGAACATCCCCTTAGAGATGGACACAGCCCCACTTGGACACAGAGCAGAGCGTAACATGCAGAAGTGTGACTGGACTGGAGTGAATCCAAAACGCACAATAATCTTATGCTGGGAGGATGATGTTCACCCTCGATCTGACATCCGAGCCTGCCAGGAAACCCAAAGCCAGGACTCTGATATGGCTCTGATTAAGAAGTTCGGAGCTGTCCGGATTGAAGGTAATCTGGACTGCTCATCTCTAGTCAAGAGGTCAAGGAGACAATGGGTGCAGACATAAAAAAGGGGGGTAGTCATGTAGATATGTGCACAAGGCATGAACAATACAATGAGGGCTTGAGAAGCAGCACCAAAATGGGGAAGACAAAAGGAACAGATATTATGCCAACAGACAGAGCATGGGGTGGTAATATGAGGCCAGTCTGAAGCAAAGAAAAGAAAACCTGGTGTGTAGGGGAGAAATGTTCAGATCACATACGGGTAATACTTAAAGAGGAAGACCTGATGCAACCGAATAGACAAGACACAAGTGAGGCAGGCCATAGAATAGACCAAAGACCATTCTATTAGGCAATGGGGGAGTACAGAGTGAGTGATACACAATACTACACAGCACTGGGTTTGAGAAACCACATCGATGTACATTTGAAGAAAAAGGGCTCGGGGCCATGTACAATGTCCTATGTGTTTTTTTGTTTGTATGTGCATACTGTTCATATTTGATTCATATCATTCTTAGATTTGTTGTGGGGCATTTGTTGGTATTGAGGCTGGCTTTATACATGCTACTTACCTGACTCCAAACATTGACATCACAACCTCTTTTAGAAAGCCTCACCTGCCTTAGTAACAAGAGCACCAGGTGCCACAATAACATTACCACTGGCTGGTACTGCCACCAGAGACCATGTAAATGATGCAGCAAGTACTACATACACTGTTACTGGATAACAATTATGTTATGGCGGTAATTTATGAAGCACAAAACAACCAATATGAGTTGCTGTGAGACTTGATTTGTGAAAGTCTACCTAGATGTTTGCAGATGCATAGATGTTCAGATGCTAAGAGTTAGGCTGTGGGAGAACTTCCTAGTAAATTCCAGCGTGGGTGCTCCAGGGCATCAGAATGTGGAAGCAGTGCAGATATTGGATATCAGTTTGAGGAGCTGGAATATTGAAATCAGATCAACTGGTGTACACTGTATGTCCTACTTTTAGTGTCTTACTTTGCCAGGATGTCCAATGTTTTTCTCTACCATTACATTTTAAATTACATTGCTCATTTCTCCTTAACTTAAATTACTGAGGTAATACAATTCATTAGGATAAGGTGGGAAAAAGCTCATTCAACCATTCTACTTTATTTAGGTGATGCAGTCAGGAAGCCGATGATCGAAATGCCGACCGCCAGCTTCATGACTGTCAAATCCCGACAGGGTACTAATGATAGGCTCGAAATCCCAATGCCTGTCATTAGACCTGCGTCAGGAGCCTGACACCCATCATACCGAATGAAGGTAAACTGTGTGCGGACAGCCGCAGGGGGAAGGGTTAGGTTTCAGGGCTCCTGGGGGGACTTAGGGTTAGGCACCCCCCCCGGGATGGTTGGGCTAGGAAAATGGGGGGTTAGGCACCCCCGGGGGGAGGTTAGGGTTAGGCACCCCCCCGGGAGACTTCGGTTTAGGCTGCGGGGAGGGGGGTTAGGTTTAGGCGCTTAGTGGGGGGTTAGGGTTAGGCATGAGGGAGGTTAGGGTTAGGCACCCCTAAGCGTGCGTTAGGGGAGAGGTAGGGTTAGCATCACTTACTTAAATCCGATGTCGGGATCTTCACCCCTGCTGGGCTTCCAGCGTCAGGATTTGAACCGCCGGCCGCATGGTGTCAAAAAGCAGGTATGCAGTAAATTTTATGCCCTGACCAAACTTTAGGTCATATGAGTGTTTGTTTTTGTTTCAGAATTATGGGACACTGTGCTGAAGGGGGAACATTCTGGGGTCACTAAGGCTGTATTTTGTGTTTGAAAATTGGAGCACTAAATTACATGCTGGATGTTAAAAGGAACTGTATTATATACTGTTTAATTGTCTATAGAACATGCGGTACAAATTTTGTTATTTTATTATACTAGTTAAACTGGCCTGTCATATGCCGGGTGTCCGTCGCTGCTCAGCTCTATCCCTCTCTGGATGACCCTATCCCCTCTCTGATGTCCTTCTCCTCTTCCCCATCGCGGCTCTGTCCCGACTCCCAACCTCGACCATACTTACCTTGGTGGCCAGTCCTTCTCTCCTAAGAATGTCCCGTCTCACTTTCAGTGGAAGCCGTTGGGACAGCCTTAAACAATTATTATGTAGGTGTTGAATATTTATTTTAAATGCATGGTTTTCACTGAGCTTTCATGCACTGGTTAGAAGGTTTGCATATCCTCAGGTACTTTCTGCATAGCCTTGTCTCCTTAAACAGTTTTACATACTGCAGAAGCCATAAGGACATGTCTCAAATTGCTGTACTTTCTCTGCGGATTGACTGATTTTTGACACTGGCAGGTTTACAAAACTAGAAAGCGTTGGACAAATTTTCAGTCTAAAAACTTGCCCTGTAAATTACATAAAAAATCTAGCCAATTAGCATCTATACCATTCTGATGAAATGCTCAGTTAAGTAGTAAAAAATAAAGGTGCATTTTCTTGTAGAAAATACTGTGTTGTTTGTGTCTTTGAACTAATGGATTGTTAATGTGTTTATTACACAAGAAATAATCTGCCCATTCATTATAGACCTGTTACACAAATCATGATGAAAACGTCTGCAGGCTGGCAAGAAAGGGAAGCTTAAATCAGCCACTAGCTCATTAAAATGCAATCAATATTCTTTCTTGGGTGACCAAAGGACTTGTGCCTATTTACATTGAAATATCCACCTGCTTAGTACAGTAATTGCAATTCAGAACTCTCTAATGGTGTTTTAACTTAAAGAAATCACTTATGTGTAACCAAAAGATGTTAGCACTTGTGAACATGCACAGAAACCGTAAGATGGGAATTTTGGAGAGGAAAACCCTAACCAGTGGCATATCTATAATGGGTGCAGTGTGTGCGGGGGGCACTGCACCACACACCCTGCACCCATATTATTTTAAACTTGCCTGTCTGTGGTCCCGCAGTGGGTGTCAGCGCTGCTAAGAACACTGGAAAATGGCTGCTGCTGCCATTTTCCGGTGTTCTGCGCATGCGCAGTAGACTCAGGGCACACTCTAGTGCCCGAAGTTTACTAATGCTCCGGTGGCTGGCCAGCCATGTCAGTCGGCTGCTGGTCATCGGGAAGAGAGGAGTGGGCCCCGCATTGGGTAGTGCACACAGGCCCCCTCCTCTCTTACAGGCCCCTGACCCTAACAGTGCATGTTTTACAGATCTCCTCAGTATACAAGTTAAATAATTAGCATTACCTTGTTGATCTTTTAAAAATGTGTCAGCCAGTAATGGAATTATCTGTTCACCCACTATGAGATCTGGAAAATATGCACTGGTGGGGGTCTCTGAGGACTGGAGTTGGGGAGTCAGCCTATCACACAACTTTGGGAAAAATATTCTGGGGCAGCTGGATGAATGAGGGAGAGGCTGTTAATGGAGGCATAGCTGGTGCTGGAACACCAGCTTCTGGGGAAGCTGGATGAATGAGGGAGAGGCTGTTAATGGAGGCATAGCTGATGCTGGAACACCAGCTTCTAGGGCAGCTGGATGAATGAGGGAGAGGCTGGTAATAGAGGCATAGCTGATGGTGGAACACCAGCTTCTGGGACAGCGGAGGGAGAGGGTGGTGCCAAAGGTGTGGCTGCTGCTGGACTTTATCACTGTAATGTCTGAGTGAGGTGAATTTGTTGAGGAGGAGTAACGCTCCTTTATGAAAGTGTAAACTTCCTGCAGTGCATATTAGAGATGTGCAGTTCATCGTTCTGAGTTGAATCGAGTCCTGATACAGATCACTTTGGGACTGAGTATAACCAAGTCCTGGCTCGGGTCTGCTGTAAGTTCGGAAATCTGAATTAAAAACTGAACACTTAGGGGTGGTTTTGCCAAGGCCAAAACAAAAAAACGAGTGTCCGCGCCTATCTCTAGTGCATATGCTACCTGCTTCAAAAGCTTTGCAACTGCACAGGTAATATGCTTAGATATGTATGCCAATAAATGTTGTGCATCTTCCGCTGCAGATTCCTGCCCCAGCAGTGTTAAAACACCAGCCATCCTCAGTAACATTAGGGTTACTCAGATGACCGATGGATCACAGAAGTATTAGTAAATTTTTGCACAGCGGCTGCATCCAAAGACACAGCTACTGTGCCACTGCGTCCTTCTCTGAATCGTGCCCCAAGACCACAAATTGTATATTTAATATGCCTCATCTTTTATCGTATAAGTCTATATTGTTTTTTATTTTTACATGTTACTGGTACACGGTATCAATTGGTTATATCAGTAGTACAGTCTATTCTGGGCAACTATTCTCATACCTTGATTTATATAACTTATTTATGATTCAAGTATTTTCCCTGCTTTTTGTTTATATAATCTATTAGACTTTTTTTTTTAAATAGACTAGAAGAAGTTAGTGATGTGTCTCAAAGCTCCACTGTCTGCTTCACCAGCCCTCAAAACATTATATTAAGTCTACTGAGCTTTATGCTCTACAGCATTATATTGATATTCCATAAATGTCATTTATAGCTGCTCCAGCATTAGCTTTCCATACAACACCAGTGTTCTGTCTTCATGGTTTCATCTTCCTGATAGAACAGATCAAATTGTGTCAGTGGCATACTGTAAGCTTCCAACAGCAATATCACTATTGAATGCATACTGTGCCTTACTACATATCTCGGCAACCTTGTGAACTACATTATTTGGGGTGCTTGTTTAATTTTTTAGCATAGATAAGTAATTATAACCCTTATATACTCATGTGCTACTCAGCAACATTTATCTACAATTTGATGAAAATACCAACTGACACATATTTAATATGCCAGTCCTTTACTGTCCTCCAGGGCGTAACTTGTGGGGCTAGGAGTGGTGTCACTGCCCAGGGAGTAATGCCAAGGGGGCTGGACCATCCGTTGCTGCCCTGGCAGGACTTATACTTGGCTTGCAGGGAGCCTGGAACAGCACCCTGCAGTCTCCAGATCCACTGGAGAGCCGCCCTGTACATCCTTAGAAGGTGCTTGGGAGTTCAGCGTAATGGTCTTGTTTATGGCCTGACCCTCTTCTGTGTGGCAGGGGTGTAGGCTGGCCCAGAGCACATCATAACCCTTCTACTGCTCTGACTACCCCCTGAACAGCACTGTCTTCTCTATCATAGTGCGTAGTGTACATACAACCCTATGCACAAGTAATCCCAAACCTATTTCTTTCAAGGTGATAACTCCTCTTGTTCAAGAAATGTTCACAAAAAATATACTCTTAAACTACCTAGACCTGACCTATGATATTTACTAGAATTTTACTTTGAGTAGTTATACTTCCTATTCTTTTTCATTAAAATCAGCTTTCAGGCGAAAAGATTTGAAATCCTCATAAAATCCTTCATTGATCTTACACAGCTTATGGTGTTCAGCAACAATATGACAGCCCTGCTTTTTATCTTGCTGTCTTATAAATAATTAGCTTGTCTCCTCCTGTTATGTGCAACCTTTTAAAACCCATGAACATAAATTACATTGTACTTTACAACCATCATACCTTAATCATTAATGTGCCTATTTGTCATTGATGGAAGTGGGACATTAATTATAATATAAACTATCATATGTGTGAAATTCTTTTGTGTAGCTATTTATAAAAATTCTCTGCTGGGACAGTGGCTCCGATGTTTCCAGTGGACATTTATTACACATGGTAATCAGTGAAAAATATTGCATAATTGATGAAAGACACGCATAACCAGATTTATAAGGTTTTATGAACAAACAGCAGTTTATTATTAATTCAATAGAATGTTTTACAATACAAGAATCAATACTCAACTTATATGTGCAAGTTCATAAATATGGCCTTCATATCTTAATTCATCTGGGGATCCTTCATACTCACAGATATCCAAGCACAGATGCCTGTCATTCCCTTCAGACGACTTTTAATAAACTTTACTTTCTGCTGACCAAACTATTCTGTGTCCATCTTACACTGACCATTCTTTGCATGTGGCTGCTCACACCATAGACGGTACTACTTCTACCGTTTCTTCTCACTGCACCAAGGTCTCCTAATGTTCTGTTTGACCTAAAAGTTGCCCATTCTCTAAAAATATACATGGACAAACACTGCATGGTAGATTTGCTGCTTGGGAAATGTAGAAATCAAATTATTAACCCTACAATTACACTCGGACAAGAATCCGTCCTAGTGAATATTTAAAAGTAAAATCATAGCTTACGTTTTTATTCAGCTTATATATGCAGCCACCATGCTGCCAGGAAGGGATCCAAAGATCACTCTCTGGTGAACAAAAGGTAGCCTATACTGTAGGTTGCTATGGGTAACTCCATCTTTTAGGAAGTTGATAAATTGGTGAAGGGTGCAGACAACATTGGGAATTATTGGGATTTCACTGCTTAGATGAACATGGGGGTCTATTCAGCATCCCTTCCTTTCTACTAAAACAGGTGAAATTTAACATTTTCACCTACTTTTGTAGCAATTGGCATTCATTCTAAATGTAACGCAGGAGATATCATCACAGATATCTCCTGCTTACCTTTCAGTCCAGATCTGGCCCTTGTCCCCGCAGACTAGTATGGGGACCTAAATTCAACAAGCTCTGAAAACACTACATTTTCGGAGCTAGAATAAGGGAACCTTCACTACCTTCACATGGTGCTGATTACTGGACCCCGGCTCCTTTCCTAACAGGAAGGAGTCCTGAGTTGCAAAGTGGGATTTTTTTGGATCCCTCCATCCCTGTTTGGCTAGGTCACTAGGTGTGTATGCTTGAACCCAGATTAATGCATGCACACTAACACTGCCTAGTCAGATGTGGCAGTGCTAAGTTTCACAGCCACTAAAGTAATGGTAATAGGGATCTTGGGATCAGCTGATCTTTGGATAAGCTGTTTCTGCACCAGAGAAATGTTGAATTGCTCACGTGATTTTGTATCCACCGTTGTTACTGTACTTGCAGTGAGTAGGCTACTTAATTTCACTATGGATCGCTATTGCAATCGAAGCTGTGATTAAGCACGCAGTCGCACTGCGAAAATATGGTAATGATTGCTATTGCAATGCCATTGCAGCCTAACCTAAGGACGCCCACTTCACCCTTACACACATCCGTAATACTTAGCAAGTCTGCAAAACCATTGGAGCCTCACGCATACTTGCACAAGGTCTGACCTTACTCAGATATTGCCAACCTCATCGCACGCAGTGAAAGCCCAAGCTGCGCATGGCATCGCAGTGGCTAATTTATGCACGCACCTGTAACGGTGTTCAAACGCACTGGCACGCCTGATTCAGAGGAGTACACTATGCCGATATTTTTGCAGTAGAGCGATTATCGGTTGCACTGTGCATGCGTACAAGTCCATTACCATAGTCACAAGCAGCAACTTTTTATTTGCAGAGTGATTGACAGTTAATCTCTTAACTGGCTAATATTTATTCTGAAAAACGCTCAGAAAATCTATTTTTTTTATTTATTATTTTTTTTAATATAACGATTGAACTAGGTCAAGAACATCTATTTATAACGTATCCAATTGTATTAATTTAAACATGTAACATTTATATTGTATTTTTTTTGTAGAATATCGGTCATCGATGATCGGACCCTCGTGACTAAGCATTTCCCCAGCAGCTGCTCCTGTGAGCAGCCACCAGGTATACACTGGGAGGCTGAGGCTGTTGAAACTGCATTTCACCAGCGGCTACTCCTCTCTGCAGTCGCCAGGTGGGGGGTTCTGTCGTGCTGACTGGATCTGCAGTGACTGACACTCGGGGAGGGTGCAGGCCTGCAGAGGGACTGGGAGGTTCCTCTGCCATTGGCGTCTGCTGGGAAATTATTTTCCAGCAACTGCCCAGTGTGCGTAACTGAATTGTCGCATTGTTTGTGACCATGTCAGATAGCGCACAGCCTGGTGCAGTTGCAAACGATGCGACCATGCCAGGCAAGTGGTTAAGGGCCGTTTGGGGAAGATAAAGGGGTGTGCTGTCAAAAACAGGCGTGTCGCAACCGCTTTCGAGTCGTGTTACTGCCTGCATCTGCAATCCCATATGCACAAAACGTGACACTGTCAAATCCATTCAGGCGCCCATTCTGCGTGACCATAGGGTTACTCATGTGACTAATTATGAAAGGATCTGCATATGTGGCTGCATATCAGAATGAAGTTGCTTAGTCTGCCATGTGCCTGTGGGTGTATCAACTCAAAGGCCGGCATCTGAGACATTAACATATTTGTGCATATCCTCTGTGCATATCCTCTGTGTACAAGATTGCAGCAGAGACTGCAATAGCATACTTCTCTAAATCCGGCTCTGATTCATTTAATGGATCTATGGGGGTGCTTCAATTCAATGTGATGTTAAATAGCTCAGAGAAGGATTTCCCAGAGCTATTCAGTTGACTGCTCTGTAAACTCCCGACTAGAGGATTTTTGCTCGCACCCTCCAAATGAAGGCGCAGTAATCAGCATCTCCCGACAAAGTGCAGGGCACAGTACGGTCAATTGAATAGTTCTCACTCGCACTGAATTGAATCGCCCCCTATATAATTTTATAATTGATTTATTTAATTTATAAACTTAAACTGTCACAGGGCTTCAAAACCAGTGTAGCTATAATAAACAAAAATATAGTTTATTGTCCCTAGTAAGTTATACATAGTTCACAGTGGGATGGCTAACGAATGTGGCTAGCTAGGTTGTGTGGTCAAGCTCTGTTTGTTGTATCTGTCTAGATCAGTGATTCCCAACCTCGGTCCTCAAGGCACACTAACAGTCCTGGTTTTAGTGATATCCATGATTGTGCACAGATGGTTAAATCAAAATAACTGAGGTACTGATTAAGTCACTTGTGCTCAACTGTGGCTATCCCTAAAATCTGGACTCTTAGTGTGCCTTGAGGACCGTGGTTGGGAACCCCTGGTCTAGTGCAACAGAGAAAGCAAGTATTTGGATATTATCCTTTAGTGCAATTGTTGTGCCTAAATGCAATGTTTGTAGGTAATCTCTAATGTGAGCATATCGGGATGATATGTCAGATTTGCAATTATCGGAGTTCCTTTATCTCATCATTTTCAAAGAAGTGCTTGGATGTACAGCTAATACCATGCTGGAAGACTTTGCTATTTGCCAATTAAAATATGATACAAAAAGAAGCATCTTTGTAAATCATTAAATATGTAAGATTTGTGGCTTTAGATATTTTTATGTTCAGAGCTGTTACTTGGCAACCAGTGAGACTGCTTTCAATAACTACTAAATCAATTCCATCAGGAACCACACATTTGTTAAAGAGCAAACAAACACTGGGTCTATTGGATATTGTAAAGATGGACTTTAACCGGGAGGTGGGGGCAAAGCAGTCAGTGGATTGAAACATTTTAATTTTAGATGAAGTTGTAAGCAGACCTTTTGGATGATAATGTCAGTCAGTCTCAGAATTAATGACCTGATAGGCTTTAATGGAATCTTTCTCATTAGCACAAGCATTATCCTATTAAAACGTTGGAGCCTGGCAGTCAGAGGTAAGCAATGCTAGAATTATTCATAAGCAGAAACCTGACCTATTGTACCGTAAAGGGGGAAAGTAAAGGAATTCCCTGAAAATGCAATATTACAAAATTGTTCATCATATTGCATATTCATGCCCTCCTGTTGTCCAGTATATAATACAATCTCAAGAGTTGAACAGATTGCCACACTCTCCCTTCATGGTCCTGCCACTGATTACCACTAGGATTTGAGCTGGAAAGTTCAGATGTAGGAGCAAGTACTGGAACCAAGAGGGAGATGTATCAAAGCGTGGAGAGAGATAAAGTACAAACCAATCAGCGCCTGTCATTTTTGAATAATGACAGAAGCTGATTGGTTGGTACTTTATCTCTCTCCATGCTTTGATAAATCTCCCCCCAAATTCTCAAAAGTACTGGGGAAGGCCCTTCATGTGACTGAAAAATGACATGCCAAGACTGTTGGAAATGATGTGTGTACAGGTGTTATATATAGCAGAGTTATGTAGGCACACACCAGGAGATGACTCAAACTATGAACAGCCCAGTTAACTTAACCAGTAGGGTTGGTTTATTAGGATATAGTAGGTACAACTGTACTCTCTGCTGTGTACATACTGGTGATGGAGCGGAGTAGGCTTTTATACAGCTCACCAGGTGTATGATGCTTTCGGGTAGTTGTGCAGGGGTGCTGGAACAGCACAATAACAGGTTATAGCCAGGTCTCTTGTTAGGAGCTAACTAGAAGATGTCTATCTCCCATCATGTCACTTTACACAGCAAGATGGCGCTGCACTAAGGCTGGGTACACACGTAAAGATTTTCTGTCCAACCATCCAACTAGTTGATTGGTTGGAATGAAAATCTGGTAACGTATGGGAGTAAATGATGATCAGCAATTTGCTCCTAAATGCCAGAAAGCAGATGAAAATGGTCGTCAGACAAGTTTGTTAAATGTTTGATCTAAACAATTTGTTTAAACTGTTTTTGTCCATTTGCTTTCATACCTTACCAGATTTTCATTCCAGCCAATCAACTAGTTGGTTGGTTGGACAGAAAATCTTTGTGTGTATGCAGCTTAAGTACAGCATTCAACTTTCAACATAGACAAAATTACAGCAGCTCTAACCTGTCACAGAAATTGCAAGTCTCGTTGACAGCAGTGAGTACTCAAGCTGCGTAGGCAATCGCAGTGGCTAATTTATGCATGCCCATGCAATGGGGTTCAAACGAACAGACACGCCTAGGTTTCTGCAACCACTCCCCCATCGCCACCCCCAAACGCTCTGGCCTGTCACTCACTCTGTAATGGATTTCTGTGTGCGTGCGTAATTGCAGTGCGATTGTGGTGCACGCGCAATGCGGTGCGTGCGCAGTATACAACAATTGGCCAAGCTGCGTGCATGGTTGGAATTGCGTATGCTGCTGAATCAGGCCCTTTTGTTTCCTTATGCAGTGGTTCCCAAACTCTGTCCTCAAGGCACCCTAACAGTCCATGTTTTCAGCATATTCATACTTAAGCACAGGTGACTTAATTAGTACATCAGTCAGTTTGTACATATCTATGCACAAGCATGGATATCCTGAAAACCTGAACTGTTCGGGTGCCTTGATGATCGAGTTTGGGAATACCTGACCTAATTAACTCTCCACCATATACCAGCCTCTGCTTATTTATACCAGTCTGTGTGAATCACATTATACCATCCTATGTCCAAATGTTATTCCTGCCAGCGCCCAAGACCTTAATCCATGTTCCTTGTTTAACCATCTATGTCCACATTATCCTGGTTCTACTTTAGACACAGTACCTCCTCGCTTTTACCCCTCTACTCCCTTTATGGAGGTACTTTAAGCTATAATCCTATCAATTATCATGAGAAGCTGACAGGAGGGGGAATATGCTAGTGAAAAGGAGATAGAAATGCCCGTGCTGCTCCCTACCTTTGGAATGCTCTCCCTATCAGACTCTCCACCTCTCTACAAATCTTCAAACGAGCTGTCAAGACCCACTACTTCACCAAGCCCTTCCAGCTCTCATCCTAACCCACCTCATGCTCTTTCCTCTCTATCTACCCCTTCTGTGTCACGCCTGTCTGTCTGCCCCTCCCCTTTAGAATGTAAGCTCTCACGAGCAGGGACCTCTTCCCTCATGTGCTCCTCTTTACATTTTCTTCTACTCTTTACTCCCCATAAGGGCACCTAACACGTGACTGCCAACTCCCGGCTGCTTATTGTGAGTGCTTTAATCGCTATTGCAGCAATGTATATAAATCGTGTCCTTGTCCTGCACTGTAATGTACTGTAAGTTACTTGATTCTTGTTCACTTATTAGTTCTATGTACAAAGCTGCAGAACACTTGTGGTGCCATATAAATAAAGGATAATACTAATAGAAATGCCTGGCTGCTTTTTCAGTTTGTGCTTGGAGGAACAGGCTGTTAAATAACTAGCCTTGCTCCTGCAGATTAACACCCATTCTCTTACCTTTCGATGACTGCCTGTAAGATGGTAAATCTGTTTGGTGATTGGCTTATTGATGGTCAAAGCCCTACGTACCTAGAGTCCAAGGTACCTGAAGCAGCTTCTGATTCCTTACTGCCATTTGGGGATCAGTCATCTATATTTGCAGCTCCGACTCTCTAGAACTCGCTTCCTTGTACAGTTTGCAAGGACTCCACTCTAGTAGTCTTCAAAAACAGACTCCAGACTCACCACATTTCATTAATAGCCCTTTAATTCCTAAAGAGCAAAAAAAAAATACAACCCAAATGCTGAGCTCTTATCTGCACGCTATTAATACTTAAGTGTATTTTGTATCTTGAGTTTTTTTAAAGTGCAAATTGAATGCACTTTTGAAATATATTGGGAGAAGAGTGTTATCTAAATAACATTATTATTATAATTATTATTGTTATTATTATTATCATACAGTACTTGACCAAAACTAGCATTACATTTCACCAAATCCTGAGTCACCCTCCTTGGCCAGAATATATTGACAAGATTGACGAAATTTCAAACCTCTGAAAAAAGGTTTGTTCTGATTATTGATAAATTTTGCTTCAACTTTGCCTATCTCTTGCCAGAATCAGTATAAGATATGAAGATAGTGTTGTACTAATATGAAGTAACAAAACAATAATTGCAATATAATCTCTGTAGACTCTGAAAACCATTAAAATAGAATTATATTTTCTTAAAATGATATACTGTATAGGAAGTGTACATTTAAAAAATGCAAAAACACTGTAATAATCAGTTTAATAATTGCTAAAAAAAAAAAATTTCAACCACAGCGAATATTGTGCTCCAAATTATTCTGCATAATAGTGGTGAAATGCTCACTTAAGCAAATATCCCTTATTTCCTGTAATACCTTGTTAACTTTTTCCCCGAATGTATGAATATGAACACTTAAGGTGCATACACACAACGATTTTTTGAACGATTATTGATAACTATATCGTTCAGTCGTTGAAAAAATCGTTCACTTTCTGAGTTAAAATGATGAACGATTATCGTTCATGCACGTTCACATTTGTAGTTCAGTCAGACTGACCAACTCAATGATTTTCAGTAAGGGAATATGCAAAAATCGTTTGTAGTTCAAAAAAATCGTTCATTACAGTTAGTAAATGAACGATTTCAGTAAACTATTTTCGTTCATTTTTCCCTTGAAAAAAATCGTTTACTAAAATCGTTCATTTACTAAATCATTGTGTGTGTGTGTATGCAGCTTTATCCATTCATCATGGATCTAATTTTAATGATATTTCTCCTTTACTAAGAAACAAATTTAGCATTGAAATACCAACAAAAATAATAGTTTATTTGTTGTGCATGTGTTCCCATTTATTTAAACAATCTACATTGCCATTAGCATCAGATGGGTAAAATGAAATAAGGCCATTAGTCCATAAAGAACATTCCTATTTTGCTTCTCACAGCTGGAGACACTTCACTACTAAAAAATAGTTTATTTTGCAGAATGGAAGCACTACAGGTATAAACTTTAAACTCAGAGCCCTTTCAAATGTGCATAGAAAGTGCATTTTGCATACATCCATTATTTTTACCACATGCATACTTTGCATTGATAGATGTATGAAACCAAAGGTAAGTGTTTTGTTTTATTTTTTTACCCATCATACAATGTAAAATGAGGGATGATTAAGACATGTAAAATACATTTGAAGGATTAAGGACATCCTCTGCTTATGCGAAGTGTAGCTCTCTACAAACACAAATGTCCTTCAGCTACAGTAGTGGACTTGCAAAAAGATAATACTCAGTTGGTTGATGAACTGTGGATGGAGTGATTGTGGATTCATTGGTTGGAGGTGGCTGGGTGGGGATGTTGAGATGGTGATTGCCTTAAGCTAGGTACACACCTGACAAAATAGAGAAAAGACCCACAATTAATTTTTTGCTGAGAGCTGAAACAATCCTATGAACAGCCCATTTCCAATGTACATACTATTTATTTATAGTTCTTATCTGAGTAATAAATATCCTTTAAAAATCATTGAGAATTTTTAAATGCACTATGTCAGTCGATCTCTATACACAATACATCTGTGGCACAATATCGGCTCATTGGGACCGATTAATATCCGGCTGCAGTCCACATGTTTGAAATGATCATCGGCCCTGGGTGCTATATAAACTCTGTGCATTAGTATGTCCAGGTAGCAGATAATTGGTTGCAGACTTTGCTTCCCTGGACTATTAGGATATCTCAAGCTATGTATACTGTGCATATATACATCACGATGTTATCCAAAATATACTGTGAGGTTAATTGGCTTATGACAAAATTGAATTGAATTGTAATGTATGTTTGTTGCCTATTTAATTAGTCTCTTTTTAACTCAATCGGCTTGTTATCGCCCGTTACATCAACGTGTTAATGCATAGATCTGTGAACTTATCACAGATCTATGCATTAAGTGCCTTGTTTGACCCTTTAACTGGCTAGTTATCGGGGCTTTCTTTTCAGGTCTGATCAGAAAAAAAATCTGATAGGCGCAGCCGGGATGCGGTCAATATCCCGACCACAGGGATTCCGGCACTCAGAATGCCGGCGCTGGCTCCCGACACTTGTCAAAATCCCAGCGCCAGCATCCGACCTTCGGAATCCCAAAAATAAGTATCGGGTTTTGGGGGAGGGTTAGGGTTGGACACTAGGTGGGTGGGGTTAGGTTTAGCTTGTGGGGAGGTGGAGGTTAGATTCAGGCCCGAGGGAGGATTAGGAGAGGGGAAGAGTTAGGATACATACAAACAGGTATCAGGATTTTGACCGCCGGGATCCTGAGCGCTGGCATCCTGGTGCAACCTGCCGGCTGCCTTTCGGGCTAATTGAATAGCTCCAGGGGATCAATTAGCATGCGGTAAATTACCGCGGCAAATCGAATTCCCCCTAAACCTTCTATCAGATGAGGTCTCAAGTGTGCAAACCATTAGCACCTAAACAATATTAATAAAGATGCAGTCACAATCTTCTGAAGCACCATCAGGACTTGTACCAGCCCCATATTAGGTGCAGAACCTATGCCAGAGAATGGCCTCCAATATTTGCAATTAGGTGTCTGAGTCTGCAACCTCTTGCGACACGTCTGTGACACTCCCATAACACACCCATCAGATGGAATATCTTTGTACGTCTGTTTAGCCACCTCTCAGTCACTGCACAGGAACACCCAATACATTCCAGAGTCAGCACGGCACAGCCAGTCCTACGACTCTGCAGGGACCATGTGCCGTGCATCTTTTTACTTGATTTAGCCGCATGTGCAGTCACATGATTGCCAATTTATATGGTTCATCACCATTGCCTCCCACTCAGAATCAGCACCTATATATGCAAAGTAGAACCAAATGCTCTATTTACAAGTACAGTATAACTCTATCCTATTTACCACTAGCTACACTCTCTAGTAATTTAGCACTCCCTTGTAGTGTGAGAGACTTTTTCATTTTAAATTATTTCCCAGCATCTTTGCCTGTTAATATAAGACCCATTAATGTGCTTTGATAAACAGTCATCCTACAATTTCTCCAGAAAATCTTAATGATTTCAAAGTCCCTATATCACAGAGTGTCATGGTTCATGATCAAAATGGCAAGATAATAGTCATTTAAAAAGCTCCATCCAACCACACAGATCTCTGGCTCCTACATGAGTTATCTCTTAACGATTTCATGTAAAAAAATGATAAATGACCACAAAAATGCTGACCCAACTAGCTGCCAGTCCAGTGCGCTTGCAGTAATGATATGGCACTTTGGATAAGCGATATTGTTACAGTAAGCTCTGGTCTGCTGCTTTCTGTCTGTTCTTGCACTTACTATTGAAATGATTAATTATATTCAAAGAATTGAAACAGAGTAAAGAAAAAGGTACAGCATACTGTGTTTGAGTGAAGTATATCAGACGACAGCAGCAGTCATGTGATACTGTATACCAAATTCTGAAATTGAATTGAAATTCTGAGGACATTGAGATAATACAGGCTTTACTAACTTTGGCAGCATAATTGCATTTCTTACATATATACAGTAAATCTTTGTAGGTATTGACTTACTGTACTAGAGATTTTTAAATGAATAAACAAATCTAATGTTTAATTATCCAGGTTAAACACAATTGAGGATGCTAATTTATATGTAAACTCACAATACATTTCTATACAGATAATAGAACAAGTAACAATAAGCAGACTCTTATCCTAATATACAGAGAATGCTGGCTGAAAAGAGATAACACTCCCCATTCAATTTGTGTTCTCTGCTTAAGTTTCTTCTACAAAAAATACATACAGTATTTCTAAAGCTTTGACTATATTGATATTATTTGTAGAGATAAGTGGTTTGGTTTCAAGCCGATAGAGTCCCAGTTCGGAATCACATTGGGGTTCCGAGTAGAACAGAGTCCTGACTCTGGTTTTCTCTCAATTCAGAACTCTCATTTAAAACCAGATCTTGCATGTTTTTGATTGCATTTAATCTCGCCCTCGTGATTTCAGGTGCTATGTGGTGGTCAAAATGAATGTTATTGATGTTAATAATACTAAAGTAAAAAAACAGGTCCAAATTAAATTAATTTATCTTTTTTTTTTATACATTTTTAAAGAAAACCAAAACAGAATTTGAACCAAAACACTTGAGGGTGATTGACTTACTGTAGAACCAAAACACAGGAGTCTGCACATATCTCTAATTAATTGTGAGCACAAGGTTATGCGTGAGGTCTGCAAAGCTTAATGGAGGTTAGGGAATGAATATTTCGAGTGTTGCATTTCAAGCTGCTGATATCTGCAAATTCCCTTGTGGTCTGTAAAGGCGGGTATCGACTACAAGATCTAAAAACTACTGCACGATTACGACATTGTAATCGTTCAGTCGTTTGTTAGTCGTGTGATGAGCTTGCACTGAACGAGCAGTCGTTCAGTGCAGGGTCATAAATCATCTGGAAACATGCTGAACCTGACGATATCGTCAGGTTGACCAGCATGTTGGAAAGATGATAGATATCTAAATGATCAGCGGGCACGCGCATCGCTGGTTGTTTTAGACAGTTTTGCAAATGATTTGCAAATGATTAAACGATCAATCATTCATAAAAATCGCTAAGTGGATATCCCCCTTTACAATGGACTACAACTTCTATTTTATGAGTTTCATCACTATTTTTTTTTTAAACAAGGCGGGAATGGGAGAAATCGTGTATTTTCCACCTGGGGTTTATTCCTTATTTAAATAAATAAATACACATATAATAACCCAATTATGAAAATGCAGATAAGTCCAGCATAAGAAAGGTTTAGTATGTGAGTTGTGACAACATTACGTCACACTCCGGCCCTTAATAACCACCTTCTTACCTCTCTGGTGTCTGCCCAGGCTAGCGCTGAGGTCCACTTGTGCTGTGAATCACTCCCGGATAGCACAGAGCTCCACTCATGCTGCACATCTCTCCCGGCTGGTGCTAAGGTCTGTCTGTGCTGCTCCTGCCTGTCCGCTCAGTGTCCTGTCACTGAGCATGGAGATGGCTCTCCGCTGCCCCTTACAGCGTGTCTTCCCAGCTTGATGGCACGCAGGCTGCATGCCCCAGAGTTCCCTCCTAAACCACAGTTGGGGTGCAGCCATGTTTGACTTTGTCACCTGATGCTCTTCCTCTACTCAGAGCGTTGCTCCCAGACCAGCTGATCACATCATCCAATCCCTGGGGATACTCCCATATAAATTCCATTTCCTGACTGGCCTCTGTTGCTGAGCTCACAGGTACTCTAAATCTGTACGGTCCCAGGGCCTGATTCAGCAAGGATCACTGATGCGATCGCGGCTTCAAACGCGCATGCAGGTCTGCTGCAAAAGTATGCTAATAATTGCAAAGCACTCGCATGAACAACATGCAGATACCCACTTCCCCTATCGCACATCCATAATACCTTGTAATCCATCCAAAACATCGGTAACATTGAAGAACAATTATGGCAGGTCAGAACTCTCTTATAAATTGCTAACTTTCCTGTACGCAGTGAGCACTCAAGCTGTACACGTTACGCCCCTGTAACGTGTTCAAATGCACTGGCATGCCTGTGTTTCGTTGACCAATCCCCCCCCCCCGTTACTATCGCCAAATGCTCTCTGTCTGTCACTCACTCTGTGATTGCTCTGCATGGTCTCCGTGATCACAGTGCGGTCGCAGTGAAGAATAAGTGCACTCTGCGAAACATGCGCAGAACGCAATAATCATCCATCTGCATACGCAATTGCAATAGCGATCCTTGCTGAATCAGGCATGCAGTCCATTATATCCAGTTCCTATATCTGGTTAACAAGTCTCCTGTACCATCTTGTACACCAGTCTGGTTTTACCACTGGGACTTGTTCTTACAGCCACCATCTGTTCCAGTTGATACATCCAACTATTGGTCTCATCTGATGCTTCCAACATTGGATTCATATCAATTAAGTTATTTAATTCACCAACATCGGCCCCATCCAATGATGTTCATCAAGTCATCAACATTGGTCTCAAACCATTCAAGTTCATCAATTCTTCAACATCAGATTCAAATCCATGAAGTTCATCAATTCATCAACATCGATCCAGCTCTCAATCCAGTATGATCGGTCCCAATCCAATTCTGCTCATTCATTCAGTATTATACAGTATATCCAGCTCCATTCCAACCTGCTGTTCAATAAAGACATTCTATTCCTGTCCTTGCCTTCAGGAGCATCATCCACTGCCGTATCTCTACCTGCTACCATCAATACATAAGGAAGTCTAAGTTCCAGTTCCTTCACGCCTCTCAAATCTCCTCTTCAGCCTTCTAGGCCTTTTTCAACAGAAACCAAACCTCAAGCGTGACATATTTTGTACTTCTCAGATGATGTGTTTCTATTTAAACTTGATCTAGAGGTTGGTGACTGATGTCATGAATTAAAGCACATCAATTAAATGTACATTTGGGAAACTCATGGCACCCAACCAGTAACAACTTTACTACTAATTAATTACTACTACTACTACATAGTTATAGATACACTGCCAGGTTCTGACATCTGTATGTCCTGTAGAGGAACAGGACAGAAGATCATCAAACCTGCCTAATATACACTACTTGAAGACACCTCAATCTGCCATTGACCTTCTTTTTCCTTTCTGATAACCTCCTCTCACTCCAGGTTCCAAGACTTCTCCTGTGCTTCTCTACTCCTGACCTGGCTGACCATACTCTTCCCCAGTATTCAATCTTTCAAGAGCTTTCTCAAAAACTAGTACTTCACTATAGCATATCCCCAACCTCATACAGTATACTCTCCATGTTCTACCTACTCCAGTCCCATGTCCACTCCAAGTTCCTCTAGCTCAGTGATTCCCAACCTCGGTCCTCAAGGCACACTAACAGTCCTGGTTTTAGTGATATCCATGCTTAAGCAGAGATGGTTAAATCAAAATACCTAAGGTATTTTAAGTCACCTGTGCTCAACTATGGCTATCCTTAAAACCTGGACTGTTAGCGTGCCTTGAGGACCGTGGTTGGGAACCCCTGCTCTAGCTCTTTTTGTCTCACCATTGCCCTTTTCCCTCTATCATGTACAGCAATCTCTTCTGCATTTATTCTGTGTTTATGCACTGTTGCATTTTGTATGATTTATAGCACTAATTTCCTGGCACTGTGCTTGTTTGTATGGTACCTCAAAACACCAATTTATAATAAGGAAACCTCTTCAGCTTGCAAACCATCTGCCCATGAAAAGCTAAACATCTGAGGACCTCATTCATCAACAAGTTTTATCATTGACAACGAGTGACAAAACTTGTTGCATATGATAAGTGGTGCTCAAGCCAATCGGCTCCAAACTGTCATTTTTCAAACAGATGACAGTTGGGAGCTGATTGGCTGGAGCATGAATGATAAAACTTGTTGATAGATGAGGCCTTCAGTGTGTTTCAATATCCATGATACAAATATTATTACAAATCTAAAACAATTGGCAATGTGAAGGTAACTAATGCTAAACTTTACAATTTTTAAAACACATATATAAAAAAATACACAGATGCACCCACACACGTTTTATTAGCGTGAGTCTTTGACTGATACAGATTGCAATGTTAAAATCCAATTAGGATTACTGTGATTTTTTTGTGTGCTATTTTAAAGCTACCTAGGGGATCAAAAATACCCATGGACTCTTTCATTTGTTGTACAATTTGTAGAGGTACATGATTTGTGTCCAGTATAGATAAAAGTCCAAATCTAGTCACCCATGTGTTGAAAATTAATAACTTCACAGACCTGCCAGAAGTTCATAGATGTTATTAAACGTGGAAAGGAATTCAGCATTATCTTCTTTGCAGATAAAACAGCTCTATAGCTTGTGGAAATAAATCCTGGAAGTGTTTTCAGATGATAGCATAGGGACTTATGTTTGCTGGCTCTATTTCAGCCTAGCAAAAGCTAACTATATTTGAAATGGAAGTTACATTTAAATGACTGATAATGCATATCTTAAAGCTTCATAATAGACACAAGAGCTACTGTACAAGCTTGAGGTGTGGGCTTTGCTGTCCGGTTCCTTAACCCCTCAAAGAGAAGTCTCTTGGCCTCGTTGCCTGGAGGCCTGATCTGTTTTCAGGCTTCTGCAGACCTTTCCATGGTATTGAGACCGTGCAGAATGACACTCTACCTTGCTAGACAGATCACTGTGGCTATTCAGTGAGGTGAAGGCTCTGATCCTATACTGATCTCATATCATAGGTGAGCATACAGAAGGCTTACAAGGCAGCTCTAGGCATTGAGCCCCCAAGGCAGCTTTTCAGAGGATCTTAGTCCTGTGAACAGTAGAGGTCCCAGGGCATAAACTCTCATAAAAATGCAGGAATGGACAACATTTTAAAAAGTAAAATAATCCTGACTGTTTTCATGCAAAAAAAGATCTGAAACCCTGATGTAAGCTACCTTAGTACAAATGTTCAGATACATGTGTTCCCATATCATTTAATTAAAAATCATATTGTATATTATAACATTCTACAGATTTTCATATATTCATAAAAGGTTAGGCATACAGCATTCATTGTACAGATATAACTATTAGGGTTCTGTTTATTAAGACCCACCAAACAGAAGAAAATTGTATATAATAGGTTTTGGGGGCAATTATGCATTAGTGCAATTAGTAGCCATCTAATATCTCCTTCAAGCTGTTAGGGCTACCATTAATACCTTGGGCCCTGAAATGGAGGTGGGCGTGGTCAATGTATGATGGTGTGGCCACGCCCTGTTGTGAATACAGTACCAGGGTATACTACTGAAGGGGGCACGGATATACTATCTACTATGTACCCACCATTCGCTGCGCCCCAGCAAACTGCATACACCGTACACTTCTAATTACCTACGTGAGTTAATTGCAAAATAAATGCTGCAAAAATTTATTTAGGCTTTGGATCATTAATAATTTTAGAGAATACAAACATAATGTATTTCATTGGTAACAGCAAATGTTCTTCTCCCAACATCAGTTTGACATCAAAGTGGCTTGTACAACAACTAAAGCAATAACACAGCAATACATTTACTAATACATGCAACGCAAAACATCTTGAATCTCTCAAGTTGTATTTCAGTGATTATGTTTTGGTTTTTAATTACAAGTCTTAGGACCCGGATAATTCTGTTTAGCTTTGCTGTTTTTTAATAAGTTCCCCTTTTCCCACAAAGTCACATACTGCATTGTTAAATTACCATGATGTTTCATTTTGTCATGTCACTGAACATTAACTAGTTCTCCAATATATTTCACATTATATTTTATTATCATTTATGCAAGTTCTGTAAAACTGCATTTTAGATGGTCTCATAAAAATGTTTGTTCAGTGTACTGCCTTTATTTATATGGTTAGAGTAAATAGGTGCAGTCTGCCACTCGCCATTCCTTCCTGCACAGTGGATTGTTGGAGCCCTGAGCATGTACCCAACATTAGATGGCTAGTATTCAACAAATGTAAAAGTGATAATCACGCATCTAATTATTACTTAATATTGCCTATTAATATATCATTGTTATTAAATGTTTCCGTGACCAGATGGTTGAAAGAAATACATACCTCCCAACTATATTCATTTTGGCTGAATAATCCCAATGTGAGGGGACTATCACACCGTTCCATTATTGGTACATTAGTCTCAGTTTGTAGGAGGTTGGGTGGTGTTTCTTCTGCTGTACAGACTGGAGACAAGTGTTTTTGTTCTAAGCATGACCACTAAAGCAGTGGCTAAAACTATTAGAGACTATAATACAACCATGCCCCCAGAATGCCATACGTAATGCCTCTGTGTCCCGATTCCAAATTTTCAAATGTTGGTAGGTATGTAAATTGGTAACTTTTAGTAATTGGCATCACTGCAGCATAAATTGTAAGGTATTAGTTCTGCTTTAATTCTGTTTTTTAGTTTAAAATGGATTCAAGTAGATCCTAGACTCAAAAGTTTCAGTCTCTCAGCTCAATTCACCAGTCTGTAAATGAACTGAGCAGTATACTGAGAGACTGAAAATTTTGAGTCTAGGCTAAAAGCTTACCTTCCTGGTGGATTTAAATCTCCAGTAGAAGTAGATAACCAGTTGCAACAAGACAGACTGGCTGAGAGACTTATTGTTTGATCCTATGCTAATAGCTTACATTATCACCATCCTTAAATTGATTTTCCTGGTGGATATATACTCCCGGTAGAAGTAATAAATGACTTCCTCAGTGGTGTTTGTTAGGGACTGTTTTATGATGAAACACGTTGGGTGACCAGATATCAAGATCCAAAGTGGGCCCTACAGGCTGTCAAAGAGCTTTTCCCTATAAAGGGAGACATTAAGTGTACTAACATCTGTCCCACAATGGTCAATATGTCTATGTAAATGTGAGAATAAGTTTTAAATGTGAGTTTGTTTTTTTAATAAAACTGTGTACTAAAAGGATAGAAAGTTATTAGTTGTATTTGGGTGAACACAGGTTGAATAAGGCCTCTTAGTAGGCCTGACAAGAGGAATATAAAATTCACCATTATCACCTCACAACACTCTATGTATTATACTATATAAAGGGGGAATTGGATCCCATATAGAGTTCCAGTTTAGGTGCTCCCCCCAAAAAACTATTATATATTTGAAATTACAGTTTTCATTTTAAAGGAAATGTGATAACCTGGAACTTCAAATATATATATATATATATAAAATGTCTCATATGTTTATAATGAGTGGGACAGTGGGCTATCTTACTACGTAGCTCAGCTCACATCAGGACGAGCCGCCAGCCGGGGTGCAGGGAGAACAAAGCCTTGAGCATCTCAGCTCTGCTGCTCTCTCTCCTACATACACACAGCACACTGTGAACTGTCAGTCTCGCGTGATGACATCTACTTTCACGAGACTGTACTCCCGATGTGAAGTTCCTCGTCTGCTGCTGTGTCACAGGGAACAGCTGAGGAGGAGACCGCAGACCAGAGCGGTTACTCTGGTTTTTAATAACTGTGGGGTACAGTGTGTGGGGGCCCGGGACAGTTGAACCACCTATAATCCGGCCCCGTTGATCACATTACCTTTATATATCAGGTGTGTCTAGAAAATCCAAACTCGGGATCCCGGATAGTTTTGGGTGCCCAAATCCTGTGTAGTAACAGGATTCTCACTGCCCTGCTGCTGCTGTCACTCAGTGAAGAGGGTGGGTACGGACTTCAGCCATCGGGAAAGAAGTGAGTGACGTGCTGAGTAGTGTATAAATAGCATGCCACCTCCTCCTGCTGCAACTTTTTAACTGGCTAGCTAAAGAGAGAGATGGTTACTGGAGTCTGTAGTAGATAGTAGTATTAGGGAGAGAGTGTAGTAGGAGTGTTGGGGCCCCTGGGACAGATGTATTTGTATTTCTTGTTATTGCAGGCTTGCAACAGCACTTTGAACAGAAGGACTCATCTGGACAAGAGTCCAGGAGTCTGTACTGGAGTTGTAAAAATAAAGAAATTACTGATATTGCCAGGGGGATGCTGGCAGCCTGTGCATTGCATGACCCTAGTATTAAAAAAAAAAAGAAAAGAAAAATCAGCTTGCCACACAAGAATATTACATTTGTGATGAACTGTCTGATTGACAGATTAAAAAATAAAGATAAGAGAGATTATATCTATGTACCTACAGTCTGTATATAAAAAAAATAGAGGTGTGTCTAAAGATGCCCCCTAAATGGCGTTAATTGGGGGCATGCCCGTATGGCATGCCTCCCGTTAGTGTCAGGCTGATGGCGAGCCCAGCACTACATCAGTTTTGGTGGTGGGGGTGCCCAACCTCCCGACTGCCCAGGAGGAACAGCGAGGCAGTGTGTAAAAATCAGGACTGTCCCAATGAAATAGTCAATGACTGGGAGGGGTGCGCCCTCTATGGGTGGCGTCCCTGTTCGACCGCACTGGTCGAACATGCTTCGAGCCGGCCCTGTTTCTCTGCTGCCAGGTATATAGGGAATATATACCGAATACATACCAATGATTCCATAGGCATCCTGCTTTTTTTTATATATATATATATATATACATTATATATATTAGGGGTGTGCACCGGCCACTTTTCGTGTTGTGTTTTGGTTTTGGATCTGGATCCTTCTTCGTGTTTTGGATCTGGATTGGTTTTGCCAAAACCACCCTTCCGTGTTTTGGGTTCTGGGTTTTGTGTTTTGGATCTGTATTTTTTTGAAAAAAAGCATAAAAACAGCTAAAATCACAGAATTTGTAGGTTTTTCTGCTCCTATGCTATTATTAACCTCAATAACATTAATTTCCACTCATTTCCAGTCTATTATGAACACCTCACAATAGTGTTTTTATGTCCAAAAGGTTGCACCGAGGTAGCTGGATGACTATGCTAAGTGACACGAGTGGGCGGCACAAACACGTGACCCATCTAGGCGTGAAACTGCAGTGGCAGACAGGATGGCAGTTTGAAAAACTAGGCCCCAAACTGTACATAATGCAAAGAAAAAAAAGAGGTGCAAGATGGAATTGTCCTTGGGCCCTCCCACCCACCCTTATGTTGTATAAACAGGACATGCACACTTTAACAAACCAATCATTTCAGCGCCAGGGTCTGCCACACAACTGTGGCTGAAATGATTGGTTCGTTTGGGCCCCCACAAAACAAGCTGGCAATTAATCTGTCCCTGCACAAACTGGCTCTACGGAGGCAAGATGTCATCCTCATCCTCCTCATCCACCGATTCCTCACCCTCTTCAGTGTGTACATCCTCAACCTCACAGAGTATTAATTCGTCCCCGCTGGAATCCACAACCACAGGTCCCTCTGTACGTTCTGGAGGCTGGTCTCCCTGGAAGAGTTGATCATTCATTTTATGAACATCATCTTCTCCACATTTTGTGGAAGCAACCTCCTACGCCTTTCGCTGACAAGGTTCCCGGCTGCACTAAACACTCTTTCGGAGTAGACACTGGAGGGGGGGCAACTCAGGTAAAATAGAGCCAGTTTGTACAGGGACCTCCAAATTGCTTCTTTTTCCTGCCAGTACAGGTACGGACTGTCTGACATGCCTACTTGGATGCTGTCACCGATGTAATCCTTTAACAGACAGACGCACGCTTGTCGCTGCTGCTTTGAGGATGCAGGTGGAATCTAGACGGGATTTGGATCTGGGGACACACTACCTCCATCAATTGTCTAAATCCCACTGCACTAATGGCGGATACCGGACGCACGTCTAACACCAACATAGCAGTCAAGGCCTCAGTTATACGTTTTGCTTCAGGATGACTGCTGTCGTACTTCATCCTCATCGCTAGGGACTGTTGGAGGGTCAATTGTTAAGTAAAAGTAGTGATGTTCCTACTTCCTCTCTGGGATGATGAACAACTCCCAGCAGCAGCAACAGCACTAGGAGGAAGTGGTTCTTGATCTTTCCCTATTTTATTTTTATTGGAGAACGTTTGGTCCTCCATTTATGTTATATTGATATATACGTGCGGCTAAAGCGCACACAAACGCAGAAAATATTTTTTTATTTTTGCTGGAGAGTAGTGCACTTTGTGGGTTACACCACCCTTTAAGAAATGAGCCAGCCGGCTCTTTACTTATGGGACACAGGCGCACGCTTGGCGCTGCTCCTTTGTTGATGCACGTGCAGCCACAGTGCACACAAGTCACAAACACAGAAAATATATATTTTTTTGGTTTGGACTGGAGTGTACTTTGGGGGTTACAGCACCCTTTAACGGTCAAGCCAGCCGGCCCTTTACTTATGACACAGGCGCACGCTTGGCACTACTTTGTTGATGCACGTGCGGCTACTGCACACACAATTCACAAACACAGAAAATAATTTTTTTTTGGTTTGGACTGGAGTGTACTTTGGGGGTTACAGCACCCTTTAACGGTCAAGCCAGCCGGCCCTTTACTTATGACACAGGCGCACGCTTGGCACTACTTTGTTGATGCACGTGCGGCTACTGCGCACACAATTCACAAACACACAAAAAATATTATTTTTTTAGCACTTGGGGGGAGCACCCCTGATGGACAGAGCACCCCCTGGACAACACTACAGCACCCCTTTAGGACTGGGACACTGCACAGGACTTTGGAGTGGACACAGCCCCTATGGAGAACTGACTGCACAACACAGTCCAGCCAGCCCCTATGGACTTTGAAGTAGTGGACACAGCCCCTATTAACAACAGCAGCACAACACAGCCAGCCCCTATGGACTTTGAAGTAGTGGACAACAGCAGCACAGCACAACACTACACTACACTACACAGCCCAGCCAGCCCTAACTCCCACCCTCCCTCTTCACTGTCCACAGCCGAGTGAGAAAATGGCGCCGACGCGGGTACCTTATATAGGATCCAAAACCCGCGAGACTCGGAAGGCGGGATGATGACGTTTTGCCTCGATTTCAGATCCGAGTCAGGCGGGAAAAGTCGAGCCTGACTCGGATCGGACTCGGATCGGGGGGGCTCGGGGGGGGGGTTCGGATTTCAGAAATCCGAACCCGCTCACCCCATATATATATATATATATATATATATATATATATATATATGTTGTACTTTCAGCAAATGAAAAAAAGACACCAAAATGTTTTAGAATATTGCAGTTTGAATTGCATCATCAGTCTAGTCGACTGACTTCCAATTTCCAGTGTAGAGATTTGAACTGTTTTACTATTTTTCATTTTGTTTTAATTTTGCTTTATTTTATTTTTTTTTAACCCAATCCCAAAATGTAATCACAGGAACCTGGTATTGTAGCCAGGTAATCCCGAAATTCGAGGATTTGTAACTAATTTTGTGACTGTAATCTCTAGACATTTCCCATTTTTTGCCAGTATTAATTGTAAGTGCAAATGTATGTTTGTTCTTCTCATGCCACAAGTGTGCACTAAATGGTGCCCCGTCATGGAATAATAAACATTACCCCTGTCATAAATAAATTCTAATTGCCTTCATTATAAGTAAACTAGTATTGTCCTGTAATCACATAATTAATTTTGCCCCAATAATTAATAAATTAATATTGGCTCAATTAATTAATGAATATTGTCTCCTTAATAAAATAGGTTCATATTGCCTCCGTAGTAAATAAATGATTATTGCTCCATAAATAATAAGTCAATGTTGACTACCTAATAAAGGCCAATAGCTCAATCAGCGTGCTGTCTCACTGGTCAGAATCAATTATGGCAGTTTGGATTAATGGGTCTATGTACTAAGCATCGTCGCAAGATAAAGTTCCAACTAATCAGCTCCTAACTGTCATTAGCCTGTAATGTGTCAGTTAGGAGCTAATTTCTCTCTCCAAGGCTTAATACATAGACCCCTAAATCGCATGCGGTTTGTGTTTTTTTTTTTTTTTTTTTTTTTAGCCTGCAACCTCTACCTCGTAATAAATTGTAAAGCTATATCCTATTCTTTACATTAGGTGTAAGTGTGCAAAGTTGTTTTTTGAGTGTGCAAAATATTTTTTCATGCACCCAAAGATGTTAAATTGCATAGCGGGAGGAATTTATGTGGGTGAAAAAACGAATATTGAATATGTCCCAATGTGTTGCTCTATGCAGACCACACTCAAAGCTGTTCCCTTGTGAATCTTTACCTGTGTTTTTTTTGATCTGTAATACATTTTATTGTTTTACTCTGTATATTTTCAGCAGTTTTTGTCCCATTTTCATGAGGTGAAACTGAAGGAGAGACTTGAATATGTGAACGACTCCCGAAAGGGAGAAAATTGTTTTTTATTTTTTCCTATTTAACATTCCCTTGCTATATTTAGTTATTGACGGGGCTTTCTGATAAAGGATAGCACATTATAAGTATTATTGGCTGTATTGCTATTGCCATATCAATTTGGGGATAGCAGGGGGATATTACTAAAAGAAACTATTTATTACTAAGATGGGGCTCACATGAGGACTGGTTTCTAAAAACAGTGTGTCCTTTTTCCACTGCCAGCCAGAACATAGACATCCCATATGGCACAAGGGCCCTCATTCAGAGCCGCTCGTTAACAGCAGTACGCTCGTTGCGTTCCGATGTTGTGACACCGCGCATGCGCCGGTGTAACACTGCGCATGTGCGTACGGCAGATTGCGAGTTTTTTTTCACTCGTTCGGCAAATTGCGAACAGGAAGTGACATGTCAAATGTGATTGACAGAACAGGCCGTTTTTGGGCGGTGACGGGGGTGGAGATGGAAAAACGCAGGCGTGGCGAGGCGTTTTTGGGGCGTGCATAAATTAGCTCATGCGAACGTCCAATGTGTTCGTACCAACTCATACGTCACTGGCTGATCCTCTTTCCGTTCAAACTGCTCGCACAGCTTAGGGTCTGGATTACTCGACCACAATGGCGATGGCCTTGTACTTTTGCCCGGGCCTCCACGATGTTTCATCGATTTATCACGGCTTGTCAGATAAACAATCAACTTTGGATTGAAAACCAGCTTGTTTTGTGTTTTTTTTTTTTTTCACTTTGTAATAGCACCAAACCGTACGCAGCTGAAAATCTCGGCTGCTAATTTCTGGATTACACAATCAATGAGCGTTTTTTGGTAGTAATGTATTTTACAATTTGTTTAGTATTTTTGCATTTTGTAACAATATTGTATTTATCTTTGTGTGTATTGTAACCTTTTGCATTGTTTTTTTTTTTTTTTTTTTTTTTTTTACATTTATTCCAAAGTGTTTTTTAAAGAAACATTTTGTTTTAACCCTTGATTTTTTTAAAGTCCCAAACTCCGATTTCGCTTTTCACTTGTGGGCCAGAATTAACTATAAAACAATTGTCAATTAATGTCACAATACAGTTGAGAACAATTTGTAGGTTTTATTTGCCAAACACATTTGTAAACAGATCATGTGCATTGTCATGTACATTTTTGGGGTCCTTGTTACCCACTAATATTGGACACATATTGTTGGATTAACTGATATTTTTGGCGCACAAACGAAAAAAAAATAAAAAAAAACCAGACAGACAAGTTTGACTGTTTTGCCATGTGGGATATGTGTATGGGGAAATCAGCAGTAATATGTAAAAACAAACAGATATATAACACAACTTTTGGCCAAACAAAAAAAGGAAAAGGCACAGACACAGGATTAGATCAACACATTTTAAACAACAAAAAAGGATAAAAGGGAAACATACCGTTCTGAATGACTGCTGGCACAGAAACAAGTCCCTCGTCCTCGGAGGTGGCCAAATTTCCCAAGGAGGTGGGAGGGGTGATGACCGATTCCGGCGATGGGGTGGTCAAGAGAGGGGTGGTTTGAGGGGAGGGGGAATTGGGATGGAGGGGAAGTAGCACAGAGGGATGGGCGACAGGGTCTGGGCAGGCTGGGGAGGAGGCGGAATTTTGGGTATTTTGGGGAGAGGATGTTTGGCTGGGGGTTGGGGAGAGGGGACGAGAGCGCCGTCTTTGACGGCGATGACGCCGTAGTCTTCGCTCTGCCCCTAAATGATGGAGAACAAATTTGAGGTTAGTTTAGAACATCACCTTGTTAAATGCTAATTGTTGAAGACAAAATGAAAACCTGCACATGCAGATATGAGTACAAAGAATAAACAGGCCATACATGAAAACATGCACATGCAGATATGAGTACAAAGAATAAACAGGCCATACATGAAAACATGCACATGCAGATATGAGTACAAAGAATAAACAGGCCATACATGAAAACATGCACATGCAGATATGAGTACAAAGAATAAACAGGCCATACAAGTAAACATGCACACGCAGTTAGGGCCACAAAGATAAACATGAAAAACGAAGTAAAATAAACTTACTTTCCGCTATCTGCATGCGAAAGCATGCCAGCAAGCGGGGCGTCCGCCGTTGAAGGTCGGACCACCTGCGCTCCAGCTGGCCGATCTGGCGGCGTGAGCCAAAGGAACGCAGGCGTCCACGTACCTCCGCATATGCGGAACGCTTTTCACGATTGGTGATGGGGGGAGGCTGGCTGGTGATCCGCCTGTCCATCACCTCTGTTAATACCAGGAGCTCGCGCTTGGTGAATGCAGAGGCTCTCATGATGGCAATGGGGTATTTTTAATAAAACAGTTTTAATAAAGACCAGAAATTAATTTTGATTGGCTAATGTATTTGGGTAATTAACAGGACCAATTCTATTGGTTAGTGTATGAGTCATGTGTTCGACAGGGCCAAAAATCTATTGAGAGTTATGATAGGCTTGATGCAGTGACATGCGTAAGCTAATTTAAATAAAGAAATGAACCCAGTAAAATATGCGTGGGTAAAAAAACAGAAAACAAATTGATAATTGGCTCAAACATATATTTTGACAAATAAAAGCGAATGTTTAAGCCGTACGTATTCTGCAGGTAAACACAAACACGGACAAGAGTAAAATTTATTGCATGTAAAAAAAAAAAAAAAAAAAACACTTGTGACGAGCAATTAAGCTCATTGATATATTGATTGGCATGATACGATTGAGGGAGGTAGGCCGAATAAACGAGCAGGTAATCGGAATCTGACAGGCCCACTTCCGGTTTGTACTTGTGCGTGCGTTCCTTGCAGGCCACATTGGGGATGTACGCTCGCTATTTGGCTCGCTCGTTAGGTAGAGGAGGGGTCAGTAGTCTTTGGGAGGATTTTTGGGTGCGTGCGAAATTACGTGCGAGCGCTTAAATTTACATATTTCGGCACGTACGCCGAACGTACGATCGGTCATTTACGTCCGGCTCTGAATCAGGCCCAAGATACCTGACACGACTGAGATGCAGTTTAAAGTCACTCACAGTGTACCAGAGGCACTAGGCTGCAATTTTGACCACATAGAAATTGGTTCTACAAAGTAGAGGATGAAGCACAACAGAACTTGGCATGTGGAAGAGCCACAGCTGCTCCCATTTACACAGATTCAGACTTATAGGGGTATTCAATATGGAGCAAAAACTCAGTTTCTGCGATGTTTTCACTCGGATGACTTAATTTTCGCCGCTTTTTACTTTTACACCGTATTCAATTTGAAAACTTTTCGCCGGTGTGAAAAGTATATTGCATTCGACCCTGCGAAAAAGTCTCACCAAGGAATGGGTGGCGAAAAAAAGTGCAGAATTGGGGTTTTGGGGTGCAAAATTTCGGAAACCACCCTGCAACCTTCAGACAGTCCCCCAAAAGTAAACTGTCAATTTTTAAAAAAAAAATACCTCAGAAGACCCCAAAAAAGCACTTTCATTTTGGGGGTGAAAAAAAAATGTTGGGGTACAAAGTTAAAATCTAGCGAACTACAATCTAGGGGGGTCCCCAAGTTATGCCCCAGGTGTTTTTTCCATTGCAGGAATTTGCGGCAGGTGGATTTTTCATGTTTTTTAAAACTTCACTTTAGCAACTTTTAAATATGCTCACCCCCATTTTCAAGTACCCCAAATTTGCTGGGACTACTTATTTTCTGCAAAAAATCCTTACCACCTTCCCAAATCCCCAAAATAACAGCTATCAAGCCCGTTTAAAGACACCAAAAACCTTCAGCAGGGTTAATCAGGGGTATCCAGAGTGATCCCCCATGTCAGAGCATCTTTTTGGGGTGTTAGGGTGATTTCCCCAAAAAACAGCGAAGTTTTTCGCTGATTTCACTTTCACCGGGTGCCGTTTTTGATGATTTCATATTGAATACGGGTATAAGCGGGGGTGTGCGCAATACTTTTTCACCGGCAAAAGCTCCGATGTGCTTAGACGGCGAAGTTTACATTTCATATTGTATATCCCTGATACTGTTGATGTACAAATAGATGTATAAATATTGCAAGCCCCAGTGGTCTGTATATGCTAGCAATGCAGTTTTGTCACTTTCAGTTGTGTTATATATGCAAATAAGATGCACACTTTGAGCAAAAAAGACGTTCAGCGGGACCGAGTTGCCTCGGACCTGGCTCAATGAGAGGGTGTATTTGGCGCAACTGAAGCCATGATATAGAAGGACAGAAATGCATGTGCATTTTTAAAGAGCATGTAAACCAGTGAAATTAAAACTTCTGTATAACTGACAAACTATTATAAATTAAATATTACATATTGATACCTAAATAAATATGACCAGCAGTGTTGTGTCTCCCCCCTGTCTTGGTATAAGAAAAAAATAATCATGTGTACACAGTGGTTTAGGGCTTAGCAATCTTGCTTCTTGAATAGGCAAGGTGGGTTGAAGTAGCACAGCTACCTTACATTTAAGTGATTAGCTTATAGTATGTAGGTAATTGACATGCATTGTACATAGGGGTGTAACTAAGGGGTTTGATGCCCAGGAAAGCTGGAATAAACAGTGCCCACGCCTATCAGTGCCACAGGCCTAAGGTCTGATTACCCCTACGGACAATCTGGTGGTCTAGGGAGGGATTAATGGTGGGAGGGCCTACCCGTCCAGTGGTAGAGGCTCCAGTGGGGATCTTCGTTAACTCTTATACTTTCCCACCACTGCAGCACTCTCTGTCCTCAGCAGCATTCTTCTGCCGCTAGTCCTTCCTGGCCAGAAGTGCCACCATCACAGCTCTTCTGTCTTGAGCCCGGTGTCTTCTGGCCTATTCCGTGGCCACTGGAGCTCTTCGCATGATGTCTTCATCCTCCACTCACTGCTGAACCGACTCTTCTGCCCAGTGGTGTCTGACGTCCACTAAATTCAAATGGATGTCACTCTTCAATGGCCACTGGTCCATGAACTGTACCCATCTCATGGCCGGCGCTAAATGTCATCTGCTGCTAGGAACAGTCCGGTGAGATGTGTCCCATCTCACCGCACTGCAGGATTTTGGCACTGGAATCAACACTTAATCCCAGCGCTGGACATTTCCTAGGCCGGCAGTGCCCCCCTCTGCCAGGCCTGTCAGATGGCACCCCCCCTCAATATGCCAATGATGGCTAGCTGATGGTGTTATTTTACCTCTGTGTGAACCCACCAATATGTACTAACTGACATCTGGTGTGGGATGCATGATGCATTGCATTCGAGATGAGATGCATCCCTCCACTCTTCGCATGCATGCCGACGTTAATGGGAGGTGCCAATCGGATCCCTCCCAGGGGGGAATCCGTGAATGAAAGCCCATAGGATTTTCTGGGGTAACACCATCTGAATATGGCATACCCACCTTATTCTGGTGCTTTGAGCATATGAGAAATGCGGTCAAACCACCGAACACTGCATTTTTTTTCTTGCTTTTCTGCATCCCGTCCCTAAATCTTTGGTATTTTCTCTTTTTGTCCTGTTTGTAATCTTTTTGGCAA
The DNA here is from genome assembly GCA_031769625.1 of Taudactylus pleione. Taxonomy (NCBI): domain Eukaryota; kingdom Metazoa; phylum Chordata; class Amphibia; order Anura; family Myobatrachidae; genus Taudactylus; species Taudactylus pleione. The sequence goes on along the minus strand of JAUIMM010000555.1, from coordinate 4,901,100 downwards.
CTGTCTAATAGTGGCATGGTATGACTGTAGTGGTTTGTGATAGAAATGAAAGAAATTTAGAGCCTGATTAAGACCCGGTCGCAAGGCTCCATTCGATGTTTTTGTTCTGCGCATGTGCATAAGATGAAGTGCGCAAACCAGTCATTGCGATCGTGAAGCAATCGCAGTCAGTTTCTCCGACTCCCCGCAAGCATGAGTGACAGGAAGTTCCGTCTATGGGTGGTGACGGGGGATGGTCGGGCAAACGCAGGCGGGTCTGTGCATCTGAACGCCATTTCATGGGCGTGCATACAGTAAGATACATCATCAGCTTACATAGCAGAAGGTGTCATTACACACAGAGGCACTCGCAGTGCCTGCGGCAGGGTCAGGTCGGTCACAATCTGTGCTCATAAGTCCGATGTCAGCAGATGTTACCGATTATTAAGAAAACTTCCTATATATGATGGATGTGACAAGCGAAAAGTGGGCATCTTATTTCAGGCTGGTGGGCGTCTAGTTTCTTACTGCGATCGCACGGCATACATAGTGAGGGTACTAATGTTTTGCTAGCGATTGCCGTATTTTCATACTTTTACTGCAGATGGCTGCGTGCGTCCTTGAATTAGCGAGCGGGTCTGAATCAGGCCCTTTGTTCCATACCTTAACTTTTTAACAAAACGTGCGAGATGTAATAGGGTCCGAGTTTTTTGAATGAGACAAACTCGCACTTTCTCGCACATGTAAAGGTATGAACTGGTCTCAAAACTCACTAAATGTAATAGCCTGTTAACTTCGAGGCAATTACATAATGCGAGTCCCAGTGAGTTTTCTCCTCTGAAAAATCTGAGTTTAATGCGACTAGCATTAAAAGGTTCGAGTTATACTGAAGCCTTCACAAATCAGTAAGATCTGTGAAGACTTCTGTACACAGTAAAAAAAAAAAAAAAAAAAGTTACTAGCATCACCTCCCCACAACCATAAGCAGCCCCGGGCTCTGAAGAACCTGTTCTGGTTCTTAAAATACAGGGAAAAAAATGTGTAGTGGTCCACTGTATTTTAAGAACCAGCACAGGGCTCAGCTGAGTCAGTCCTGGTTGTGGAAATACAGGGGACAAAATGAGTAGTGGTCCCCTGTATTTTCCATAACTTGCCCCAGACTTATTAGTGGGGGAGAAATACAGCATACCCCTGACAGCTAGTCAGCCCAGGCCGGAGATCCCTTGGGAGGTGGGGACCCCCAGAATAAATGACACCCCAGGCCTGAGTTGATAGCCCGGTGCTTTCTCTAACACCCCTGTAGGGGTCCCTTGTATTTCCACAGCCTGGGCCAAATCAGCCCTGTGCTGGTTCTTAAAATGCAGAGGACCCTACACATTTTTTCCCCTGTATTTTATGAACCAGGACTGGGTCAGCATAGCCCTGTGCTGGTTCTTAAAATACAAATGACGCCTACGCATTTATTCCCCTGTATTTTAAGAAAAAGGACAGGAATTCAGAGCCCGGGCTGGTTATTCTTGTGGGAAGGGGATGCATGTTTTTTTTTTGTACTGTTTATTTATTTTCTACACACAAAGATGAATGGATCTGTGCATCTTTCTGTGTTAAGGTGCATACACACTGGGCGATCAGGAAAGACAATACGATTACGACATCGTAATTGTACCGTCATACCTGATCACCTGTAGTGTCTGCACTGAAAGTTCAGTGCAGGCACAGTCCATCATTCCTGAACATGCCAATCTGTCATTATCGGCAGATTGGGCTGCATGTTCAGGTGATGGACAATGTCAGAAACGACCAGCGGGCAAGCACATCGCTGGTCGTTTCTGGAATAAAAGTGCGCGATTACTGAGCAATTGCACGATTATGATGTCATAATCATGCAATCGCTCAGTAATATTGCCCAGTGTGTACGCACCTTGACTCGGACCTGCTTAGGCTAGACTCGCTACCCCGAAGCAGGTCCTTTTTTTTAACAAGTTTTCACACAGTAATAGTGTGCGAGTGAAACACTCGCATTCTGTTACATTGCTCGAGCTCTATGCTTACAATGGCAAAACATCTGGATGCTTGTTTTGCCATTGCGAGTTGCGCAGCATATGAGATGTGCGAGTTTGCATGTTCTCACACCCTATTACATAGGGAGAGTTCTAAAATTGTGCGAGTATAGCTCTATACTCACGCTTTTTCAAACCTCACACCCTATTACCATTTCGCCCCACATCTGTTTTGCCTTAGCAGAATGTTTGACAAGGTGGTATTGCAGCTTTAACAATAATAGAAGCATTTTCCGCTATTCTGTAGTGGTGATGAAGTTTTTCTATGTATTAGCACTTTAATTATATATTGAGCATGTACAGATCGATAGTCATGAAGCAGATCACATTCTCTGTGTCGTCTGTGCTACTATATATCTCTGAATTGAAAAAAGTTTTTAAGGCATGCAGACAGTCGCTACAGTACCTAGGCCATTCAGGTGAAAAACAATCAATATCACTACCAATGTCTCAAAAATAAAGTGGAATACATTGTAAACAAGCTTGTAAATGATCTCAAGAGAATCATAAATGTTGCAGCTTTATCCAGACTTGTGAGAGTGGGTCAAAGGATAGCAACAAATAAACTCTGGGACTCGGAGTAGTATGTGAAGGAAAGACTTACCAGTTAATTACTCTACTCTTTCAGAGCAACTAAAAGACATTTCAAGCAAGAGAAAAGATACAAAATGTCAAAGTGCCACAGCAAGGAGTGAAACAGAATCAGACGACGCTCTGTCTGGATTACAAATATTTTTGTGATTGTAGAACATATTAAATTATGGAAACTGCATTAACATGAGAGTAAATCCACATTACTCTTTTTTTTTTTTTTTTTTTAATTCTAAGAATAGAACAATAGGTAGTGCTATCGTTATAAAAAAAAATAATATAACACATAATACTTATTATTATTATTTTAAGAATAAAAATTATTAAAAAAGTAATGGGGGCAGTTGCTGTGAGCGCCCTTGTACTGAATGCATGGTCCATTTTTCCTAAATGGGCACAATACTTCTAAACGTGTAAACGGCAATTCTTCAGCTTGATAAAGACGCAGCTTAGGGTAAACACACAAATATGTATAGTCTCATTGGTACAATGATTTTTAATTCTACTGTTTACCTTAAAAACACAAGTTAAATGCATAATTTCAATGCCAGGAGACACACAGACTTATGAAATAAATGTTATTGGAAATAAGTGTTTTCTGTATTGTGACAATTGTACCCATGAAACTTGTACTCAAAGTACAGCCTGTGTACAGTGGTGTGTATATATACAGGGTGCAGGCAGTGCTGTGTACACTGGCCCAGGGATGCCCACACCCTGCACCCATGTATTGTACTCCCCTCTCCAGAGTCATGTATCAGCTCCGTAGAAATCACTGGGGAAAATGGCATGCGCACTAGAGAAGTCACCAGGAACATGGCACACATAGACTGCACACGGGCTCCCTTCTCTCTTAACCCCCCCTCCTGACTGTGTACAGTTTTTTTAAATAAATAAAGAATCAACAAGCAAATACTGACAATATTATTGCTTCACATATCACATTCTTTATATCCTTGACAACTCTGCCTTTCCGCCAGCCCTTCCCGGCTCCTAGGGGCTGCGGACAAAGCAGCCCTTTGGAAGCCAGTGATATGCGTATACGCGGCTCCCCGCCGCTAGTGTGCAAGTGCCGGCTAGTAGCTGCAGAGTGTTTTATCTTTTCTCCCCCTCATCTAAAAGGGTGGGAACCGCCGCTAGTTGTGTAGTTTTTTATCTGCTATAAGGACGCAACACCATCAAGAGATGGCATTATGTTTGAAAATAAAATGAGAGATGCTTCTCATTTATAAAGATACCATCCACAGTAACAATACTGGATTAGAACCTCTATATACCCCGCCTATACCTTCTAATATCCTACCTATAAACCTCTAAGGATGACGCTAATTTGCGTACGCAGTCATACAGTAAATAGAGACTCCAGACTCAGAACATGTGGTTCCAAAGCACAAAGTATTATTCAAGTAAAAGTACAGTCAGTTACATGATATTGATCCAGACACAATTCGGCGCAAAGGAATTATACAGACCCAAGTACAGTATACATACCCGCCACATGCAACATCCTAACAGTTGTTCATATTATATACATTTTGTTGCTTGAAGTCTCTGCGGTCCATAAGTTGAGAATGCATGATGCGATCTCCACGCCGACGATACCGGAATACTGTGGAAAGAGTACGCATCAGTACAAAACCAAACACTGCTTACTTAGCATGTATAAAACCTTAGTTACCAAATAATCTTTATTTCACAGCATTTATACTAAATGAACGAACTTAAATGTTTTATACCTTAAAGCTTATGGAACCTTGTACGTGGATATGTAATGTGTGAGTATGCTGGGTTTGATATAACAACGCTAGTTTACTGGGGACAGATACATGCGCATTTTGCTACTAAACAGCCTTTTCATATAGGGTCTTATGCATTCGCTAATATGCGACTAGGTAACAGCGCAATTGTGCGTTTTAATGTGTATATGAGAAATGATGAAAGATGCAATCGCATGGTGCTAATAGTAATATCGCCACCTGTACTTAATTGTGAGTTTATCTAAAATGGCGCTTGGGCGGCCAGTCGCAAGATGGCATCACCGCGATTTAATTTTAAACTGATCTTGTCTCAGCCAATTATCCAGCTTCGACAGTCCACTCTTTGATAGCGAACAACATGCTATTACGATCTGATTTTAAAATTTAATGTAGGCTTACATTTACATATTATTTAGTGTTATTATGGGATGGCACAAGGTGGTTCTTAATCCATCAATAATGTTTCTCTGGGTGGGGACATAAAACTACTACTATACGCACACAGCGGATCTTGGAAGATCATGTGAAAGGTGTGGGGATGCACCAGTCTTATAAAGGCAGTCTTGAAGGGGAATTGAGACTTTACATTATCTAAGGTGTTTTAAAAATAACATTTCAATAATGCATTCTATGTATTTCTAAATATGGTACATTAAATTATGGTATTTCCTAGTTCAGAGTTGTAATGCAGTTCTATATTTACCTCGGCATTCATATTGTCATTTCTGACCACCATCATAGTTTCATTCTTTCATTTTACTCTGTTTTTACACTTTCCACACTTCAACACAATAGGAACACACCGGGACACATATGGAAATCATTATGATGACAATTAGTATAAGGATCAAGAATTTGCCTATGCTGGCGATCACTTCCTGAACCCATTCCCCTAGACCTGAGAACCATTTTACTGGGTTCAGCCATGAAACCCATCCTTCTATCTTTTCCCCTACTTAAGCCACTGAAGCGTTATGGTTCTTACGAAACTCCCATTTTAGCTGCAGAATTTCATCCATCTTTCGGTCTATCACCTCCTTGGGGTCGCTAGTATCATTAGTGACATAGGTGCAACATTTTACTCCAAACTGGGTGGCTAACGTTACGCAGTACCCTCCAGTAACAGCAGTTAAATAATTCAACACTAGCCTGTGTTGCACCAGTTCCTTCTTGTATGCTTGCAATTCTCTCCCTGTATACCTGAATGTGTCATCGTACATCTCGGTGATATTATCTATCAATTTAGCAAGTTCCTGAATATACCTAAAATTTAATGTACCCTGAGCAATCCTGGTGGGATCCAGTGCGACTAAAACTTGAAAGCCAGTTGTCTCACTAATTAACTGAGTGGCTTTATGCACGTCACCAGGTATCATATTTCTTTTGCCTCTGTGTTCATATTGTATGTGAAGATATGGTGACGGTGTGTTTTTATGTATACCAAGCATTTCAACATGTGAGGGTCATAACTTCTGGGACTACTCTTCCCAGGTAACACAAACCTTCTGAACTCAGGGAGAGCCACTTATATGCTTTTCTTCCCCATATAAAATATACATTATCAGGGAGAACATAAGGGATGGTATGCATCATTATCATTAAGCACATTTCTCTTGCAAACAATCCTATTTCTGGGTCTTTCATCTGCTTCATGCAAGTCTCTGGCTGTATTATTTTAGCACAATAACCATCTGGCACCTTACCAATAATTTATTTGTGGAACTCAATGTATACCGGTACCTAAAATGTTTTCCACCAGATTTAATTGAGCGTAACAGATCATGGTTTATGGACTCATTATCAGCTCTTTGTGAGAAGGTCATCGTCTGATTATTCCCCGTCCCTTCCCTACTCCCGGTTTTATTGGAGTTGGTTATGTTTAAACACAAAAGTGATCTATCTATTTGGAATTGATAGAGTTTGAAATGGGGTGGTTTGGATGAGAGGAACTTTCCAATGTTTTCCCTTTCTGTAATTCTAAAATTTCCATGATATTCAGCGGAAATGGCACCAACCCTATGTTATGCTGTCCCTGTGACACGTGTGAACACACCCAGCAATCAGTTTGGTTTAACACTTTGCCTACCATGCTATGATAATCCTCTAAAGGATACCCACCCCAGTACGGGTTATATTTAGGTTGGCACCGTTGGATACAGTTCTCATCAACTAGGGACCCACATAGCTCACAAATACAGGAATCTTCAGACAATAAACCTCCACACTGTCCCTGAGTATCCGGAATGACAGCTCTCTTAACAATAACAGTACTAATATTGGTCAGACACTCCACTGATTAGCATTGCACTCCTCCTGACTCCACTCCATCAGCACTGCCATCAGCTCCCATTTCCTCAATCGGTCACCCATCACAGAAACTGGATATTCCCGAACCGGCCAGGATGGTGAACACTCTAAAAGAGAATATGAAACTGAACACAGCAGGCCCGTCCATTGTCACAACAAGACCTGCAAATTTCTCTCAGTTCAGGTATCTCACTACGAACTTTTCAATCCTCCCGGAACAAGCTCGCGAGCGACAGGTCCACGCTATCAGCCTTGTCTCCGACTTGTTTCTCCACCGGTTGATTGACCTTTTTGCAGTGAGTGGAATGGACCCAGGTATCTCTCTCGGCCACCTTCAAAGATGTAGTACTTGTCAGCAGCACCTGGAACGGACCTTCCCACTGATCAGTCAAACAACCTGAATGCAAGAAATTTCTGATCATAACATATTCTCCTGGTTCAACATCATGACAGTTCGTTTCAGGCATATCATGGGACAATTTAATTTTCTGCTGCTGTTGTTTTAACTGCTTACTCATTGATATAAGATACTTTACAGTTACCTCATTGTTACCCTTCAGGTCTTCCTGTGGACTTGTAATCAAATGAGGTTGTCTGCCGAACAGTATTTCAAATGGGGACAGATTTAGAGGAGATCTAGGAGTGGTCCTTATGCTATGTAGGACCAAAGGTAACGCTTCTGGCCATCCTAGTCCAGTCTCTGCCATGATTTTACTTAACTTATTTTTAATAGTCCCGTTCATCCTCTCTACCTTGGCACTGGCTTGCGGTCAGTAGGGGGTGTTAAGTCAGCTATTAATACCCATCAGCTTACACATATTTTGAAAAACATCACCTGTGAAATGAGTACCACTGTCACTCTTGATGATTTTAGGGATACCGTACCTGCATACAAATTCCTGAACTATTTTCTTGGCAGTAAACGCAGCAATATTAGTGGCCGCTGGGTAGGCCTCAACCCAATTAGAAAATACATCTGTGCACACTAATACATACTTAAGGTTCCTGCAGGGTGGTAATTGGATGAAATCAATTTGTATCACCTGGAAGGGTCCATCAGTTGGTGGAATGTGGGATGGTTCGGTAGGGATCGGTTTCCCTATGTTCTTCCTCAAGCAGGTCAGACAGGACATTGCTATCTTTTCTGCTTGTGAAGAGAAACCTGGTGCACACCAGTATGCTCTCACCAACTTGCACATACCTTGTCTTCCCAGATGAGTCAGACCATGTGCTGCCTCAGCCAGGCTGGGGTAATATGCCTTGGGGGCTACTGGCTTACCTTGTCCGTCCCTCCAGAGCCCGGAGGACTCTTGCCCACATCCCTTGGACTTCCAAATGGATTTTTCCTGAATTGAACACAAATTTTGCATCTCAATTAATTTCAGCATATCAATTGTTTGGAAAGACATAATTTTTCAGTGGGAGAAAACATTTTTAACCCTGCTGCCCATTTTGCAGCTTCATCGGCTCTGTTGTTGCCCAGTGACACCGGATCATCCTCATATGTATGGGCTTTACATTTAATTACTGCCACCGCTTTGGGCAGTTGGATTGCTTCTAAAAGATGTTTTATGTGTCGGGAATGTGCAACTGGTGTGCCTGCTGCTGTCATAAAATTTCTCAGACGCCATAGAGCCCCGAAATCATGCACCACACCGAACGCGTACCTCGAGTCAGTGTAAATGTTAGCAGATTTGCCTGCTGCCAGTTCACATGCTCTAGTTAGTGCTACTAACTCTGTCACCTGGGCTGAGTGAGGAGGACCAAGAGGTTCAGCTTCTATGATGTCTGTCATTTACAACAGCATAACCTGTACATAATTCACCTGTGTCTGTTTGTCTATGACAACTCCCATCTGTATAAAAAGTCACATCCACATTCTCTAAAGGTGTGTCATGTATGTCAGGTCTAGCAGTAAAGGTCTGATTCAGATATGTCATACAATCGTGCGTATCATTATGTCCGCTGAACTCACCTCCCGCCAGCAACTCGTCTCCTTCCACCCTTTGTGCATCATGTTGTACATATGGTAAATACGTTGCTGGATTCAGCATGCTGCAACATTTAACAGTGATGTTTGCGGGTGCGATTAGAGCTAGTTCCCATTTGGTAAACATAGCTGAAGAGACGTGTCTGGTTTGAGCTCAACAGAGCAGATACTTCATGAGGAGTGTAGACAATCATATCATGACCCAGTACTACGTCCTCACTTCTACTCAAACATAGAGCAGTAGCTACTACACTTCTCAAACAAGTGGGGAGTGATCTTGCTACAGTGTCCAATTGGGCACTGTATTATGCTACGGGCCTACTGGCATCACCATGTTTTTGTGTAAGGACACCTGCAGCACAACCATCGGCTTCCATACAATACAAATCAAAAGGTTTTTCATAATCAGGTATTCCCAATGCAGGAGCTTGTCAGACTATCCTTAAGATTAAGAAAAGCCTGCTCTGTTTCCTCTGTGTGTATGACACGATCGGGGTTTGAGGAAGAGACTAATTCCTGTAAAGGCAAGGCCAAAATAGAAAAACATTCTACAGTATCCACACATTCCCAAGAAGGTACGAATTTGCTGTTGATTCTGCGGCAGTGTCATGTTTTGAATGGCCTGGATTCTATAATTTGTTAGATGTCGTAACCCCTGGGTTAGGCAGTGTCCCAAATATTTTACTCTGGATTGACACGACTGTAGTTTGTCTTTAGCCACCTTGTGTCCTGCATGCGAGAGATGAAGTAACAAAAGTTTAGTATCATTCAAACATGACATAAACAAGTCAGAACATAGCAATAAATCGTCCACATATTGAATTAGAACAGATCCATTGGCAGGTTGGAAAGATTGTAAACAGTCGTGCAATGCCTGTGAGAAGATACTGGGGCTGTCTATGAAACCTTGGGGTAACCGTATCCATGTGTATTGTACACCTCTGTATGTAAATGCAAATAGATACTGACAGGGTGAAGAGGCACAGAGAAGAAAGCAGAACAGAGGTCAATGATAGTGAAATGGGTTGCATTTGGTGGGATCTGCATCAGGATGACAGCTGGATTTGGCACTACAGGGAATTGGCTCTCTACTACTTTATTAACACCTCTAAGGTCTTCTACCAGCCTATAACCCCTCCCACCACTCTTCACCGGGAAGATGGGACTGTTGGCTACACTAGCTGTACGAACTAAAATTCCCTGTTGCAATAATCGCTCAATTATTGGAAAAACCCCTAGTTCTACCTCCTGTTTTAGTGGGTACTGGGGAATTTTTGGAGCTTGCCTACCGCTTTTTAAATTTACCATTACAGGGCTTACGTTTGCCATTAATCCAGTGTCCTGTCCATCCTTAGTCCAAAGGGAATCTGGAATTTGGGACAACATTTCATCTACCTGAGATGGATTTTCATTTAAACTTGTAGAGTGATACATTATCCTTTGGGGAGTGTCCAATATATCCCACACCTCGTGTGCAGCTTCCTCTGGGATATCTAAAAATACACCATCAGTGGTGCAATGTATAACACATCCCATCTTACATAACAAGTCTCTACCCAGCAGGTTAGTAGGAGCCGCAGCAGCCAGAAGGAAAGAATTCCTGGTATGCAATGGCCCAATAGTAACCTTCGTGGACTTTGTTAAAGGATAATGTTCCACTTTACCTGTTACACCCATTGTTGGTACTGTCTCGTTGGTCACCTGTAAATTAACGGGAGATTTCATCACTGACCTGGTCGCCCCTGTGTCTACAAGAAAAGGATATTCAGTACCAGCTACATCAACCATCATGACCGGTTCTTCCCTAGTACTTCCCGTTAACCTGACTACAGGTATGACCTGACCCCTAGCATTGGCTACCATTCTCCAATAAAGCATTTACAGCCACAATTGGAGCTGGTGCCTGATGAACATTTGCTGGTCTCTGTGCATATCCCTTATGGGGATATCCAGGTCTTCCCTGATTTGGGGTTCCTACTCTTTTTACTGTACAGTTTCTGCTTAAGTGTCTTGTTTGCTTACAATTAATACATGTCTGTGAATCGGGTAATGTGTGTTGTTGTGAGGTTTGAGCAAAGGGTAAAGGTGGTGGATATGGGTAAGGATAGGGAGGGTAAGGATAGTGTGGGGATATGAGTATGGGACCTGTGGTTGTATTGGGTTAGTGGAATAGAGCTGTGTTTGTTGTTGCATGGGGTTAGTGAGGGCATATAACTGTTCAGGTGTAAGTGTGTGTGTAGATGAAAGTGTGTCTGTTGTGATGTTACTGACATTCCCTCCAGAGCTTGGATACTGACAGCCATTAGTTTTTCGCTCTGGGTCTCTCTCTTTTTTGAGATGTTTTTATCATGTTCTATGGCAGATTCTATGAGGGTATCTATTGTGAGTCCCCTCCAGCCAGGCTGTGAGGTCTGAACCCGAGTCTTTCAATTCTCTTTCAGACCATCCATTAGTACCGTAACTATCATTCCCCGGTGGTGAGTGCTATCTTTAATATCTTCTATCCCAGTGTACTGGGTGATAGCCTGCAGAGCCCGATCGCAATAATCTTCTGCATTTTCACTCTCTTTTTGCTTAATGGTGAAAATTTTATTCCAGTTAACTACTACTGGAAAATATATACCCAATTGAGTTACAATGCGGGAAATGTTACCTTGGTTTACTTGGTCTGTTAAGGGAACGTCACCATCCAATACACAATCCATGATAAATTTTGTCACGTTGGTATTGCGTTGCAGACAGGCCCTTAACACCACATGCCAATCTTTATTAGTGGGCTCATGTGAACTACCCAAAGTTCTCACAAATCTTTGACATTTGGCTAGATCCTTTTTGGGATCGGGGAAATCATTTATGATGGAATTTAGTTCTGCTCTTGTCCAAGGACAATGCATTACCACTTCCCTCGTGGGCACTATACCGTTCGCATCTGCATTTCCATTTGGAACGCTTATTGTCCGAATGGGATGCAGACCGGCAACGCTGCTACCTTTGACCTGGTTACCTGGCTGGGGGTTTAATCTGCTGCTGCTACCTATGGTATGAACAACTTCCTCTATGGGTGCAGAGGGTGTTAGCACTTCCCTTGCTGTTACCGATGGAGATGGCGGCACCACCCGTGATTGTGGTGATGCAGCATCTATCATTTGCACAGCATGGGAAATGGCAGACATTACAATAGGCTCATCATCCACATCATAAACATTTTCTTTATGGTTGCTTAAGAGAGGGTACAAATTGCTTGTTACATTTTTATGGGTATTTTTGGTAACTGTACTTGCACCTCCATCCACATAAGGTGGGGGAGGTGAGCGTGAACTGCTGGCAATATTCTCCACGACGTTATCTTGCCACACGTGCGCGCCATTTTGCGGCTCGCCCGTATTGCAATTTAGCGTCGCGGATGTATTCTCTGGCAATGCACTCGCGACGCTAGTTTGCGTCAGACTGATGTGATCCCGGACATTATCTAAAACATCTTTATCAAAACTACCAATTCTGGGAAATGGTCTAACACTCTTCATCGTCATTTTAAACCATACATCACAATACCTTATTGCATAAGTACCATACTTAGTATGCATAATACGACGAGCCGATCCGAACGGTGCCTCCATTAGCAGCACAGATGCGTCGCCGCGATTTAATTTTAAACTGATCTTGTCTCAGCCAATTATCCAGCTTCGACAACAGCAGCCTCCATTAAAAGCTATGGGGTCTACAGAAACTAGAAAGATAAGTTGAAAGGTGGAGAAGTCACTGATTTTTACATTATATATATATATATATATATATATATTTAAAAAGAGTAAACAAAATTTTGGAGGCAAGTGTTTTTTTTAGTTTACTAAATAGAACCCTTAGTGACTGTAAATCTGCTCTTAGTACACGTTACGTGATATATTAGATTATATGTAGTTTTGAGGCAAATTGGAACATATAGTATCTTTCAGATTGCATACTGTATACACTAAATCGCGCATTCACGTGCGTCGTTCATTACATCTTCACATCTGATTTGCTGCACATCAGATGGGAAGATGTCCGATGTGGTGCACATTGTGTAGTATGTACACTCAGCCAGAAGACAACAAGATATATTGGTCCAGTCTTTCCTTTGAAGACATTACCTGACCTGCCAGTGATTTACACGAGGATTGCATAGTGTGTACAGGAGAAAAGATTAATTGGATACAATGCTCCGACATGATATATTGTGCCATCGTTCTAAAGATTGCAGAGTGTGTACGCTCTATATTGTCTGTTCTGGGAGGGAAACTGGAACGACCATCACCTCTTTTGTATGTCGTTCTGATGTGTACCTAGCCTTGTACCATTTGTGGTTGTTTTAGTGAATTAGCCCATTTTTTGCAGATATTTGCAGAACAATAAAGCAATTCAAAATATGTATGAAATATGAGTAAATTTTGTTGAGCGCAATAACATAAACTGAGGTCATTTTCTTTAAAACATTATTTTGTGACCCTTCTAAGTGAAGGCAACACGATATATAAAATGATTAATGAAATGCGTTCTACTTCAAAATGTATATGTTAAATCTGCAGCATCGTTCCAAAATGTAAAAACCTCTCAAACTACAGTAGAATCACATCTTGCCATACTGTATTTGCCTGATATTTTTGTTTTTCTTGGGGGGGGGGGGAGGGATCTCCCAGGTCCCATTCGAGTAGTCATGACTCCTGCATCCTGAAGTAGGCAGAGGTGTGATGACACAATTCGGTATGAATCACATCATCATGGTCTGTTACATAGTGCTGCGAATCATGGCAATACTGTACAGTATGTCACTAGGGCTGGGCCACAGTAGTGTGATTAATACCCCTCCCCCATAAAATTACTTAATATGCATCTATCTACTATAGAGTTGATGTATCAAGCAATGTAAAGAGAAGTAGATCAGTAGAAAAGATGCCCATAGTACCTAATCAGCTTTGATGTTGCATTTATCAAGTACATTCTACAAAATGATAGGCAAAAGCTGATTGGTTGCCATGAGCAACTTCTCCACTAGTCCACTTCTCCGCTGTTTTCACTGCTTTGATACATCAGCCCCTATACCACCAAGCATTTTGGAAACTCCCTATCAATGTGAACCAGTGCTTCATAACTAATTCCTGATACCTGACTTATTCTTGAAGTGTAATCACTGGGTTGATACCTGCCTGCATTACATTGAAGGGTATACACATGATTGAATACATACACAGAAACGCCCAATAATACAAATGTGTGTAGTAATGTAGGGTAAATTCAGAGTACTTTTTTTTTTTTAGAACACTATGCATGTACTTCACTGGATCTTGCAGCTAGAGTAATTTTTCTAACATCTACAGATGAGCTCTCCATTGAAAGTTTGGGGCCATTTCCCTTTGGCCTCTGTCGTGTTAATGCATTTGCGTGCTACTTCTATTTACTTGTTCAGCGTGCTTCAGGCATGATACAGACTACCAGCAGCACATAAAAATGATAAACTACAGCTAATAATAAAACTCTTCTATGTACAGAGTGATGCAAAGGTGTTAAGGAGCAAATGCTTTCTGTGTATTTATTTCCCAGTACAAAGACTACAATTCTCTGCTTGTCAACACTGGCAATAAATGGCCAGCATAACGGGCAAGTCAGAGAGCCATGAATATAGATCCCACAATAATAATCAGAACATTATCAAACTGGACACAATTCATTTCAGAGGTTCTTTTTTCTTTTTTTACCGTTCCTAATCCACATGATGTGCATTCAATTTCAGTCAATTCTTTTTAGTTAATAATATTTTATAGGACACCTGCTAATTTCAGAGCAATATCGTGGATGTGCGATGTAAGATTGGAGTTGACAGATGCTTTTGCAAATTCAAACAACAAAAGCAATTTACAGTTGATCATTTTAATGGTTAACTATAATTGAAATGTTTTCTAGCTCTCAAAGTCCTAAAACACCTTTGCCTGGGAGATTAAGGGACTTATGTGTCAAAGATTTTTTTTCATAAAAGTATGTAGAAACTGCAGTCTCTGAATAATTTTAAGAACTGTTGCTATGTACTAATAGCACAATGCCTGTAGTACTAATAGCACAATGCCTGTATTATTGCAACCTCTGTCCCTGCAAATTCCCCAATTCCCTTTTGTATATAGAGGGGAAATTTGTATTTAAAAATTTAAATATCCGCAGTGGTATAGAACCTTAATAATTGTGGCAGTTCCGCGGTTACTATTACATATGACCCTCAAACTGAAACCAAACAATGTGGAATATTTACAGAAGTGTCAAAGCAGAGATGTTCTGAGAAGTTCCTTTTGTGTGATCATGACCATACTGTAATTTGCATTCTTATATGCTCCCTCTAAAGCTCGTAATTAAACCCTAGCTACAGTAGTTCATAACTACAAAATGCAACTCAGAAAGCATATGTAAGAATGAATAAATAATGACAGAGTTTATTTTATGGGTTCTTGATCACATTCACCAAAGTTTAGGACTTTGTGAGGTCTAGATGTTTTTAAGTTATGCCTTAATATAAAATATGCAGAAACCGGTGTATATTCTTTTTCACATGACTGTAGCTGCAATATGAAACAAGCATTTGATTGGAAAAACAAATAAGACATTACAGATAATTTCTGAAAATGTAGCAGTGCAGACATGGTGCAAATGAAGCAAGTTAACTTACCTTTTGAGGATACACTGCAGGAGAACTCACAGGGGGAGGTCTGGGGAGTTTGCATAGTGTTGCAAAACTTTGTCATCTCAGCCTTGTCTTCACTCCCCACTGTCCCAAATTGCTTCACCATAACCCCTTCTCAATCAATTCACTGGGGAAGCAGCTAGGGATCGGGAGGGTGGCCTACTTTTACTGGGAGCCGAGTTAACTCACTGAATTCAGCAGTCTTGGACATTATGGGAAAGTACTGTAGGCAAGCTTGAAATTGTTTTTTGAAGGAATATGAATGCGTTTGTGGACAGCACATGGAATTTACATGCTAAATTAACAGCGTCTTATGGCTTGTACATTTTTGTATGTTGCGATAAAAGCAGCAGGGCAGGTCAGGGGCAGTCATATATAATTGCTAGCTAGGTACTGTACATTTGTGTGCATCATTACAAGCACAAAATTAGGGTTTGTTATTTTGTCTTATAGGATGATATATTTAAATGAGATTCAGGTTGGTGACTGTACAGTTATGTTTATATGTGAAAGTACATTTCTAGGTCTGTAATGAGGATAACTGAGCAGCATTTGAGGAGGAAGACAGAAAAGTTTAAATTAGTAAAGGGGTGGTTCCAAAGTAGTAGCTGGCAGCAATTTGCAGTGACTTCGTTGTGAATTATCCTAATTGTCCATCTCAAACATAACAAGGAGAACTCCTTGTTATGTTTGAGATGGACAATTAGGATAATTTGTGCAAAATAAAATGCTCAGTGTCCTTGTAACTGTTGTGGTTTATAAAACACTGCAAGGGTATGCTAAGTGTCAGGTTATCTGACAAATAGTTGCTGTTAGTTTAATTTGCTGTTCTTGTCATTGTTAGAATGTTCTATATTAATGTATACAGTATTTCCCATTTTCTGGTCACTTTAACGCCCTAATGATTACCCTATATTATATGAGACTCTGGTAGTGTAGAATACTTACAATCAGTAAAACACAGCTCTCATTTTAAAGTGTACCTTCTGCATTGGAATTCCTATAGAAAGTAATAAAATATCACATGTTGCAAGAGTGATCTTACAATGCTAAGCTGGGAGAAGTCCTTCTGCACCTCTTGTTATACAAAAAAGTTAAAATAAAAGCAAAACAAGTGCTATTGGTTCCTGAAAAAATGATGTTTAAAAAAGTGAGTCCGATATGTAAAATTAATAGATTTATGAATAAGTAATATAAAAAATAGTGCACACTTAGCAAAACATGAGAAACCAGTAGATTATGAAACATATCACAATATATACCTACACTGTACTGATAAATCTAAAAATATCTTCTATCCACACTAATTCAAGCTAGCTGTAGAACACGTTAATCAATATATATCAATTTGTAAGAGAATATCAAAATACAGTATAGTCACTTAAAAATATTATAAATGTAGATTTTACTGGGACTTGGGGCTAATTAAGCGAGTTCTACAGAGGACGATAATGTCTTAAATGTATCAAAAGTTGTGATTTGCGGCAGGTATCTGTACCCAGATCCTTTGCAAATTACAGATAATTGTTATAGTGTATGCCCAGCATAAAATATAGGATCAGCCCCAGCTGCTATGTAGATGATCGGCCGAGTGGGCAGAAGGTATTTAAAATATTGTGGATAACAGCTTTAGAAGGTCCAAGAGAGTATTCACCTGTCTATCATGCCACTTCTAGGGCCATCCTTTAGGCCCCATTTTTATCCCCTGCGGAAACTGTAGTCCATTCCAGGGGAGCCAACCCCGTGATATTTTTGTCATCCCGGGATTTGGGATTGAAAAAAACCTCAATCACAGTATTGAATTGTCCAAAGATATCCCCCACTGCTTTCCTTCTTCATCTCCTTACACACCTTACCTTCACACAGCTGTGGTCAGAAGGGGCTTCTCTTGTTAGCAGGTGCATTTTCTGGTCCTCTGCCAGGCTCAGCTGCCGTAGAAGAACTGGAGTCCTGTGATGCGCTCGCTCTTAGTCAATGATTGGCTGGGAGCACACCGCACAGTGATGTCACACTGCAGTGCGCTCCCAGCCTTTTGGTGGCTGAGAGCAACTGCACCATGGAAATCCATCTGTTCTATGGGTAGCTGGGAGAGCATGACAGGAACGGATTAGGCGACCAGAACCAAGAGTGTGTTTTAAGTCCCTTAATACCTGGGATTTAATGATTATAATCCTGGGTATTTTTGGAATTCAAAAACATTGGCTTCCCTAGTCTAGTTATTGGGCCATACTGCAGCAGGTTGTGGGCTGTAGTGTGGTTGCCCCTGATTTAAGGCCAGGTACACATCAGAATGATGTTCCTGGCCGATCTGCCAGCCAACTGGCCAACATATTGCACCCTGCATACACACTGCACGATGCAGAAGATATCATAAATGACCTGCGGGAGCGAGCAATTGCCAGTATATGGATATGACAAATTGTGATGTTACTGTTCTAGTGTGTACCCAGCCTAAAAGTTGTAATTGTGTTACTAGCCCTTTGTCAGAGGTCCTGTAAAATACACATGATGAGTAAGCACTATTATGAAGAGGAAAAGCCACATATATTTCAGCCTCAAACTATTAAAACAATCATAGTATTATGGTAGTGGTTTTACCCAATTTGCCCTGTTTTTCTTACACAATACCAATATTTAAAAAAAAAAAGTTATTTACACAACTATGCTACAAAAACCTGTATCAATGATCCAACAATTTAAAATTCATGGATATTAAAAT
This sequence comes from Taudactylus pleione, assembly GCA_031769625.1. Taxonomy (NCBI): domain Eukaryota; kingdom Metazoa; phylum Chordata; class Amphibia; order Anura; family Myobatrachidae; genus Taudactylus; species Taudactylus pleione. The sequence goes on along the minus strand of JAUIMM010000555.1, from coordinate 4,882,994 downwards.
GCTTTAGGTCATGAAGAGAAATTAATATGGAACTCTTGACTCAATTTACATTCAGTGGTAGATTAAATACCCTCCCTCGGGTGTAATAATCTGTCCCAATTTTCTGCTTGCAAAGTAGGGAAGCCATAACTGTATTTGTAACCAAACAAGTATAAATGCATTTGTTACTTTTCAGATGAATTATGAGAACATAAATGGTCCTAGAATGACATGTACTGTATATAACTTCAAGAAGTGGATGGGCTGACCATTTATTTTAAAGAACTATAAAGGGCCAAAGCAGAACTGTAGGCAGCAAATGTATTTAGGGGCAGATTTATCAAAGCTGAGAGAGATAAAGTGGAGAGAAATAAAGCTCCAACCATTCTGCTCCTAAAGCTGCATACACACACGATGTTAGTAACCAACGATTTTAGTGAACAATTTTCGTTCATTTTTTCCCTTGAAAAAGTGAACGAAAATCGTTCACTAAAAATCTTTGGTTACTAAAATAATGAACGATTTTCAAAAACGATGAATGATTTTTTAATCATGCATACAGTGAATGGAAATCGTTTGTCGTTCATTCTGCACAACATGAACGATTTTCTGAACGAAAATCGTTTGTTGGACAGTCAGAATGGACGATGAACTACAAACGTGAACGCGCATGTACGATTATCGTTCAGCTCAAAAAGATGAACAATTTTATAAACGATTTAACGATAATGACGTCGTTCTAGTTAAATCATTAAAAAAATTGTGTGTACGCACCTTAACTGTCAGTTTACAGGTTATGTTAGAAAAATTACAGTTATGAGGTGATTGGTTGGAACTTCTTCTCTCTCCAAGCTTTGATAAATCTCCCCCTTAACATCATCCATAACAAAGAATTTTACATTTTAACTTTACTCCCTTTTTTATAGCGAATTATGTGTATTGATTTTTAAATTATTTAAAAATGCTTTAAACGTGATCATTTAATACAAATACATTAAATAGGTGATACATCCATACAAATTTATCAGTCAGACAAAAAGTTCAGGTAAGCATTTCCTGACCTGTCCTTTCCAATGCATATCTTATTCACTTTTACAGTTTTAATTATGGAGCCCTTTAAATATATGAATACTAATGAACTTTTCACTTTGCAAAACATCTGCCATTTAAGTTTATACTTGAATCTCATCCTCCAGGAAGGTCATAACCCAATACCAGTGCAGGTGGCTTCTAGACTCAAAGTGCTGTTGTCAGACATACAGATTTGCACAGCAGCTGGCAACTGACAATTACAGATGATTCATATAGATTACCTATACTGTACAAGGCTCAAAAAGTTTTGTTGGCATGTCAACTTTTTTCAGAATTGTTTCCGCCAAATTTGTACCTCATTCTGCGTTTGGTAGCAATGTTTTACTTGTTTCACAGTGGAATGTGGCCTTAAGGGTTACCAGGTATCATCAGGACACCACACAGCAGAATGCATTGATTAGGGTCATCCCAGCACTATTCTAGACTGTGAATTGGATTTCCATTAGAAAGTTACATTTTATGCAATTTAGGGTACATTATACTGTACATTGTAGATTTATTTATTCTACTTATGTTCTCCTATGTACACTGCGTCTAACTCAACATTTTGAAGTACAATATTTTCAGGTGTCTTCCTTACGAAATTTCTGCGGACATACTGTACTTATCCACTGTTAAATGAGCCCCTATATTTGTGCCTTGTTCTGAGGAATTTACTGTACAAATCATGCTGCATTACAAGGAGGATTCAAAACAAGTGTGTTCTTCATATATCTGGCAGTAAGCCTAGGCTATATTGGTGTACCTGGCACCTGTTGCTCCCCTGTCCTTGCCTGTGATGGATGGTTTCCTCTTAACAACAATTACTTTAGCAAAAAAATTCCCATAACTGACTTTCCTCCCTAATTACAGTTGAGTTTAGAGCCCTATTCGGATTTATTATTTCCGTGTCCAATTTATAAATAGACTAGAAATAACATTGTTACTGAGGCAATAACCATCCCGGTGGTCTGATTCACATTTACATGAGGAACCCTAAATAACTTGCACAGTGGTACTTATACTGCTGAAATACCTGATAACACAGCATCTCAAGATTTTCTTTTTTTAATATATACATTTTTTTAATCTTTAAATGCTTGGCATCTAGTATTAAACTGTGCTTCTTTTTTCTTTTTAATTAAAATGAGACTGAAGTACAGTGTTTGTGTTTCACAGCTCATGTGCAAATCCAGCAAGTAAGGTCACGCATGCACATAACACAACTACAGCGGTAACTGACAAAGTATCACTCAGCTGTCTCGTCAACATATTTTTTGATAAATGGTGGGGATAAGCTCATATTTTATCGCTGCAATAAGCTGTAGGGGGGCTCGTAATAATAATTTGGTCATGGGCTGAATCAATATTTATGTGATTGCATTTTATCATTTCACTAGGAGCCAGTAACATTACTGAGTCATTACTCCCTTCTGACTTGCTAGGTTGCATTCTCATGAATATTGGTTTAGCAGACAAGATAGCTGCTTCCACTCGGTGAATGCCACAGAACCATTTAAGCAATTGAATTTGTGCAGTAGGAGATTGAGATGGCCAGCTGCGGTGATCCTTATCTATATGTGCTTTATTCAATCCTTTGTGCCATCTCACAAAATAAAGTTGTTTAAGCATACTGAAAGCAAATTGTAAAAGAAAAACACAATAAATGTAAACTTTTTTTTGGATATTTTATTTATATACATACCGTATATGTATTTTGTTACATATTCAGAAAGCATGAGATGATCTAACTGTTACAGAACTGGGGCATTGCAGCATCCTGGGGTCCACTATTTTATTGCTTTTTTCAAAATAATTAAATGGCTTTTTTAGTACGATTCTTGTGTCTGCGGGGGATCAGAGGCTGTATTGGTAATGGATAACTGAAGCACAGCGGTTCTACTGTGTTCTTGTTCCATTGCCTTTAGCATACTGCAGGAGAATAAAAGCTTCAGCCTCAATTTGACGTAAACATATTCACAGTTTGAATTGAGAGAGTAAAAGGAAAAAAAAAAGATTAAGGGGGTCCAGTGCTGAATCTGATTACTTTAATGTTTTGTGTATTCATTGCTGCACTGAATTTGTGTATTGAAGCTTACATACAACCCCTGACATAATTTTTAAGTGAAACTTCTTTTTTCTGAAAAACATGAGGCCGAAACATGTTGTTTAAAACGACTTCTGATGAAATTCGTAAAGAAAGTTCTGAAATGGACGGTGGGAAGTCACATGCAGACAAGACAGCAACAACATGTCTCAACAATTTCTAGGACCCTTTGCTGTTAATGCAACTAGTACGGTGTAGGGCAGTGGTTACAAAACTGGTGCTGTGAAGAAAAAGCTGATACTCAAGGGCGCCGTTTGGGAAACACTGGTGTAGAGCCCTATTCCAGATCTAAATATGTTCACTTAACATAGGCATAAAATTTGCATTGCATTTTAATGACTCCCATTAAAAGTGCATTCATTAATAACTAGCAACATTTCATTCGAAGGAAGCTCCTCCCCTAATTGGAGCTCAGGGGGCCCTTCTAAGTGGTGTCTTTCCTGGCCTTCTCAGTTTCTCTCATATACCCTGCACAAAAGTGTTGGAAGGAAGAATAAATGGGAACACAAGTGAAGCTACAAACAAGATTGTGGGGTCTATTTACTAAACAGTGTTAGGAGACAGAGTGAAAAATTACAGTTAGGAGCGGATTGGCTGGCACCTTATCACTTTTCACTCTGTCTCCTAACACTGCTTAGTAAATAGAACCCTAAGTCTCTTGGCTCTCAACCTCCTCTTCATGACCATTTGGTTTACAATATTAAATTGTCTGCTATGTATTATTGCAGAGCTTCAAGAAATAACCGCTGCATAGAGCAGCACCCAAGCCTATGGGTATAAATTGGATTAACAAATGTTTATTTTGTTAGTCTTATTCCAAAATGGAATAAATTCATTTTTGTCCTCAAAATTCTACACACAATACCCCATAATGACAACGTGTAAAAAGTTTTTTGTTTTTTTTAGCTGTTTGCAAATTTACTAAAAAAAAAAAAACCTAAGAAATCACATGTACATAAGTATTCACAGCCTTTGCTCAATACTTTGTTAATGCACCTTTGGTAGCAATTACAGCCTCAAGTCTTTTTGAATATGATACCACAAGCTTGGCACACCTATCTTTGGGCAGTTTTGCCCATTCCTCTTTGCAGCACCATCATGGGAAGCGTAGGTGCACAGCCATTTTCAGAACTCTCCAGAGATGTTCAATCGGATTCTGGGCTCTGGCTGGGCCCACTCAAGGACATTCACAGAGTTGTCCTGAAGCCGCTCCTTTGATATCTTGGCTGTGTGGTTAGGGTCGTTGTCCTTCTGCAAGATGAACCGTCGCCCCAGTTGAAGGTCAAGAGCGCTCTGGAGCAGGTTTTCATCCAGGATGTCTCTGTACATTGCTGCATTCATCTTTCCCTCTATCCTGACTAGTCTCCCAGTTCCTGCCGCTGAAAAACATCCCTACAGCATGATGCTGCCACCACCATGCTTCACTGTAGGGATGGTATTGGTCTGGTGATGAGCAGTGCCTGGTTTTCTCCAAACATAATACCTGGCATTCATGCCAAAGAGTTCAATCTTTGTCTCCTCAAACCAGAGAAGTTTGTTTCTCATGGTCTGAGTATCCTTCAGGTGCATTTTGGCAAACTCCAGGCAAGCTGCCATGTGCTTTTTACTAAGGAGTAGCTTCCATCTGGCCACTCTACCATACAGGCCTGATTGGGGGATTGCTGCAGAGATGGTTGTCCTTCTGGATGGTTCTCCTCTCTCCACAGAGGAATGCTGTAGTTTTGAAAGAGTGACCATCAGGTTCTTGGTGGACTCCCTGACTAGGGCCCTTCTCCCATGATCGCTCAGTTTAGACGACCGGCCAACTCTAGGAAGAGTCCTGGTGGTTCCGAACTTCTTCCATTTATGGATGATGAAGGCCAATGTACTCATTGGGACCTTCAAAGCAGCAGATTTTTTTTTTTGTACCCTTCCCCAGATTTGTGCCATGAGACAATCCTGTCTCGGAAGTCTACAGACAATTCCTTGGACTTCATGAAGCGTATCCCCTCTGTCTGTTCCGCGGTGGCACTTGTAAGCGCTTCTTCAATTGTGTTTTTATTAACTGCATATTGTAAATAAACAGTTAATTAAGAACTTACCATTGCCACCGGGGAATGGACAGAGGGGAGAGACTCTTCACACTGCAGCAGCTTGCAGTAGAGGGGAGGGAGCAGGGAGTACAAAGCGCAGAAGGAGAAGGGAGGAGGAGCTGAGTGCCGCTGCAGTCACGCTGCTTCACAAGCTGCTGTGTAAATGGCAGCTTGCGAAGCCTTACAGGGCTGTACGTAATCTGAGTATGGTGTACAGTAACACAATTAAATTCCAAAAATACATAATTCTCGGAATTTGATGAATTGTCTAAATTAATGCAGAAGGACTGTAACCAGAAGATATCAGTGATAATTTAAAATTACATAAATAAGTAAAAAGAGGGGTAAAAACGTTAATTTCGAAATAATGAATAGACCACTGAATGTGAATCAGTTTTTGAGTTATATATTTTTATTTTCGAATGCTGTTTTGTAACATTCTGATAACGCCAACATATGTTACAAAATAAATGCAGCCATGGCTATCCCTAAAGGAAGTCATCTTATCTTGTGCTGGTTTAATCTAATTGTGCTCAAGGACACAGCTTGGCAATCTATACCAGATAAAACTGTGTGGGTTAGTCTGACATACACTTCAGAGTAAAGTAGACTACAACTATACATGCATAACTATATTTTGTTTAAAATATCTAAATGGAAAAAAAGTGTTCTTAGTATAGTTCATGATATTTGTTCTGCTCCAAAATATCATGAAAGGACGAGCTCATCTATAGGTTACAATTTCAGTGTTTTTATTATTAACCATCTGAACACACACATCTCCTTGACTTTTTGCTTTCTAAATTGGGCAAAAGTGACAATGTAAGTAGTTAATATTTTCTTATGCTGGGTGCACAGATACTGTATATCTGCAGATCGAGTAATCTGCAGATATATCTGTAGATGATGGTCATTCATACACACTGACGGCCATCATCTTGCAGGCAGCCGTGGGTCCTGCTGTCTGGGGGGTGGGTCGGGGGTGTGTCTGCCTCCTCCCAGCGGCTGCCGCAGCTTGTGTGCAGGTGATCTCCCGTACACACTTGCCGATGGACAGATATTTCTGCAGATATATCTGTCCATCAGCTGTGCAGCACAGCTGACAGGATATGTCTGTGAATGACATTGTTCAAACATATCGCTTGTACACACTGGGGCAACAGATATATTGGCCGATCGTTTCATCGGCCAATATATCGGCCAGTGTGTACCCAGCTTTATTTACTGACCTTATTTACTCAGAGAGAGTTCTCTCCCTGATTTCTCCTTGAACATGCACTCAGGAGCTATGGTGCACTATTAATACTAATACTATTATGTACAGTATAACAAAGCATGTGCTTCTTTTCAGATGATTATTTTATTAATTTCCATAATGATGAAACTGTTTTCTTCCAGTTTTCAGAATAAGTTATAAAAAATAATAATTATACCATATAAAAGGTGCCAATACTGTATACCTTTTTGAGTGCAAACATTAAAAAAAAAACATGGACATGTTAACCATGGAAGATAAACTCACACTTGTTCAACAAGAGCATAATGTATAAACTTAAGTGTAACCTGTGTTTAGTATCTTGTCCAGTAGTCATGCCATAATGTTGTAGTAGGGATGTAATGCTCTATTTGTGCCATAGCTACAAGGAACAGGTCTAGTTCCATCCAGGTCATTTCTGCACCCTGGGCCACCCCCCTTCGTGGGTGGGCACATGGCAATACCTAAGGTCGCCCCTTGTCTTTGTGCCCTGGTTGGTGGCATCGGTTGCACAGCCCCCACAACAGTAAGCACCATGTGCCTTCACTCATATACTGGCTCACTCCAGTGATTTCAATCAACAAGATCAAGCCACCAGGTGCAAAGACCAGCAAACCCCTTTCTCTCCTAACAAGAGGGCAATAAAAGTTTTTTTTTTTCTATGAGGCATAGTGCAAACATAATATGTAATAATTCTGGTCCAATTCACACCCTGATAAACAATGTTTTAAAATTACTAAAACTATTTGTTTCAAAATTTGCAGTGCAACATTTATTATTGAGCTATGCTTGGCTTCAGTGACAAAGACAGCCTATTGTAAATTAGGGAACTCACCAAAGTGATGAGTTCCAATTGTAATCAGATTGGATTAGTGCTATTTAGCCCAATAGATTGTCAGGTATTCACAGGGACTCCTGCAAGGAAATTTGAACTTGCTGTTGACACCCTGCAGGTTGCAACCCACTGGTAACATCCGAACATGATTGGGGTTGGTTTAGACATGACACAGACTGGTGTGCTGATGCTGGAATATCAGCTATATCAGGCAAGGTCTGAGTCTAAAGCATAATCTGGGGACATGAGAGGTGAAAGCAGGTGTAAAGTACAGTCCAAGTTAAGGGCAGGTTGCAGACAGGATAATAAGGTAATGGTCCAAGTTTAGGGCAGGCAGTACACAGGATAATAAGGGCAGACATCAGAGGAAAATTAGGTAATGTGCCAGATTCGGGCCAGACATGATAAGGTCACAGTCCAAGTTCAGGGCAGGTGGGAGACAGAAAAATAGTGCCATGGGCCAAGTTCAGGGCAGATAGAGACAGTAATCAGTAAAAAGGCCAATGAGTGGTCAAAAAAATGTAGGTCATCAACAAGATTCTTTCAGATCAGCATAATGTAAGACGGTATCTCGAATGTTAGCAGACAATATAACCAGCACTCATTGTGCTGGCTTCCTGCCTTAAATATCTACAGCCTTTTGGGGATTAGCTGTGTGCAGGAAGTGGGCATAGAGATAGTACAATGCTGAAAGTTCAAGAATAACTATAAGACTGCTGAACCAACAGCAGAACTGCTGGTCACAACACCTCAAGGTCTTAGGATCAAATATCAAGACAATGCTTTTTATTGCAAAATAATATCACACTAATGTTTCATGAGCAGGAGTTTTTAAGATGCTTTCAGCAAGAAGTAAAAAAATGTGTTTAAAATCATCCTCAGGAATGCTTAACAGTGGGCAAATGTCGCTAGTGGCATAGCACAATTTGGGAGTTCAGTGGAGCAAAAAAAGTGCATGCAATGGACTAGTGGGCTCTGGAAGAAGGTGATATAGTCAGGTTAATCATCCTTCAAAAAACATGTTCTTGATTAACATATGTGTATATGTTTATTGACAACCTAATGAACTCCACAGTCTGAGTGCTTGTTTCCAACAATAAATTATTGTCCTAGTTTTGTAATACTGTAACATGCATTTTCCTTGCATTGTTCAGTCATTTTGTTGGAAGATGAGGTCAATGTTAATTGCTCCTTCAAGATTCATGATCATCTTTACCTCATGTTTAAGCATTTCATTGCTGATGGTGGTGGTGTCTACAAGGATGAAAAGCATTCACAGCATATACGTATTCTCCTTGTGGTATGATGTCATGACCATCTTAGTCACCAGTTCTGAACCCAGTTGAGCATTTGGAGTGTACACGTCGGTCTGACTATATGTTGTGACCGAATGCCCTATTAACTGACCTAGTAATGGTATTTTCATTTTGTCCACTATCTGTATCTACAGTGTAGACCAATTATTTTCTAACACAAGCGCTTCTTCACATAACAGCACATGCCAAATTATACAGTAGATGCAAATAAATAGTACACACTAACATTTTGATAAAAAAAGATATAAAAATATAAGCTAAATTCTTGACGTCAACAATACTTATAGAGGTTGTGGCACGGCCAGATTAACGATGGAGCTACAACTCCAGGCCTCCACATAAAATAGTCCCTCATCATGCTGCCATGATTATGGAAGAGCTGCTTAGTTGGCACACAGTTGGCCATAAATCTTAAGAATTAAAATTTTAATTTCTAGTTTTCTTAAAAAATAATGCATTTTGGGGCTCATAGAGTAGTGTATGTGCACACCCACGTGGCTCTGGTCACATCCACACATCTACTCCCCCTTCAATGTAGGCCCTTAAACTTTTTCAGCTCCAGACCCAAGTGACACTTAATCCAGCCCTGGGTTGTGGTAATGATAGTGGTCAAGAACCCCAAGGAAACATTAATAACCTCTCACAGTAGTGTTAGCCATATTGTAGGTATAACCAATATTTAAACTATCATTTCACTAATTATAATGACATCACTAAGGTACTCTGGGCCTGATTCAGCAAGGAACGCAGGTGCTTATACACACACAATTGGCTGTTGCGTACTGCACATGTGTATGCATCACAGTGCGCCAACCAGCCACTGCGATTGGCAGACCGCAGTGGAAATGCAGACCCAACGCAGAGTGATTGACAGGAAGTGCAGTTTGGGAGTGGTCGGATGAACACAGGCATGCCAGAGCGTTTCAGTAGCGTTGCAAGGGCGTGCATAAATTAGCAACTGCGATACCATACACAGCATGAGGGATCATAGCGTATGCTGAAGTAAGCAATTTCTGAGTAAGGTCTGACCTGCCTTAACTGTCGTATGGGTCCGATGGTATTCGATTGTACCAAACTTTTCAGAGTCTTATTATTAAACATTACGGATGTGTGTGTAGGTAAAGTGGGCATCCTTATGTACAGTAGTGGTGCGGCGGCATTGCGATCACTATGGATTAGCATATATTCGTAGTAAAACTGTGTGCATATGCTATATTGTGATCCGTAGCAGTGGCGTCACAAGGGGGGTGCGGCCGCCGAGGGGTGACACCAAGGTGCAGGTTCCCCCTCAGTGACACGAACCGGGTGTTGCACTGTAGTATTAAGTGCAGCACTTGGTTCCTGTCAGTGAGGGAGCCGGCACCGCACATGCCCGCACCTCCTGCATCCCCCACCGGCACCACCCCATTGATAGATTTTGGTTGCCACGGGCCGGGTTCGGACCGCGGGACCATGCCCCTCGCTCAGTGTCACGCCCCTTCTTTGAAGACCAGGGCTGTGATGCCACGCCCCTCACCTATTGTCTCGCCCCTTCCTGAAGGCCACGCCCCCTTTTCGTCAGGTGCCGCGAGCATGGCATCTCTCCCTGCACCGGGTGTCACCGCGGGGAGAGACGCCACTGATCTATGGTGAATCCGGCCCTCTAACACTAAAAATGACCAATGCTTTAGTTATGTTGCTGGTATTTAATGAATTCATAAGTGGCATTTTCATGAATATTAATTAAAACCACAGAATGGCCAACTCCACCAATGACTAAAAATGTAGCTTTCAGAGACCAATAAAATAAAGATCATTGTTTAACAGTTACATACATTTGCTGGATCTATAGGGCCAACAATGCAATTTATAAGCCCAGAACCAACTATCCTATTCCGACTCAGTCTGTTTGAAATAAGCTAAATGGTTGTCAATCCTCCTTGACAATGAACCCAAAGGAATGTACAAGGGATGGGCAATGACAACTACCCAGTGTCTTTCAAACCAGTTGCGCAAAAAGAGGATAGTAACATTGGGCATGAGATGGTTATGCCATTTGATGGCCTTGGAGGATCCAGAAAATGGAGCGTGGCAGTTTGAAATGGAAACAGCCTATAAATATAATGAAGTCTTAATTTATATCTGTAAATATGAAAACAAAATCCTTTTATAAGTGAAAAGTAAGCCTAAATGTAGAACATGATTGAGAACTATGAAATTGGACATCTTGTATATTAAAAAACAAAGGCTTTGAAAAGTGATTATATAAAAAGAAATAGGAAAAACATATATCTGTACAATCAATTAGGAGTAAATATCACCGTTAAATAGCATGTGTAACCCATGGGTAATGGGCCTCAGCATCTAGACAAGTTGCGGCATATGTTTTATGGGGTGTTAATGTCTACTGCAAATGCCAAGCTAAACTGTTCTGTTGAAGGGAATTTACTTTGTGAACTGGCGTCTAAATTACAACATCAATCCAAGCATATCATGTTGTAGTAATGTGTGTACCAGGAAAATCTGTTTTTAATAAAGTCAACATTTTTATGCTTCTAAGACCAATCAGTCATTCGAAGCATATTTGCCAATTTGTATCTTAAATGAATTGTATCCATGTAGTATTTAATGTTCTAACAGAGATACTGTATAATTATGGGTTATGTAAGAGGAACTTTTACAGTTATAAACTGCTGGGGACAGTTTAAAAAAAAAGTGCCAGGATGCGCTGTGGTGGGAGCTGCCATGGCTGGGTTGCTTCGGCACTCGGGACTCATCTGGGACCAGCCTCATCCTCAAGGTGGCAGCCTCTGCCTTGATGGGCGTGTGAGTCAGACAACCTGCTGATTGGTACTCTGCAGCAGGTCAGCCAGCAGAACTCCGACTCTAAGGGCATCACATCCAGGTTCCAGACAGGCTTGATTGATTTGCTCCGTTAAGTCGAAGTTCTGTCCCCTGGTGTGTATTATACAAAGTAGAAGTGATCGCACTGACATCTGTGTTAGTCTCTACTAGTTGTGTAAAAGGTATATTTTTTTATGCTGGTTCATTGGAATCTAGACATGGAGTGTATTGCTGTGTGTATGTAAGAGATACAAGCACACACAAACTAAAGAATTATTTGCAATCAAATCTCTAACCATCCTAATTTCACATTGTTATATTCCAGCCTTTGCCAAAGCAATAAGGGCTGGGGAAGGGCAGTGCAATATACAGGTGGTGAAATGACTGCACCATCAATGAAAACTAAGAGGGACAATGAAGCAACAGTGATTGTTCCACAAGCTGTGTGCTGCACATGGATGAATAAGTTCTTAGTGACCGTGGTAGTGATGATGGTTAAAAGCTGTACCAGCCAGTGTTAACTTTACCATCGGCCCTAAAATTAGAGCCAACATTCCTAGAGAGCCCAACCTTGCAAAATTCTGACCCTGCTGCTGCTCGTTTTTTTCATTCCTTCAACCTGCCCCCACATGCTGTCCCCAACCCTTCCGTAGGCACACTGCATGGGTCAGGGGCAAATACAAGATTTGCATCTAGGGGTTTCCATATATGTGAATTATAGATAAACTGTATGTAGACAGCTCTGTACCAAATATTTTTGTTTTAAAGAGTTTAGCCAAAGAGAGCACCTGGGTTAGTCAGCTTTAAATAAGAAAGAGAGGGACTATCAGGTTCTGTAAGAAAAACACATTGGTTTATAAGCAGCTAATTAGAATAGAGCTAGGGTGGAGCTTAGTATTTGGTTCCTGTGGACTGGGTGTTTGACGCTGGACGAGTTGGCTGGTCTTATCGTCTGTTGGATTACTGTATGTTAGGTTAGTGAAAATTTTGCCAAAAAAGAGACTGTTTATGTGGAAGTTGCCTGCCATTCACACAAATACAGTAGACTGTTAAATCAGAGTTATATTGTGATTGTTGCCTCGTGTCTATATATATATATATATATATATATATATACATATATATATACATACATACTGTCAGGTGCATAAATATTGGGACATTGACAGAATTTTCATATTTTGGCCTCTATTCTCCACCACAATGGATCTGAAATGAAACAAACAAGATGTGCTTTAATTGCAGGATTGCAGATTTAATTTGAGGGTAATTACATCCAAATTAGGTGAACGGTGTAGGAATTACAACGGTTTCTATATGTGCCTCCCACTTTTTAAGGGGCCAAAAGTAATGGGATTATCAACTCAAAAGCTCTTTCATGGGCAGGTGTGGGCTATTCCCTTGTTATTTCATTATCAATTAAGCAGGTAAAAGGTCTGGAGTTGATTCTAGGTGTGACATTTGCATTTGGTATCAGTTGCTGTCGACTTTCAATATGAGATCCAAAAAGCTGTCACTATCAGTGAAGCAAGCCATCATTAGGCTGCAAAATCAGAACAAATCCATCAGAGAGATAGCAAAAACATTAGGTGTGGCCAAATCAACTGTTTTTGGAACATTCTTAAAAAGAACGCACCGGAGAGCTCAGCAATACCAAAAGACCCGTAAGACAACTGTGGAGGATGACAGAAGAATTATTTCCCTGGTGAAGAAAAACCCGTTCACAACAGTTGGCCAAATAAAGAACACTCTCCAGGAGGTAGGTGTATATGTGTCAAAGTCAACAATCAAGAGAAGACTTCACAAGAGTGAATATAGAGGGTTCACCACAAGATGTAAACCATTGGTGAGCCACAAAAACAGGATGACCAGATTAGAGTTTGCCAAACAACATCTAAAAAAGCCATTACAGTTCTGGAACAACATCCTATGGACAGATGAGACAAAGATCAACTTGTACCAGAGTGATGGGAAGAGAAGAGTATGGAGAAGGAAAGGAACTGCTCATGATCCAAAACATTCCACCTCATCATTGAAGCATGGTGGTGGTAGTGTCATGGCATGGGCATGTATGTCTGCCAATGGAACTGATTCCCTTGTATTTATTGATGATGTGACTGCTGACAAAAGCAGCAGAATGAATTCTGAAGTGTTTCGGGCAATATTATATGCTCATATTTAGTCAAATGCTTCAGAACTCATTGGACGGCGCTTCACAGTGCAGATGGACAATGACCCGAAGCATACTGCAAGAGCAGCCAAAGAGTTTTTTAAGGCTAAAAAGTGGAATGTTCTGCAATGGCCAAGTCAATGCCCTGACCTGAATCCGATTGAGCATGCATTTCACTTGATGAAGACAAAACTGAAGGGAAAATGCCCCAAGAACAAGCAGGAACTGAAGACATTTGCAGTAGAGGCCTCGCAGAGCATCACCAGGGATGAAACCCAGCGTCTGGTGATGTCTATGCGTTCCAGACTTCAGGCTGTAATTGCCTGCAAAGGATTTGCAACAAAGTATTAAAAAGTGAAAGTTAGATTTAGGATTGTTTAGTTTGTCCCATTACTTTTGGCCCCTTAAAAAGTGGGAGGCACATATAGAAATCGTTGTAATTCCTACACCGTTCACCTGATTTGGATGTAATTACCCTCAAATTAAATCTGAAGTCTGCAGTTAAAGCACATCTTGTTTGTTTCATTTCAAAGCCATTGTGGTGGTGAATAGAGGCCAAAATATGAAAATTCTATCAATGTCCCAATATTTATGCACCTGACTGTAATATATACGCCGTGTCTCTGTCTTTTTTGCATGCCGGATCAAGTGCCGCTTACTCTGCATTGTTATATTGTTATATTGTTTATTTGATGAGGGCACCGACTACATTACACCATGTGTTTGGACTAGTACCGAGTATTTGGATATATAATATATTATATATATGTGTGTGTGTGTGCAAACATACTGATGATATACATAGTGACAACATGCTGATGTTATAATACATATTGTAAAATGTTAAGGTAAACTTCATAAGGAGTTCTGTGAACGTAGAATTGTAAAGTTGCTGGGGTATCTTATATTGTTTTCTTATCAATAGTTGGTGGATAATTCCTTTTATTTTAGTTTCCTTATTTGGAACAAAACAAGCTGTTTCTATGATATCATTCTGAAATATAGATGTGTAATGCATTCCATTATGGACCAGTTTAAGAATCATGTGAGAAATGTAACATCACTATTCACCAAATATTGAATTATATTTCAGTTAATATACTATAAATGCCATGTGTGTGATCTCTGACAGCCCTGGCATGTGTAAAACATCCCTATTGATAGTCCACACTGCACTTTCCCTCCAAACGTCTCTCTCTAAAACCCTCTCTTGGCTTCTCCCAGTGGACTGACTCCCCTACTCATAAGGATGGCCACTGCCTTGATCTTATATTCACTACACTATGCTAAGCTTTTGAATTCATTAACACTCCTTTTCCTCTAATAGATCACAACCTAATCATCTGCATTCTCTCTATTAATTTTCAATAACTATTCACCTCTCTGCAACAACTGCTCTCGCCAATTTCTACATTCATTTCTCCTGAGATTGCTGTAACCACACCTTAGCCAAACTCCAGAAATAACTATAAATGTGGCTCCAGCTACTGTACCTTTCACACTCCACTTAGACTTAGGATGTCAAACACGACATTCACAAGAAAAATACAAAAACTCTCAAGTAAAGTAGAACATCAATGGCGTAAATCTCGTAATCTGAGTGACTTCCTCACATATTAGAGTACCTACCACTCCTATCAAAAGGTTCTGGACACTGCCAAACAAATATAAAGTAATTTCAATCTCATCTGTATTCAAGCTTTTAGTATAAAGCAACTTTTTAATATAATTATATTGCTTCTTACCCCTCCCACACCTAACCAACCAACCAACTGTTTACTATAAGTGCAAGATCTTGCAAGGATAAAATTGATAAGATCCAAAATGAAATGGTATGCTCTTGACCTGCTCATTTTTTTCCCTGAACCCTCTGGCACCGGGATGCATAGTAGTCAGAAAACCCAATGCCTGTCATTAGACCTACGCCAGGAGACCGACGCCCGGCATACCGAATGAAGGTAAGCTGGGCGTGGACAGCCACGGGGGGAGGGTTAGGGTTTAGGGCTCCCGAGGAGACTTAGGGTTAGGCACCCCCCCAGGAGGGTTAGGGTTAGTATAGAGGAAGGGGGGCGGTTAGGGTTAGGCACCCCTGGGGGAGGTTAGGGTTTGGCACCCCCCCGGAGATTTAGGATTAGGCTGCGGAGATGGGGGGTTAGGTTTAGGCACTTAGAGGGGGTTAGGCACTTTGGGGGGATGTTAGGGTTAGGCACCCCTAAGGGAGGGTTAGGGGGGAAAATAGGGTTAGTATACTTATTAGCGAACAGGATCTTCACCTCTGCCAGGCTTCTGCTGTCAGGATTTGAACAATGCGGCCGGCGGTATTACCTACTACACCCCTGGCACCTTCTCATTTTCTCCCATATATGAAGATTAAGTATTTATTCTCTTCTGATCGTCCTACTCTACTACCTCTACTCTTGATCTTGTACCTTTGTAAATCAGTTGAGCTCTGTCTCCTCTGCTCATCACAACCTTAACTAAAATCTGTAATTTCTGTCTCGTACTGGTATTTTTCCATCAGTATTCAAGCATGTAGTGATTACTCCTATTTTGAAAAAATACAATACAATTATAACCCTAACTCTCTATCAAATTACCGTCTTATCTCTCCATTCCCAAGACTCTCCAATATTCTTTAGAGACTTGTCTACATCTGCCTCACGCTCTCTTCACTTGCACAACTTTTTAGTCCCACTTCAGTCAAGCTTTTATTCCCAGCACTCCATAGACTGCACAGACTAAGGTGGTGAATGATTTGTCACTGCTAAGACTCTAAAAGCCTTTACTCACTTCTTATTTTTCTAGATCTCTCTGCTGCATTTGACATGGTTAACAACCCTCTTCTCATACATACCATACATTACAAACCCTAAGTCTTCAGGACACAGTCATATACTTAATCTCATCCTATTTATCAAATTGATCTTTCAGTGTTCGTTTCTCTGGATCCACCTCCTCTTCGCTACCTCTATCAGCTGTAGTAGCGCAAGGCTCAGTCCTGGGGTCTCTGCTTTTCTCAATTTATTCCACATTTCTTGACAAACTTAACAGCTCTTTCGGATTTCCATATCTGTAGTGGATGATGCTCGAAACTGTGTTTGCTCGTGTTGCTGAATGTCTTGCTGTCATTTCGTCTTGGATGTCATCTCGACACCTCAAATTTTAATCTTTCCAAAAACCGATTTAATAATATTTCCACTGGCCAATAGTAGTTACCTACCTTACCTTATATTATTAACTGTTAGGTTTGATTATATCTGATACAATCAACCGGGGCCATAACTAAGGGTTTGCGACAGGTGCTGCCTCACAGAGTGCATGTATGAGACAAGCAGGGTGCCTGGAATGGCACCCTGCAGCCAGGATCATTACTGAAGTTCCACCAGGAGAATCCTTGAGATGCTTCAGAGGAACCTTGCAATCTGTGCAGCCATCTAGAGCATCCTCCGGGAGCATCCTCAGCACTGTACTTCCCTAATACAGCTTCTAGTCTGATTTTCCTCGCTAAACGTTCATCTTCTGCTGTTCCACTCTGTCCCTGAATTGGTTACCTGAATTGTACCAAATTAAATAAAAAATACTGCTACTTAGTACTTACACATAAGTTTATTAGCTACAGGAAACTACATCTCTTGTCTTGTCTTAAAATATCTCCCAACTCAAACCCTCCTCTCTGCACAAGATCTGCTTCTCTCATCCACACATTACTTGCTCCCATCCCACTCTTTGGAATGCCCTCTCACGCACAACAAAACTTTTCTCTAGTCTCCAAACCTTCAAGCATTCCCTGAAAGCTCATCTCTTTAGGCAAGCTGATCAAATTCCCAAACCACCAACATAACCTCTGTAAACTATTCTATTACTTACCTCTCTCCTCCATAGTCCACAGATAACATTACATATTTTCTCTTTCTACAATCACACAGCTCACTGCCCCTAATCCAACATTGCTCTGTGACTGAATCATACAGTCCACCAAGGAACCCCTGCAATCTGGCTGGATCAATATGCAATATGTTGCACTTTTCTGTGTGTATCAATGCCTATTTCCCTATAGAATGTAAGCTTGCGAGCAGGGTCCTCTTACCACTTTGTCTATCTGTTATTATCCAGTCTTGTTTTATTGCTGTTCCCAATTGTAAAGGGCAACGTAATATGCTGGCACTATATAAGTAAATGTTAATAAATAAAATGAGTGAACATCATTCCCAAAATGTGGAAAAAACATTTTTGAGAGAAAAAAAGAGATGCAAGTGATTGCAGTAAGAATGACACCACAACATGTTTGATTAGATACAGTCTGGAGGCGCTCAGGGAATTAATTTAAAAAAGTAAAATGTATTAAATGTCCATGCCTTAATTTATCTTCCCTCTTCTCCTATACATTTAAGGGAAACTCAAGAGTGATGTTAGAGGACAGACTGATACAAAAAAAAGAATAATTTATATTACATTCGCAATCTCCTATTAATACTACTGTATAATTGTATATCAATATTAAAATATTCCTGTATTATTATCCTTTATTTATATAGTGCCAATAGGGGTCTGCAGCACCTTACAAAGTACATAGACAGAAACCGAATGAAAAAAGCAACCATAGATGCCTTCTCTCCCGGAATTCCCGAGAGACTCCCGCATCTGTGACCCTTCTCCCATGAAATAGGCAGGGTGGGTGAGTTATGCAGCAGTTTGCTATGAGTTCATCATTATGGCCTGAGCCCTGCGCTGTAATGCCACAATTCATAGTGCCACAACGCTGTCCCTCCTACCTGGTCATTTCCCTCGACGGGTCTCCTAGAAGCCAGATAGTAAATTATAAGTACAGTATACCCTACACACGGTGTTAATGCACTAACAACCAGTGACATATCTAAAAGCATTCATTACCAAATGCTAATGAGGTAGTTATTCCTAGTGAGTCTATATCAAACCACATCTTCTGGAGCAGCAATTCCTTCCTGCCAGACTAATATTGTTCTTTGAAGTATGTGAAGCTACAAAATATCAGAATTTTTTTTTTTTTTTTTTTTTTTATAACAAGTTAAAGAAAACACTTTGGACAATTTTCTCTTCACATAATGTAGATTTCCACCTGTGGATTGGTTGAATGTACTATGAAATAACTCTGTGGAACATACATAGAGTGCTTCATTCTCCTGCTGCTTCATGACAAAATGTTTCTAATCCTAAATACAATTAATTTCACTTTAAAAGAATTTTAATTATGTTTGAACCTTTCAGCATTTTATATTTTTTAAAGCGCAATGAGCACAACAATTTGCTACTAGTGTATTGTATTTTCTTGTGTAGTATCAATTCAGAGCAAAATATCAGCTTTGTTTTACAAAATGCTTAAAGACTTAAATCCATGTAAGCATTATTATGTGTTTAAGGAGATAGACAGCACAAACGATAAATCCATGAAAGCTATTTCTCATGGTTTAAGGCTAATTAAAGCATATGACTGACAGCAGAGATGACACAGTGTTACTGGCAATTTTTCCATTACCCTTGTGCTTAGTTTATGTTGTACTTATGACCTACACACAGTTAAGGCAGCCGTTTCCTGGGCTAAACCAATAATCACGAGAAGGCAGCTTATCAATTCACAAGGATCTGGGGACGTGACTCAGGCGTGAGGCACATGCAAAAAAAAATCAAAAGAAAGGTCTTGTTTTATAGTCATATATCTTATTTATCACAAAGTAATTTAGAGATCTGAACGTTCTATGGTTTTGAATGCCTGGTTCCTGCCAGCTGGATGGTTGTTAGGCAGCAAGTGTTGCACTACTTTGGCCTGTCTGATCATATGAAGCTGTAATGACTAGCTGTCACATAGATGTATGGTGTCCTTTTCAGCGCAGAACATAAATAAATGAGGGGGACTGTGGTATTTCTTTGATCCCTTAATTAGAGCCGTGATGGGATAGATAGCGAACACATTGATGAATTCTTTCTCTCAACTAAAGAATGTTTTAGTTAATGGGACTGTTCTAAATATATAGTTTTACAAATATGCTATAGTACAGTTATACTCAAGATAGTTTTGTTCAGACATACTGTATTTCTCCTAATTGATTTAGTTTTTAGGTGCATTCATTGCTTGCATCTAAACAGTACCATCATAAGAAAGCCTAGACTAGCTGTCTAGCAATGAGGGGAATTCATTTGTTTTTTGTGTAAGTAATGTGTTTTACCGATCAAGCGCGGGTGCTGCGGGCGTCCATTATTTCTGATCTCCCCCTCACAAGGTGGCGAGCAGAAAAGCGCAAAAACTTGGGCTTTTGGGTGCCCAAAATGCAGTTTTAGCAGCGCACCAAATAGTATAGACTGGTTTAACCATTTTAGGCATCTAAACTGAGTGCATTTGGTGCAACAAGCTAGATTAGTAATGGGCGCGCGTGGCACTTGTGCCCATAGGCAAAACAATTGAATAGGTATGTCGGGTATCCATTACTTATATGCGCCAAAAAAACAATTGAATTCCCCCCTTGGACAGTACTCCAAATACTTTGTTGATGTAGGCTACCCCCCCTCCCCTCCAATCAGCCACACAGCCCTGCAATCATTACTTTAGAATTAAGGCACAGCTAATGATTTATTATACTATCCTTAACCCAATACTAGTGTGAGTTGAGTAAAACCAAAGTCAGCAAAGCCAATAAATAGACAAAGCAATAAAGTACAGTATTGCTCATCATTTACAGAACTGAGGAAATATAAACAGTGGCGTAACTTCATCCCGGGTGCCCGGAGGCAAGATAAATGTTGGTGCCACCCCCCAGCACCTATGCCAACCCCAGCAGCCGCCCCCCTATGCAGTTCCCCCAGTAGTGGTCCCCCTGTGCAGTGCCCTCTGTAGAGGTCCCCCTATGTAGTGGCCCCCAGTAATGGTCCCCCTTTGCAGTACCTAAAGTAGTGGTCCCCCTTTGCAGTGCCCCAGTAGTAAGGGCCCCTGTAGTGTCCCAGTAGTAAGCCCCCAGTAATGCCCCCCATAATGCCCCCTGTAGTAAGCCCCCCGTAATGCCCCCTGTAGTAAGCCCCCTGTAATGCCCCCTGTAGAAAGCCCCTGTAATGCCCCCTGTAGTAAACCTTCAGTAATGCACCCTGTAGTAAGCCCCGTAATGCCTCCTGTAGTATGCCTCCTGTAGTGAGCCCCCTGTAGTGAGCCCCCCCGCGAGCGCACACATATACAAAAAAGAAATACCTGAAACCCTGCTCCAGTGCTGCTGCCCTCCGTCCCCGGTGCTCACTCCTCGGAACTATGAGAGTGACGTCATGACGTCACTCCCATAGTGCATTGCGGGACCGGAAGCGGAGCTCAGGAGTGAGCTCCTTTCCTCCGGTTACCGCCGGTGGAAAGAAGGAGCCAGGCGCCCGCTGGTAAAACACTCAGCGGATGCCCGGCAAATAGGCCCGTATTGACGCTGCTGGAAGTGGAGCGCCGATCAGCGGCGCTCCATCTCCGTAGCAGTGTCCAGGAACAGCCCGGGGGAAAATGGAGCTAGGTGCCCGCTTAAGGGCTGGAGGGCGGCGGCAAATGACTCCATTGTCTCTGGGAGTTCCGCCACTGAATATGGATGTTTTTCTTGTTATTAGTTATGTGCTATAATATAGAGTCAAGCAAAGAACTGTTGTGGGGGGAAAAGGGGAAAATACGTAACCCTTATATATTTGACATTGCTGGATTTAAAGAGAAACCCTGTCATACAAAACACAATCTGGCTAGGAGGCATACCACACCTTCAAGATTGGGAAATCTGTACCATTGCTAATACCCCATAGTTGTATATTAAATACTACATATTGGACTGTTGTTCTGTCTGACTGTATCAGAGGCCAACTGTATCTTACTCATTACTTCATGCTTTGCTCATATGCCAAATCTGCTTTACAAATGGGAATTCAATGAGCAGTGATTGGGAAGTAGCAGGAAATATGTTTACTGGTTACCATACTGTATCAATCATGTGGCCATTGGAACATTTCAAGCCATAAACGCAACCTGTCCAAATCCACCTACCCCATGCTTCTGTATCCTGAGGCTTTACTCTTATATAATTAAATGCAGCTCATTTTGGCAGCAGAAATTGGAAGTGTCTACAGTATACTAGTTGGGGGGGTATGTTATAGTTGGGGGGGTATGTTATAGTTGGGGGGGTATGTTAGGCTTAATTTTAAAAGAAAAATAAAGAATACTTCCAAGCCCTGGCTGTATTCTGTGTCATTTTGTGACTATAAAGTTTGTGATCTTCCAAAAAGGATTTTTTATTATTTTAATGGACTGACTCCGCTACTCATCAGGAGGGCCACTGTCTTGATCTTGTATTCACCCAACTATGCTCAGTGTCTGATTTCACTAATCCCTCTCTCTGATCACAACCTTATCACCTGCACACTCTCCTCCATTACATCAATGTCCATGAAATTAACCAAACCTAAAACCCGCAGAAATATTGATGCTATTATCTTTCAACAACTATCTACCTCTCTACAAGAACAACTCTCACCAATTTCTACATTCACTTCTCCTGAGACTGCTGCATCACACCTAAACCAGATTCTAGAAAAAATTCTCGATGAAGTAGCTCCAGCTACCCATCACACACCACGTAGAGTTAGACGTCAACCGTGGCATTCTAACCTAACATGGCATCTACAAAAACTCTCACGTAAAGTTGAACGTCAGTGGCGAAAGTCTCATACTCCAACTGACTTCCTCACATATACGACTATCTACAACTCTTATTGTGCTGCTCTGGACACTGCCAAGCAAACATATTTCCAATCTCTTATCTCTGCTCAAGCCTCTAACCCCAAGCGACTTTTTAATACATTTAAACTGCTTCTTACTCCTCCTTCACCCAAACCACCTGCTACTATCTGTGCTCAAGATTTTGCTTCTTATTTTAGGGACAAGATTGATGAGATCCAAAATGAAATGGTATGCTCTTCTTCAGCTAGTGACCTGCTCAATTCCCTACCTGAATCTTCTGGCACATTCTCTTCATTCGATCTCACAAACAAAGATGAAGTATCTTCCCTCTTCTCATCCTCCTACTCTATTACCTCTACTCTACATCCTTTACCCTCCCAAATCAGTAAAGCTCTGTCTCCTGTGCTTATCCCAACCCTAACTAAAATCTGTAATCTCTCTCTACTGGCAACTTTCCATCATTACTCAAGCATGCAGTGATTACTCCTATTCTGAAAAACAAAACTCTGACCCAACACTCTCTCAAATTACCGTATTATCTCCCAGCTCCCATGCCCCTCTAAGCTACTTGAGAGACTTGTCTACACCCGCCTCACACACTTTCTTAACTCACATAACTTATTGGACCCACTTCAGTCCGGCTTCTGTTCCCAACACTCCACAGAGACAGCACTGACTAAGGTAGTAAATGATCTGGTCACTGCCAAGGCTAAAGGCCATTACTCACTCCTAATTCTTCTAGATCTCTCTGCTGCTTTTGACACTGTTGACCACTCTCTTCTCATACAAACACTACAATCCCTAGGTCTTAAGGACACAGTTCTTTCTTTGTTCTCTTCCTACCTATCTGATCACGTTTTTCTGATTCTGCCTCCTCTTCACTACCTCTATCAGTTGGAGTACCGCAAGGCTCTGTCTTAGGGCCTCTGTTCTCAATCTATACCTCCTCTCTTGGCAAACTAATCAGCTCTTTTGGATTTCAGTACCATCTGTATGCGGATGATACTCAAATTTACCTATCTTCCCCAGATTTATCACTATCTGTACTGCTCCGTGTCACTGAATATCTTTCTGCAGTTTCATCTTGGATGTCATCCCATCACCTGAAACTTAATATTTCTAAAACAGAAATAATTATATTTCCACCAGCCAATAAGTTACCTACCTGATCTCTATCACTGTTGACAACTCGACAATCCACCCTGCGCCACAAGCTCGTTGCCTTGGTGTCATCCTTGACTCTGAACTGTCCTTTGTTCCCCACATTCAATCTGTCTCAAAATCATGGTACATACATCTAAAAAACATATCCAAAATGTGACCATATCGCACACAAGACACTGCAAAAACTTTAATCCATGCACTTATTATTTCCCATATTGACTATTGCAATAACCTCCTTACTGGTCTTCCCCACAACAGGTTATCTCCATTACAATCAATTATGAATACAGCTGGAAGGCTTATCTTTCTTGCCAAACAATGTAAATCTGGATATACGTCACTGTGTAGATTATTGTATTATTGACCCATTGGTATTATAAAGTTTATGACTAAATCCAGACAAAGAGCGCTAATTAAACACTTTATTGCATAATGCATAAAAGACAAGAAATATAAAATATATAAAAAAACACACAATACAAAACAATTGCATACAGACTGGTTCAGTATAATTTTAAGTCACAACAGATAACCCCTGCAGAAGGTGTCTCTGGTGTCCTATATTAAATATGGCACTATTTTAGTGTGATTTCACAATGATCATCAGCCTCCAGACAAGTAATTGATATGGATCACCCGTGGTATCAAGGCTCCTTCGTACATATATATATGCAAGTAATTTACAGTCCTTGCTCCATTTGACCAGGAATGGTCTCCACTCTTGCTTAAACTCAGAGTCACACACTGACGTAATCTCATTAAAAGAGGTACTTAATGCTGATGTATTCAGTTAGCACCAGATAGAAAGGCACTGGTATGTTAAGTACGTTTTAAAAGTCTCTTGAACACGGGTTCATTAGTGGGGACTCGCAGTCCTAATAATAACCACACTGTCCATGCACACAGAGGTGGGAGAATGGTAGAGACTGCTTGTCATAAATTGGTCTCAATAGTAATACATTACCGCCGGCCGGCTTTTGATGGTAGGTGTACTGATCTGTCAGTCACAAAGAAAATGTCCCGGACCTTGCTCCCACAGATGTTCTAGGTCTGCTTGATAGTGTTAATCTTGTGCATGCACTCCCGATGCTGTGGTGAACCGCTCATCAGTCTCAAGGCTGTTCGTTCTTTTAAATGATGAAGAACCAGCTGATGGTGAATAGGGTATCCATTCCTGGTCAAATGGAGCAAGGACTGTAAATTACTTGCATATATATATGTACGAAGGAGCCTTGATACCACGGGTGATCCATATCAATTACTTGTCTGGAGGCTGATGATCATTGTGAAATCACACTAAAATAGTGCCATATTTGATATAGGACACCAGAGACACCTTCTGCAGGGGTTGTCTGTTGTGACTTTTAAAATTATACTGAACCAGTCTGTATGCAATTGTTTTGTATTGTGTGTTTTTTTTATATATTTTATATTTCTTGTCTTTTATGCATTATGCAATAAAGTGTTTAATTAGCGCTCTTTGCCTGGATTTAGTCATAAACTTTATAATACCAATGGGTCAATAATACAATAATCTACATAGTGACGTACATCCAGATTTACATTTTTTGCTGATATAGGTGTGTTTACAGGTACAACCCTTTGAGGAGCAGCTTATCTATAGACATATATTTAGAATTATTCTTTTTATGCGCCTGAATTTTATGTGCATACATAAAATTTTTTTGTTTCTTGCCAAACGTTCATCGTCTGCTGCCCCGCTCTATCAGTCCCTCCATTGGTTGCCGGTTTTCTACCGTATTCAATACAAAATACTCTTACTTACACATAAGGCTATTAACCAAACCACACCAACATACATCTTTTCACTCATTTCAAAATATCTCCCTTCCTCACCTATCCGCTAAGCACAAGATCTGCGTCTCTCATCCCCACGCATTATTTGCTTCCATTCACGGTTACAGGACTTTCTTTGGGCTGCACCCACTCTATGGAATGCCTTACCATGCACAATACGACTTTCCTCTAGTCTCCAATCCATCAAGCGATCCCTGAAAACTCACCTCTTCAGGCAAGCTTATCAGATCCCAGAACCACCCACATAACCATAATAGCCTCCATATGTAATTACATCCCCTTTCACAGTCCACACACAACCTCACACATAGTCTTTCTCTCACATCCTCATGACATTTGGCCGACATTCTGGTGTGAATGGATCATGCAGCCCACCAAGAAACTGTGCATTCTGGCTGGACCAAAATGCAATATGTAGCACCAATCCTTGTGTATCAATGCCTATTTCCCTATAGATTGTAAGCTTGCAAGCAGGGCCTTCCTACCTGTATATCTGTCTGTTATTACCCAGTTTTGTTCTATTAATGTTTACAATTGTAAAGTGCAACGGAATATGCTGCACTATATAAGAAACTGTTAATAAATAAATAAATACTTTTTTTTCTGTTTGTAATCACATTATATCCAGTCTGACTCTCGCCCTCATAGACTGGTATGCTGATGATGACACATGTCTGCAGTGGTCTAAGACACCAGTATTGAATGTCAATATCACATTTACAGAATCATATTTGCAGAGGATAGGACACTACAATGAGTGCTTCACAATGAAACGCTTGTTAAATTGAGTTTTAATTATGTTCTAATCTAATATATAAATACATTTTTGTTTAGTTAACTAAATATGTGTGAGGTTCAATTAAATGAACAGGTCACTGTGTTGTGTTTTAAGTTGCTAAAAAAAACTGTTGAGGACTATTTGCAGTTTTGCATGAAGGAACATTTTTATTTCCATAACACTACAACAAAGTCTTCTTAATCTATCTACCAGTGTCATGCAAGTCACATTTAATTGTCTCTCAGGACTGTATTTACAGTATGACACAAGGTACTGTACATGCCTAAGGAGGCATTGGAGAGAAAATGGCGTTTAACGGTTTCTATCAGGTTTTTTCTTTTTTTGTTTAAATCTTAGATTTTTCCCTTTGGCCAACACGCTGATAAATGATGGTTATTGGGTGGAGCTAGGAGCTCTGCTGGTTACTGAATTTGCTATGTCTAATTGTATGCATATGGTATCCATCAAGACTAGTGTTATGTAGGCATAATGTTGACAATGAAAATGTAGACAGTCATAAGGTCGACACCATAATGTGGAATGTCATAATGTTGACAGGTTTATATTTTGACTCTCAACATTTTGATCATGTCAACCATCTTACCCTGTATATATAGAGAAAACATGGTTGGTATGTACTGGGAGAATTGGCAAAGTATATGGATTTTAGGGGAAATTCAAATCTTTGTGTACACTCTGATTTTACTTTTTAGCAATCTTCACTGACTGAATAGAAATGCACGTCAGCAAGCACAAATGGCACATATATGTTCTGCAGCTGGCCCTCTAAACCACTCTTTCATTTATTACAACTTTTTTCTTCTTCCAATATACTGCTGATTGCATATCTCCCATGTTGTAAGGACTGTCCCTATGCAGATATGGGTGGAGGTACAGAAATATCTGTAGTGTTTCATCACAATGAGGGCATGGTTTGGCAGATTAGGGTTAATTTTGGATGAATTGGGGGTGTGATGTGACTATTTTTAGCTCCATCTCTCTAGCACTATACTGATATGGAGTTAAAAGAACAGGTACCATGGAAATATAAGTACCATACTATAAAAGTATGCTCCCCCATGCAAAACTAACCAGGGTTATCACTGGTGACACCAATGTTATCACTGACAGAAATCCTTATGATATACTGTATGTATAAGACAAAAGTAAACTCATTGGGGAAAAAAAATGTATTTATTTATAAAACTTATTCAGAAAATTATTATATTTTAAGGGCTCCTAGAACAACAATTATTTAGAGAATGCAAACTTGATCAAAAATGTGTCTTCTGCTCTGTAGCTATCTCTAGCTATCTTTTATTCGCATTCTCTCAATTCTCTGATCGTTTTAACCAGCTTTAACCAGTGTTGGACTGTGGTATGAACAGTCCACTGAGGAATACAATGGTAGTGGCCCACAAAATGTGTACCCATTGAAGGGGCGTGGTTAGTCACCAGAGAGGGTGTGGCCAGGTGCCTAATAGGTGTGTCAAGCTACTAAAGTGAGCTAAAGGAGAGATGAGTCACTTCCCCAGTCATTTCACCTGAGCAAGTCTTCTGCCCTGTTACATAATGTTATGCTGTGTCAGTGGTGTCTGTAGTGGGGTACGGAGGGTGACACCATTCGAGGGGCTGCTCTGATAATTTGGTGTCACACCCTTGAATGGTGTCACTGAGCAGCGCTGCCAGTGGCTTATCTGTAATGGGTGCAGTGTGTGCGGGGCACAGGGGGGCCCGTACCGCACAAACTGCACCCATATTATTTGACATACTTGTCCATGGTCCCACGTCGGGTTTCTGCGCTGCTCAAAGCACCGAAAAATGGCCGCGGCGGCCATTTTCCGGTGTTCTGCGCATGCGCAGTAGACTCCGGGCACACTCTGTTGCCCGGAGTCTACTAAGACTTCGGTGGCTGGCTAGCCACGTCAGTCGGCTACCGGGGAGAGAGGAGGGGGCCCCTCACAGGGAGTGCACACAGGCCCCCTCCTCTCTTAAGATGCCCCTGAGCACTGCAGTGATGATTGATAACGCATGCATCATGTGTGCATCATCCACTGTGCTGCGAGAGTCTGAGCGCTGCCCAGCATCTCCCTGAGTGCTGGGCAAGCCCCCTGCATGATGAAAACGAGGGCGTGACACGCAGTCATGCCCACAAAACATCACACATTAGGGGGCATGGCCTCACAGGCATGTGGTATTGTCCTCTTGCGCACTGGGTGTCCCCACCCATAATGACGCCATTGCTGTGTGTAATGCTGTTAGGTGCAAACATCTGTCCTTTTTTTGTGAGATGAGCAATGTGATGCTGGACATACAGTAACTCAGATTTGACCTTGCAGTGGGGGAGATGTACAGTATCAAACATTGGAAAGAGAGAAAGTACCAACAAATCAGCTCCTAACGACATTTAACAGACTGTGCTTGAAAAATGACAATTAGCTGATTGGTTAGTACTTTATCTCTCTCCCAAGGTTTGACACATCTGGAGATGTGATTTGAGTCATCATGAAGAACAGCCAACTGCACTGTAAGAAAAGTATCATTTGTGATATCACCATAGAAATAGTAAATTGTATTTTTATATACTGTAAACACACGGGGCCTGATTCAGAGGTAGCCACAGTTGCATCCTCCACTGCTGCTACTGCATCTTTATGCTAATGCCACAGCCAATGGACTTCCTATTGAGACGCCCACCGGCTACGGCCCTAATCTGTTGCTGTGTGTAAAGACGCACCATTGGAGATTGCACTAGCCGCATCCAGTGGCGGTTCCAGGGGTGTGGCTGCAGCACAGTCCACAATTCAAATAGGGGAGCCACACCAACTGCCAGTGAGTCCCAGCCATCTATGTTTGGCAGCATTTGAAATGGCAGTTGGTGTGTCTTCCCTATTTGAATTTTGGACTACGCTGCAGCCCCACCTCTGGAGCCACCACTGGTAGCCACCGTTGTCGGTTTAGTCGTTCTGTGGCTTAGAGTGGTAACCATTGGGACGCATGCGCACTGCAACTTGGACACGTGCAGACTGAAAACATTGGCCGCTTGAGTGCAGCATCGATACTATGTGCACCTCTGAATCAGGCCCATAGAGAGGGAATCGAAGGTTTTCCCATAGCTGCCTTATTGACAGGAGTATTATTACTCTCTTGTAAACATATAAATCTGCTGGCAGCTCAAAAGCAGAGGACAAATGATCACTTATAAATGTATTACCAGTTATTTATATAGTGCACCCATATTCTGCAGCACTTTACTGAGCATATTTGGCCATTATATATACAGTCTATATATTCCCTACTACATGTGCACACACATACACACTAGTTATTTTTTTGTTGGGGGCTATTTAACCTATCAGTATACTTTTCAATTGTGGGAGGAAACCAGAGAAACCATAGGAAACCCATGCAATACAAACGCCACACACTTAGGGCTGTAGTGGGGGGATGGGTACGGGATACCTGAGCTCGGCATTCTGGTGGTCAGAATTTCAACGCCGGCATCCCGACAGGGTTAGGGTCTCCCCCCTTAGTACTTAACCCTAATCCCGCTACTTACCTTCGGGATTCCGGTGATCAGGATACCGGCGCTGGGATTCTGACAGGTGTCAGGATTCCGGCTACGGCTTTCTGACCGCCAGAATCCCCGCGGTCGGGATACTGACCACAACCCGTAGTGGGCACCGAACCCATGACCTCAGTGCTATGAGACAGTAATACTAACCATGCACTTGCTACATAACTACATTGGCATACTGTAACTACAGGGGTAGCCAGGTAGCAGCCGTGTTGGATCCCCACTCGATGCTACCTGTGTCACTCTGGCTCCTGACTTATATGTCACATTCTCACACTGCTGAATCTGCTTACCTGTTCATTCTATATAATAAGCAGAGTGTCTCAACCACTGTCCTATCACTGCAGTATAATGAAGTCGTCTTCTGGACATCTGAAGTAGTGAATAATATGATGATGGGGGCTGGAAGAGTGAGTGGGACAAGCCGCCACTCCTGTACTGCTGTCTGTAGGTGCGGGCCTAGGCGTGCCTATACATAAATCTGATATTGCTAGTAAACCTTTTATGAGGCAGAGAAATGTGCTAGACACTGATAAATCATTTTCTGATTCCCAGCTGACAAAATAGACGGCCTGTAAATGTGTACAAAACTATATTCTGCTCTTTTCAAAGCAATTTATTTCTACAGTCTTTGTTAAAATATTTGTGAATTGTTTTCAGGGCACAAAATGCATTTCTTTCCAACATACACACATATAGAAATAGTGTGACTGTAATCTCGCAAACACATATTTCAAACCACACAGTGAGTAACTTAATTTTATTTTTCATTGGCTCCTGTGACATTTATTAGATTATTCCGGCTATGAAACAGCTCAACATCCACATTATGTTCCTGGCTAAATTGCTTGTGGCCGTGACTTCTAGGCTTTCAGAATATTCAGCATTTAATTACAAAGTACAGTGAGAATAATCTGCAGATGTATCCTCCAGCACACACAGCACCATTTCCATTTTTCAGAACTGCAGCTATGGCTTGTTGTCAAGCCTGAATATTGATAATGTCACCCTAACCTAAGCAATGACTGTGCTCTATGCATTAGTGACATGACTTTTTATATGTCCACCTGTTTTATTTTGTAGTGTTTTCATATATCATTGTCAGAAAAATAAAGATGCACAGATTTTCCAGCTCTCCTGGAATGTGTGGGAGAGCCCCAAATTCCAAGGGGCCCTCCCAGACTCCCAAAAGAGTGGACGTCTCCCACATGGGGCACGCTTACTGAGTGAAATCAGTGACCGGGATGTCTGATATGATTCCCATTGAATTTACTGGTTGTGGCTCTGTCCCCTGCTTTAATATTCTGCAAATCATGGCTTTGTGCAGAGGAAGGGCAGGGCCACAATGGCGCATTTGCTTCAACACGCCCCCCACAACTCAGACATGGTTATGCATTTTTCTCTTTAATATGAATGCTCTACTTCATGTATGTATGGTGGGTCAATTGACACTTAACAATAAACTTATAAGTGCATCCAAGAGGGGTGGATCTAGATGTCCCTGCCCTAATCTCATAATTTTCCTCTTTCCCATTCTCTATTTGTATTAAAACTAGAACCTAGATCTGTGGAGGCATCCCAAATAAATTACTTACGCTTGCAACAGTCCCTCGCTAACACTCGGAGCATTGTACAGGCATCCTGCATTTTGATTGGTGCATAGTACCAACCATTCAGTGTGGAGACCTCCCACTACTGTGACTGGTGAATGGCTAGCCACTAAACATGTTACTGAGTGTAACCCTAGGGATTTTGGAATATGGGCAGGCTTCAGGGTTGCATGTAATTCCGAATGTGGATAGTTATCACAATTTACTGCAAATTCAGAATGTGTTACTGTTTCGAAATAGGCTGCGCAATCCTATATTATACAATGAGCAAATTCCTTTTAGTAAAAATATCAAATTCTCATTTATTGCCACAATCCCCAATCAATAAGTTACATATAGCAAACAATTCCAAAATGTTTATACAATCTATTAGAAAATGTTTAAAAATAACACATTTTATCAGTTCTATGAATACACATGCAATAAAATTTTAATAATAAAGGATCCTAATAGCACAAGTATGTGCAAACATAATAGATGTAAATACCCTCTTTAATGGATATAATTTCTATTATCATATAGTGCCTGTTTTGGCGATTTGTATAAAGAACTCAGTCTATGAGTAGCCGATAGTTACCACATTCATGCACCATATATGTCCTGCAGCTTATTAGCACTGTATAAGCCTCCGATGGCTAGTTGGAATATCCCCATCTCAAGCTCCGGTTAGTAGTGCACTAGCCAGCAATGGTCCACTGACAATAGAGTATCCTATGCTCTCCGGCTGAAAATGGAGTATGCCTCTCGCTGTATTAACTCCTTGCCCCCGATTCAGAGGCCGGTTCGGGTACTGGATAAAGTCCGTCTGCAGAGACTTATTGCTCCCACTGCAATATATGCCGGCTGGTCTCACCATTATGATGTTTGTAGCTGGTGTAATCTCCAGATCGTGGCTATATGCAGATAGTGGGTCCACAATCCATAGATGGAAATGTTCTTGTATGGGATCCCAAAGTTAGTGATAAAAAGCTCAACGCGTTTCCGTCCTCACAAGCACCTTCACCAGGAGCATAATATGTCGTTTGCAGGAGAAATCTTGAGGAAGGCACAAGGAAAATAGGTAAAAGTGGCCCGGGATCTAGAGCCAGTAGACAAGCACAGAGAATACTTGCAGGCACAACTGGGAATGTGATCTCCTGCAAACTACATATTACGCTCCTGACAAAGGTGCTTGTGAGCACGGAAACATGCTGAGCCTTTTAGCACTAACTTTGGGCAGCTGCAACCAAATTGTTGGATCAAGGATTATACAGGTTGCAAGGCGAGTGCCAGTGCCAGCTACAATTTTTTTCCAAAATGTGTTATTGTCTGCAAATGCAACTTAGAGCAATTCTGAGTCGTACTGTATGCATTTTGATTGCTTCTCACATACGGCTTAATGGGCGTTACCGTGTAGACAGAGATGCGGGCAGATGGAGATAAAAATAATGGAGCGTGATGACATATAAATCTCAAGGCTGGGACAGGTTGTGTGTGACATGTCATTGCTTTGGTTCTTATTTAGGATTGTGGCATGGGGCCACATTTTGCAGCCTCTAGCTGTCTGGTAGGGGGAGATTGGGTTTATAGTGGTTGTTTGGCATGTGATCTCCCGCTTTGTTTCCTGAATTTCCCTATCTCCCATTTTTTTTTTTTTTTGGGGGGGGGGGATGTTGGCGTTGTTGTTGTTGTTCGTTTTTAGTTGTAGATGGGAAAGGTTTAGGGAGTTTTTTTTTCATTAGGTTTGTATGGTAGTGGGCTTGATTCTTTACTAAGAACGTTGCGTGGTTGGAAAGAATGGCAGTCCAGTATCCATTTTGCTGCACTGATGAGGTGCACTCCACTTCAATTCACGGGTTAGGCTAATTTCACCCTACTGGGGTCATGTGCCCATTTGTCCAGGTGGGGTTTGTGTGTGTTATTGGTATGGGAGTTGGGAGACCTTTCACTTCTCTGCCATTGTTGTTAGGGCAATTGGCCCATGCAGATTTTGTTTGAAGTGAGGTTTTTAAGTCAAATGGCTCCACTGATTAGCTAGCCGTTCTTTCTACTGCCACCATACTATCTAATTTGAATCAATAATAAAGCTGACCAATTTCACGCCACTTACAGTATGCCTCATGTCATTATTTATAATTATATATGTTTTTATAATGTTTAGGTTTATATATGCACTATGACTTTGGACAGGAAGCTTTGATAAGCCTCTAGAAAGTTTATACCGATGACGGCTGATCTCACAATCAGAGGGCTGGCTGCGTTACAGTTGTAAAGAGTGAGAGTAGGGTGTTTTTTTAAAAAAAGACCTTCTAATTATGCATTGCCTTCACAAGGGGGGTGCGCCCGCATTGGGTGACACCAAAATAGCAGAGCTGCTCTGCTATTTTGGTGTCACCCCTTGGATGGTGTTACCAAGCAGCGGTGATGGATGACATGCGCATGCTAAGCTTACTGCTGTTTCTTAAATACTGACAGAAGGTCATAGCGCCATTCGTACTTACTAAAGGGGTTATGTCTTGTTGTTTAATGGGGCTACAGGTATCGAAACAACTGTGCAAATAAACCATTACATAAAATAGTCAAGTATACAGCATAGATTAATTACATTTGGGAGAAAAAGTAAATAACGGCTGTCTACATTAAACTACAACAACCAAATTTAGGGGTTCCGAGTCAAGCCGAGTCCAAGTGTGGAATCACTTTGGGGTACCGAGTCGAAGTCCCGGTTCTAAGCTTAGATTTAAAAAGCGAACTGCATTGCAGTGCATGCCAATAGGTAAAAAAAAAAATTGTTTTAGCTGTCTTTATTTATAAATATTTATATATTATTTTATTATTTTTTCTAAATACATATCCAAAGCCAAAACCAAAACATGTGAGGGTGGTTTTGCAAAACCAAAACATGAAGATGAATTTGGATCCAAAACACGGGGGTCAGCACACATCTCTGCATTAAATTACAGTATTCTGGGTATATAGTTTTAAATACTTGTGTATATACTATGTACTAAAATTGTCCTAATTTCTGAGCTTGTATAGTCAGTTGATCTATTCGTGATGTAATGCCCCTGTTCATCTGTCTATATCTGTTTATCTTTGTCTGTCTATTTTCCTTTTTAACTCCTCATGTATGCTTATAGCGTGGTAAGCATTTTTCTTTATTTAGAATTTAGACTTTAGTGTTACGTAATGAGTAAATTAGCTTTTGTAATATATATTTCTCTATTATGGCAGATAAATATGAATTTTTTAGCAGGTCCCTTGATCGATTTAAACTAACCACTTCGGCTGCCAGCCTTCCCCTTGTTGTCCGCACTGCTTGTCAGGTGCAGGGATGTGCAGGAAGACAAAATCCATAATGTTTCTGCCAATTGTACTTGTGATCCCTCTTGCATTGCACTGACCCAGTCACATTGTTAGTATGCAGCTGTCTCCTCCTTGGGAGGCTCTTAAGTTATTTGTGAAGGTCAAAAACTTGTCCGTGAACAGAATGGTTAATTTAGTTCATAAGCTAAACTGTTTCTCTGACTGTTACGCATCCTCATGTTTTTTAACAAGAGAGGCAGCCCAGCATAATGAAATAGATTCTTAAATATTAATCTGACATTGAAGCCTCTTAGATGCACTGAGGCTCACATCAAACTATCTGGAGCAGACAAATACAATAAAACAAAAAGCAGTAGGGATGTTCCTGCAAGTGAATATTATTTCAATACATTTTAATTAAAGATAAATATTCAGTAAAACACATTCCTTTTTGATCTCACTGCTTACTATGTCCATATTGATTACTCTATCTACCAGACAACTGCAAAGGATATGGGAGGTATTTAAGTCTGCAAACTGCACCCTTAAGACTGACTGCCTAACCTTGTGGTTCTTCCAGATAAAATAAGGATGTGACTAAGAAGGGTATCTCAAGGATAACGTATTAGGGTTTAGGTGTGATTTGCTAAGTTTTAATGAAACTGTTTTGTATAATCATAGAATGCACAATATATTGCAGTGCTCTAAGGCTTAAAGGGATTGTCCCCTTACATGGGCGTCAGAATGGGGGGGTTGGGGCAAAGGGGGCACCCTCCCCCAAATTTTAAAGTAATGGCGGTTGCGGACAGTCAGGGGCTGTACTTTATAGCAATAGGCTGCACTACACCTGCACTTCACATCAGAATGATTTTATGTTGCGACGCCCCTGTCCCCTTAATATAACCTGCCTCCAGCTGCATATCTATAATGGGCGCAGGAACATGTACAGTAGATAAGCACATTTCTAGGCAAACCCTGATGTAAATAAAGCCTTACATACACAAAAATGCCACATGTAATAAAGACAGCCATTATATTCCATAACTCAGAGTTTCTCCAACTCAGTCCTCATGAAACCTTAACAGTGCGTCTTTCTAAGAGATCCTCAGGAATAAATAGTACCACCTGTAGAACTATTGTGTTTCTCAATTAACACGCCTGTGCTCCAGCTAGAGACAGCGCTGGCCCAGCCCCCTGAGCGCATGATGTCATGACATCGCACCAAGGAAGCTGGGCCACTTGCAAGGGAAATACAGAACTGACCAGAGCATAGAGGCTGCAAGGTGCATGGCTGGAGCAGTGGTACTGGCTGCAGGGTGCCATTTCAGGCATCCTGCTAGCCAGATGCAGGGGCTGTGGGGCAGAGATGGTACCAACCACTGAGCCCAGTACTCTGTGTGACAGCACTGCACTCACATCCCTAGTTATAGCCCTAGCTAGACTATTTGGATAACATGCACAGTAAGGGTTCCATGAGGACCGGGTGTGGTAAATACTACTTTAACTCATACCTAGCACAGTGCCTGAGTGAAACATTTTGGAGTTTGCTCATGAGAACAAGATAGAGCTTGCTCTTGTAGCTCCGCCCCTTTCTACGGGAAATAGTTCCGGGGATGATCCCTCCACAACCTTCTCACGGACTCCCCGGCGGCTGTGTGCATGTGTGACCTCGGGGCACGCATGTGTAGCCGGGCTGATGGAAACGAGGTAAGTAACACAGCTACTTCTGTAGCTGCGATACTAACCCAGGGGACAGCTGCTTTTTGGAGCAGCTGTCCCTGCACCGGAGCAATGATGAAGTGCTCCAGTGTAAACTATCCCCCGCTGCGAGTTGGATACTTAAGTATCCCTTGCAGCAAGATCAATACTTAATCATTGGAGGCCATATGGCCTCCGATGATGAATAGGCTCTTGAAACTCTTATATGTTCTTCAGGGCCATAGAGAGCGTGGCCTAATTGTGGGAGGTGTGGCCATGCCCCCTTATAAGGCAGAGTGATCAGTCTTCCACTGCAGCCCAGCACACAGCAGTGTGTGCCGAGCTGCTGACAAGTAGGAGGGAGCATAGGCGAAACTGGGGGGTGGTCCGGGGGTGCACAGGACCACCCATTAGCCCAGTTTGCCGAACCGCCGCTGCCCACCCACTGCTGCCCAGGGCAGTGGCCAACAGCCGCCCTGCACCCTCCCACAAACTCTGTCCTCAGGACCCCACACGGTTCACATTTTCCAGATCACCCAGCAGGTGCATTAATTATTGGCTGAAACATTTTAAAAGATCCACAGATGGAGCTAAGTATTTCACTTTTTATTCTGTGAGGAGACCTGGAAAACATGCACTGTTTGGGGTCCTGAGTACCGTGTTTGAGAACCTGTGAACTATTCGATCTAGTGTGGTCATTGGCAACATCATTTCCACCTAATATCGTTGGATACATTTTTTTGCAACATTATTGTTGGATACTTTTTGTTTTACCTTTAAATTGATACTACATAGAGGAAATATCTGTGCAGATTCTTGTTTTTCAATGAAAGAACACCTTATACGATCTCTGAATTATTGTCTGTGTACTGTAATATCTGTTTATATTGAATAGTGGTTTTCAGAGTGCAACAGTTAATTTATTGTGTATATTAAGGTACAATTTGCTCTTTTAAATTATTGTCTAAGAATAAATTTGGTGATTTGTTTTTTTTTTAATTATTGTATAATTGAATTCTCAGCGGCACTCCAATTTTCTCCTTTTTTGTTTTACATTTTTAGTGGGGTGCAGAACCCACTGTGAGAGCTGCCGCTCTGAATTTGGGGCGTCCATAGCTATACATTAGTGCACCTCTATCTTTTGTTCTACCACAATTTAACTGCAGCATTTATTTTGATTACAACCCCAAACATAATTCTATAATGTTACCCTATTTTTCTTGACATTTATGGGGGTACAGGAAAATTTCCCCATTTTAATCTGTACTTTTCGCAGTTAACGGCAAGAATTTTTTGGAGGGGCCAATGCCACATCACATACTGTATTTTACAATAGGATTGTGTGAAAATGGCAGATGCAATAGACACTAAAAGTGACACATTCGGGCAAACAGAGTGCTAAGTTTTTGCATGTGAAAACTTAAAATTTTTGCATCTATTTGGATACGGCCCTAAGACACAATTCTTGCTTGTAGTGGTACAAGAGGATGGTACGTGATGTGCCAGAGGTTGGTACGTCATGTGTGCTGGGCCATCCATATGCACCCTGCATAACTGTTTGTTATACATTTATGGAAATGGTTCTAAGTTTTAACTTAAACATTTTAAACTATTCCTGTTCAGAAGAGACTTTAATGTGTGATGCCTACCTTCTGGATACTGTTGGACAGGATGTAGTCTTTCATAAACACACTTTCACTATTAGGAATCTTCACTTTTTCTTTCTCAATCATTCAAAAACGGAAAATTCTGCTCTTAGAATGAGTGCGACTTGAAAGAGATGATAAATTGCATATAGAATATCAATCACAGAGCAAATGGTGTGCACTTAATAGGACAAAGATCAGATGGTTACACAAGGATAAGATTGGTTCACAGTGACATCTGATCATGATTATGGTCGGTCAAGAGATAAATGTTAAAAGCCTAAACCACGTTATGTTTTTGTTTCAAAATTGAATCTGACAGCTGTCATGTTGAGCGTAAATGTTATACAGTAGGTAGTAGTACAGTATAGGGAACCCAATGAATGATATTTAATAAAAATCTCTTCTGAAGCAGAATTTTAGAAGTGTGCCTGTAGTGCTTGAGCATCAGCTTAAGAAGAATACATGGAAAATAAATAATCTGTAAAGCAGGCTTTAATAAAGAGTGTACATAACAAACTAAGGGACTGATGCAGAAATTAATGTACACCTGTTGGCTAAGCGTAGCCTCTGTGTCTTCACACTGTGCATGCACCAAAATGAAGCACAATAGTGGCAATGCAGAACTTAATGCATTTAGGGCCTGATTCAGAGCCGTTCGCTATTTGTGGTCGTTCGTTCAAAAACAAGGGGTGGCTATTCAAATGATCCGTTCGCAAATTGCAGTCTGTTCCCACCTCTAAGTCTGAACAAGCGAGCAAAACATACGCTCGTTTATTTGATAAAAACGCCCCCTGGCCGCACGCACCATACGTCATGTCCGCTATTTATTAGATTAATCGAGTACATCGTACAGCGTATGAACTGCTCGCTATTCTGTGGTTGGTGTTTTCAACTGCTATTTTGCGAGCAGTTCTGAGTTAAAAAAAACCAAGTGACGTGGTCAATGACGCTGCTGTATTAATTATGCACTCCCTTAAAACGCCCGTTTTGACCTTTAAGCACGCCTGCGTTCGGATCTCCACTCCCCGTTTTCAAGCACCTTCCCCTGTTACCACCCACATATGCCTCATTCTGTCACTCAAAATAGCAGGCCCTCGCTATATTGCGTACCAACGATTTTCGGCCGCACTGACTGGTTCGCGCATGCGTACTAAAAACCGTACGCATGCGCAGATGTGCGAACATCGCTCGGAACGAGCGTACTGCCGCTAGCGAGTGGCTCTGAATGAGGGCCTTAGAGAGCATCTATACTTACAACTGAAGAGAAGGAACTGGCTGTATTCGGGCGTTCTGAGAACTGGATTAAGGAGGGAGCACAGGGGATAAGTGCCCCCATTCTGAGAGCTGGATTAAGGGGGGTAGCACAGAGGGTAAGTGCCCCCAGGCCCCCTCTCTTAGGGGCCCCCCTCTCTCAGAAGCCCCTCCAGCCTTTGATTGCAGCTACAATGTTTAACAAAGAGCTGCGATCTGAAAAAAATTGAGGAGAGGAATGATGGAGACAGGGTCCGAGTAGGGGGCGGGGCTACACTGCCTGAAGTCAGCATGGATGGGAGAACTGAGGGGAGGAGGAGAATCTGCAGAGTTTAAGGTAAGTGGGAGGGAGGACACTATGGTCTGTATGTATATTTGTCACAAGTGTGTGACTCTATGTATGTGTGACTGTGATGGCAGTATGTATGTGTGTGTGACTATATGATGACTGTATGTGTATATGGGGCCCATTTATCAAGGATCACTTTCTGCAACACGATCACGGCATGCCAGTAACGTCCATTATTGATTTGCAAAAAGTGATCCTATCAGCCGGATGTATCATCCAGGATATGCAGGGACACAGGCTCAGAAAGGAGCCCATCTCTGCGATGTCTCCAGAGAGCTGCCGGCCAGTGCAGGGGGTGATGCGTATGCGCAGTCCCGTAGCCGGGGAGGGTGCCGATGGATCTCTCCACCGGCTAATAGTGTACAGCATAGGCTACTGAAGCTACCGCCACCTTCAGATATTGGTAAGTTAGGCAGCATTGCATTCCCCATAGAAACCTATGGGGGATATGGCTGCCAGCGCTAATGGAAGGATCACAGCAGGTATGCGGTCCCTCCTTAATACATCCGGGGGATACTTAGTATTTTACATCAAATATACTCTGATAAATGGGCTCATATGTGTCTGTATATATGTATTAGTATATGTGTGTGACAGTATGTATGCGCACAAGTGTGTGACTGCAAATGTGTTAGAACATATGTATCTGTGTGACTATATACTCATGTATACAAGTGTGGATATGTGTACAGCAGTACGTACAGTATGTAAGTGTGTATAATATATATATATATATATAACAAAATTGTGAAAACTGGTGACATTATTTTAGTTTCACCAAAATGTATTAAAGGGTTTTGGAGCAGTTTTCATGAAAAACTACTCCAAGCCCTTTAAGTCGCATTTGTTTAGTAAGCAGACTGCGATCTGCTTGAAAAG
This sequence comes from Taudactylus pleione, assembly GCA_031769625.1. Taxonomy (NCBI): domain Eukaryota; kingdom Metazoa; phylum Chordata; class Amphibia; order Anura; family Myobatrachidae; genus Taudactylus; species Taudactylus pleione. The sequence continues at coordinate 4,842,589 of JAUIMM010000555.1, read as the reverse complement.
TATTAAAGGAGAACTGTTAAAAAATGCCGGGTGGGAGCACTACTATAACATCGCCATCCAGAGATGGCTTTAAGCAGGGTTCCTCAAGTCTTCTGCTCCGCTCTGAAAGGCAGCAGAGCTGGGAGCTGGCCCCCTGTGATCAGCTTTGTGGTCTATATAGCTGATTATGTGGCGGCGCATGCGCGGATACACTCACTGTACTTTATTGTGAAAAATACAGTGAGAAGCATGCGGTGATGATTCGCGGGCACAGAACTTTCTGTCCCTGCTTGAGAATACATTCTTGTGATTAGGTGAAATAATAACACTTAGAGGTTTATTTACTAAGCAGTGTTAGGAGACAGAGTGATAAGAAAGTGATAACGCTGCTTAGTAACTAGACCCCTTAACTGCATTTGAAATACGGATTTTAGTAAACAGGGGCCCATGGGAGAAGCTTTTTTCTAGCATACAGTCTGAAGGGTGGAGAATGTGGCAGATGGGAAAAAAAATATGAAAACATATCCTTAGGGTCTAAATCAATTTTATAACTTTCACTTTCCAACAGTGGTATTATCCCTTAAGATTTTATTTTTTTTTCTTTAAAGTTTACAGTGCTCCAATGGGGCAGGGTAAGAATGCTTTCAAATTCTTTGTGCGGTGCTGCAAAAAGTAATTGGCACTATATAAATAAATGATGATAATATCTCAGAGCTGATACAGTAGTTTTCAAGTCTCATCCTATACACTTTGTATCATATTCAGCTGCTGTATAGCAGTCAGAAATAAACTATTCTAATAGCCTGCTAAGTTGCTCTTGTAGTTCTCAATATTCCATGTTTTACTGCCAGGAGAAGACCTACTGCTGTTCCCTATAAAATGTTAAATCCACATTATAAATACAGCACAAATCTTTTGAAGGGTTTGAAAGGAAGCTATTCAATTACAGAAGTCATTTGAAAGGAATAGCAAATTGTTCTACTTTATTTATACTTTTGTGTCAAAATTTTGCAGAATGTTCTATGCATTGATTAAATCCATATTTTTAAAGAATATAGTCATAGCCATTATTTCTCATAAGTAGCGTAAAACCGGCAAATTCCATTTGCTAAATTTAAAGGACCACTAAAGTACAAATTTTAGTTAGAATTATAAAGGTAAAATGTATAATTCGATTTAATACACATACTGAAAATAGATCTGCCCTCGTGTATGAACACACAATTGTATACACAGCATACAGTATGTTTTCAAGCAAGTCTGGCAAGAGGTCATTCATTGCCGGCCTGTTTAATTAGAGGAGCACCGCTCTCCTAGGTGTCTATTTATGAAGCAGTGATTATCCCAATATACATTCATGGGGAACCTACAAGGACGGTGAGACTTTGCAAGATCCCCTCCAGGTCAATTCCCAATCAGCTGGCCATGCATTTGCATATTTGAATTGGGCTGCTGGTGAGGGAGAGAAAACTTCTGCATAACAGCAGAATTTTCACCTGAGGCTTCAAGAGGAGTCCTGGATTAATAAATTGCACCAAAATGCTTTTTGTATTGCTGTGATGAGCATTGATACAGGACTTAGCCACTGCCCCACCAATGATAAACAGACCCGTTATATGGCAACCAGATACTTAAATATGTTCTATGTTAACCTTATGCAAGTATAAACTATTCTAAGGCTATTGGGTTCAGAGCTCTAAGGGGGACCCATCTACCATGTCAAAGTTATATGCGTTATATACATTTTTCACCATTTGGTGGTTCATAGGGGCCCTTACAAACTTTTGCTATGGGGCCTTCATATGCCTAGTTACGCTTGTGTGTATATGTGTGTATATATAATTTATATTAATATGTGCGTGTGTTTGCAAGCGTTGCACACTCATACATCGTTTATTTTCATTCAGGGTGCTTGGTCATATAATATGTATAGCTAAGACAATACCAGAGCAAAAAACTGGTAAACCAGCACACCACTTTTATATAAAGAAAAAAGTTTTTGGAGCTTGATTTCATAAATAGGTCATCATAACTAAATTGACCACGTATCAGTTCACATAAAATGCAAAAGTGCCAAAACAGTGCAAATCACTAAAAAAAGTACTTATCCAGTGATCTAGTGGTGTGAACCGACATAGCAGCATAACAAGACATGGCCCGACAGCTGTTTCGGAGCCCTCCGGCACTGTCCTATTGGGGCATAACCATCATACTGAACACACTGCCTATTTCTACCATTGCTAATGAGCCACACCTGGGTCATGTACCAATCATGCACCTGTAGAACTCACCATTTAAGTAAGTATAAACTATTCTAAGGCTATGGGGTCCAGATCTCTAAGGGGGGCCCATCTACCATGTCAGTGTTACATGTTATATACATTTTTCACCATTGGGTGGTACATAGGGGACCTTACAAACTTTTGCTATGTGGCCTTCGAATGCCTAGTTACGCTCGTGTGTGTGTGTGTAAATATATATATATATATATATATATATAAACACTTCAATCAATAGTTGGTCAGCACACCATGGCATATGCAAATTACAGTTCTTTATGTCGTTTAATATGCATGCCCAGCAGCCAGTTCCACAAATGTGCAAAAAATTGCAATAAAGTGCAGTATTCAAAGAGTAGCTTCGTATCACATTGAAAAGCTCATAATACTCATCATTCCACAATACTGGTGGAATGATGAGTATTATGAGCTTTTCTGAACAATTTTTTGTAGTGTGATGGGGTGCATTATTCTGCCGAAAGAGGCTACTCTCATCGGGGAATAAAGTTGTCATGAAGGGGTGTACTTTGTCTGCAAAAAATGTTTAGGTAGTTGATACATGTCAAAGTAACATCCACATGCATTGCTGGACCCAAGGTTTTCCAGGAGAAAATTGCCAAGAGCATCACAATGCTTCTGCCGGCTTGCATCCTGGTGCCATCTCTTCCCCAAGTAAATGACACGCATTCACCTGGCAAGCCACATGGATGTAAAAAGAAAATTCGAATCTTTAGACCCTGCCACCTTCTTTCATTGCTCTATGGTCCATTTCTCATGTGTCATTTGTAGGCATTTTTGGGGTGAACAGGAGCCAGTATGCAGCAAGCTGTGATGCACTGTGTGTTCTGACACCTTTCTATCATGGCCAACGTTAACCTTTTCAGTAATTTGTGCTATATTAGCTCTTCTGTGGGATCGCACCAGACGGCCAGTCTTTACTCTCCACACGCATCAATGAGTCTTGGGTGCCCATGACCATGTTGCTGGTTCACAGGTAATCCTTCCATGGCCACCTTTTGGTAGGTATGAACCACTGCATACTGGGAAAACCCCACAAGATATGACATTTTGAAAATGCTCTGACCCAGTTGTCTAGCCATCACAATTAGGCCCTTGTTAGATCTCACACACTTGCAGCAGCTCTTGTTGGAGGTTGGGCTGGGTAAATGTTATTGGGCCCCCCCTTGGCACAATGCCATGATTTGCAGGTGTATGGAGGGGTGGATTGTGGACCACCAGGGTTGGTTTCAAGGTACTCAGAAACCCACCTGTTTGCGCCACTGAGACCAATAACGTACTTTCCAGATTACAACCTTAGTTTATACTTTACTTTTTTTTGGATAATATAATTCAGCTTAGTAATATACAGCCTTTGATAAACATCAGTATGAAAGTGCTTTTACTGTACTTTAAAGTGTACTTTCTGCCGACACACAGAGGATCTCCTGTATGATATGCACCAAATGCACACTGCCAAAACAAATTGGATTTGTACCAGTGAGCCTTCATAGCCTAACTCCAGCATTCTACCCCTTTCATACCACCCCTTTCAATTAAAAAAGGACTGTTTTTATAACATGGGTCACTTTAGTGTGTGTGAAGCTTGTTATTACTTGCTGTAAACCAGTCAGAAAAAAAATCAAACTAGCTGAACTTGGTGACCAGCTCATTGCCTGTAAGGGAACAGAGCCCTGTATAACAACAGTAAAATAAATAAATATAAAATAAATGGATTACCAACTGAATCCTTATTTTGCCCAAGCACTAAACAGCCTGTTATGGTTTCAACTATAATATGGAGACCACAACCATGGTCTCTAACTAGTATATAGAGAAGATCAGCCATAGGCTTGATAGCACAGGGCTCTTGTCCAGGGCCGGATTAAGACTTGTGAGAGCCCTGGGGCAACTAAATTGTGGGGGCCCCCACCAAGCCACACGGAGCCTACCCCCCTTCCCCTCCACATGAAGCCTACCCCTCCTGATTACTTACCTTCTGGGTCTGTGTTGTGAATGCCATAGGCAAATGCAAGGGGGGGGTTCTGGTTGCCTGGAAACCCCCCTCCCCCAGGTCATAACCACAATAAAAATTGTAATATGATAGAATTTTACTAGTGCTGCATGTTCTTCTCAGTATCAATAATAATAATTGATTAGCACCCCCTGTTGATCTTTTAACATGTGTCAGCCAGTATTGCATACACCCGTGCACCAACTAGGAGATCTGAAAAACATGCACTGTTAGGGGTGCAATGCAGTATAGACCATCAATAGGGTTAATTATTAATACTGTGTAATACACTATTCAGTGCATAAGAAGACCAATATGTATATATATGTCCAGGGCAGTGCTAGGTTCTACTGCTGATCCCCCAGACTCCCGTACTTGCTCCAATGCTCTTGAATGGTGCCCACATCTGAAATAAAAACATTTAGCTCAGGCAGGATGGCCCTACTGCCACATTTTAATGGCTTACTGTGATCGCTGGTCCTGGATATGCTGGAATTATTGCACATTACACTTTGTATGATGCATATTAAAGATGGTTAAGTGCTAATGATGTCCTCTTCATGGACTGGCCAAAATTGCTCTAAAATCAAGCATTTGGAAACCCCCCTCTAAAAATTCTGCGTTTGCCACTGAATGCAGCATCACTGTCAGCGCTGCTTCATAGAGCGCAGAGCGGCTCCTAAAGCCCGACATCAGTGATCAGCGTCACGGACATATGTTACGTGATGCTGATGAGGGGACTCTAGACTCTCTTTGCACTCTATGCAGCAGCGCTGACTGTGATGTTGCATTCAGTACACATACATACACATACATACACACATATACACATACAGTACATACACATATATACATACATACACATATATAAACAATAAAACAGTACACTTACATTTTATGCAGCTGCTGTTCCATTCATTAGGCTCTGCCCCCTCATGGCGAAATCCTGCGATTTGTGGGTCATATGAGGGCGGGGCTTGTCGTATTGGCTCCGCCACCACTCTGGCCACGATAGCAGGGGAAATTGTTCTGTCACTGTCAGCGTGCCAAGCTCTAGTGGTGGGGGCCCCGGGACGACCGCCCCTGTTGCCCTCCCCTTTATCCGGTCCTGTTCTTGTCTCTCAGGGAGTCACAAAATACAAAGGGCCTGTTTCAGAGTTGTATGCTAATGCAGCCATTGCTGCATCTATGTAAGCTGCTGCGATGTAAAAATATGCAAATGTCACAGCCGCCGGGAGATTGAAAGATAATTTACTACAGTAAAGTACCTTTAAGCATGCGCAGTGCGACTCAGATGCATGTGCAAATGGTTGATCGTCTCTCAACTCTGCATAGCGTGCAATTCTGTATGTGTGTATGCAAATGATCATTGAATTAATGCTCAGCTGCCTCTTTCATAATAGTGTAAGTTGTCTTCAAACTACATCAACATCATCTCATAATCAATACACAGATGTATTATTTGTTCATATTGTACTTTACTTGGCCTCTCTTAAGGTCTCTGCAAAGCTTGTTTTTGCTAGATATCATATTTTTACCCAATAGTCAAAGGGGGATAAGGTAATTGGCAAGATTTGGGGCCCTTGCCTACCATGCCAAAAAGTTTAAAAAAAATAAACACACACACACTATACAACACAATATTCAAATACACTTCAATTTAATAATCAACTGTCAAAGCACATATTCACCTCTTTAGTAAGCAGATAAACTATCCCATTGTTATTTCTTGATCCATTGTAGTCCAAATGGGAAAAACAAAAATTCACTACAAAAAGAGTGAGGCCCAACCAGTTCATAATTGGCACGGAAACCGTTGTAATTAGAGTACTAAAGAATCATGTCTTTGTCATTTAGGTTGTTTGTTTATAGTGTGCAGGTGGACCTGTTTTTAAGGGGGTTTTTTTATATTTGCACTAAGATGGACCAAGAAGATTTAGGACTTTAGGTAGAGTTTTGTCTATATATGCATGTATTTGTTACTTCTTCTGTCTTGGCCAGTGATTTTAGGGCCTTCTGTCCATTATACTGGGACCACTAGGGTGGCCAGTGCATGGGTTCCAATCTTGTTAATTACTCTGGCCCCTACAGTTCAGGCTAAAAGTCTGTGGAGGTGGTGGAGCAACACTGTTTTCTTCCCCCTACAAAGCAATAAGCACTGAATTGGCCAGTTGTATAAAGCTTTCAGTTGCATATATGTTTAACAATCTGAAACATTTACCGTTAGAGTATATACTGTTACACCATTCATTGCTTTATCCCCTGAAAAGGTAGATCACTTAAGCTAATATTTCTGTTCCTGGATTTGTTTAATTCAATACACCTCTCGTCTTTGATGCAGACCTGTCTACCCGTAGGCATAATCACCTATGTTATCACCCAACTATAGCCATTGCAATCCAATCTCTGAAATTCAGGTAGCAGACCACTGTTGCCATGACACCACATGGATGATTACCACCTTCAGGTATTCTAATGGTTCAAACGAGAGGTTAAAAAGAATCTTGCTGTTACTTTTTGGGTAAAGGATGCTATTTTTAGAAGGATGTCAATGAATGCACAGTAATGTAAAACAGACATACAGGGTAAAAAAAAAATTGCAGGCAGGAAAGAAATGATAGGGGAGAGAGCAGACAGTGTTACAACTGTCCCATTCTCCACTCTGAGTAGTATAGGTGGGAGCAAGGTAAGCTGTAATAAAGAGTTGTATTTTCAGAAAGCACTTAAAGATTAGAAAGCTGTGTTAAGCTAGCCATACACTTTAATATTATCTTTCCAACCAAATATCCAACTAAATGGACATTAAGACAAACTGGATAAATCAAACGGATCTAACCAACTTGTCTGACCGACATGGCCATGTTGACAATCTTCATGTAGACACAGATGAAATGTGGCATATAGTCCCTGGTGGCTCTGTGGTGACTTACTTTCTCCCGATGACTGTAGTGGCATCTTCTGGGTCCCTGCGGTGACTGTCAGTTCCGGTGCAGTCATTTGACAGCTTCATTCCAGTGAGTACACTGGCCCTAATCCCTAACCCTTCTAGTACCTAACCCAAAGCTCTCCCCTTCCCCCAACCTAACCATAACCCTCCCATCCCACAGCCTAACCCTAATGTTGACATTTTGACAATGCAAGGATTTCACGTGTCATCATTCATGCCTTATTGGCGAGCTAATGTCTGCATACCTTGAATTCAAAGGCATATTTCTAAAAATAATTTAAATATGTAGCCAAATCCGTCCATTAATGCTTCCAAAAATTAGCTTTGCAATGGTTAAGTCATGTGTATAACACAAAATAGCCTTACATGACATTCCACTGCACTGATCTACAGTATTAAGCTTTTACTGTATATTAAAGAACACCTTTCAAAAAACATCCTACAGTCATTAAATTGACAGATTCTCATCCCTTCTAGAATTGTATGAAATTACATTGCTAATACATATTGCATGTGATAATAAGCCTGGATTTCTCACCAGATTTATTGAGACAGTGTTACAGTGTCAGAGCGAATCTTCCAATCTCCATACACTGTGTATATAATCTTTATGCTCTGTACAGCTCTAGCTCAGGATTAGCTTCATGGCTCATCTGTTTAACAGATTACTTACACATTTGTTGTAAAGTCTGAGTCATTCTGATGTTTAATTAAAGTCTGTATTTTCCTTAACTAAACCTTTTTCTATACTGAGCCATTCAACTACTGCAACATCTTAAAAGAACAGATTCCTAAAAATGTACTTCTTTTTAAAATAATATATGTTGTAGCTCTGTCTGCTAAAAAAGAAAATGACAACCCTGTGTTTGGATGATTTTTCTGTATTACAGGAAAATAGTGGCTATTGTCTTGCGATCACCAGACAATAAGTGGCAACACAACTTGAAAGAGAGGAATCCCCTTTTTTAAATTAATTAATTGAAGCTAAGGTGAAGGAATTCAGCCTATCACTAGACTTTAGAATTATTCTTGTAGTGAAGGGGCAGAGTCATTACTAGACATTTTAGTGCCTTGAGCGGGAATGGACACTAGTGCCCACAACCCCCCCCCCCCCCATTTTGGTGGGATTAAATATGCAGGAGGCATGCCTACCCTACTGTGGAGGGTCTTTAAAAGCATAAACTGCTCTCAGGTGCAATTGTAAGAGCCAGCAAAGGCAACAAAGTTCCCACCCACTATGCAGTGGGAGGAGTCAGTAACAGACGGTTACTGTTGATCAGAGGGAATCCCTAGTGGTGAAGTAAGGCCTCTCCGGACAAGTAACCACCCTCTATGCCAAGTCAGTGGACAAACGTGTGATCACCTGGTTGAGCGAGGTCATCCAGTCACAACCACAAACTGCGTACATGCAATACATTTCCATTTACACAAGTGCAAATGTGTAAATGGAAACATCTGATAGAAGCGACCCCCAAACATCTGATAGAAGCGACGATCAGGGGCTGTGCTTTATAGCAATAGGCTGCACAGTGCCTGCACCACACAGAGGAGGAGGCGTAACTCTTTAAGTTAAAGCACCGCACATTACACCTCCTCTTCTGAGCATTGCAGACGCTGTGCAGCCTATTGCTATAAAGCGCAGCCCCTGACCGTCCATCGCTCTGGAAAAGAGGGAGGAGGGAACGGGAACAGGTGCCAAAACGATTTTATGTTGCCCCACCAACATAAAAATTGTTCCAATGCCCCTGCACAAGTGGACCTTGCCCATAAGTAGGAGCATATACCCACTTTCCAGTTTTGGAAATTGCTCTTTTAAACACCCTCTGTGCAACCTTTTTGTGGATTGGTTTTAAAAACACATGATAGAGTAAAAAATTGAAGGGTTGGCTTATTTTATCCCCACTTCATGTGCCTAAGGCTCATATTTATTATAAAATGCAGAAAGCCCCTGATTTTAAGAATTCTTATTGCTGCAAATTGCGGCAATAAAGATTCTTTATTCGCTTGAATGTATTAATATAATAAGATGCTAGGACAGAGGAGTCCAAGAAGAGCTTGGCCTGGTGATCAGGAAGAAGTAAAGTGATCGCATCCGCAAAACAGGAGTACTTTGCACCTTGGCAAAACCATGTTACTCTGCAGGTGGGGCAGATTTAAAATGTGCAGAGAGATTTACAGTTGGGAAGAGGAATTTCCTGATTTTATTCTAAATCTTGGTGTAAAACCAAAACTGCCCAGTATTTCCTTAATATGGGGCTGACTGTGAGTCACCCACAAAGTGGCTGTAGTTGGGGACAGCTGCGGAAGCCAGATATAAAGCTAATGCAAGAACCAAAGGGCTAACGTGGGTGTTTGTGCATCTGCAAGCAGAAGCTGTGCTGCCCATTGCTTTCACACCAGCCAACACAATCATAATCATTAGTATTGGCACTTGCACCAGCTCCATGCTAAGGTGCATGAGATCCATCAGAACAGGCTTCCCTTCCCCATGACACTCCGCCATGACAGGGCATTTTTGTGTGCTTGCAGTATTGCCGACCAGTTGTCACGGAGAGGCATAAACAGGATCTTTACAGGGGGATTTCCACACCCACACATATATACTTTTTCTCTCTCTTTCTCTTGCGCGCATATATATATATATATATATAATGTGTATGTATGTATGTATATATATATATGTACACACGCGTCATACATATACTGTACCTTACACACACACTTATTGCAGCTACTCCAAAGTAAGGATGGGATCTGGCAGGCTGACACCATGTCATTAAGCCCCTCCCACTAGCGACAAAATGCCGTGATTTGCAGGTCAATCGGAAAGGGTCAGAGCCAAATTATGTGATTCTAATGGAATCATGTCATATTTGGAATCATGGAATTCGCCTCCTCCCGATTGACTCTTGACTCTTCCCTGTGTGCGCTAGTGCTTGCTCAGTTCTGTGTGACTCACATACATGCGCAATGCAGCAGCAAAAATATGATAATTTTAGCAAAGATCACCCGAGCATAAAAACGCCCGCTGCTGCCTTCTTACCTGCGTGCGACGACTCATACCTGCGTAAACATCAGTGGCCATCCTGGTCAGACCTGCCGCAGTCTTGGGAGCTCTTCTGACATGCAGAGCTGCGTATGCATTCGCAGTGGCTAATTTCTGCACGCCCATGTAACAGCGTTTTAATGGACAGGCACGGCTGTGTTTTTCTGACCACTCCCCATTACCACCCCCAAACACTGACAACCTGTCAGTCACTTTGGGATGGGATCCACTGTTGTTCTGCAATCGCAGTGCGGCTTATGCACAAAAGCAAATAATCGCTCAATATGCTTGAAAATTGCATTAGCGTATATTTTTGAATCAGACCCTCAACCCCTTTTTGCAAAAGCAGCCCTTATTTTCATTGCAAGCCAGAAAATAAAAGTAATTGCACCCCTTGCATTGAATAACTAATTTTTGGCTCTTTTTTTGATTTGCTGCTAAGTAAATCAGGCTCATGATGCTCTCAATTCTGTTGTATTTTCAGTAAACAGTAAAAAGCTTTTCTTAGACTAAAACATCTATTGAACATCTACTTCCTATGTATTTCTCTACACACTAATGTAGGTGATTGCATTTAAATTCTGCACATACAATTTCATTAACATATATTACATTTGAGTCTGCCTCTAGGGGAGCTGCTCCCTGTGATATGGAAAGCAAGTATCTAATAATTACTTTGCTGGCTTAATAAATATGTCAGGCTTGGATATATAAAATGACATTCACAAAAGCAGTTTTTGCTATGCACTTGAATATCCATCAGTCTGGTTATGCCAGATAGGGTACATACCGGGAAATGACTGTGCAGTGCCTTTTAACGCTTATGTATATGAAATGAACAAGATAATGACACTGTACAAATAGTGTTTCCCTCAATACTACTGAGTACTGTATATTGCATGGGAAGGCAGTCAGGATATCTGGGGAACGTCAATATACCGACGCCCGTCAGAATGCTAATGCCGCCATCCCGAAAAGATCAAGATACTTACCATCAACTTCGGCATGTGGGTTAGGCTGGGGTTGGGGTGGTTAGGTTTAGGGACCTCCCGGGGTGGGATTATGCACCTACCAGGGTGGGTTAGGGTTAGGCTGCGGGCAGGGGGGGTTAGGCACCACTGGGGGGGGGAGGTTAGGGTTAGACACCACCTGGGGAGGGTTAGTTTAGAGTGCAGGAAGTGGGGGGGGTTAGGGTTAGGCACCACTGGGGGAGGTTAGGGTTAGGCACCACCAGGGGAAGGTTATGCACCACCAGAGGAGAGTTAGGGGGGAGAGGGGGAGGCTTTGGCTACTTATGGGCCCCTGTCAGGATCCTGAACATCGGGATGCCGCTGTTGGTCTTCTGACTGCCGGCATCCCGACCGCCAGTCAATCGTATGTATTCCATTCCATGTGTGCTTCCATCACATATGTCCTGTACATTCAGTTCAGTATGACCTCATGCACACAGCCATAAAATAACCACAGAAGGTTAGAATACTATATTTGCAAGCATTAGGATAGACCCTATGTAAACTTGATGACTCAACCATTTTGCTTCAATTTACTGTAAGTCTCAGCTGAGGTTGTTAATTGCAAAGAGGTGACTAAAGAAGGAAACACATTTCACTGATATTATGAATTGAATTGCCATAGATTTTACTCAGTGTAAATAATGCACTTATATTATTAACACTGTACATGTAACAGGTGCATTTTTCAGTAGCTGCTTCTATATTTCAGTGGTTTTTGCTGGGATGTAGTCGGCATCCTGGCATGCGGGACGCTGACTGTCTAAATACTGGTGCCGGAATCCCGACAGCATTGGTATCCCAGCTCCAGTATCCTGACTGCCGGCATCCCGAAGGTATCGGGGGTTAGAGGAGGCTTAGGGTTAGGCACTAAGGGGAGGGTTAGACACTAGGGGAAGGCTTATGGTTAGGCAATAAGGGGGTAGGGTTAGGTTTAGGGTGTGGGAAGGTTAGGTATAAGCACTAGGGGGGGAAGGTTAGGTTTAGGCACCAGGGAGGGAGGGTTAGGGTTAGTAGTACTATACGTACCTACGAGTGTTGGGATTCTGTCTGTTGGGAACAGGGCCGGCGCTATGCTTTGCTGCGCCCAGCTCCATCCTGTGTTGCCGCCCATTCCCTCCTCTGCTCTCTCCCCCTGATCTTACATACTGTCAATAGCACCGGGTGGGAGGGTGGACATTTCTTGTGCCCGCCGGATACAGTGGCGCTCCGAGCGACGGCCCGGCTTACCCGTGCCTAGAGCCGCACCTGGTTGGGATACCACTGTCAGTATTCTGACCGGTGGCATCCCGACGGCCGGAAAACCATACCCAACCCTTTTTTGTTAGTAAATAATAGACACAGTCACACATATTTGGCAGTAAAATCATTAATGTTTTATTGCATTTTTTGGTGTGCCAGAGAAATAGAAGTGAGAAGTGCTGAGCCCATAGTGCCGCAAATCTCATCATGACCACACACCTTTCTCTCTGTCTCTCTCGTATAATATTGAAATCCTCAAACATTTGCTAGCAGCAGTAGAGTCTCTAACCTTTATGGTTGATCGTTGCTGTCGCTGCACCTCCATTCAGTGACATCACCAGTCACATGATCGTGACCAGCATGGGCACAGACACTGCTTCTAGGGGACTTCATCAGCTGCAGATCCTAGAAGCACGGTAATCCTGCCGATGGAACGATGGGGGCGGCTTCACATAGATAGTGTTCTCTGCTAATACCACACTGAACTGGCAGTCCCAGGGGGGGGAGTTTTTGTTCCCATGAGACTGCCAGTCTGGTGTATGGTTAGCAGCTTAAAATGTGAAGCCACTGAGTGCAGTTAACCCCACCTACAAACTGGGGCCAACTTACTGGGGTGAGAGAGGTTCTTTGGGGGTGTGGTATTTTACTGGGGGGACTGCAGCCCCTATGTAAAATCTGCCACTGCTCAGTAGCATTAAATTAAGTGTGACTCCTACCATTTCAATATTACAACTTGTATTACACTTGTATAAGGTCTGGCAGAAGGAGTATAAAAATGACCATTACATGGCATTTCCGTGTGCCATAGCAAAAATAGAGGTGGAACCCACTTGTGGCTTCATTACTCCACTTGTCTCAAATACTGTCAATTTGCAAAGTAGAATATTATCATGGTAACAGCATTAAATAGAATTTCCTAGCTCCTACTGTTATGGAGAATTATTTATTTTAATTGTTTTGTGATATAACAAAAACTGAGACCTTTGATGGCAGAAAAATAGAGCAATACATTTTGTAAAAGTTGCAGGAGAATCGTATACAAAACAATACATTAAAATTATCTGAAGGTGGATGGACACTTCTTTGTAAAAGGAAATAAAATAAGTATTTTTATGTTACCCCTATTTTCAAAGTACAATTTGAAAATAAATGATACATTATAAATGCACTGTATGTTCAAAAAAACACTGGATACATTTATATTTTTTCCTATGAGACATATGAGATGTTTTTGTAGTCTTCACATTATAGTCATATTTTTTATGAGACATTTAAAGAATAACCTAGCTACTTAAACATTTCAGCTTTTTGTGATCTACAGTATTAACAGTTTACAGAATGAAAGACAATAATACCTTTTTCCTTGTATGCTGGAGCAGAATATAAATTTTGCTATGCTGTTAAGTGATTACACAGAATAATTGCCTAATCCCTTTTGCTGTGCTGAAAATAGATTGATATCTGAAACATTTAATCATGTGTGAGTCACTTATTTCTGTTTTATTGTCATTTGCAGTGGCACAGAGACTGACGATGAACCGCCGTGCGAAGAGAAGATTGATTACAATACTGATAGCTGCTCAGATCAGGAAGTATCAGAGTTGGACACCAGTAATGAAGACAGATTTTAGGAGGAAAGAGTTGGATGAAGAAGGCATGGCACAGGCCTCACATAGAAAGGAGGAGGTTTTCACTGCTTAGTGTAATGGCTTCCTGGCTGCTGAATCAAACCAACATGGTTGCTCTCCAACTTCCCCTATATGTGAGCAGGGCTTCAAGCACTCCAGCAAAACACATGTATATTATTTGTTATGACTGAAAATGTTATACATTGTTGGCAGGATCTTATGATGTTATTGGGCTGAAGTTCACACCCACAAACTTTTTCCAACCCCCTGTGCAACAGATAAAAGATACTCTGGTAAAGTTGCCTGCTCTATCTGGAGTCCAGGAGTTCTTCCCTTAATTCAGTACTGTCCTAGATATTCTGGGAGGTTATATCATTATGGCTGCTAATAGGGAGTGTAAATGACATTCTGGTAGTGTGGGGATACATATGGGCTTTGGGCCAACAGCCAAACTACAAGGTCAGTATAATGTACTTAGATTTAGATGGTGTTGAAATACTATTTTGCTTTTCTTGGGATTCTACTTTAGAATCTACTTAGAGGGAGGATAGGGAGTGAGTGGGAGGTAGAAGAAAGGGGAAGGAGACATGTGGTAAATCATTTCTGTCAATAATACAATATTCAGCTATCAGAAATTAGTTGCCACCTGCAAGTTAGGCAATGAAATGAAACACATGACCCTCCAACATGAGCCCTTTCATTAGATACAACATACTCTGCTCCTGGACTTCCCTCTTAATTTATGATTGCAGCCACCGGTGTTGAAACACCTGTCTCATCAATTAACTAGTTCAATACAGGTGTCTGCAATCATAAATTAGATGGGAAGTCCAGGAGCAGAGCATTGTGATGGAAGGTGTCATGTTGGAGGGTCTGACCAAATCTGATTTACGATGTCTAGTGCAGATTTGCACCTTTTGAGCAATGTTTGATAATAACTCTCAGAGCTTCCCACAAAATGTCTTTATGCAAAGATAGAAACCGTATCTTCAGATTTACTTTCCATCACACAGGATAAATAAGGTTGCCCGCATCTATACTGTATGGACTCTACATTAGTCACGGACTTCTCTGGCAGTCCCAGCTATGCTTTACTTATACTAAAGGAATGGGTTCTTATAAACCCTGGCATCAAGGCCTAAACTTAGTAAGATTCTTAAGAACTCCTGCAAATGGAAACCAGGATGGCTTAATAATAACTTCCCAGCTACTTTTGGGAACAATGGAACAAAGAAAGCCCTTTATGGGACATATAATGCAGTTTGCCTGTCCAGTGAACATGATGTTCAACTTCAAACACTTATTTAACTGGTCCATTATTTTACTTCTGTACTCACATTTCCAGCTTAGTGCCACATCTGACATGTCAGGCCTTACTACTCCCTTTCTGCTCTGGCTCCCCAGCTCACTCTACTAATACAGGTTATTTCAAAGATAGCCTGTTCCACGTATGTACAAACCTGCAGTTTTGCATGTGTGTTAGGATTGGCATAATGTATCTCAACATGTGTCCAACTCAAAAAAGCTGCTGTGTGTGTGTCAGGCATAGACGTGTATACTTACTCCTAATAACAGTTGTGACTGGACAGTACATGCTAAGGTCATAAGGTCACATTAACCTATATGTACACAATATAATAATGTCACACAATATTTCATAGACATGAGAGGATAGTTTCTTCACAGTTGCTAATAAATGTTAGTGTTTCATTACACTTTATTAGGAAAATGCAATTTTAACCTCTGCATCTGGCGTTCACCCCCTTTAAAATCCACTGACCATTTTCTTTTCTGCTGTGGCTTAAATGGAAATGGCAAATATGTAATGCGGACTGAGCCTAGTGAATTTAAATAATATAACCATGATGACAATCAGTAGTTCTCAGTCCCACATTTTCCAGGTCACCCAGCAGGTGCAGTCATTACTCTCATTTTAAAAAACCCACAGGTGGGGCTAATTATTTCACCTGTGATTCTGTGGGGAGACCTGGAAAACATGCACTGTTTGGGGCCCGAGGACCAAGTTTGAGAACCTGTGAATTACGGGCTTGATTCAGAGCCGGACGCTATTTGCGATCGCTCGTTCAGAAAAAAGGGGTGGCTATTCAAATGAACCGTTCGCTCTTTGCAGTCTGTTCACGCCTCTAGGTCTGAATGAGCGAACAAAACTTGCGGTCGTTTTTTGGAAAACTACGCCCCCTGGCCGCTCGCATCCTACGTCATGTCCACTATTTATTAGATTAAGCGAGTACATCGACCAGCGTATGAACTGCTCGCTATTTTTGTGGATGGTTTTTCCTACCACAATCTTGCGAGCAGTTCTGACTATAAAATAACCCAGTGACGTGGTCAATGACGCTGCTGTATTAATTATGCACACCCATAAAACGCCCGTTTTGACCTTTAAGCACGCCTGCGTTCTGATCTCCACTCCCCGTTTTCAAACACCTTCCCCTGTTACCACCCACATACGCCTCCTCATGTCACTCAAAATAGCAGGCATTCGCTATTTAGCGAACAAACGATTTTCAGCCGCACTGAGTGGTTCGCGCATGCGTATTACGATCCGTACGCATGCGCAGTTGTGCAAACATCGCTCGGAACGAACGTGCGGCCGCTTACGAGCGGCTCTGAATCAGGCCCTAAGTACACTATCAATTTGAGAGCCAATCAGAAGTGGCTAAATAGTGCTGGTAATGGTTAGCATCATCATCATCACATAACTTTACACCAGCTCTCCTGTCCCCTCTTAGAAGCTGTATTTGAGGACTTTAAATTAAAAAAAAAAATGTTTTCTTAATTTTGGAGTATTTCTGGTTCCAGTAGGATTGCAGTCTCCTGTGACAGCTGCTATTATTCCTGGTGATTTAATAAGAATGTAGTACAAACAGGAGGATAGCAGCACAGATAACAAACCTATTGTTCTTACATACAGTACTGCAATATTTAAATCCCAACAATAACCATCCTTATTTGAAGATCTAAAAGATGCACCAAGGAGCAATAATTCCATCGCTAAACAAATGAAAACCAGAGGTTCCAAAATGGTGTTCCTAAAAGAGAGCATTCACGGGAAATTTTAAATTATTTGTATATGCAGTAAAAAATATAATTGTATTAAGTGTGTATTAAAACATTTTGAACTATCAAGCTTCCATATAATAAATTTATATTCAGATATATTCCACTACGTCTAAAATATATATAAAAAAGCAACATATACAACCAAAAGTGAGAGAAAGTGCTAGTGCAAACCGATGTGTGTGAACACAAATAAAGAAAAGTATTTTAAAGACTAAAAATTTAACTTTCTTTAAATTAGTTGTTGCTTATTAAGGTTATGGGTCTCCCATATATCTTATAAGTTACAAAAGGGTAAATAAAGGGTTAACACATTACCATGCAGTTGCCCTTGTATTACTTGTTTAGTATATTGTCATGTTAACCCAGAGCATACCATAGTACTTTCAGGTTCCAAGTTAAAATATCATTTCTTTACATGCGTGAAGATGATTCGCAATAAAGATATATAAATAGCAGGTTAGTCAGCTAAACAATTATAGCCTTATCCATTCACACCTTTTGATACTGTACATTTCCAGCAGGGGGGTGTGTTAAAGAAATAATTTTAGTGATCCCCATTCTTTTTCATTCACACACATTCAGGTGCTCATATAACTATGGTTACTGATTTTTCTAACATTATATCAGACTATGGGCAGGATGCATCAAGAAGTGCATTGAGGATGCAATGCATCCCGTAATGATCTCATGCATATTGCTGTTTAGATCATATAAGCAAAGGATAGCTCTTCCATGGAGTTATGTACTAAGCCTTGCAGAGTGATAAAGTACCAACCAATCAGCTCCTAACAGTCGCTTTACAGGCTGTGTTTGAAAAATGACAGGAGCTTGTAGGTTGGTATTTTATCTCTCTACTTTTTATCACTCTCCAAGGTTTAGTACATCCCTCCCCCAATAAGAGCTGTCCTCTGCGGCCGTCGGCCAGTGCAGTCAGGAGCTGAGGGGGACCCTGGGGCGATCCTATGGATCCCTCTCGGGGAAGTTTCCCGATAAGAAACCCACAGCCTCCTATTAGGCAACGCCATCTATAGATGGTGTATAAATAGTAATGCAGGTGTCAAACCAGATATCTCATGGTTTTACACTCATCAGAAACTGTTCAATCTCAAGTCTGCATTAGGGGCCTGATTTAGAGAAGCACGCTATTGCTGTTGTTGCTGTGATTTTGTATACAGAGAATATGCAAAAATATTCTATTGTCGCAGAAGCCTGGATTTGTATTTAGATGTTCAGACGCTATCGCAAATCCAAGCAACTCCATACTAATACGCAGACGTATACGCACATACTCCAATAATCGGCCTCCTGAGTAATCCTGTGGTCACGCAGAATGGCCATTTGGACTTAGATGCTGGAGTCATGTTTTATGATACATCATCGTAGACGCAGGCATAGCATAGAGTACTTCTCTGAATCAGGCCCTAGGTGAGGTTTTTCTTTGAGAAAAGATAAAAAAATTAAACAAGCTCCATTGATGCTATATACAGTATAGATGTATGAATAATAAAGTTATGTTTGTTTTAAGATGTGATTGTGGAACTACATATTAAAGAGAAGTATGAGATCCAGCAATCCTGGCATTGGTTAGAGTGGCTTGTGGTGTGTCTGATAATATACTTGAGCTTGTCTGGGTTCACACTTCCACTTTTAATTAGCCCCACAGCCACAAGGCCCTCTTCACTAGGACCCACTGTGGTACTTAGATGGCACTAGTGGCACTACATAAGGCATGTGGCCTGGTATGCTTTGAATGCCAGAACTGCAATTCTTTCTCATCCTAGTCATGGCCAAAATACACTGAAGAGCTGTCCTGATTTTGCAATGTGCAGTTTATTTCAGACCACTTTTATGTTTAATGATTTTTACAGTTCTCTAAATATGAAATAACATGAACACATCACTTGCTTTTGTAATTTATTTTTCCAGTTTGGTTACTGGATGCTTTGCAGGAGTCTTTGAGGGGATGGGAGTATATTTTCAAGAATTTCATTAGGAGCTATACAACTTTTTTAAACTATTTATTTACAGTACTTCAGTTTGTTCTTATGTGAAACAAGTAATATTACATGCACTTTATCATGGTCTGATCGCATCCCATATGTTTGTTTTTCAGAAAAATTGTATAATCATTTCAAGTATAGTTGTAAAAGAATTTTGTAATCATGACTACTAAATATTATTCAACTAAAAGTTTGCTGTGATATTTCAATTGTATGCATTATTAGAGTCTACTCATTACATAAGCCTTGAGAATATAACCTATCAAACTAAAGTGAATCGGAGCCTCAGTGATGTCATTGGTGCTTAGTGATTGATTAGGCTCAGAACTGATTCAGACCAGAAAATGGCTGCATCCATACAATACAATTTCTGTCTCTTCAATAAGTTGTATGACAAAATATGTTCTATTATCTCAGATGTCTGACAGCATCCAGATATGTGCAATTACACTAGTGATGTGAAATGATAAATTATACTGTGTATCAAATGTTATCTTAATAAAGTTTTGTTGACTAATAATTGAAGTGAATGTTTTCATGGATACATATATCAAACTTTAAAACTACTGATTTCCCTTTATTCCTTATATAATAGCTTTTATGCATTTAATTGAATTAGCTATTTTGTCTGAGGGCCTGATTCAGTACGGATCGCAACTGCGATTACAATAGCGATTACGCACGCAGTCTCACTGAGATCATATGCTAATCCTCTGCGATCGCTATGCCGTCGCAGCACGGCTTACCTTACATCCGAAATACTTGGCAAAACTGCAAAACCATCGGTAACATTGAGTACAATCGCACCCTCACGCACACTTGCACAAGGTCTGACCTTACTCAGGAATTGCTAACCTAGTCACACGCAGTGAGTACACAAGCTGCATATGGCATCGCAGTGTATAATTTATTCATGTCCCTGCAATGGTGTACAAACACACTGGCACGCCTGCGTTTTTGCCGACCACCACCCCCAAACGGTACCTCCTGTCAATCACTCTGCAATGTGTCTGCGTAGTCTCTGAGATCGCAGTCCTGATCGCATTTGCTGGTTCACGCACACGCACAATGGTCTGATTGCATGCGTAATCACAGTTGCAATCCTTGCTGAATCAGGCCCTGAGTGTAGAGATGCTAGAAATGTTTCATCCACTCTGTTTCTGCACTTATAACTCCTTCAGATACTAAAGTATACTTTTTAATACTTTTTATTTTTTCCCTTATTTTTACCATTGTTTTGTACTTTTTCACTTTTATTTTTTTTAAACCAAAGCGCTCCTAACAGACTCCTTGAAGCACTAATACGACAAATGCAACACTGATCTAATCGTACAATGGTTACTATAGTGTAGCATAGTGCTGTATTTCTTTGAAAAAATAAGTACACCTTTAAAGTTAGTCATCCCATACCTGTACCATATCGTTTTGTACCTGGTATGCTTCTGAGAATAATAATAAAGATGATAATAATAGTAGTAATAATAATAATAATAATAATAATACTGTAATTATATAATTTCATGTTTTTTGGTGTGCAGATTAGTTTATTTATTTATTTTTTTTACAGGTAATGGATTATAGAACTCAAACCATAATTATGTATGTTTAGAAGTTAGACTCCTAAATCTTTTCTGGCTCTACAGTGCAGGCCCCTATTAAATCCATACTGGCAAGATCTGTCCAGGCCTCAAATACAACAGAGTTAAATTCTGTTTTATGAATGTTTTAATTCACTTCAAGTAAACTGTATGATGACTCATATTCTTTATACACCTGTTGCGTTACTATTTGAATGGAAAAACTATTTTTTTTTTAAATTTTTTGCTTAGTAGCTTTCTCCTTAGAGACCAAGATAAATCATCAAACTACCTGCTGTTCTTCCTCCGAGATAGATGAGACACTCAGAGTTTGAGACAAAAGTGGTCATTCACTAGCTGAAAATGCATAGCCACTAATATATCTGTCTTGGTATTTACAACCAATATTGTTTGCAGTGCACCAATGAATATACTTCTTGCCATAAGAGCCAGCTCAGAGTGTGATGTGGTTGATTGAGCACCCCCAATATTTGTGCTACCACTATACGGGAAGCAGTCGGGAAGCTGACATATACGAAAGCCTGACTGCTGGCTTCCCGACTGTCTAATCCCGGCAAGGTACTAATGACAGGCTTCGAAATCCCGACACCTGTCATTAGACCTACGCCGCAAGCCTGACACCCTGCATACTGATCGAAGGTAAGCCAGGTGCCGGGCGCGGACACCCCCGGGGGGAAGGATTAGGTAAGGGGCTCCAGGGGGGGACTTAGGGTTAGGCTAGGGGAAGGGGGGGTTAGGGTTAGGCACCCTCAAACCGGCACCAAGCAGAGAAAAAAAAAAAACTTCACCAGAAGGACCTTCAGATGTCTGATGATGGGCAGGGTCACAGGCAGTGACAGGATTGATGACTGAAGAGGTTATAGAATGGGTTATAGATGCGTTCTGGTTTATACTGTATAGTGGCATGAGGGAGTCTGATGCCATATAAAGGGGCATGAGGGGGCTCAGCTGGCAAATATGAGCATATATAGATACATTAGGAGGATCTAGGCTGGCATATAAAGGTGTATGAGGGGGCCCTTTATTAGTTGTAAAAAGTGGATTGAAATCTGACAAACAAACTGGCTGTAACTCTATTGCAGTTTTGGCCACACATCCTTGTCACGCCCCCTGCCAGGGAATCTGGCAGCCTAAACTTTTCATGTTCCCTGATGTGGCCCCAGGGAAGGCTTGAGTTTGACATTGCTGATGTAATCTGTTTTCAATAGGTATTCACACAATGAGAATTACATTAATAGAATAGGTCTACTTACATTGAGACAGCAATTGTCGCAGGTAGAGGGCTTCCAGAAAGTGACAATTTAGTTCTGACAAAACATAAAACAGTAGAGTTTGTCACAATAGCAAGCACTATGATTAAACTATTATTAAAATAGCTATTTAGCGATGACAGGTTAGTTAAATGTGGTGTGGGTAGGTTTAATGGAGGAAGACCGGAAAGAGAGGAAGAATATTGACTTGGAGGGGAAGGATGTAAGGGTTTTCAGTCATCCTGCTAAAAGGGTTTGGTTAGTAGTACAAAGTATTTTGCCAATCTCCTTATTGAGGGGTTTGGTGAGGGACTTCATAGTGTGAGAGCCAAGAGTGCCTAGTGCCAGAGAAGTGGTGCGGGGTATAGTGTAAACAAACAGTGTTGGATTTAGAGCTTAAAGTGGTCCTGGGAATTGTTTTTAAAGTGGCCTCACGTAGGCTCTGCCAAAACAAAAGATCAACAAAATAAACCCTAATGCAAATCTAAGCCACCAACCTATGTCTGTCCTCCGAATATAAATATATGCAGCTCCTAGCTTGTCAATACTGTTTTGCCAAATGCACCAAAGAACAAATAAGATCGGTAAAGAGAGATTCACCCAGGGAGTGCAATTAATACATTTATTAAAGTATACAATGTAACAAATAATGAATAATTAAATACAGAGTACAAAATACACATAAATAAGTAAATTCTGTATATCTCCGGTACTATTAATTGATGGAAATGTGTATATATAAAATCATAAGTCCCTTATAATGAATGGTGAATAAAGCTCTCATATCCTTAATTTCACTCCGCTGTTGGAATCAAGAGATTTTTTCTTACTGCCGAAAATTCAAACTCCCCAGTACAAGGTGCAAAGTGCTGTATTGTGAACAAGCTTGTTAATATGTCCTGTAGTATTTGTCGGAAATTAGAGGGAGGGCGCTTGACTTTGCTGTTATTATTGGTGTCTGAACTATGCTCGACCTCCATATTATAGGCTGTCAGTACGGGGAGGGAGAGCAGCGGACCATATGCATAATGGACCCTGCACTATGCTCAGCCTCATGCAGTCTTGTATAATGCCATCAGCCGGAAAGAGGGGAGGGATGATTGAATCCTCTCTTAGCCTCCTCTTGGAAGCTGGCGTCCTCGTATTATGCAGCCACAGCAGTCCCAGTGTGGTAGGTATATCGCTTGGTCTCACAGTGCTTTCAATGACAGATCAAAGTACCAGACGCTGGAATCCTGGAGGCTAGTAGTAATCCGTTTCTCTGTCATTGTTCAAAGGCAGCTTCATCAGAGGGTGTTGGATTTAGAGCTGTAAAGTGGTCCTGGAAATTTGTTTTTAAAGCTGCCTCATGTAAGCACTGCCAAACCAACATTAGGCAGGTCAAACACAAACATTGGCATGGCTAAAAATACATTTTCCTTAGCAGTGTAAATGCAAAAATGACCTCACATTGCCTCTGCCTAACTGTATCCAAAATTTAGATCATCCTAGTGACCGCTATTCAATGTACTCTAGAGAGAATTCTAGAAACTGCAATACATTAAGTCTTGGTAGGAATGAGCTTTAGAACCCTGTCTACCCACTTCATCTTTAATATTGCATCATGCACCCCATTTTTACATCTATTCTTGCATCCCTATTTTACTGCAAACCCCATCTTTACCTAAATCCCTTTATTTATTTCCATGCACCGTCAACTTACGATGAACCTATCTCAACATTCATCGTAATGTTTCTGTACCCCCATCACACAGATCATGAACCCCAGGAAGCGACCAATCTTCTCAATCTAAGCCAAGGACCAGGCTGTGCCTGCGACCAGTGCTGTGACATCAGTGTCAATCTAGCTAGATGAACAGGACCGAGCAGCATGCTCCATAGCAGAATGTGTCAGTGCACAGCTGCACTACAGAAAAATCTCTTTCTGGCAGTAAATCTGCATATCACCCAGACACTGCATTGTATACAATGCTAGAGCAGGGAGCATGAGTTGGGTTACAAGGAGAGTGGAGACAGGTCAGCCGAGGGCTGATACCTGGCACAAAGAAAGAGGTTGGTTGTCTCAGAGGTCAGGCCAGCCATGAGGTATCAGAGACATCGGTGGCTACCTTAAGCCAACAAACCACACAATGTAAAAGTCCCAGTAGTGTTCATTGCCAATCCGCACCAGAGTATAAAGTAGTTATAAATTATATTTGTAATGTACAATATTTCGGGTATCTATCGTCTATCTGCACTGAGAATGTTTAGCCTTTCTGTATTTTTGGAGTTCCTGAAACTCATCTGGGCAGAGAATATAATCAATCATAATGTGAAGAAACCTGCAATTGCGGCTTTTATATCCATCCATACCCTAATTGTTGCTGCAAGGAATATGAGCTGCTGTATAGTAGCTTTTGATATCTGGAATTCCATTTCCACTGTCTTGTAAGTGTCTCAATAACTGACTCTGGGCTGTCTGGCTGATTATACAAACCTCAATATGCCGTGTTATAGGCTCCTAAAGTGCTTTGGAGGAACTTGTTCCTGTAACATTCTGGAAAAACAGCTCATAACGTAATTAATTTATCCCACTTGGATCGGTCTTGGGGTCTGATTCAGGCCCGTTCGCTAGGATGCTTTCGCACGTAACTTGCCGATGTTTGCAATATGCGTATGTCGCAGTGCACGTGCGTGAACCAGTCCATGCGATCACGAAACACTCACACCTTGTACACAGATGCCCTGCTAGTATGAGTGACAGGTCATGCGGCTTGTGGGTGGTGATGGTGGTCGATGGAAACGGGGGTGTGGTGGTGTGAACGCAGGCATGTCTGTGCATCTCAACACCATTTCAGGGGCGTGCATAATTAAGATGCAGCGTTAGCATACACGTTACATGGCTGAATTACACACTGCTGCATTCGCAGTGCTTGGTCAGGTATGGTCAGCCACAAGTGCTGTGTATGGGTCCAATGTTACTGATTGTTCCATACACTTCCAGGAGATGACGTGTTTTACTAAGGGAAAGTGGGCATCTTGTGACAGGTTGGTGGCAAGAACTAGTGGGCGTGCTAATGTATTGCTAGCAATCGCAGGATTTGCATACTTTGGCTGCTGACTGCTGCTTGCAAACACATCCTAGCGAGCGGTTCGGAATCAGGCTCTTATTTCTCTGGTGTTCAAAAAAGGTGGGAAGTTAGAAGTGTATAATTGTGCCTAGTGTTCAGTGAGGCAGATGTTCAAATACTTCAACTTTTTCTGTTTTTTATTTAGACTCTTGATTAGGCCATAATAGAATAGGGATCGATAATAGGGTATGATTTACCGGCGGACGGGATGCCGGCGGTCAGAAGGCCGACAGCAGCATCCCAATGTAGCAAATTCCGACAGGGACCTGTAAGTTGCCTAACCCTCCCCCTCTACTCCATTAACCCTCCCCTGGTGGTCCCGAACTCTAACCTCCCCCTGGTGGTGCCTAAACCTAACCCGCCCTTCCCGCACCTTAAACCTAACCCTCCCCGGGCGATGCTTAACCCTAACCTCCCTCGGTGGGATCATGACCTAATGCTGCCAAACTCTCAGTAACCTTTCTGTCAATCCCATACACTGCATGGAGTTAAGCACAGAGAGGCCCAAGCACACTCCATTCACTATGCACACCTCTCCAGGCGATGCGGTCAAAATGCTGATGGCCGGGAAGCCGTCTGACTAAATCCCAGTGTCTAAATCCCGACGCAGAATCTAGACAGGCGTCGAAATCCCGACGCTGGAATCTAGACAGACTGCTTTCCAAAGGAAGACTGTTAGCACTTAGCCTTTAGGTTTAGGCACCCCCGGGGGGACTTAAGGCCACGATACACGGCACGATATACGTGCCAATCCGATGGATCGGCACAATATAGGTGCTATATTGTGCTGTGTATGGCCACGATATCGTACCTGATATCGTGCTGCGCGCTCCCGCGGGATCATAGATCGCATCCCCAGATCTTCCTGCATGTTCATCTGATCTGGGATGCGATGTACAATCCCATTCAGATGAAGGAGGGGGGAGCCGGCATATCACACGATTGCCAGCAGTGACAGCACGATCCATCTGCCGATGGATCGGCAGTCGCCCTACATGGTGCTTCGCACAGTGTATGGGCACCTTTAGGGTTAGGCACAACCCCGTGAGGGTTAGATTTAGTGTGCGGGGAGGGGAGGTTAGGGTTAGGCACCACCAGGGGGATGTAAGGGTTAAGCACCAGCCGGGGAGGGTTGGGTAGAGGGTGTGGGGAGGGGCGGTTAGGTTTATGCACCCCCAGGGGGAGGTTATGGTTAGGCATCACCGGGGGGAGGTTAGGGTTAGGGGGGGAGAGGGGAGGGATAGGGTACTAACCAGCCCCATTCAGGTACTTGTGGCATCAGTGTATAATCAGACCCTCTCCAGCCATAAGGAGTCATGTCTACTGCACATTTCTGTACATTTATAGGATGTGCATACTGAATAGTGTATTTTATCCAAATAGACCATTGTCAACTTTACATGAGACCCATTAAGTGAAATGCAAGGTACTGTATGTTGGGACCAATAGTTAGCCTTCTAAATTGACCTATACTGTGATTAAAACAGGCAATCATGTTCCTTGCAAAACCCTGAGTAGAGATTGAATTTCCACAACCTGCATATGGTGACATGGGCCTGATTCAGAGATGTACGCTCATGCCACTAATGCTGCAAGTTAGTACACAGCAGCCATGCGGAAATATGCAAATGTTGCAGCCACCAGGACTTGTATTGAGTCACCCACTGGCGGATTCGCAAATCCAAGTGACAGATATGTAGCATCGGTCGCAGATCAGTGGATAATCTGACTTCTGAGTAACTATGTTCTCCCAGAATGTCTGAGATGCCAGAGCCATTTTTACTGCATATGGGATCGCAGTCGCAGGCTGAGACACACACCAAAGACTGTTGCGACTCGCCTGCATTTGAGTTGCCACTCACAAATGGCCCCTGCCTGCCAATCACTTTGTGACTTAATCCTCACTGCGAACGACAATGGTAATGAAACTCATGCACAGTGCAACTCAGACACATGCGCAGATCATGATAATCGTTTTATTGTGTAAACATCTGCATTGCATCCATCTCTGAAACAGGTCCAATATCCAGGGAACAAAGAATTTGAAAGCGATGAACAATTAATAGTAGGGTTATCAGTAGAATAGTTTTATTGTAGCTACAATGTGTGTGGTGAATAAAAGAGTGGATTGTGTGAAGAGATGTGAGGTTAGGGTTAGGCTTTCCCCCGGGAGGGTTAGGGTGCGGGAAGGGGGGTTAGGTTTAGGCACCACTGAGGGGAGGTTAGGGTTAGACACCCCTAAGGGAGAGTTAGGGAGAAGGGAGGGTTACACTACTCACCAGCCGCTGTCGGGATGTCCTTCCTTCGGGCTTCCGGCGTTTGTATAAGAACTGGCAGCTATTCAGCTGTCAGTAATTTATACCGATTCCATGTAAAGAGACTGAGCTTGCGCATATGTACAAATTGGCTCCACAACCCTGTTGTGCACCCCCACATTACAGCTGCAATTACCACAGGTCCTCCAAAGTCTGCAAAACATTGTTACTGGGTGCAAATGAAGAAACTGTACTTGAACCATGCTCTTTGTTATACCCTCCAGGAGATTTTAATTGATAAACCCTTTTGCCTCATCAAGTGGACGTGACAAAGTGTAGAGAACATAAACTACGTCCTGTGCTGCAATGTAAGAGTTTATCTATACTGTACCTATAAAATGTGTTAATCTTATAAATTGTCTGGCTTTGATATACCCCTGACTAGGTCTCCAGTGGGAATAAGAACACGTTGTTTAATATTAGTGACATGATGCACCATTGTAATACTTTTTATTCAATCTTGATTTTCAAATAAACAGTTATAAGACATTCCCCTGTGCTTTATAACACACTGATTGAACAGATCTTGAAAAAAAACAAAAAAAAAAAACCTAGCAGCTGTGAGAGGGGAATCATCTGTGCCTAATCGGAGCTTTAGAAATGTTCTGTGATAACCTCCCTGTGTTTCTCAGCTTGTACCAGGAAGCTTGTCTTGCTGTATCAGACATAATATAACCTGCAAGGCATTAATACTTTTCATTTTGTTTTTTTTTTTTCCCATTTTGCCGCATTTTCCTTCTCTCAGACAGCCTGTAGAGGTCAGAAAAGGTCCTTTCTATTCAAACAAGTTAAATTATTAGCATTCTCTGTAAGCAGTATTAATTAAGATGAGCCACACTTTCCTCCTAGGTACAAAATGTCAGGCTTTAAAACAAAACAGAGTGTTAAACAGCTGTGGCATCCGTCTTGTTTTTTTTTTTTTTTACTTTCTTGTTGTATAGTGGAAACCAGCCCCAGCTTGGTCTCTATGGGAAGGGGGCAGCAAAAAACACACACTCAGAGACTGCCAGCTCCATGATAAAAAGAGCTCTTCTTTCATCCTGGGTTACTTGGCGTAACTAGGAAATGAGACCCCAGGAGTGGTAATTTTACCAACTCAGTGGTTACAGATAAAGGTAAGGGATCCCATAGTATTTCTTTTCATTTTGTATTTATATGAAACAGTTCTTCTATAGAGAGAAGGGTTATTTTGAAAATATTGCATTTGTTTGTTATATTGTAGGTACACATTAGTGGATTGGGCCGATGTATATCGTGCACATCGGTAAATGTGTACCAACTATGTCACTCCTTGTGCGCTCCCACGGGGTCGTTCATTGCATTGACAAATCTGCAGTACATGTTTGTAAATCTGTCAATGTGATGAACGATGCCAGGTAAATGGAGCCTGTGCCCGACATATCGGGGAGTCGGGCGCCGGATCGTGTAAACTGTACCGGCCGCCCGATATTTCGCCATTGCTGGGTGCACACATCGTTGAGTGTGTACCCAGCTTAAGTCATTTATACTTTACGTTTATTAGGTGTAACCCCTGCTCATTTGGTATGGTAGTGAGTCTTTCCTGAATCCTGCCTGATATTGCCCTAAGGCTGGCCCCGTGCCTGCAAGTCAGATTCTTCCTTCTTATAGGATTATTGTTCTCACCGGTTCATCAAGGGAATACTGTGGATCTCCATGTTGCAGAAATAGATCATATTAAGAACATCACAAGAGGTATTAGGTTTAGGAGCATTTGTCTCAGAGAGGTCCTATTATCTTTACACTATAGGCTTTACATCCAGAGGGCATCAAATAAACCTATTTCTCTTTTTTTTTGGTTTTTATGTATACCCACATATTGGGAGAGACCTAATAAGCCTCTGAGAATTTAGAAGCACTAAAGGATCCAGAAGATTACACCTTTATCATATTTCCTTCTGGAAGTGCACTTCATACGAAATACATAAAAACTAAAGAAGCACCTTCATCTGAGCTCCATCTATATCTTTTACATACTATAGTTTGTTTA
Source organism: Taudactylus pleione (assembly GCA_031769625.1). Taxonomy (NCBI): domain Eukaryota; kingdom Metazoa; phylum Chordata; class Amphibia; order Anura; family Myobatrachidae; genus Taudactylus; species Taudactylus pleione. Next base: position 4,813,082 of record JAUIMM010000555.1, on the reverse strand, counting down.
AGCCGACCAACTGCTTCAAAGTCTTCCCTTCTGGCCAGTCCTACACCTGACAATACTTTGCATTATCACACTAGGGAGTGTCGTATTGTAAAAACCCAACACTTCTGTTCGTGTTTATGCCTGATATTTAAAAGGGCAGTACTTTTACTAGCCGTGTCTTGATAGTAACAGCAAAGCATTATTAAATATCAGGCTTAAACATAAACAGCAATGTTGGGTTTTTCAACATGATACTTCGTAAATAAACTCCAAAGCTGCATACACACACAACGATTTAGTAAATGAACGATTTTAGCAAACGATTTTCGTTAATTTTTTCAAGGAAAGAATTTACTAAAATCATTCATTTACTAACTGTAATGAACGATTTTTTTGAACTACAAACATTAATGCATGTTCCCTTACTGAAAATTGTTGAGTTGGTCAGTCTGACTGAACTACAGTACAAAAACGTGAACGCGCATGAACGATAATCGTTCATCGTTTTAACTCAAAGTGAAAGATTTTTTTTGAACGATAAACGATATCATTAACTATAATCGTTCAAAAAATCGTTGTGTGTGTATGCACCTCCAGAAATTAGGCTAATTAAGCATAATGAAGAGTCTCAATCCACAATCAACCATAAGAAAACAGAGGTTCTGTCAAGTTACATCACATCAGCAAACAATAGGCCAGCTCAGCTTTTCCGTACAGTGGAAAGGCTTTGAAAATCAGCATGTCTGCAGCTTGATGAAACCCTCTCCCAGTCAAGATGCAATGAGTTTGCTAACTTCTTTGCAGATAAAGTACAGTATCCTCCATATGGGTTGGAATCCCCCCCAAACGAGTGCCAAGTTTCCAAGCCTGCCAATGTAAGCCACCTGTCTTCATGTAGTAGCTTTGACTCAATGGATGTGCAAGACATTGCTGAAGTTATCGGAATATAGTGTCCCACTACCTGTGATATGGACTCTGCCTCAACCAAGCTTTTAAAAGGGAGTATGGACATAAATGGACCTGTATTTGCAAAACAAGTTCAATGCTCTTTACAGACAGGCATTTTTACTGCACCACTAAAGGAAGCAATTGTTAGACCTAACTTTAAAAAACCTACTTTAGTTCCCGACTACATGACCAACTACAACCTGGTATAAAACCTTTATTCTCTAGGAATGGTTATCGAGAAAGTGGTGGCAACTCAACTGGAAACTGCGTCTCCCTCCCTAAAACACCGGCCGATGATGTGTTGCTCCCACTGACACAGCTCCATCTTCAACATCAGGTGGTTACCTATACATCTCATGAGGAGTGTAATCCACTGAGGTATTGCCCTCCCAACGCTGCTACTCCGGGACAGAGTACTGGGGCTCGAGATCTGCAAGGTGGTGAGGTTGATTCACGGTGAGGAGGTTGAGCTTGAAAAGCCAGCATTTGGGCTTATTGATCCTTATATTAAATACCTGGATAAATGTACATGTTAATTCACAAAGTAGATCCCCACATTTTAAACCAATTTCTAAAGGCATAGTGGACCTTATATTTGTTCTTCTTGAGGCTATTCTGATCTATTCTATACTAGTTTTTAAATTATCTTTGGCCATATTAAGTGGTTTTATTATATGTAAGGTGTAAAATATATCCTAACAATCATGTTATATTAAATTAATTTGTAACTTTTTATTATAGCGCTCCCTTGTGTGTATTTTTTCTATTGTGTATTTAGTGTTTCCAGAAACTTTTTGGGAGCTGCATTACAGGTAACAATTGGTTATTTTTACATATACATTTTTGCGCCTGATCTAGATATTTGGCTATATCAGTGTTCTAATTTCTCAACTGGAAACCCGCCTGTCAGCCCATGATATTTATGATCCGATCCAGTCAGGATTCGGGAGAAGATATAGCATGGAAACAGACTTGGTACATGTGCTTAATGATCTTCTGATGGAAAGCGACAGAGGTGACTGTTCAATCTTAATCCTTCTGGATCTCTCTGCAGCATTTGATACCATGGACCACGTGATTTTAATGAAGCTCCTGAAAAAATTCTGTGGACTAGATGGCACTGTCCTTAACTGGTCCAAATCATTTTTCCCTGGCAGGTCACAGAAAGTTTCTTCTGGAGTAAATTCTATCACCAGTGCCACCTCCATGTGGTGTCCCACAGCGTTCTATAATATCTCCCATGCTTTTTGCAGTATACATGCTACCACTTGGTAAAATAATCAGACATCATTGCCTAATCTACCACTGCTATGCAGATGATACCCAACTATACCGTCCTTTGCTCCATGAGAACCCAATAACAACCTTAAATGGCTTTCTAGCTGAGCTCCAGAAGTAATGAGTGCCAGTTTTCTGCAGCTGAAATCTGATAAAACAGAGGGCCTGATTCAGACCCAGTCGCAAGCACTGAGCACTCGAAACCGGGTTGATGGTGGCCCAGAGCGCATGTGCACGACGGAGCCGGCTCTGTCATGCGCATGCGCGAGAACTGGATAGCAACAGGCAATCCGTCGCTCCGGGTCTCGCACCAAAGGAGGCATGCTGTCGATGTTGAGTGACAGCACGCCCCCTTTGGTGGGCGGACTGGGGGGGGGTGGCTGCCCAGACGGAGGCGTTCCCATGACAACGCCTACCATCTGGGGGCGGCCCCACTAACATCACAAGTGATGTCAGTGGGAGAGCTTTCAGCTCTGTTAGAGCCAAAAGCTCTCTGGGGCTTGTGGCCACGAGACTCTACCACAAGGGTCTCATCGCAAGCCCGATGGTCGCGATGGTCTTGACCATCGCGACCATCATCCTGGCCGCTCGCATTAGCTGTGGATGGCAACCCACAGCAATGCAGGCGGCCAGGAGGCCGCTCCATTAAAAAAAATAAGATGCCCTGATTCAGAGCGAGTGCTCTGTCAGAGCTTCCGGCTCTGAATCAGGGCCAGAGGTCCTCATGATAGGAGCTCATCATCAAAAGACAAGACTGCAGCACAGCCAACCAACTGGACTTATGCTTGGGGATTCAGAAATACAAAAAATGGAACTTGGGTGGAATCTTGGTGTTGTCCTGGATAGTGGCTTAACTCAACTATCAGCCATCCTCATTCTTTCATCTAAGGAACAAAGCCAGAATCGAGCACTTAATTCCCTCAGAAGGTCTGCCTAAAGTCATACATGCATTTATATCATCACGCCTAGACTACTGCAATTACCTCTACCTGGATCTCCCAGCAAAATAATTGATACAAAATGCAGCTGCCAAGCTATTGACAAACCATCTCCATTCCAGCCACATGACAGCCATTTTCTACTCCCTTCACTGTCATCCTGTAAGAGGGAGAATCTGTTTCAAGATTGGCTTACTGACTTTCAAAGCCCTACATAACCAGGGCCTAAGGTACCTGAAGCAGCTTCTGATTCCTTACTGCCTGGCTCTGTTGATGCAATCTGTAGATGAAGGATTATTAGCAAAACCTAAAATCTCCCTGAATTCAATGGGGGGTCGAGCGTATAGCTTTGCTGCTCCGACTCTATGGAACTCTATGAAACTCACTTTCCCACATAGTTTGAGTGGCCTCCACTCTAGAATCCTTCAAAAACAGACTCAAGACTCATCTCAAGCATTTCATGAATGTCTCTTCACTGTTAAGTTTTAAATGCAGATATAAAGCACTTTGAGTCCTAAATACAAAAACATTATCATTATTATTTCACATAGATTTTAAACATAAGCTATGCTTTTTTTGTATGTTGAGGTCTGTCAGCCCATAAGCTTAAAGAAACATAGCTTCCCCTAAGCATACTGTAGGCTACAAAAAAAGTATAGCTTATTTTTAAGATCTATGTGATCTCTACAAGTGCTGCTCTTCAACATTGCACTACACCAAGGACTATAAGGTCACAACACTGCTTTACACCCCGGATCACCACCATGATTTTGCACTACATTCACTGTGGTAGCAAGCATGGCGACAGGGAAAGGGACATTACTGCAGTCACACCAGAGATCACTACACAATGTATTGAAGTCTGCAAATAAGTCATAAGTGACAGATCTTGCTCCAAAATATGTTTATTCAGAATCTACCCAACAAGCCAGCAAGACAAAGCTGTCAAACTTTATGCAATCTTAGATGATCAAAATAACAAGACTCTTTTCTAATCATCTATTTTTGATATATTTATCAAAGGCACAGTACTTTTTACTCCAAAAAGACTTGTGCAGGAACTATTGATGCAACAGAGAGAGCTACTGTCTATGAAGTTGAGTCCATAAAAGGACAGACATGCCTTCCATTACCAATTGTCTTTGAATGCAACTAGATTGCAGATAATAGTCTGAAAATCTGACACCAGGTACAGCTATTCATCAGGCACACTTGAAATGTATAGCACATCTGATACCAGAACTGGACTCTCAAGCCCAGATAATTCTACTCCAATGGAGAGAGATTTTAAGAGTCAATAAATCTAGAAATTAGATTAATGGCTTATACAATGCACCTTATGTTCAATAGGGCCAGATTAAGGAGGTACTGCAGGAAGGGTTGCCCCATAGCCCCCACACTCAGAGGGCCCCCCAATAAGGATTGGTCTTACCCTGTAATACTGTAGCTGAGAACAGTTGCCCACCTGTTCCTGGATGGGAGCTGCTGTGGCTCTGTATTCTGCATGCACAGTGCATACATTGCAGAGCGGCTCCCAAGTCTCCTCATCAGCATTATGAGATACATCACATCTGTGATACTGATGAAGGGACTTACTTTGGAGCTGCTCTGCATTGTATGCACTGTGACTGTGGATGCAGTACACAGAAGAGCTGGAAAGTTTCAAGTGGAACCTGACATGTCATGGGAGCAGGGTGGGGGGATGTGGGGTGGTAGCACATGGTGGTGGTAGCACATGGTGGCCCTATGGAACATATTAGGTGGAAGTTCTATGAAGCATACAAGGGGGGCATTGAAGGGTGCCAACTTAGTTGCCCCAGGGCCTTCACAAGCATTAATCTGGCCCTGATGCTCACTCTTCTCTGTGATTGCTTTGTTATAAAGGAACTGCTACACTGTCATGCCATAGGCTCTTCTAGTGGCAACCAAATCTGTGACAACAACTAAATTCATCTGGGGTTCACAATATTCCAAAGAACAAAGGTGAATGATCAGTAGTCACTATTAATTGAGGACAAACAATTTTTGGAAGTAATTGAGAATGGGCTAATTAAAAATGACACAAACTGCTGGGTTTAAACTCTTTTATAAACCAAAGACGTCACCTACCGAACAACAGAGAACAAGTACTTGAAATCTTCTCTTCACTTAGATGCAACTATCAAAGAAAACCAGTGATGAGAGATCACATTTTTTCATATACAAAATGTTTTAGAATGGTAATACCAAGAGAGCTCCAATCTTCAAAGATGTTGAAGAATGCTTGCACCTGCCACTATTTTAGAGAATACTACTCAATAAACATGTTATAATAGAGTTATATTCTATTCTAGTTCCAAATTTGAAGGTATCTGCTTAAATGATGTTCTTCTGACAGATCCAGACCTTAACTGCAAACTTCTGGGAGTATTCATCTGCTTTGCAGTAGACTCTATTGCCTTTTCTGTTGACCTTCAACAAATGTGCTATTGTTTCCTTGAGAGGGAAAAAGACAGGAATTTCAGTGACAGTGAACCTTCTAAAGACATTACAGAGTACCACATGAGGGTACAAATGTCTGGCAACAGCCCTTCTGCAGTTGCCATCTATGGACTCAGACATTCAACACAGGAGGGAAGAGTAGAGTATGGATTAGATGTTAAATAACTCATTAAAGATTTCTACATGAATGACTGCTTAAAATCTCTGCCAACAGATGTCAGCAACCAGCTTCCTCAAGAACGTTCAGGAAATCCATATCTGTTCTAAACTCAGGTTTTACAGAATAGCTTCCAACAGCAGAGCTTTCTCTTTGACAATATATCAGTGAAGTATGGGATTTGAATTTGGGAACTGATTCTTCACCAGCTCATTGAAGCTTTTGGCTTTTCTGGTACTTAAAATCAAACTCCTTTATCTTCTGAGTGGACAGTGGAGAACGTTCCTCCACTCAAAGAGGTTACTTACTATTATGACCTCTTAGGATTTGCAGCTCCCTGCACTATACAAGGTAAAAACTTGCCCAGAGACCTAACCTGTGATGTATCTGACTTGGTTATCCCACTCCCACTAGAAAAATGGTGTGTGTGGAAGGACTCACTGTCTGCTTAAACTAACCCTTATATTATACATCTGTGTGACCCTGTACCTTCTGCAAAGGTAGAAGACCAGAAACTGTGCATTTTCTTTGATGATTCATTCAAGGAAATAGCTGTTATCTACCTTAAAACTATGGATTACAAAGACAATGTCACATTGGATTTGTTATAAACAAGGCAAACTTACAGTAGTACCACATCCAAAGCACACCATACCCAGACTAGAACTATGAGATGCAGTAACTTCTGCTGCGTTAGCTTCAAGAAACTCTAAAATTTTAAAAGGGCAGTATTAGGCTACATTTGCAATGAGACTTGATGATTTCATGTTCATATCAACAATTAGGTGCTACAGATCAGAATCTCTACCTATCCAAAACAGTATCACTACTGTGTGTACCTGATGACAATCCTGTAGACCTCCTCTACAAGAGCTGTCACAACCAGTATCCTCAAAGACACTAAATAACATACAGTACCTGCATTCTTATACAAATTTTTGGGTCCATGACAGGGAAACTCCCCAGACCTTAATCCCATTGAGAACTTGTGGTCAAACCTCAAGAGGCGGGTGGACAAACAAAAACCCACACATTCTGACAAACTCCAAGCATTGATTAGTCAAGAATGGCCGGCCATCAGTCAGTATGTGGCCCATAAGTTGATTGACAGCATGCCACGGCGAATTGCAGAGGTCTTGAAAAAGAAGGGTCAACAATGCATATATTGACTCTTGCATAAACTTAATGTAATTGTCAATAAAATCCTTTGACACTTATGAAATGCTTGTAATTTTACTTCAGTATACCATAGTAACATCTGACAAAAAGGTCTAAACACTGAAGCAGCAAACTTTGTGAAAACCAATACTTGTGTCATTCTCAAAACTTTTGTCCATGGCTGTAGAGGTTGGAACCACTGTCAAAATACTAAGCAGCAGAAACACATTGATCCACAAATATCGTCAACCTGTTGTTCAGCATCAAACCTATGCTTGAGAGATTGGCTGCATTACTAACAGAAACTAAATTCCTAGAAAGAGTGTACAAAGAAAACTTGACCAATTCTTCACTGATTTTGATTTGAGATTTGGATGTAGCCTAAAAATAAGGATCTAATAAGAAAAATAATCTAATTCCTGGAAATCTCCACATTGCTTATTTTAGTGTGAAACACTATTACCATCAAGTCAAACATCAGGGATGATTGTTTACTAAAGGGATTCTACGATCAGCAGAGTTTAAGTCAAAGGTATTCCTCTCAGTTTAATTCCTCTTGAATGATCAATTTCCCCCCTCGTTTAAACCTCAGGAAATTTATACAATGCTCCTTTGCTTTTATTTTTGTGGTTAGGCTTGTGGGGGTAGCTGATTATGGTTCTTCTAATCCAATTATACAGGTGTCTTAGGTACCAAAAATAGACCTGAATATAAGTAAATACTATTGGCTATGGACAGCCTACATTTATAAACAGGTTACACTATAGTTTATGTAAGATAAAAACAACAAGACATACAGTATTGGCAGGGGAAAAGGTTCAGCTTTATTTATTTATTTGTTTATAGGAAAATAATGGTCCTACATACAGTGCACCATCTGCTGCAAGCAAGATCAGCTTAAATGGGGACCAGTGGTGGATTTTGCCTAGGGGCAGCAAGGCTGTAGTCCCCCCAGTAAAATTCACCACCTCAGTGCAGTCCCCCCAGTAAAATTTGCCACCTCAATGTAGTCAGTGAAGGCCGTGCCTGTACTGGCTACACTGTGACTGGCAGCGGCTTCCTATTGGAAGCGCCATCTGCCAGTCAGATACACAACAGGCAGTCTTAGGGGGAGGTGTCTCCTCCCCCTGGGACTGCCAGTCCGGGCTGCTATTGCAGAGAGTGGTTTCCAACAGGTAGCCACTTCTCTGTCTTTCCGCAAGCTCTACACAGCTCCTAGGGGCTGCAGACAATGCAGCCCTTTGGAAGACAGTGAAAATGCACATGCATGGCTCCCCACTGCTAGTGCACATGCGCCGGTCCCGGCGCCTGTCACTTCAATTTTGCAGGCACTGGGACACTGCCAGTAGCTATGTTGGCAGTGAGTCCCCCTTGGGGTAAGTCTTCTTGGTGGCCACAGCCCCCCTCCTCTAAATGGGTAGGAGCTGCGCTGATCGGGGACCAGCTTCCAGCCCATAGCAAATAATACATACAAACTAGATGGGGCCAACTGACAGCCCATCACCAAATCAACTGCTAGATGGAGACACACTGCCAACCCATCACTAATCACTCAAAGTATCCAAATTACCTCCCAAAAACACAAATAAGCCCACCTGGATCAGTGTTGCTGCTGACACCAGTAGGGAAGAACCAGCCTAACACATGTATTGGTGGGAAGAGCACCTTAGACCTACAAAAAGAAAACCACTGACTTGAGGTCACCCTTTTAAAGGTTTTTTGAACAGAGAACTTTTAGTAAACTCAAAGACAAAGAAAGTAAGAAATGCCCACTAACAACTTGCCAACAAACGAAACAAAAGTACTACTTACAAACAATGGAGAGGATCAATTTATGACAATTCTTAACTTCATTATCGCTGCGGTTCTTAAACTGCTGCCACTCAGTCCAAGCTACCTGATAAACCCGAAAAGTTGCAGGGACAAGTGCATTTTGGACTAAACCCTCCATGCCGGCAAGATAACCTTCCAAACATAACAGGGGCACAACTCATCAACCAAATTAACATTTGACTATTGGCTCAAGGTCTCAAAACCTATCCCAGAAAACCAGTGATACCATTATCCATGCCTGGTATCTCAAAACAATTTGGGAAAGCATGGCAACTAATGGCCAGAAGAGAGGATGCACACTACCTAATGATCGCATTGACTACACAAAGATTATCACACCAAAAAATAACACCTCTGTCCAGCAATTGCTTGCTCCACAATTCAAGGGCAACTATAATAGAAAAAAGTTTCACCAGCAGGTCTTTGCACCTCTGCAGGCTTGTGTCGGCCGGAAAGAGAGACACCACATAGGCTTTAAACCTAGGATCGAGCACGGTGGCCAAAATGTAGTGGTCTGATTTCAACAGATTGACCACCGTGGAATCCTGGCAAAGCGAATGAAGGGCTTCATCCACAAGTCCCACATGCCGAGCGGAATCGCTCCATCTTAGCTCCTCCTTCACTTTCTCCAGCTTCTTCTGCAAAAGCCTGATGAGGGGAATGACCTGACTCAAGCTGGCAGTGTCTGAACTGACTTCACGTGTGGCAAGTTCGAAGGGCTGGAGAACCTTGCACAACATGGAAATCATTCTCCACTGCGCTTGAGTCAGGTGCATACCCCCTCCTTTGCCTATGTCATAGGTGGATGTATAGGCTTGAATGGCCTTTTGCTGCTCCTCCATCCTCTGAAGCATATAGAGGGTTGAGTTCCACTGCGTCACAACCTCTTGCTTCGGGTGATGGCGGGGCAGGTTCAAGAGTGTTTGCTGGTGCTCCAGTCTTCGGCATGCAGTTGCTGAATGGCGAAAGTGGCCAGAAATTTTTTGGGCCACCCATAGCGTTCCTGCACGCCCCTGTCGCTTTTCAGAAAATTCTGCATCACCAAGTTTATTGTGTGAGCAAAACATGGGACATGCTGGAATTTGCCCAGATGTAATGCCCGCATAATATTGGTGGCATTGTCATATGGTTAAGTGGACATTGGGTACAACCGCATTTTCCAGGACACTGAGGACACTTTTTCTGACGTTTCTGTACAGTCTCGGTATCGCCTGCCTAGTGAAGTGGAATCTAGATGGGATTTGGAACTGGGGACACACTACTTCCATCAATTGTCTAAATCCCACTGCACTAATGGCGGATACTGGATGCACGTTTAACACCAACATAGCAGTCAAGGCCTCTGTTATACGTTTTGCTTCAAAATGACGACTGTCGTACTTCATCCTCGCTAAGGACTGTTGGAGGATCAATTGTTTAGCAAAAGTAGTGGTGTTCCTACTTCCTCTCTGGGATGATGAACGACTCCCAGCTGCAGCAACAGCAGCAGCGGCAGCAGTAGGCGTAGCAATGCAGGATCCTCCGGAGGAATCCCAGATAGCAGAGTCAGTCATGCCAGTTGACGGTGTGGTTTGGAGGTGCTTGGATACAACAGGACAAAGGGATTTAGGTGTCCCTGGACTGCTTATGGTCTTAGCCAAAGTTTCTGAACTTGACAATAACTTTTTATGAATGCGCTGCAGGTGATGTATAAGGGAGGATGTTCCTAGGTGGTTAACGTCCCTACCCCTACTTATTTCACCTTTACATATGGTACATATGGCAAGACAGTTGTTGTCAAGATTTGGATAGAAATATTGCCAGACCAAAGAGGTGGAATGTTTGGTCTTCTACCCAGGCATGACCGTGATGGGCTTAGCCGTTCCTTGCCACTCCGTGTTGTAAATGGCATATTGACAAGTTTACGTTTCTCCTCAGATGATTTAAATGTTTTTTTAAGGTCATTTTCCTGAACTTTGTCATTCGGGATTGTATATGTCCTCTACTATGACATTGGGCATCGGCCTTGGCAGACGACGTTGATGGCATGTTATCGTCTATGTCAGTGTTGGCTAACCTTGACACTCCAGCTGTTATGGAACTACATAACCCAGCATGCACTGCTACAGTTTTGCTATTAGGGCATGCTAAAACTGTGGCAGGGCATACAGGGATATATAGTTCCACAGCAGCTGGAGTGTCAAGGTTAGCCAACATTGGTCTATGTCATGACTAGCGGCAGCAGCTTCAGCACTAGGAGGAAGTGGTTCTTGATCTTTCCCTATTTTATTTTTATTGGAGAAAGTTTGGTCCTCCATTTATGTTATATTGATATATACGTGCGGCTAAGGCGCACACAAGCACAGAAAATATTTTTTTAGTTTTGTTGGAGACTAGTGCACTTTGTGGATTACACCACAGTTTATGAAATGAGCCAGCCAGCTCTTTACTTATGGGTCACAGGCGCACGCTTGTTGATGCACGTGCAGCTACAGTGCACACAATTCACAAAGACAGAAAAAAAAGAAGAATTTTTTATTTTGTTGGAGTGCACTTTGGGGGTTACACCACCCTTTAACAGACAGATGCACGCTTGGCACTGCTGCTTTGAGGATGCACGTACAGTGCAGACAATTCACAAACAGAAGACAATTTTTTATTTGTTGGAGTGCACTTTGGGGGTTACATCACCCTTTAACAGACAGACGCACGCTTGGCGCTGCCGCTTTGAGGATGCACGTACAGTGCAGACAATGCACAAACACAGAAAAAAATATTTGTTTTTTTGGAGTGCACTTTGGGAGTTACAGCACCATTTAACTGATGAGCCAACTGGCCCTTTACTTATGACACAGATGCACGCTTGGCGCTGCTCCTTTGTTGATGGATGTGCGGCTTCAGCGCACACAAGTCACAAACACAGAAAATAACTTTTTATTTTTGTTGGAGTGCACTTTGGGGGTTACACCACCCTTTAAGAGATGAGCCACCTGGCCCTTTACTTATGGGACACAAGCGCACGCTTGGTGCTGCTCCTTTGTTGATGCACTTGCAGCCACAGTGCACACAATTTACAAACACAGAAAATAAACTTTTATTTTGTTTGGAGTGCACGTTGGGGGTTACACCACCCTTTAACAGATGAGCCAGCTGGCCATTTACTTATGACACAGGCGCATGCTTGGCGCTACTTTGTTGATGCACGTGCGGCCACAGTGCACACAATTCACAAACACAGAAAATATTTTTTTATTTTGTTTGGAGTGCACTTTGGGGGTTACAGCACCCTTTAATGGTCAAGCCAGCCGGCCATGACACAGGCGCACACTTGGCGTTACTTTGTTGATGCACGTGTGGCTACTGCGCACACTGGGCCTAATTCAGACCCGCTCGTGAGCGCTGAGCGCTCGCAAGCGGGTCGATGTTGGCCCAGTGCGCATGCGCACGATGGACCCGGCTCCGTCTTGCACATGCGCGAGACCCGGATAGTGACGGGCAAGCCATCGCTATGGGTCTCGCTACAAAGGGTGCGTGCTGTCGATGGTGAGTGACAGCACGCCCCTTTTGGTGGGCGTGCTGGGGGCGTGGCTGGCCAGACTGAGGCTATCCCATGGGAATGCCTACCATCTGGTACCGGCCCCACTGACATCACAAGTGTTACAGCACCCTTTAACGGACAAGCCAGCCGGCCCTTGATTCATGACACAGGCGCACGCTTGGCGCTACTTTGTTGATGCACGTGCGGCTACTGTGCACACAATTCACAAACAGAGAAAAAAAAATTTTTTTGGAGTGCACTTTGGGGGTGCACCCCTGATTCACAGAGCACCCCATGAACAACACTACAGCACCCCTCTAGGACTACAGCCTTTATGGGACACTGCACAACACAGTCCAGCCAGCCCCTATAGACTTTGGAGTGGACACAGCCCTTATTGACAACTGACTGCACAACACAGCCCAGCCAGCCCCTATGACAGCAGCACAACACAGCCCAGTCAGCCCCTATGGACAACAGCAGCACAACACAGCCCAGTCAGCCCCTATGGACTGAGTGGTCACAGCCCCTATGGACAACAGCAGCACAACACAGCCCAGCCAGCCCCTATGGACAACAGCAGCACAACACAGCCCAGTCAGCCCCTATGGACTGAGTGGTCACAGCTCCTATGGACAACAGCAGCACAACACAGCCCAGCCAGCCCTAGTTCCCACCCTCCCTCTTCACTGTCCACAGCTGGAGTGAGAAATGGCGCCGACGCGGGAACCTTTTATAGAATCCAAAACCCGCAAGATCCGGAAGGCGGGATGATGACGTTTTGCCTCGATTTCAGATCCGAGTCAGCTGGGAAAAGTCGAGCCTGACTCGGATACGACTCGGATTGGGGCAGCTCGGGGGGGTTCGGATTTCAGAAATCCAAACCCGCTCACCCGGAATTAGAATCCTATTAAATCGGGACAAAAAGATGCCCCACACAGCTAGATCTTTGCAAAACTCACCAGGAAATCTAACAAAATTGTGAGTCTTATGCACCTGCTCCAACTTACTGCAAAATAATTCTGCCCATGGGTATCACTTGACTTGCAAAATTCAAAAGGCCAAGTGAAGATTGAGCTTGTTGTAAGGCAAACTGACAGCAGCAGTAGACTTTGGGCACTAGATTGTGCCACAAAGCAAAAATCGGGACAATTGGGAGGCATGAGTTTAAATTACGACAGGCATATTAAATACCTTTGGTCTTCCTTCTACTGATTTGCTGGAAGAAAAACTGGTGTCATGTAAGGACATCTTTATTCTAGATACATACTGTACATTAAGAAATAGGCAGATTTGAAGATAATTGCGCCCGCATATTTATTATATTTTTTTACAATTCACTAACTATACATACACAGTACATAAATTTGACAAATGCACTTATTTTTTTTCTCTCTTTGCAAAGACATGCACAATTCAGCTTTTTGGAAGTGCAGCTCTGCAGACCCTTGGTCAGATCCAATTTGTGGGATTACATTACTTACCATCTTCTTGACACTGTAATCCATGACATGCATTAACATGCACAGTCATGTAGCACAACAGCCCAGCAATAGACAAATGACTATAACACAAAAGAGAAAAAGATTGCATTTCTACTGCATAGATCCAGATGCCAGGTGCAGTAAGCAATGTTGTTTTCACTTAGTGTCACACTGAGAAATTATAGCAGAGTGATACACAAATTTAGCTGTTTTACACATTTTATTTAATTATTTGTCTTGATGACTAGAAAAAAATATATAAACTAGGCATTGCTGAGAATTGCTTCTTTAGTATAGCTGAAGAAACATTCCACCAGCATTCTATATTCCATTTTAGCTAATCATTTCTTCTTAATTTCTCAGTGATGTCTCCATTTTTGTCAGTTTTATAGGCCATCTATAGGTTACCTATATTCCAAGAATATGACAGCTGATGTCATCTTTTCCCATATGTGATCTCTTCCATAATGTAACTGTTTTATTAACTATTATGGTAGGCACAAAGATCTTTGTGTACTGTACCTTTATGCGGTTTTGCAAAATCTAGCATTTATACAGCCTGAATAAAAGTCTAATTACAATTAGAGATGTGCGCCAACCCCCGTGTTTTGGTTTTGGACCCAGTTTCTTCTTCGTGTTTTGGTTTTTCAAAACCACCCTCATGTGCTTTGGTTTTATGTATTTTTTTTTTGTTTTTTAAATAGCTAAAATTACGTAATTTTGACCTGTTAGCATGCAATCCAAAACCAGAGTTTGGTTTTTAAATCCAAGTTCTGAACGGTGGGAAGATCCGAACCGGGATTTAGTTCAACTCGGTACCCCAAAGTGATTCCGAACGTGGACTTAGTTCAACTTAGAACCCCTAAATTCGGTTGTTGTCAGTTCTCTGAGAACCAGTCCTGCACATCTTTAATTACAATGTACAATTTGTAACTCAGACAGCATTATTGGGAAAAACAAGCTATAAACCTGGCCCCTCCCTCTTTGCATCATAAATGTCTTATCCATTCTTTAAATTGTATGTTGGTGTGGACCGAAGTTCCTGGACTCATGTGAGCATCTAGAACCAATGTCCTGAAAACATGTGGTGTTCCGTGTAGGTGACAAATACACTTTAACTCTGGTTGATACCCCGATAATGTATTTCTATGGGAACTTAGGGGCTGATTCAGACCTGCTCGCAAGCGCGTAGATGTTTTCTCCTTGTGCATGCGCCGCCTCCGGCGTGCGCATGCGCGAGACCCAGCCAACGACGGGCGCTCCATCGCTACAGGTCTCGCACCAAAACAGGGCAGCTGTCAATTGTAATTGACAGCTCGCCCCGTTTTGGAGGCGGGCAGGGGGGTGGCTGGACAAATGGAGGCGTTCCCTAGCCCTTCCGTTTGTGGGCGGCCCTACTGACATCACTAGTGATGTCAGTAGGTGGACTTCCTGCTCTATTGGAGTAGCAAGTCCATTGGGGCTTGCGATGGATGAGACCCTACCACAAGGGTCTCATCGCAAGCCCGATGGTCATGATGGTCGCGACCATCACCTGGCTGCTCGCAAAAGCTGTGGGTGGTCACCCACAGCTTTACCGAGCGGCCAGGAGGCCAGCATAAAAAAAGAAAACGCCGCCCTGATTCAGCGTGAGCACACTGAAAGACCGTCCTGCTCTGAATCAGGGCCTTAGGGGCTGATTCAGAGCCAGTCGCAATTTGCGGTCGTTCGTTCTGGAAAAAGGGGTGGCTATTCAAATGAACCGTTCGCTCTTTGCGGTCTGTGCACGCCTATAAGTCTGAACGAGCGAGCAAAACTTGCGGTCGTAATTTTGAAAAAGACGCCCCCTGGCCGCCCGCACCATACGTCATGTCCTCTATTTATTAGATTAATCGAGTACATCGAACAGCGTATGAACTGCTCGCTATTCTCGTGGTTGGTTTTTCCTACGACTATATTGCGAGCAGTTCTGACTATAAAACAACCAAGTGACGTGGTTGTTGACGCTGCTTTATTAATTATGCACTCCCTTAAAACGCTCGTTTTGACCTTTAAGCACGCCTGCGTTCTGAATTCCACTCCCCGTTTACAAGCACCTTCCCCTGTTACCACCCACATACGCCTCCTCCTGTCACTCAAAATAGCAGGCATTCGCTATTTAGTGAACAAACGATTTTCGGCCGCACTGACTGGTTCGCGCATGCGTATTACAAATCGTACGCATGCGCAGATGTGCGAACATCGGTCAGAACGAACAAGCGGCCTCTTACGAGCGACTCTGAATCAGGCCCTTAGTGTTTTGAAATACACTTTGGCTGCAGCGTCTGGATTCTAGATTGTAATGTATTGTGATTTCTAGGAAGGTTAAAAATTGCAAGTGCAAATGTCAAAAATAGATTGAGGAGTCTATTAATAAATACTAGATGCTAAATAACAATAGGTTTTGCTGTTTATTACAGAGAAGCAGATACAGTATAAGTAGTTCAGCAATTTACCAATCTGGGCTCCTCCTTGAGCCCTGGTGATAACTCTGATTCTCCTTCACCGATCTAATGAGCACAATAATATGCACATGTGCGGCCACCAGTCATGCATGCGCACAGTAGTTTGACCTGGTGACAGGGTTGTCTTGACAGCAGTGTGGGCCCTGGGCAAAGCAATGCACTGGGGCCCCTACCCACCCATACACGGGAAAAAAATTTAAATGGTCAATAAAATTAAATGCCCATCAGACCTCTCACACATGCAGAGAGACTGGTCTGAAGCCGGCGGATGAAGTGAAGCTGGGACTGAAGTGAGTACTCGTCACCGGGGGGGGGGGGAAATTGGGAGGGGGAGGTTAGATCAGAACACAGTGCATCGGCGGCTGGCTTATAAAAATATCACAAATTTACCAACTGGCCACGGCTGCAGGGGGCAGATTGGCGGGCCCCTACAAGCTTCGGGCCCTTAGGCAACTGCCCAACAAGCCCAATGGAAGAGATGGCCCTGCCTGGTGAGGATTGAGCTAAGGGCCTCATTTATTAACGAGTTTTATCACCAGAACGAGTGATAAATGTCACTGTGTATGATAAATGGTGCTCCAGCCAATCAGCTCCCAACTGTCAACTGTTAGAAAAATGACAGTTGGGAGCTGATTGGCTGGAGCACTATTTATCAAATATAGTGACATTTATCACTCGTTTTGGTGATAAAACTCGTTAATAAATGCGGACACTGCCATAGCAACCGTCTGCTCTTAGCCAAACAGTGCTTCCCCATTCATTGCTATGACAGTGTCTCTGAGTGACTTGTCATTTCTCGCTGGCACTGTATGTACACAATGGGCGGAATTCAATTGTTTTCGCGGCTCGCATCTCCCGTCTAAAGTGACAGGAGATCGCGGGCCGCTATGCAATTGTTCTAGATTTTCGTGCTGATCGCGCCCAAAGTGGTCGGGTTTAGCAGCGTAAAGCAGCTATACCCGACCAAAGTGCTGGGCGCGATCGCGAAAAGTGATGTTTGGGCGCCCAAACATGTCACTTTTCGCACATTTCAGCTCTCATCCCCCAGGGGCTGCGAGCTGAAATGTAGCGCTGGCAGCTGATCGTGCCCGACAGGAGCAAGAATTGAATAGCTCCGTCGGGCGCGATAGGGGCTGGAATCAATTGAATTCCGCCCAATGTGTCCAGTGTGTGCCAGTGAGGTTAGGTGGTAATATTTTTATTTTCTCAAGACCTACAGTATGTCCGGACATGTTTGCACTTGTTGTTCCACAAGTGCCAGCATCCCGGAAGGCTGCATAGGACTTGTAGTCCACCTGAAATAACCAATATTATTAACTAAGGTATTACTATAAACCCTGCGGGGAATAGTCCTGGGATTTCTGACCAGGGCTGGGGCGGGTGTCTACATTTTATTTTGTGGTCCCCACATTCCAAGAAATTCCAGCCCTTGCTGACCAGTTTGGGGCTGGTAAATATAATGGCGGAGGGACCCCACACTGCGTCCACCCTGCTATGGCATTTTCTCCCTGGCTGGTTCAGCTAGTGCTAGTTATTGGTAAATAGGGGGAACACCACACCATGTTTCCAGAACCAGTTCAGACAGAGAGGTCCGGGCTGGTTACTGATTTGGGGGATCTCCAAGCATTATTATATATTATTTAACTCTTTGTTAACTTTTAACCTAATGAAACCTACACAGATCATAGTGATCTGCAGTGCTTCTGTTTTACTGTCATTTGTTAACTTCTATTTGCCATCGGTTTTGAACTGAAAATTCAAACCGATGGATTTTAGAGCTGCAAAAAATGACTGACATCGATAAATTCTAAATACTGTAATTGTATTGTATTTACACAGCTGAAGGCCGTCGATGTTCGTCCGTAACCTTTGATTTTGTTTTAGAACCGAAACTGACAGTTAGTAAAGTTACCCCTTAACCACATACCTGGCACTAACGCATGGGATCATGCGACCACAGCCAACTAGGCTTCAGCTAATACAGTTGCATCCCATGCATCTGTGCTAGCAAACTGTTCCTAGTCTGTAATGGAGGAAATCAGTTCTGCACATGTGTAGAACAAAGCGGGCACTAATACAGTGGGGGCCCATTGGCACTGGGGGTAGGGGGTGGGCTCTACCGCTGCGATGAAATGGGATGAGGGATGATAATTATGGGAATCTTTTGTCACTGGGGGCTATTTCTTCTGGAGGGGGGTGGGAAGTGATTTTACAAAGGGGGCCAAGGGTACGGAGTGGTATATATCTATAATTTTTATGTTTAAATATATATTTCCAAAATACATATTAAACTTTATTACATTAAAAAATAAAATTTTTGTTAGGGGGGGGGGGAGTTGTTAGTTAGGTGGTTAATGTCTCTCTCACAAATAATACACTGGTGCAATTAGAAAACCCAAAAGAAATAGCAAAAAACACAATGCTCAATGTGTTCATGTTAAAACAAGTATACTAATATACAAACAAGTTTGGAATTACACTGTCTCATTTCTATCAATACCTCTAGGTGCAATACCTTTACTCTGTAGCGCATGCAGACAATCGTGGCCAACATGAACCATTCATCCATAATTTCTATTTGCTCCTAATGTTTCTCATCAAGGTCTCATTCCTCATTACGTCAAACTATTCTTAATCATAATAGGCCACCAAAGATGAACATGAGCTCAGATGAATGGAGAGGATATGGGTAAAACTCTTGCCACTCGTGTTTGGGACAAGATCCAGGCAAGCTTCTAAAAAAAACTCCATCTCCATTAAAGTCGCTAAAATGCTTACAACATTTTCAACTATTGGTATCTATTGCCTAAATGTCTACACTCCATTTTCCCAAATACATCACCTCTTTGCTGTACTCTCTGTAGTAATGGGGGTACAGTACCTTGTGCCACAGTTGTTGACAATGCCACAAATAAACCACTCTCTGGTGGGAAATTCACTGCTTAGTTCAGATAATCGCAGCCATCCAGATGTGTAACTCCCTCTCCTATTCATGACTATCTCATCCTATTCCAAGCAGCTCCAACCTGTGCACAAACTGACAACACACATTTTAAGTCCCACTAAATG
Organism: Taudactylus pleione; assembly: GCA_031769625.1. Taxonomy (NCBI): domain Eukaryota; kingdom Metazoa; phylum Chordata; class Amphibia; order Anura; family Myobatrachidae; genus Taudactylus; species Taudactylus pleione. The sequence goes on along the minus strand of JAUIMM010000555.1, from coordinate 4,793,757 downwards.
TCAAATTGTTGCACGCTGGAGGGATCTAAAATCCACCGCTTCATCTATTTCATTAATAGAGTTTGTGATGGATGGAATATATTTCTAGCATTATTCATTACACACAGCAAATTTTACAGTACTCTGAACCCTTGGACCTCTTATTATAAGGCTATTACACCACTCTATGACTAGATACATTTTTCTTTACTCTATTCAACACATACGGATTGACTCCTCACCCTTCCATTTCCCCATCCTTCTCTCTTCTGGATTTTCTATTCTCTGAAAACAGTCAGTTGTGAGAAGGGCAGCTTCTCATCCCAAGGGGCACAACTGACTGTTCTCATTTTGTTCATGGTATTTGTACTGTAGTTCGATGGCTGTTGATACCTTGTTGAATATGCCTCTGAGCCTGATTCAAAGATGCTGATGTTTTCTCAAATGGCCAATGTTTTCACTACTGCACACAGTCGTTTTGTGCATGTGCACGATGGACTTGCGATGGATTTATTTGCAAAGTATGTAGTTGTTAAGGCTCAGTGCTTCTTATATCCATATTCCATTCTGCGCTACCATAGGGTTACTCATAAGTCCGATGGTTCTGTCCAGTACACCAGCAGCAGAACTGCGATGCTGTTGGCAGGCGTCTCAAACAAATCCCAGCAGCTATGACAATATTTTCGCACAGCCGATGCATATGTACAAAGACACAGTTGCAATGGCATTTGTATCCATCTCTGAATCAGACTCTGTTCCATCCTTATTCTCTTCCCCTCACCCATATTTATTTCTTCTGCATCCCCCCTAGCTCTCCCACATACAGTACAGTGCTGTTTGAAAAATGTAATTAACAAAATATAAATAAAATTAAAAACCACATATGGGCCTATTTATCAATTATTACTTACTGGATATCCCCTCAAAACATCAGTTTTCTGGGGATACCTGCAAATAATAGGTATCCCTATTAATGTACAGTGTCTAAAGGGGATCACAGAGCACTGCTATGGAGCTGCTTTCTTGTCAAATTAGATCCGGAATGTGATGCAATCACTTTACTTTTACCCATCACAGGGACTGGCTCCTGTTGAAGGCCTTGTCCCTGCATGTCTGAGATTATCATTGCGGCGGTAGATATTTTCCTATTGCCGCAAATGGCTGTGATAAAAAATTATAACTTTTGGGTCAAAAACCTGATAATTAGTAAATGAGTCCCATAAACTGATAACTAGATGGGAAGTCAGTGAGTAATAATTAGTGTCATCTCCATATACCACTAAAAATACGCTGTAGATAAGTTTTGGCATGAAAAAGGTTCCTCCTAAGGCAATTCAGAATAGTGTTTTCAAATGTTTTATTTATTTGATTAAGGCAGCTTACAGTAGAATGCAATATAATCTATGTCAGTGATGTTCTGCCTCTATGCATTTCATGATCTCCTCAGGTGTACCATGAATCTCCAACTAATAAAGAGTCATGTATAATTAACATTATTAGTTGTTAATCAGAATCCAACATGATTTACATAGGTATACAAATAGAATTCCATTTGAACAAATAAAAGAACACATTTAGCTATCTTACAAACAGTATTAGTATCAATATTAGCAATTAATCACCAATAAAAACATTGATAAAAAACATTGGGCATGATTAAGCAAGCAACGCACAGGAGAGAACTTATGCACTTGGCCAATGATTATGCATCGCACAGCGCATGCGCAACTAGCCAGTGCGGTCGGGTAAGTGTACGCAGACTACACGCAGCGTGCACACAGACCCCTTCCAAAACTGATTGAAAGGAAGTGCCGTTTGTGGGTGGTGATGGGGGGTGGTTGGCGAACGCAGGTGTGCCTGTTCATTGAGACGCCGTTTTAGGGTGTGCATAAATTAGCCACTGCTGTGCCGCACGCAATGACGAGATTCCGTGCACACAGGAAGTTGCCAAGATCCTGCGCGAGGTCTGATCAACCACTATTATACAAATGTGGTCAACGGTTTCTGATGTTTACGCTATCTTGCATACTCATCAGACTTTGACTAAAGGGAGATGGACGGCTTCATATAGGGCTGGGCGTCTACATCTTGCGCTGCTGTCTCCTTGCGTATGCATTGATTAGCATCTTCTCGCAGCGGCCGGGTGCGTGCGTCTGCTAGCGTGTGTTCCTTGCTGAATCAGGCCCATTGTTCAAGTCTGCTAAATGCATATGGCTTATTCGTCCATTGTACATAATAAAATTATGTATGTTTGTATATATATGTAGTCCAATAATTTGTGGAAAGTAAAAATTTAATGCTAACCAATTAAAGGTTTTATATTAAAACAAAACACTAAAAAAATAATATAACCAAATACATTTTTAAAACATTACTTTCCACTGTAAAATTGTTTGGACTGTGCAAATTGGCAATATTAGTTTAAATATCTGAAATATTTTCCTTATCTGTATCTATGTATACTGCTGGTGTGTCTTGTTCTTGAACGTACCACTTTCTTTACAGCTATTAGAAAGAGTTCTATAAAACTAAGGTACAGTACCCCTACATCTGCTCAAACTCTGGAAGATAGACATGGTGGAAAGTTGGAAACTATAGAAGCATTAATACAATGACCAGCCAACTTCCACCTTTAGCATTTCTTACAGTACTTTTTTCATCTTAATTTCTATGTTTTAAGCCTAACTTATATCTTATATTATTCATGTGAGTGAGGGGACATCAGGAACAATGTATTCACACATCAATTGAATAGAGGAAAAATTATGTGACTTTGTAGGGGGAAAACTCCTGAACCCAGTATTACCACAAGTTACCAATAACAGATTGCCAAGGCAGCTGAGTATTGTTGGGAGCAGTAAGGATTAATACACTGCTTCACCAAACCAGTCTTGTGCAAAGTAATGGGTTGGCACGTCATAACACAGATACACAACGTGACTGAAAACTCATATTTGGAAAAATAAAATTTGAACTACAACTTCATTAGGGAACAGGAATGGGATCATAAGGCTGATCCACATATATCATTTGGGTCCCGAACACAAAAAGATTAAAAACCTCTTGTCCTGTCTTCCCACTACCAGTCTATCCAGGATGAGTAAGCCTGAAATGCCACTGTGCATCGCAGTGCGTGTGCTCGAAGACTCCACTGCAATTGGAACTGTGATCACAGTGACTACGCAAAACCCATCACAGAGTGATTGACAGGGAGTGACCGTTTAGTGGGGGTGACGGGGGTGGTTGGCAAAACGCAGGTTAGCAATTCCTGAATAAGTGTGCATGAGGCTCTGATTGTACTCAATGTTCCCGATGGTTTTGCAGACTTGCAAAGTGTTACGGATGTGTGTAAGGTAAAGTGGGTGTCCTTATGTTTGGCTGCGATGGCATTGCAGTTGCAATCATTAGCATATTTCCACAGTGAAGACCGCGTGCGTACTTGCAACTGCTATCGCAATAGTGATCCACTTGAATCAGGCCCTTCATTTGTTAGTCACTTCTCTGCAGGGTACATAATGACTATATATATATATATATATATATATATATATATATATATATACCACCTAAATCAGTGCAACACGGCTGTAACTCAATGTTGTGCACTACCAAATTTGTGTACCATAAATATATATATGTGTTTTTTTTGTGTGTGGACTGCACTCACCAGTCTTCATAAAGTGACGTTTAATTAATTTAGCAGCATAACTAGATTACAGCATCTATGTCTCAATCTTGACAAAGGTCCATGTGTAGGACTGAAACATTGATTTTGTAATATTGTTAAGCTGCTAAAATTAATTAAAAGTCACTTTACGTAGACTGGTGAGTGCACCCTGTGTTTGACTTTTTTGTATTGGTGAGGACTTTCGAATGAACCCCAGCAAGTTCAACATATCAACGTTAGTGTGGACCAATTTGGATCTTCGGTATAATATTCATATATATATATATATATATATATATATATATATATACACCTTAGCCATATAATTTGTCCCCTTATTGTAATTTAGCACTGTTAATGGATGTTGTGATATTGTGCCCTGGTGTGTTGGATTATAAAGCCACGGAGTTGGTGAGTTTGTGGTACTGGTATGATCTAGCCAGACCCATGGATGCATGTAATAAAGTAGCACTGTTGATAATAATACAGAGACATGTTTTGTCTAATCCTGTCTATGATGTATGGGGGATGTGTCCACGATTGATGACACAGCACAAGTTTGTTACCTAGCAACTGGACGGTTGTGGCACAGGAACTGCGGGAGGTCACATGCATCATGATGTATACCCAGGTGACGCAATACAGAGGGCATCACTACCGGCATCGCTGCTACGATAGGATACAGCTGAGTTGTGGTGTTTAGAGGTAAGGTGGTTATATATGAGGCACTTGACACACATGTCTGTTAGACTAACTGGTGACGGAGACGCCGCCAGCTGCATGTAGATGTTGGTAAGTTGATTGCTATGCTGAAGTCTTGATAAAGGTCCTACGGGACTGAAATGTAGACGACGATTACGATGGTGCTTGGACTATATTGCTGACATTAAATGAATAAGCGTACTGCTTTTGGTGAGTGCTTCTGTTTTCCTTCATACACATGGAGAATATCTTGGATTTATATAATGTATGTATATATATATATATATATATATATTACTGTTGCTGAGGTTTAAATCTTGAAGTTAAGTTTTATTATGTGATGTCATACAAATCCATCCAGTGGAAGGCCCGGAACAGGCTCCCTGTGTCAAAGTTATTCCTGGCGGACTCCAACCAATCCATTAGGCATCCTAGTTCTCATCCAATTCCATCCAGCAGAAGGCCCAGAACAGGCTCCCCTGGTCAAAGTTCTGCCCAGCATACACCAACGGGAGGTCCGACCAAGACCTCAACCCACTAGTATGTCTTCTGGGATCCAATGTTACCACTCTGTGAAGTTTTTGTTCAAATACATCGAGTAGAAAGCTCAGTATAAGCTCTCAGGGTTAAAGTTCTACCCAGCGTACACCAACACAAGGTTCGACCGGAATTCTTACCCACCTAAAACCTGGCCAGGATCCAACTGGAGCACCTCTTGTTGGTTTCATCCCAATTGGTGAAGTGGTGTCAACTGGACAGATAAGGAAACAAACAAATAGACCAATGAATTTTATATATAAGATTTGTCGATCTGCCACATTGTTGCTATGTGGTTTAATAGATTACTTTTTTGATACTAAATAGCTACAGTATGTAAGATTTGTCAGCTTTACCTTGAGAGCTGTGGAAGATATTCACCAACAAACAAAGAAACTGATATATATATATATATATATATATATATATATATAGTGTAAATATATGGAATACCAACAGCGGCATCCCGACTGTAAGAATCCTGACAACATTAGGTAAGTACCATAACACTAACCCTTATCCCTACCCCTAACCAACCCTCCCCGATGCCAGAACCTAACCTCCCCCCAGTGCCTAAACTTAACCTTCCCCTCCCTGCACCCTAACCCTCCCCCCCTTAGTTCCTAACTCTCCCCCTAGTGTCTAACTCAAACCCCTAACCATAAAACTAACCCTCCTCCTAACCCTTGATAATTACCTCCAGGATGATGGCGGTTAGGATTCTGGAGCCGGGAGCCAGACTATACTTGGGATTCCAGCTATAGTATTTTGACCATCCCATCAGCCAGGATACTGACTATATAAGGAGGTAGTCAGCATCCCGGTAGATGTCAATGGTCAAAATATAAATGTATTTACAACTAGGTATTTGAAGGCCCCATGGCAAAAGTTTGTAAGGGTCCTCATGTACCACCCAATGGTGAAAAATATATAACACATGTAACTTTGACAAGGAAGGGCCCCCCTAAGCTCTGAGACCACTAGCAGCTGCACCCCTTGCACCTATGGTAGTTACACCTTAAACTGGTGAGTGCACCTTATTTGATTCAATGCACTTGGAGCTGCTATGCTCTCTAAAGGTTGCTATTCCAGCATTTTTGAATACAGTGACGTGAGTGTGGACCTACAAATGATATATATAAATATATGTGTGTATTACATTTATAACTAAGAGGGCATATGGCGTCCTCATTCCGAATTACTGTAAAATAATGAAAAATCAAATATATCTCATCAAGACAATACTTAAGATCAGAGATGTATGCTGGTCCATTTTTGCTGTTTTGGTTCTAATTTGTTGTCCAGTTTTGGTTTTGCAAAAATGCTGTGACTGGTTTTGGTTTTGTATTTTTTCCAAAAATTGTCAAAAAAGCTAAAATCACATAATTTGAGCCTTTTTTGTTTCTGGAGTATTAGTAACCTCAATAACATTCAATTCCAGCCAATTTTGACCACCTCACAATATTGTTTTTGTCCAGTTTAGGCCAATAGGTTGCACCGAGCTAGCAGAGGGGAGGCATTTACAAAGAACATTTACTCATTCACATCAGTCCTTGCCCCAGCTGAACTCTTTTGTGGCCATAAAAATTTTTGGACATTTTTGGCATTAATCAACTGCTTGTAAAAGATTTCATGCAGCTGTAGTAGTTCATCTTCCCTACATGGCACATCTAGGAAACAGCATGGCACTGCAGTGGCAGGCAGAATAGCAGTTTAATAAAATATGACCCCATAGAAAGAACCCAAGAATGTTTACATTAATCAAGAACTAGGTGAGAGGCCCAAGGGAGATGGATTATGTATGTAGTTGAAGACAGGGAACAGCTGATTTGTAGTAAATTTAATTTACGTTTTGGATGCCAAAGCAAATTTATGGGGGAGGAGGGGAGGAATTTTCAGTGAAAATTCACTCATTCACATCAGTCCTTGCCCCAGTTGAGCTCTTAGTGGTTCCGATTTTTTTTTGTTAAATCAAAGGGGCATGCAGGAGATGCTGTCTGTGTCCATAAAAATATCTGGACATTTTTGACATTCATCAACCACATGTAGAAAATTTCAGCAGCTGTGGCAGGTCAACTTCCAACATGGCACATCTAGGAAACAGAATGGCAGCAACTTTTCATTAATGAAGAACTAGATCAGTGGCCTGAGGGAGACAGAGTATGCATGTAGTGGAATGCAGGGAAAGGAAGGATTGATTAATTAGTAAATTTAATTACATTTTTTAAAAGAAAAGAACATTTATGAGGGAGGAAAAGGAGGATCTGACAGGATCCAAGACCCAGCTGGGGTTTTCCCGCCAGGCTCGGATTCAAAATTGAGCCAAAACGTCATCATCCCAGCATTGGATTTGGGTTCCATTTCACACTGGACCAGCGGAAGGAGAGCTCACACTAGACTGCCAGGGCAGAAATTAATTAATGATAACAACCGGGTGAACATGTCCCTTGTTTTGCTCACCCAATATATTTGGTAGAACATATTTTTTTTTAAAATGAAAGGGGCATGCAGGAGATGCTGTCTGTGGCCATAAAAAATTCTGGACATTTTTGGCATTCATCAACTGCATGTAGAAGATTTCAGCAGCTGTGGCAGTTCAATTACCAACATGGTACATCTAGGAAAGAGAATGGCACTGGAGTGGCAGACACAATGGCAGTTTAATAAACTATAACAATATGTTTGTCATCTACACAAAAAGACAGTCAGCAATGCCCCAATCAGTGCATAATGCAAAGAAAAGAGGTGCAAGATGGAATTGTCCTTGGGCCCTTCCATCCACTGTTATGTTAGATATATTAAACAGGAAATGCACTGTTTAACAAACCAATAACTTCAGCGACATGGACTGCTCTTGTGGCTAAAGTGATTGTTTTGTGGGGGCCCAATCAAACCAAGCTACAAATGGACATAAGGCAGCTAACAGTATTGTTAATCCTATCTACAGTTGGAACTGGAAAAGGTAATTCTGCTCATTTGATTCCTCGCCCTCATCAGTGTGTACATCATCCTCATACAATATTAATTCATCCCCGCTGGAATCCCATTACAGGTAACTCTGTATTTTTTTTTACATATATGATGGTAAAGGTCTCCCTCATGGAATTTCCAGTTCATTTTTATGAACATCATCATTTCCACATTTCGAGGAAGTAGCCTCCTATGCTGGTTACCGGCCGTGCTGAAAACTCTTTCTGAGTACACAGTGGAGGGTGAGCAGCTAAGGTAATGCAAAGCCAGTCTGACAAGGGCCTATAAAAAGCCTTTTTGTCTTTCCAGTAGTCAAAGGGACTTTGTGACATGCCTATGTGTATGGTGTCATGAAAATAATCCTCCAACATTCTTTGGATGGTGACCTTATCAGAAGGAGTCAGGGTATGGGTGTAACAAATTTTTGGCAAATCTTTTAGATTGGACCAGATGTCACAAATTGACTCCTCTGCATCACCACTGAGTCTTTTGGGAAAACTGAGTTTTTTCCAGACAGCTGCTAGAGAAACCAGGAGCTCTTTGCATCTCTTAAGATCTGGGTCAGTTGAAAATAAAAACATGACATATGACTTAAACCTATAATCAAGCACAGTCACCAAAATGTAGTTATCCAATTTGAAGATATTGGCAACCCTTGAATCCTGGCAAAGCAAACAAAGGACTTGATCTACAAGTCTGACATACCTAGTGGAATCACTTTTTTTAATCTCCTCCTTCAATTTCTCAGCTGATTTTCCAAAAGCCTAATAAGGGGAATCACTTGACTCAAGCTAGCAGTGTCTAAACTCGGTTCAAAGGTGCTTAATTTGAAGGGTTTGAGCACCTTGCACAAGATGGAAAGCATTCTTCACTGTGCTGTACTAAGGAACAATCCCCCTCCTCTCCCAATGTCCCAATTTGTTGTTCATCCATCTGCTGAAGCATATAAAGGGTGGAATTCCACCTGGTTACCACCTCTTGCTTCAGCAGGACAAATTCAGCTGTTCTTGCAGCTGCTCCAATCTCCTGCATGCTGTGGCTTCTACCAACAAGTTGATTGTGTGAGAAAAAAATGGGATGTGTTGGAATTCATCCAGCTGTAATGCTCTCACAATTTTTGTGGTGTTGTCAGAAGTCACAAATCCTGAGGAGAGTCCAAGTTGGGTAAGCTATGACATACCTTAGTTTTTCTAAGAGGTTGTCAGCAGTATGCCTCTTAATGAAGCTGGTGATACACAGAGTAGCCTGCCTCTGAATGAGCTGGCATTGTTTGTTAGATACTGCTGCTAAAGACTAATCACCCACCCAATGCGCTTTTACAGTCATGTAATCTTTACTTTGCCCACTACCGCTTGTTCACATATATGTGGTTAGGTGGACAGTGGGTATTTTGTAGGCCAATAATTAAGTTTATTTTATAATCCTGGTACAGCCAAGGAATGGCTTTTTGGGTAAAATAGAACTGAGATGGAATTTGGTTCTGGGGATACAAGACCTCAATTAACTGTGTGAAACTTACTGCATTAACGGTGGATATTGGACACAGCTCTAATACTAGCATAGCCGTGATGGCATAAGTAATTTGCTGTGCAACTTGGTGAGTGCTGTCATACTTGCTTCCCCTTGCAAAGGATTGCTTCACAGTCAGTTGTCTTTTTAAAATACTAGTCTTCTTGGTCCCCCTCTGGGATGAAGATCCATCACCAGCAGCAGCAGGCATAGTGCTCAAGGATTCTTCTGAGGAATCCTGGATAGTCATCTAGCTTTAAAAAAATTGGATGTAGGACTACCTCTGATCATTATTGTGGATATTGAGGATGAAGGTATTGGCAGTAAATAATTCAGGTTCTTGGATCTAGTTGAACTTGTCAGAAGGGAGCTAGATGATGTTGGACTACTTGTTGCTTTTTTTTAGCACCAGTTTCTGATGTTTATTTTATTTACTTGCAATTAATTAATATACCATATAGATCTCTCACACTGTGTGCAAATATAAATCAATATACAATAAAAACCCTGGTTGACAGTACCTACTTATGTGACAAGTTTCTTTAAAGGATTACCATTCACCAAGCGGTAAATCAGATGCGAGCACTCATATCAGCCACTGGATCTTCAAATAGGCTTTGGTTTGAGCAGCACAGCATGCCTAACTGGTGAGCATGGGAGACGGAGGATTTGCTGGTGCAGCGTCAACTCAGCTCCAGCAGCTGCCTTGGAGACCTGAGAAGCCAGATCCACCATCAGCTGTATTACAACCTAACTGCAGGTACTTTGGATTCATTTCCTTGTAACATCTCAGCTTGTCCATTCATAACCAGTCTAATTGGATATCAATGTGGAACTTTTAAACTGGATCAAGTATCACCACTATAGCAACATTAACACAATGTTGCTATATAAGTGATGTGTGCACACACAAGAGACTTTTTTATAATTGTCATCATTGTAATGTTTGCATAGTTTTCATTACTTATTTGGAAAATATATATATATTTTTATGTTTTTTATTGTGTATTGATTATATATTTGTATACAGCGTGAGAGACCTATATGCTATATTAATTAATTGCGAGTAAATACAATAATTTACCTTATGATCAACGGAGCCTTGTTTGCTATATCTAATTTTCTGTCATTTCACAATTGATAGATTTTTCACTAGCACAGTCCTTTTAATTTATATTTCTCTGTCAGTTTAGGTAATGGGTATTTACAAATCCCATATTTGAGGAAATGCAGCTTTAATTTACTATATAAAATATACCAACTAATTCTGTATTGGGACTATAGAAAAATAATTGTTGTGGTAGACAAGCGCTAGATCAATAGTTTATTTTTTCACAGTTTCTAATGTTGTCAAAATGTTTTAATAAGTTCATTGCAAATGACGTAACAGGGAGGAGGTTCCTAGATGTTTAACTACCTCTACTTTCTGTGGGTTTACAAACACTACAGATGGCTTGACAATTGTTGTCAGGATTTAGGTAAAAATAATGCAACACATAAGAAGTGCATTTGTTGGTCCTATGCCCAGGCATGACAATGGCTTTCCTCTTATCATGGCCAAGAGCTGCATTCACTGGTGCCTAACTTACACAAACAACATCCTCATCCTCATTATTGCCGACATCAGCTTCACAAATATCCCCCTCATCCTCTTCCACCTCCCTGGTAGCATCCTCAATTTTTATGTCATCAGCAATACTTCTGCTGCTCATGCCCACATTTGCAGAAGTGGTGGAAAGTGGCTTTTCTGTGAGTACAAGAGTATCAGGAAGGTCAGTCTCACACATCATACTCGTGGACACACTTATACTCTCCTCAGGGATTTGTCACATTTCAGTTTCTGAATGCAGTTTGTTCTTCTACCTTAATGATTTTAATTTTTTTTACACCTCTTCTACACTCTGAGTGATAAGGTCTTGCACTGTCATGAAAAGCAGAGGAAGATGCCTCACTGACACTTGCAGAACCACCACTCATTAATAAAGGCCAAGGCCTCTGTGTTTCCTAGCCACTACGTGTGGTGAATGGCATGTTGTCAAGTTTATGTTTTTCTGCACCACACTTTCCCTTTATTCTGTGTTTTTTTCTTTAGCATTGCATATTTTTTTTTATTTCAGATGCCGTGATTAAGACCCTCTATGCACTTGAGCATTGGCTTTAGTAGATGACGTTGAAGATCTAGCGTTGTTGTCATTGCTGGTGGCGTTATCCATTTTTCAATTCGCAGACCACTGCATGGCTTCTATATTCAGCATGTGAACAAAGCACACCAAACAGTACAAACAATACAATTTTTATTATATCACAGCTCTACTCCTGCGTGGACTGGAGCCACAGGGTTTATATATGCACATGAGCAAAACAAAGTGCTCAAAACAGTGCAAGCAATACAATTTTTTTTTAAAATTATTTGATGTTGCAGGTGCAGCTCTATTCAAGCAGGGCTTATATATGCACATGAATGTCTTACTGATGATCACAACACAGCCAATACAGCGGAGTACAGCACAGCATACAGCGGCATGCACCCCCTATACACATTTACTAAACAGCACAGCCACTGGTGACTTTTTATGAGCCTATACAGCAGAGTACAGCACGGTAACATGCACCCCCCTATATACATGTTAACTAAGCAGCACAGCCTATACAGCAGAGTTAAGCGCAGCATACATCAGTGTGCTTGACAAAGAAATGGCACCGAGTGCCATCCATGGCGCCTTATATGGAATACAAAACCCACAAAAATCCAATGCAGTGAGGATGACGTTTTGCCTCGAAGTGGAATCCGAGTCAGGTGGGAAGATCCGAGATGCTGCTCGTATGTACTCTGATTCCCAATGTTCGGGCGGGTTCGGATTCTAAGGAATCCAAGGAATCTCTACCGCTCATCTCTACTTAAGATATATACTCAAAAAGCTTAAGTTTAAAATCAGAGCACAAACACAAAATGTTATGTTTAATATGAGATAATACTGTCACAGTGCTCAGACAGTCAAAATAATAGGAAATATACCAATAAGCTCCAGGGAGCTTTTCTCTTCCATTGAAATGCACAATCTTTTGGGCACAACTTACTATAACTGGGCCATGAAGCTGATTAGGAGAAGCGTCTGTGAAAGGAACAATAAAAAAGTCCAAATGTTGTTGTCAATGGTCAGTGTTAAAAGCAACATATCAGAAACTATTTTTTTTTATCACTTTATTAGTTTATTTCCTTTTAACTAATACAGTTATAAAATTGATTTGTCTTTTATTTAAGGTATTATATTCTGTCCTCTGTCATAGTTATAATTATCTTTTCATCCAGTAATTTGTGACAACCCTTGACTAAATACAGTGACACACTTGGGTGTCAAGGCTGCCTGTTGAGAATCAATGGTTTAGAACGATAAATTGAATATTTTAATCAAAGACAATTTGAAGTACATCTCTGAATGTCAAAAAGCCTTTCAGAAATATATCCCACAAGAATCATCTCTGGCGACTGAACAATTGCGTGATGTGTAAAGCTATCAGACAACTGCAAACTGCCAAGTGACAGCAGTGATATATATATGCAGTTGTGTACAGAAAATGGATGCACACTGTGTTTTCTCAGTCACATTGGATGTGGTCGATTGTATTGCACTGGTCTCACCTCTTTGCAGATTAAACATTTTCACAAATTGGGCATCTGTGGGTCTTCTGCAGCTTTTCGCCTCAGGCACACCATCCATTCCTACTATGACTGCACTCCTCCAAAAGCATTTCCATATACACATAGTGAAATCTTGAAATTAACCTTGGCACGTGGAAAAAATTGTAGAAAAGGAAGATTGCATTCCAAAAACTCTTTACAAGAAACATGACGCATAGAAAATATAATGTATAAAATTACATTTTGGATTGTGCTCACAGGCTGAAACATACGCAAATGAGTTACAGTCAATTAAATAAGATAAATGTGTTGTATACTTTGCTAAAATGAATGTCAATGTAGCTGGCAGCAAACTGTGCATTCAGCAGAACTGTCTACCACTGATATGTATGAATACATAGACAGGCATAGACATGCTTTCAGATACATAAGTAACATACATAACGAGTTTATAGAATATTTCTTTTGGGCGACAAAAATAGAAGTCATCACAGCTGCGAGCAGTGCTAATGTACACTGTGTGGCAGCTGATGATGAGCTGTTTTCTACCTGTACTGGAATATTCCGATGTGGTTGGGAAGTTTGAGCTAGTATACAGTATAATAACTTGTTATACAGCCAATACTAATATATTTATAAATCCTAAAAATCCTATATTTTGACATAAATCATTAGAGATTATTGCATATTATAATGAATGATATGTAATGTGTAAAAATTAGAAGACTAATACCATGTAGTTATTTAATTGGATATTAAAAGTATAATATCCTTATAATTTACAGTAGAGACTACATTATTATTTATTATCAGTAGATTATATACAGTAGCACCAGCATATTACGTTGTGCTTTACAATTGGGAACAAAACAGTATTAAAACAAGAATGTGTAATAACAAGCAAAGTGGTAAGAGGGCCCTGCTCACAAGCTTGCAATCTACAGTGTCTTGTATATAATTGATTACATATAGTACCAATTTCACTATATTCTATTGTTAGTCTAGCAAGAGCATGTACACTGAAATGCCTCATATTTGCTCCTCACATTCTGATCAATATGTTACAATCACTGGGTTCACAAACTAGATTTGTATGTGTAATACAGTATATAGAGGAATAATTCACATTTGTGAAGTGGATAATCAGAAAAAACTAAATGATTTATACCCTACATTAGTGATCTATAGTTTTTGAGTTGAACTTTGAAAAGGTTGATGGTCTCTTTAGCTATAGTGATGTTAGCACTTAGCACCAACAAATTATTATTATTATTTTTTTTTAAATATAGTCATTAGTACCATGGTCATGTAAAACAAGGAAAGATAGGATATTAAAAGTCAATGGAATAAAAGCTCAGAAAAAATATACATTTCAAAATATTATTATATTTTTTATGGAGTTTTGTGGCACTATAATGAAATGCCATTGTCTAGCTAGCTTTTAACATATTCAAGGCTCAATCCAGCTCATTGTATACCAACGACCTTGTTTCTTTTCATTCTATCGAAGGATTTCAGGCACCAGGTACTGCCAAAAAATCTAGTTGCTAATGACTACTAACAGCTTTTACCTCTGAAAAGAACAAGTACTCAGAATATATAGCTATGTCCTTATTGTCCTATTGTTGTACTGACACACTTGAGGATCAGTATTTATTGAGCTGCCATAGAAATAATCAGGATGTTATCACAACATAAAAAATGACCTCGTACAGCTTACAGAGATCTTAATTACTGAAGCATTCACATGTATAGTAGGAGTTGCTGGTAAAAATAAAAAGTTATCTTTTCTGTTGGTAAATAAGTTCAGTGTTACTTTAAAACCTGCTAAAAATATAGTAGGGCACCAAAGTCATTATTTAAATAATATAATTAAGTTTGACAGATCTGAACAAAATTAAGAAAGTAAAAAAAGTAATTTTTAACATTTAATTAATCTAAAGAAGACATTATAGATGTGCGCATTCGCATTGCTGAAATCCGAAAACACCCAAACTTGGGGTTTCCGAGGGGATACGAGTCTCGGCTCAGGTCTTCCTACCAAACTCTGATCTCTTAACAAGGAATAACTTTCCTTTGGATTGCATTTAAGAGTCCCTCCCTCGTGATCAGGTGCCATTTCACACAGGAGAGTATACAGGGAAGATGTGGGCTGTAGGTCATACTTGCCAACTCTCCATGATTGTCAGGGAGACTCCCTGAAATAGCAGCAATCTCTCTGATTGTACTTTACCCCCATTATGTAGCTGTTATATAAAAAAGAAAACAGAGGAATATACATTTAAATGCATTGGTTATAAGGAACAATGATCCCTATGGCTACATGCATTTTCTGAAAAGTTTCAGTGTGTTTTCATTAACAAGTAGTTCTTACTAACTGTTTTGGGACTCATTTACATTTGGATGTAAATCAATTTTATTGCACACCTCTCAGATGTAGCAATACAGGTCCACTTTACCACCACGCTCTCACAGTTTCCCTGAAATGCTTTTTCAAAACAGGGTAAGTATACTGTGGTTGATTATATAAAAATACCTTTAGGGCACCATTAGGACACTATAGTATAGGGAGAGCGACTGCAAGCATCTTTGTATGAGTGTTTGTCAGACACACTAGTGTCGAAACCGAATAATTGGGTAAGACAGAATCTGTTTGGCAATCAGGAAAACCTGCACGACGCCATCTTGTGAATGGCAGCAAGACTCCATTTTAGAAAAGAAAGCTTACACAAGCGCCATTTTGTCAAAAATACATAGTACACAATCCACAGTGCAAAATGTATAAAAGTAGCAATTTTGCTACTCACAACGCAAAGTTGCTAAAAAGTAACACGAACAGCTTTTTAATAATCTTCCCCAACACATACCGACAGTTTTCAGCACACATAAAAATGACTTCCCAACATGATAAAATCTCACAGCACTATTTTGTAAAAAAAATAGATAGTCAGCCTTCCCTCAAACACATGCAGACAGTGTTTAACACATAAACACTAACTTATTAGCATTTGGAATCCTATACAAAGCCCATCCTGGAGAAAATCCCTATACCATAACACGACACAATATACCGTGGTGCTATGAGCATTTTTACATAAGAATATATGAGCTGTGGCAATTGTAATGTAGCCTAGCTATGGAGCTACACAATTGAGTCCATTCCCACAACCAAAACAAGCAGAATAAAGAGTGAGGCTCCGACTGCACTACTTGGAGCCTCCACCTTGTATGAGAACTAAATTCACTGTATAAACACATTTTGCAATTGCAGTTTAAAAACAGCAGAAAAATGTATGTGTGCTTGTGTATATATATATATATATATATATATATATATATATATGTGTGTGTGTGTGCATGTGGCCCGTCATGCATGGACTTACGTGTATAATATCACACACAGACTTATATTTGAAAAGTAGCAAAATTCCCTGCAACTCATACACACAATGTTAAACAGAACACAGTCAGCTTTTTAGTGATCCTTCCCAAAATCATACTGGCATTGCCACACACACACATAGATGCCCTTCCAGCTTAGTGCTGCTCGCTGAGTGCCCCACCGACCCTCAGATGCACAACGCAATTCAGTGCTGTTTCTCCCCGCATACATACGTTTAAAAGCAATGGTCCTGTAACGCAAAAAAGGATAATTATTACTTGGTTTAGTCGCAATGCTAGCATATAAAGAAATGAATGTTTTCTGTAACTATGGCTTAGTAAATCACAATTGGACCGTGTTTGGTGCCGTACTGATCTACTTTGTTCCCACAGCATTCCGGTGGCATCGGTGAGAAGATCAGAACATGCGGCTATGAAATATGAATGTTAGAGAGAATAACTTATTGAAATGTTGTATGCCATAGTTAGATTAGATTTATTATGCAGCGGGAAGGTTAGCACAATCAGGCTGTTAGAGGCTGGGTTGTGTCTTTGCACTGACCTATGAGTTGTACCGTAACGGAAGAAGCAAGAAGAGGAACCAATGAGAACCTGCCAACGTATTCTATTGTATTGCTTATCCCAGTATGGGTATATATGTGAGTGCTCTGAAACAAGGTGCCAGTCTGCGGTGTTCCTGCGGAGGTCTCATTATTGATGCCGGTATCTGGTCCCAGAGCGCACGCATATGTATTGACTGTACCTTATGACCTAATGTTTGTACAATTTATTTTGCGCTCATTGTTAGATCATAGCTTGGTAACATCTGTACTTTTACCTGAATAATAATCTTTAGCGCGTTGGACCGCTATTCAACTGTCTTAGAGTTTTATTAATGGTATTATAAACACAGCGCTAATTAGCGACATCTTGTGGTTTTAGAAGGTATAGGCAGGTTTTGTCTTAGAGGTTCTAGGCAGGTGAATCTTAGAGGTTTATAGGCAGGAATGTACTAAAGGTTTATTTACGATTCAACAGTAGCTAGCAACTGCATACCAGTGCTCTGCAAACACACATTGTGTGGTGCTGCAAATATGCTCTTGTGTATGATTGTTTGATAAAAAGTGAACTTTTTTCACAAGCATATCTATTATCTACCTACACTGCAATATATTATGCTTTAAAGTTGCATTTATCAAGTACAATCTATAAAATGATAGGTAGAAGCCGATTGGTTGCCATGGGAAACTTCTCCACTCTTTTCACTGCTTCATACATCTTCCCTTGTGTGTGTTGATATTCCCATCAACTTTACCCCAAAATAGTTATTGCAAAAATATTGGTGTATAAAAAAATTGCCAGTATTTTATAAATAAATTAAAAAATTAGTTTATTGTGTTTTTGAAACACAGTGTATATGACGTTCTTACTGTTTGAGGTGGTATCCCCATCATCTTTACCCCAAAATAATTATTGCAAAAAAGTAATTTTCTTATTCTGGTATTTACAAAAATTGGCAATCTTTCATAAATGAATAAAAAAATTAGTTTGGTGTGTTTTTGAGATGCAACATATATTACTGTACTTGGTGGGTGTTGTCATGTCCCCTTCAGCTGCACACCAAAAATGAAAACTGCCAAAAAATATATTTTTTTGCTGGTGTAAAAAAAAATCTTGAGTCTTTTAATAAAACTGCATGGTAAAGCTAACAGTCCCTCCTCCTCCTATCCCTATCTCATTGTATGTTCACTTGGTGTGGTGGCAGTTAAGTTCAACTACAGTAGCTTTACTCCTGTACTGGTATAAAAAATAAAACCAATCATTGATCAGTCTATAGAAGAGTAGGAACAACCCAGTACTTGTGCGGCCAATGTTAGTACTTCCTCAACATCTACAAAAGGTGGTCAAGGGGAAAGAAAGTATAAAGGGCACTTAAAATCTAAACAGTACTCCACACACAGTGGCAAGGAAAGGCTCAGACCATGGCCTTTCTTTGCGTATGGTGGTCCTGCTGCTGCTGCTTCATGCACTAGAATGCCTATTGAGAAAGCCACTGCCAAACACAGTCAGGCCTCTTACGTAACCTCACATGCAACACCATCTCACACTGAGTCTAAATATGTCACCTTTAAAACAGGCAAATTAGTGCGCAAAAAGATCACTAAGGCTGAAGAGCCAACTGTTTGTTCTCAAACTTTATAGATCCTTGAGGAGAGTCTAAGAACGTCCAGGATTGCTGGTTTCAGCAGGTGTGCATATTCACCATCCACAGACAGTGGCCCCCAACCCAGGTGACTCTGACTTAATGCATCACTCAGGCTCCCCCTACACCACTTACCTCCACTAAAGACCACACCAGGACTTCAGCTGAGAGATCCCCTGCTTGCCACTGCTTCTGAAGCTGGTCTTCAGTTGCTAGGCATCAGAAAGGAGACTTTCCACCATTCTCCTCTCTTTAGACAGTGGCCATTTGCCTACAAGCCGAGCACACACTGGGAACCAAAAGCCCACTCTGCTGCACTGTTGTGATACTGCCACCCCTCATAGTAAGTAAGCCACTATGACCTATATGTTTAAAGGGGACTATACTATACCTTATATCAGTGGATACTACTGAATCCATGCAATTTATGGGGAAGTGCTGTTTGTCAATTTATCTCTGCTATTTGAACACTGCTTGAACTCTACTGATTGCTGTATTCACTATTATATTGAAAATTCTACTCAAAATGTCACAGAGAAATTGCAAATCCTTTGCTACTCCTAGACCTATCAATCTCCATGCTCAGGAAAAGCTGGTTCCCTCACCCCACACTTACCTACCAATGACTAAGCCTTGGGTATAAATTATGTTCCCCTTTCAGATACAACTCTCTCTACTAAAGACGTTATTTCCATAGTTACCAAAAATATTTTAATCTGAAATGAGATCTGTCCTGGCAGAATTTAGATCTGAACTTGCTGATAGGGAGTCCGGCATTGACACCTTAGAGTTTACAATAGTTGAGATGTCCCAGTACCAAAATGTTATGGAACAGGAGTTTACTGACTTTAAGCCGGAGATTGAGACTTATAAAGATCACTTAGAGGACTTTGAATACTACTGTAACTGATGGAATAACATTCATATCTGCAACATCCCTGAGACAGTGACTGCAGAGGCACTTCCAGTCTACTTAGACACACTGTTTCTACAAGTGGTCCCTGATATTACAACTGATCTACTCTATCTTGATCTTGCACTTCACCCTAAGCAGCTACCAAACCAACTGCCATGTGACATTATCCTTCACTTCTACTACTTCAGAGCCAAGGATCAGATCATGATATCAGTAAGAGGTGTTCCTGCAGTGATCTACTCTTGGTCTCAGCTACAAATAATCCAAGACCTTGCTCAATCCACACTTTAGAAGTGATGAGACCTTATCAATGTCACTTATATTATGCGGAAACATCCTATAAAATACAAATTGGGTTTCCCTTTTTAACTCCTAGTCACCAGAAATGGATTGACCCATGTGATTCAGACACCTAAACAAGGTTATTGTCAGGCTTGTGCTTTTTTGTGGAACCGGGGTCAGGGAAAAGTCTGTATAGGAGTCTGGAGGAGTGTAGGTGAAGTTGGCAGGCCTGAAGAGACCATCCGGCATGAGATATAGACAGAGTCTGGTATGCCTCCCTGACCGAGAATCGAACCTGGGTCTCTGCGTAGAGAATGCTGGATCGTGACCACTAGACCATCAGGGACCTCGGTGCTGGTGATAGAATGATGTATGTAGCAGAGGAGAGTGTGGCAGTAGCTTAACCAGGCTGAATACTGGGCTGGGCTGTGTTGTAGATAAAATAAACAACAGTCTTCTTACTTGATAACTGTACTCTGGAAATACTGGAGTGGCAGGCTTGGCAGGGTATTAACCAGGTAGTACTCGGTTGTTGCTGTAGTACAAGATCTGGCATACTCCGATGGAAGCAGAACCAGAATGCAGACCGAACACCGGAATGGATGTTAGTGGATAATCAGGATTGGAACCAGGAAGCAGGAATGGACTGGAATTACCTGTGTAGTCTGTGGATTGGTTAAACAGGTAAGGGGCAGAATCAGCTGTTCAGGATGTGCGGGGATGTGGAGCAGAACCAGTTATACAGGATATACTGGGATGCAGAGCAGAACCAGCTATACAGGATATGCTGGGATGCGGAGCAGAACCAACTATTTGGTATGTGCTGGGATGCAGAGCAGAACCAGCTATTCATGATGTGCTGGAATGCAGAGCAGAACCAGCTATTCAGGATGTGCTGGGATGCAGAACAGAACCAGCTATACAGATTGTGCTGGGATGCGGAGTCTGTACAGTACTTAGGGACAAGACTGCACAGTCAAGTCACAGGTGAATGTAATACTACAACATAACTCGGATTCCACAGGTTAATTGCACTGGTGTGCTTTCAGGATACTTAGCAACAGAGTGGAAGTGCAGGTGAAACACATAGGGGCATATTGAATTGGGTGCGAGAATTGCAAAAACCCACACCTGCGAGGATTTTCCTGCATGTGCGGGTTTTTTTGCTATCCAATTAAGTGCGTTTTTTTCTATATTCCGTGTCTGGAGGTTTTAATCCTCGCACCACCAGAGCAAGTGTGATTTTTTATAAAATCGCTAATTTTAGGAAAAATCAGTGGGACTTGCTCAGGGACCCCAGCGGCACCCCTCCCAATGACTCACCTTCCAAAGTGCTGTCTTCTGCATCCAGCGTCAGGACCCGGACTCTAGCAGCAGCGTTGAGTATGTAGTGTGTGTGTGTGTGTGTCCAGTGTCAGTGTGGCACCCTGAAATGGGTGCAGGGAGAACTATATCTTCCAGCAGCCAATGCCCCTCCCAGCAGCCCCTGGAGCCTCCCAGCAGCCCCCGGGCCTCCCAGCAGCCCCCTCTCCAGTGAGAAGATAGAGGGGAAGCCACCGGGAGCCGTGGAGACCCCCGGGCAGGTAAGTGCAGAATTTTTTTTCTTACTCAACGCAGGGTTTTCAGAGCTGAAAACCCCGCACCACTTTTTAAAATTGGATACCGCCGGTATCAGGAGTGCACATACCCGCGGTAATCCAAAATTGGGTGCGAGGGGTGTGAGGTTTTTTCCTTGCTAAACCTCACACCCAATTGAATATGCCCCATAGTTGGTCATTAGACTCACAGCGGGCAAACATCCAGTCTCAAGCAATGCTGAACAGTTGCTAGGAGAGATACTAGTAGGGAAACTAGTACAGGATGCAGGATGCTGTACTTCTGCTGCCTAACCCAGTGTAGACTAGGTTAGGCAGCAGAAGTACAGCATGATGACAAAACTGCACTTTACAGGATACTAACTACTTTAGGGAAAGTCAGTGTAGCTTAGGCTCAGTGGGAACTGAGCTTAGACGTTGTATTTGGAGCCTGGAGGATATACCCCTGGGTTAGCTGGGGTAGGCTGAGAGGTATCATGTGATGCAGAAAGCTCATGCTGTCTTACGATTGGCTGTGCTGTGGTCAGATGATTGAGACTTATCACAGCAGTACTCCAAGTCAGGCTCTGATGTGGATTGAGGCCTAGTAGGCCAGGAACTATAAAGCCTATACACTTTGTAGGTGACAGAAGATGTGGGCACAATGCCATGGAAGCAGATCAGCAGGCAGCAGAAGCGGTATGTGACCCAGAAGTAGGGGAATAGGATCGGGCTGTGACAGTTATAAACTGATTCAAACCTTTGGATTTTAAGATTAAATTCCTGAGGCCCTGCAGTGACAAGTTGATGACCAATGCCACAGTCCCTGCACACCAAACTTGGAATGGTCAACAGCGTGATTGCCTTCCTGTTTAAAATCCTGGTGTCTTCAACATAACTATATAATTTCAAATGAACTTGCTGTTATTGTACTAAGTTTCCATGGTTTCAATTATTCTTCATTATCCTGTTACAGTTCATATAGTCACCCTATGTCTCAAGAGGTTGTTAGTGGGTATGCCGGAGGATAGGACGCCAGCAGTCAATATACCGATGGCGGAATCCCATCGCCCAGCAAAATGCTGATGCTGCTTTCCCGAAGGGGATCAGGATACTGGCATCAGCATCTCGACCGCTGGAATCTCGAACAATGTATCCTGGTAAGTATGCACATTTAGCCTGGGGTAAGGGGGGTTTAGGGACCCCTGGGGGGAAATTAGGGTTAGGCACACCCCCTGGGGAGGGTTATGGTTAGGCTGTGGGGAGAGGGGTTAAGGTTAGGCACCACCGGGGGTGGTTAGAGTTAGGCACTTCCCCGGGAGGGTTGCACCAATAAGGGAGGGTTAGGGTTAGGTTATTTACCACCGCCGTTGGGATTCTCCACCTTAGGGCTTGCACTGTCCGGTATTTCATACCCAACCCGTCTCAAGGTTCAGATTTATATTTGATGTTTGATTAAGTTGATTTCATTTTCTGGTTCTTACCGTAGCCTGCACTACCATTGACTGGTTTACCAAGTTGCATAACCCATATCGTTTAAAGATTGCTGCATAAGTGTTTTACATTTTATATCAACTAATTTCCTGTCACTTTATGACTACTGTTCTAATTAGTAGATAAACTGTTATATACCCATAAACTATTTTACACTAACTGATGGTTCGTTATTCATGGGATATTAACTATTTTTCGTTAGTGCAAATGTATTTCTTATGTCTCTGCTGGTATTTGTTTTCCTAAGCAAGTTGTTTCCTATTTTTATAGATATTACACCATTCTGCTTGAGATATGTGAGATAATGCTGCATACACATAGCTCTCATTAACCCTTATTACTTGGTCACCTTCTACTACACTTTTCTTATTTCTACATGCTTACCAACCGGCTCTGCTTAATATTATGCTCTTAAAGTGCCTAAATAAACCCAGCCCTGCTATAGATGAGGGTCACTTCACTCACCTTCATTCTCCCTTATCGATACATCTTACATTATATGATCTCACCTTTGTCACTCAATTGTTAGGACCTATATTACCCACCATGAAACTGAAAATTCTTACCCTTAATGTTAATGGCCTCAATTCCCCTACCAAACGAGCCATGGCTATACAATATTACCCCCGATGCAAACCTGACTTCATCATACTATAGGACATGCATCTTAAGGCTCTACATCCCTGTCCGTTATGTAAGCAGTATCTACAAGTCTTTTATTCTTCTATATCAGCGAAGTGTATGGACACTGCTATCAAGATACATCGAGATCTACCAATTATTAATCAAGATTCCATCTCTGATAAACAAGGCTATTTCATTATCCTATAGTCAGGCCCCAATCATACTAGCCTCCATCTATGCCTCAAATGTGCAGCAGGGATCTCTGTATTCCATCTTTATTAACCGCCTCGCTCAACACCCCTGTTCTTTTACTGTCATAGGGGATGACTTCAATGCCACCTTAAACCCTTCCCCAGATAGATCTCGTACAGTCTCAGCCCTACCTGTTCAAGCTGCTTTCTAAAAACCTTCTCTCACAACTCTCTCTCATAGACCTTTATAATGCATTTAACTATTTTTGTATACAAATAAAGAATGTCCAACCTCAGCTTGAACTGAAATTCAAACTGTAAACAATATTGTTTGTTGTTTTAAGTACATAATTATAAATTAAAAAAAATCGCTAAAATACTTTTGTTAAATAGTATTGAAAAATAAATATATTTTTTTAAATACTAATTTTAACACAAATGCTTATGCCTAACCCTAAAATAAATAAATTTACATTTTTGTTTACAAATGTTAATAATAGATCATCTTTCCCTATATTATTCTCTACCAATATTTGGTTATCAACGCACTGAAGTTATGTTAATAAAAAGTAACTAGCTGGAAGCAATGTACACAATTCATCATTGTTATTCATATGTGGCTTATCTGTTGTACAAAACAAGCATAGTTGCCATACTGTACTGTATGTTTAATTTTCAACATCAACTTTAGATTATAAGTTCTAATAACAGGGCCATGTACCCCAGTTTGCAGTCATTAAGTTGACAATCACAATATCGACAGTAGAATGTCAACAGTTATGATTTCAACATAGTTAAAATGTTGACAAAATAAATGTTGACACCTGGAGAATGTCAATATGGACAGAATGCCCCATCACCTGACCTGGGACATTAGTTCTGCCTCATAACAGTTTATGTAGAGAAAGAAAAGGGGTTGTATCCGCACAGAAAAAGATTTTATATCAGTATATTGGTTACCAACATTGACATAAAAACAGTGGGCCTGATTCAGACCCAGTCGCAAGCGCTAAGCGCTCGCAACCGGGTCGATGGTGGCCCAGAACGCATGCGCATGACGGAGCCGGCTCCATCGTGAGCATGCGCGAGACCCGGATAGCGACGGGCAATCCGTCGCTCCGGTCTCGCACCAAAGGGGGCGTGCTGTTGAAGTTGAGTGACAGCATGCCCCTTTGGTGGGCGGGTCGGGGGGGTGGCTGCCCAGATGGAGGCATTCCCATGAGAACGCCTACCGTTTGGGGATGGCCCCACTGACATCACAAGTGATGTCTGTGGGAGAGCTTTCGGCTCTGTTTGAGCCAAAAGCTCTCTGGGGCTTGCGGCCACGAGACCCTACCACAAGGGTCTCGTCGCAAGCCCAATGGTCACGATGGTCTTGACCATCGTGACCATCATCCTGGCCGCTCGCATTAGCAGTGGTTGGCAAACCACAGCAATGCGAGTGGCCAGGAGGCCTCTCCAAAAAAAAAAAAGACGCCCTGATTCAGAGCGAGCGCTCTGTCAGAGCGTCCGCCTCTGAATCAGGGCCACTGTCCAAAGAAACGGATCTAAGAATAACTTATGTTGGTGGTGCTCCCCAGAGCCAAAATATGTATGTATCAAAGAGAAGAGAGAAAAGTAGGCTCTTTTTGTGGGTCACTCTTATGTATAATTATTGTAGAATTTAAAAATTAACTTTTATTGTAATTCGTTAAAATAAATATCCAAAATGTATATAAAACACAAACAACACAAGTCAAGATTACTATATGTTAAAGTATAATCGTTCTGTGTGTTCTGGGAAATAGATCAAGTTCTAAGGCATGTGGATAGGAGTATAGTGTCTAATACACACTAAGAGGGTTAAATAGACCTAAGATCCTCCTATTGATATTGTAGAGTTTGTTTCCACAAGAACACACTTGTAACACAATATAAAAGCGAAGAGCGAAGATATTGGTGGATAATAGCATAAAACTATTTGTTCTAGGTTTCGTGTATCTCCGATATGCGACCCTATATTGGATACCTGGAGTAAATGTTAGCTCAGCAGTGGTGGGTATCATAAAAGCATATTCTTTATATAGGACATATTCCTGTAGTTATACATACAGGGACAAACCAACATATGGTGACACGATATGATGTATGTCAGACACACTTGTTATCTGTGTGTGTTATGACAGTCATACATTTGTCTGTTATTATATAAAAAGTAATAGAAAATAGCTCCAAATTGTGTCCAAAGTCTGATAATAGTGCTGTATATCACTTCCCATAGGGCAAACAGTTAACCGATAATAATGGATATCATAGAAACATTTTCTCATATAGAGATATCTCATAAATGTATTCCTGTAGATGTGCTTACATGGACAGACAAGCATATAATGGTCGGATATAGTATATCTATATCTCAAATCTATTCAGACAATCATACAATTCTTTGATCCCATATTTGAGAAAGGTGCTAGATAACATAAGAGTATACCCAATGTATTTTTGAAATAAAGCTGTGCATCACCTCCCCCACATTGTATCTGTCAGTGTCTTTTTTTTCCCTTTACATATAAGACAGTATATCTGTGCATACACCCATCATGCAGCTGCTATATAGAAGCTTGTGCAGGGGTATATGTGCACATAGATATAAAGTTGAAGTCGCGCGATCTCTAATCAATATATTTGTTTAGCAATTTTGCATCATGAGAGAAAGCAACAAAATATATATCAAGTGTAGAGGGAAGACATGGAGGTCTGAGTGGGGTGATACAATTACCCTACAGTGTATATCGGAGTAGAGGGAGATGGTCGGCGTGTGCACCAGCCAGATCATAATCATAGAAGTCCTTTTGATGGTGAATGCTTTTTTATAGAGTGCCCCAAATTGATGGGTTCTGAGTTCCTTGGCATGTACCTGCAACTGTATTTGGGCTCGTAACTATTACGTTCATGGCTTTACCTTGATGGGAGCATGATCCTTTCCCCAATACTTTTTTTTAAACATCTTACCAAAGTCATCCTTGGACCTGGAACTGTATCTTTTGAATCACTTAATGCAGAGCTTGGACATTTAGCTATCATCATGGCTCCAAAGAAAATAAAACCCGCCAAAAATGTACCTCCAGTCAGCTTCTTCGTCATTACCAATTCCTCCTATTTTAGCATCTTCACTCTCTTGAAGATGCTAAAATAGCATCTTCAATTCCCATTTCCCATTTCCATTCTGAAGCTCCATCGATGTGACAACCTGACGATATGTCTTCAGATGGTCCGCAAACTTTTGCAGATTATGGGAGACTTTAAACAGGATGTCTCTGCTGACATTATATCAACTTTGACTGACCTTAAATGGGCCATGCAGGACTTGGTGGGGGTCACACTATCCATCTTAAAACTAGCATGGAGGATTTTTTTCTCACAAAGCATCCCAAGCAGAACTTGAGTCGCTTAGAGACAAGATCGCTATTATGGAGGGCAAATCTCACCACAATACTAATAAAATCTGGGGGATCCCTGTATTTGTAAATGCTTCAAGTTTTACTTTGTGGCTGGCATATTTCCCAGACTACTGCCATCTAATCCTGAGTAATCATTTCTCTTGGACCATATCTATTGGCTTGCTAAGCTGCATAATGCCTCTGAGTGCTCTCTGGGACACACCACCATCGGTTGCACTTTTACCATTTAAAGTAACAGATTCTATGAGTTGCCAGATATAGTTCAATGGCAAAGCCTGGCACTAGCTGACCTCCAAGTTTACAGAGAAATTTCACAGGCAACTTTGACAAAGTGTTACTTCTTCTATAATATCACCAAGGTCCTTTGTAACAGTCCTGATTCCTTATTGTGGGACTTTCCAATAAAGTTGTTGGTCTCATATGAAGGTTTGATGGCAGATTCCTTGTGAGGATGTCCCTCAAGACTCCATACCCCATCTCTAGACAGAATTGTCCCAAGTTGTCCACAGCTGACATTGCTTGTTTTTCTCTTCATTCAATTATTTGTTTTATCCCTCCTGTTTCAAGATCAAGGTGACATTTTCCTTTTCAGTAAATGTCCTGTAGACTTTAATTTAAACTATTAGTCTCTTTTATTGTGGCTTATGTCTACCTATTATACAGTCCAGGAATTGAGTTTTTTTGTTCTATTTTAGCTTTGAGGCCTTGTTTAATCTTTATTGCTTCATATTTAATGTTTACAGTGCCTTGTCTTCTGTCATTTACACTGTTTATTGACTAATGTTGCTTTTTTGTGTTTTCTATGCTACATAAATTCTTTGACACCTTTAATTGATTTGCTAAGATAAGATTTGTAACATTTAATTTTTTTTCCCAATTTTATTTTAAATAAGTTGTGGGGGTTAGAACCCGACCCCTCACAAGTCTTGTGTTGCCACATCTCTTAGTGCCCATTATTGACTCTCCCCAGAGGATCATTTTTGTTTCTTCTGTGCTTATCTTTTTCTTGTTTTCCCTTCCCCCCCCTTTTCCCACTGCCTCCCCCTGTGGAGTTACTCTTGTTGCAATTTCACATGTTTGTATTATTTAACATTATGCTAGTTTCTTCCTTTTTGGATGGGTTTGATAGTATTAACAATACCAATTTCCTGGTTTTATGGTTAAGGTCATGTCTCTACTTGCAAAAGGTTTACATTCACCTAAGACATGGAAATTAGCTCTCTGCTTTTTTTTTTCACCAAACATAGGGTGGGCATTGTTGCAGTCCAGTAAACACACTTTGCCTCCTTCCCCCTGCACCTTTTCTAATTTGTAATGCCCACAATGTTACAGACCTGTTGGTCCGATGAAAAATGCTGGGATCATCATCCTGTTCTACACTCGGGTGTCTACCACTTATAGTCGTTATATGATGCTTGATGGCAGACATGACTTTAGCCTCACTGTATACCCTGAATACCAAACAACTGCCTTTACTAAGAAACTTTGCAGGGTAATAATAGTCCTTGATCCTAAAATGGATCAATCTCACTATCTTGTGAGTCACAGTCCTTTCTTCTGACTCTCATTCATTTGGTCAACTATTGTTTGTTTAAGGCCTGTTTGACATTATGCAAGCTCCTTGTCCCACTGTGAGGGATTATATGTACTTTTCTGACATCCAGAAGTTATACTAAACGATAGACTTAGCCGCATTGTCTGACAAATGAATTCAGAAATGCCTTAATTCTCTCCATTTTATGAGTAGACCATGCTCCCCTCTCCTTTCTTTGGGACAATGGGTGTGTATTGGCTCTCTCTTGAGGCTAAGCAGGCTCTGCCTCACGGGGATCAACCCCTCTCCGAATTCCAGCCACGCCGCAGGGCTCAACCCTGTCCTGGAATCTCATCGCCTTACAGGGCTTAACCCTTCTCTGACTTCACTACCCCACAAGGCTCAAGTTTGCTTCATCTCTCACTGCACCGCAGAGCTCAGCCCTGTCCCGGAACTATATTATTCTGCAGGGCCCGCTCTGCTCCGGATTTCCATTACTACAGAGTTCTACCCTGGCAAAGGTCCTCAATGTCATCCTGAGGTGTTAGCCTCATTCTGGACTTGGGGTTCCCTACCACATTAGTTCTTATATGTTAAAGACTGCATATATATATATATATATATATATATTTGGGGATTTTCTCCTATACCTATTATTGCATATGTGAACCTCTGTGTTTGAGACTTTATTTAAGACCGTGTTGATTATAATTCTTTTGTGAATAAATTCTATTTTACTTTTATCCTGTGCTACTGAGTTTCATGGAAAGGTCATTCCTAAGACCACCCCAGTTTAATTGTGCCTAGTAGGCCTGCCTCCCTCCAGGAGTCTCAAGAGTCGGTAGCCGTCACAGATGTTCCTTCCCAAATTGCTGTACTTATCTTAATATATCCCTAGGTTATTGCTTGTCCCATGGTTTCATACATTTTATTTGCTGGTTAAAATTTACATGTGGAAGAAGAGGAGAAACAAACTGACTAGGAAATATTTGATGTTGCCTATATTGTCAGGGAGGGGGATGTCCTTCCCTAACATTGAGTTACAATAACTTGCATGTATTTTAGGTATTAGATTGCCTGTCTCCCTATGATCCTAAACCATTAGTTATATTGGAGGCAGACCTCCATGGATCTTTCCCCATACATGACTTGCTATGACTTCTTAGTGACTGTAGACCAATTTGCAAGAATACCTCAAAATCAATGGTTGCTCTTAGGGCTTGGGATAAATTATCTGATGCCTTAGGGCCACTCCCTCTAAACTTTTCCAATTTGCCTCTCCATTCTTTGGCTGCAATTAAGTTTGACTGAAGGGACTCCTTTTTGCAATGATGCTATATCCCAGTTTGTGAATGTTATAATTTTATTTCCTGAAACTTTTATAAATATCTGCAGGTTAGATACTTGACCCTTCTCTTACCTTGTGCCTTTGGGTCCCCCCACTGCACATCCTGAATCACCTCCCATCAGTCACACACCGAGGTGGTATAACATTTTGGTAGAATCTTCTTATATCTGAGACTATTCCTGAGAGACTTCCCAGAAGTATAAATGTGACCTAGGAGTGCAATGTCTAAATAGATCATCCAGAGATGTATATTAAGATACTTCACATAGTTTATTTAATTCTGGATATACTACTTTAAATTTGACCCTCTCATTTGAGAATTTGTTGGCAGGGCTGTATGACACCTGGGTGATGCCCTCCATGTGTTTTAGCGTTGTCTGTCTTTTCTTCCCTTTTGGAAGGAGATAGAAGACCTTACATTTAAGGTTTTGTCTATATCCCTAGAACTCTTTCTTCTGCCATTGCATTCTTGCAGGTTTACTCATATGGCATCCCCTCATACCAAAAATATGTACTTGGGCATACTGTATTTTGGTAGTGGCTAAGGCCACTGTCACTCTGTTTTGGAAAATAAATATTTCTCTGATATAGGTCAGCATATCTTCTTCTTGGAAACTTTGGATTGTCCTTATGCCACTTCTGCTTCTTCTCCACTTACTAATAAAGCAGTCCCTTCCCCTCTGTGATTTCCTTGAACTACCACTATTACTCTATTCCTGATAGTCTCACCTTTTGGCTACACTCAATCGCTGCCATTCTACATGTTCTCTCACTGAGTAATCCTTTTGAGTTTTGTTTGCACCATTCTTTCACCTTTGGGTTATTATCCATTGTGTACAGAATTTGATGTGCTATATAATGTATATGTTAAGTTCTTCCACTTGGGATCTCTCCCCTCCCTTTTCCCCCTACCTTCTTCCCCATTTTCCAGCTGCATTATTATTGTTATAGTTTGACTGTTTTTTGTATACCACTTTTATAATGAATAAAAACAAATGATAAAAAAACTAAATAAAAACAATGGGTAATAGCTGCAGATCACCTTATAAGAAAGATTACCCCATTTGCATGGATTAACTTTGTATTGTTAGGTAATGGTGGGCTAAATAAGCCTCATGGCACATAAGAATCAAGGCCTTAATTGTTGCAGTCTCAAAGTTTGGCCTCAAAGTTTATGGGGGAGATGTATCAAACCTTGGAGAGAGATAAAGTGGAGAAAGAATCAACCAATCACCGTCTAAATGTCATTTTTCAAACTTGGACTGTAAAATTACAGTTAGGAGCTGTTTGGTTGATACTTTATCTCTGTCCATGGTTTGATACATCTCCCCCTAAATGTGAAAAAAAATATTTTGTAGTTTATAGTCCTTTAAGATTTTGGTGGTATTCTTTAACTTTATTAATTGTCTGTATCTAACGTGTGTTGCTCTATATTTGATCAAAATGTGCACT
This sequence comes from Taudactylus pleione, assembly GCA_031769625.1. Lineage (NCBI taxonomy): Eukaryota > Metazoa > Chordata > Amphibia > Anura > Myobatrachidae > Taudactylus > Taudactylus pleione. The sequence goes on along the minus strand of JAUIMM010000555.1, from coordinate 4,762,314 downwards.
AAGAAAGTCATGCTTATTCTAAAAGTCACATTCTAAAACCTATATATATTTACAGACAGTAGTTCAACAGCTATTACTGAAATTATTATCTTAGTGTCATCTTGAAGTGTATTGTATTTTCAGTCATAGCAGTGTTACACCTTTGAATACATTTGGAAGATAGAGTGTGCAGACCATCCCCCTTTGAATTGTGTGTACTTTGAAGGAGGTGATTACCTTCATTTTGATGCAGCACCCCATCCATCTATTCATAGGTGTTTTAATGACAGCAGCATGGTTCGTACCAGTATACATGGTGTCTCAGAAGCACAAAGTATGGCAAGTCCCACATTGACCAATCAACTGGCTAATATTTTTTCCAAAAATGTTCCATGTTTTGAGTGATCTATTTATGTAAATAATATCTATTTAAATCTATAATAGTATAATTGTGTTAACAAATATGCAGAATTACTACATACTGAATAGGGGTTAACAGGTATTATTTGCATAAATTGATAATTTAAAAAGTTCTAAATCTTGAAAACTATTTTTTTGGAAAAAATAGTTTCATGCAGTTATAAAAAGGTTATTGTTAAATATTATACACACAGACAGACAAACACTAATATCTAATATATGGAAACGTTAGAATAAGTACCTGCTAGTGTGCTGTGTTTTTTTTATCTGAGTGCTGCCCTTATTTATGGACTCTGGGCCTGATTCAGCATAGGACAATAATTGCAAAACCGCACACAAGTGGCTTTGCAATTCCATCCTGCAAAAATGCAAATGCAGCAGGTGTCTGACACCTACTTGCTGCATCTGCAATCCCTGGGGTAACCATCGCAGCCATCTATCATGATGGTCCTGTCAGCCTGCAGGGCCAGGAAGTCTGCATCAATAGGCGCAGACTCTGGCCTTGCCACTCCCAGAAAAAGGGGTGACACTTTCCGGGGATGCGGCTGTTTCCTCCCCCGTACTGCCCTACAAAAGCCTCTGCCTGTCAATCAGGGCATACGGGGGCTTGCGTGTGATTTTGCAGGACTTGTTCTGCACATATGCAGAATGGGTCCTGTGCATGTGCAGATTCCCGATAATACAATGGTTACAAAAATCACATTGATATATTGTATATAATATAACTATGTACAGATGTACAGATCTTAGCTGCACTTGCTCATGGGCAGGTAAAATTGCTATTTTTAATCCAGCTGAGAAACCAAAAGGGTTATCTGTAAGTCATATTACCCAGGGGCCAGAGAAATGAAATATATTGCATTTTTTCTTCTATCTCCCAATGTGTCTAATTTCAATATATACATATGCATTGTTCTTGGCTTGAATTTATGCAGTTAAGCATTTTTCAGGTCAAGTTTGATTTATTAACTTACTCCATCAAGCTTTGGTAATCATTTTATTAGATTAGAACCAAAAAATCCTGACTACATTAAATACAAAAGTCAACTGAATTGCCACATGTGATAGTTGGGGTACTGTATACATAATATTTCATGTATTGATTACCTTAGCAGACAATTATTTCTTGGCACAATCATCAATACAATGTATTATAAAATAATAATAAAAAATATACAGAAAATACTGTTTATATATTTTTTGCTATAATTATTTTATTACTATTTTATTATAGAAATAACTTTTTATATCTCTTTTATTTGCTATTATATTATTAGTATAACTACTATCTTTTGTTGGTAAAGCCCAAGCCCATAGGTAATCTGGAGTGCTAAATAGTATAGGGACAAAGCAAATATACCCGAGGATAATATATTAGATATTTGGAGCATGATTCTTAATCCTGTTGCCACATATTATATTTTGTGATTTTAAAAAATGCTGCATTACAGTTTACAGTACTATGGGAGATGTTGGTGCTTTATAAAGCTATCATGATAATAATTGTACTTGTGCTTTTCTCTTATTTTTATCAAATCAAAAACATTCTACAGAATATTTCTTAGTATTATTAAAGCACTAAAATACTCTAGTGCTGTACAAGTTTTAAGATGATATAGCAAAAGTTTATTGTATTTCATTTAAAAAATATTTACACTGTACAATACATAACATTTTTCTGCCAAATTTTCAGTGACAAACAAATTCAATATCATTCAAAGACAAGAAAGAGTAGCCAACCTTAGAAAGTAACAAAGAATATGTTACAGAAGACTGCCATTGTAGTGTATCAATTATCATACATGGGCAGCTGCAGAGTTGGCTGTGATATATTACATACAATGTAGCTTAAGTGAAAATCACTGAGTTCAGGAGATATCTTGCATGACAATGTGTCAAAACTTATGTAGATTTCACATTTGACAAATATATAGACAGTGAAAATATAAGTACATAATGATTATTATCTGTCAGTAATTATATTCAGATAATTCAGTATACACCAGACCTCAGCAATAAACTTCATACGCTGTATGTAAATATTTTTGTTACGTCAATGTATATACTCCCATAGATGTATTGTATATAAAGAGTAAAAAAGAAACATTTCAGAAAAGACTCACAGACAAGGCATGTATTACTGCTGTGCATTATTTTGTCACATGGACATTGAATAAGCAATATATGCAATGACTGCATCCCACTCTCATTGGCAAGTGTCTGCACGGGTGACACACATTCAAGCCAACAGCAGAAGCAGATTTCTATATACTTAACCTGTGTGTCACTTGACACTCTCGTTCTCTACTCCTCTACATGCACCAGTAGAAGCAAGATGAAAAAAAGCAGATGTTAGACACACTGTGTGTGAAGAAATATATCCTTGTATAATCTTTATGATATTCTCATTTTCTGGTTGACCATTGTTGTTTGTACCTGTGCAGAGAAACCCCACCCATATTTGCTAAGTGTACAGGAGGGGATAGACGGGGGTGACACAGAGTGGAGAGGCAGTGAGCATGGGGCAGTGGCTTAGGATGTGATGTCCATCCTTGCTACACTGTACAGTTGATAACTAACTAGCATGATCATTAAGTGTAAATGATACCACCTTATAAAGATTCCCTTGTATTCTTTCTCGGAAACTGACTATATTTGACACACCAGGACAGGAGGAGAAACACTAAAGAGGAGATACTAGTAGATACTTCTGCCACACACATGGGCTAGCTTTGTCTCTTGGTCAGTTTGGAAAGCAATGCAAACACTTTGGTAAAATTCACTAGCCTTAATTTGCACTTAAATTTAGGACCAACCTAACAGAGAGACCTTGGAAGTACTAATCTGATGTTATTCTTTGTACATATAGTAAAGCTATCCCTGAATTTTTGTGTGCAATCTGTTTTTATTGAAACAACAGCAATAAATACAGAAAAATTAATTTTCACATCATACAAGTAGGAAACAAGGACAAAACATAAGTGTTTCAGAAAATTCTTACTGATGACCTAAAAGAACAGCTGCTTAACCTAGATCTGTTTTAGAGGGGATGTAAAAATTACATATTTTATATTTGAACATAACAAAAAGAGAAGAAAGAACACAGGTATAGAGGATAAAAAAAAGTAGAAAGGAGGCAGGATTGGGAAGGGGGAAATGTGTATAGCATAATCTAGAGATACCTTGCATCCCTGCCAATTAAACCACATGGTTTTAAAGCTGGAAGAGGCCAGGTTTAAAGAAAACATAAGGTTGTCCATGGACATATAGGGGTCAATACCCTGGAACCACTGAGAGACAGGGAGCTAGATAGGGCCCCTCCAAAAGCAGGGGATAACTTATCTTGCCGTATTCATAAGATGGTGGAGTAGTGACTTCTTAAATTGTGAGATGGACATGTCCATTAAATTTTAAAGCCAAAACTCAGGTCTGTTGGGGAGAGAGAGACCAGTGATCTCTTCTGTGAGTTCGCAAATCAACCACCAGAAGCCACTCAACACCGGGCAGAGCAACCAAATATGAAACAAAGTGTCTGATGCTTGACCACACCTCCAGCAGACATCAGAGAGACTCAGGAACATCTGGAGGAGATGTACCAGACATCTATATCAGCGAGCCAATATCTGATACTGGGCCTTGAGCACCTGTTTCAAGGGGGAACTAGCAAATGTGCATCTAAATACCAGAGTCCACTGGTCCTCTGTTAATTCTCGGGACAACTCCTTGTGCCATGCAGAGACATACTGTAACTCAGCATGGAGTCAGTGAGGCTAGTCAGACAGGCTTGATACAAAGTAGATATCAAATGTCTAGGTGGATTTTGCGAGAGACATAGTGACAAAAAAGGGGTTGGATCCCTCACCCGACCATGCAGGCTGGTAATGAGAAAAAATAGTGTCTAACCTGAAAGTAGAACCAAAACGAATTAGACGGAAAACCAAAGGCACTTTGAAGGTCTGTAAAGGACTGTAACCACATCGCATCCACTAATTGACCCAAAGGTGAAATGCCTTGAAAGGACCAAACAGACTGGGGAGGCAAAGACAGTCCAGGCGGCAATTCTGGATTATGGATAAAGGGTGTGAGCAACGAGGCACATTGATTGAAAAAAGGGAGGTGTTAAGTTTTTTCCAATACTTGAGAGTAGAAGTGGTGAAATGAAGGCATTTTTTTAAGCCATGGAATGGCCTAAAGCAGTGGTTCCCAGACTGTGTGCTGTGACACCCTGGGGTGCCTCAGGGCACTTGCAGGGGTGCCTTGGGTTGGTGGTCCAGTACCAAATAAAATTAATTTTATTCAGTGGTATAGGCAAAATCAGTGCTAATGGCTGCCAATCAAAGAATATGTGGACAAAAAGAAGCGCATGCCTGTCAACCACCACATAACTGAACCTAAGGTTGACATAGAAGCACAATTTACATCATTTAATTTTTTTCTGAATTTCTCATTGAGAAACTTTTGTCTCAGGGGTGCCGTGGAAAAAATGCTGATAATCTAGGGTACCATGATTCAAAAAAGTTTGGGAACCACGGGCCTCAATAAGAGGCCATTGCTTGGTGACCTAGACATCTACATTATTCTAGCCAAGTATGTCTAATGTTAATAACTAAGTAATTTCTGTGCCAACCAGGGTCTTCCATTGCCCCAGAAAAATTTTCCCACCTAGCCCTGCAACTTACTAAAAAAGGAGAGAGGGACTAAAATTGGAAGCGATAGAAATAAAAAGAGAATTTTTGGCAAACTATTATTTTATATGGTATACCTAGCCATTTGGCTGCCTAGCCATTTCTGGAAGTCAGTTTTAAATTTCTGGAAGTCAGTGTTAAATTTAGCTATTAAAGGGGAAAAATTAAGCTGAAAGAGGTTGGAATTGTCATTGGATAAAGTAACATTGAGATACTTAAATTGAGCTGGGTGCCAGTGAAATGGAAATGCCGGCTGAAGCCCCTCCACCACAGGACCAGGTACTGAGATGTTTCACATAATTCATTTTGAAAATGGAAAAATACTCGAAACCGTTAAACTCACAATAAGGGTGGGTAGAGAGATCACTGGGCTGGAAATGGAGGCCAGAAAGTAATCGGCAAACAACGGCAACTTATGTTCAGTATGCCCTACCCAAACGCCTTTGATGTCACAGTTTGCCCGAATGACTCTCGCCAGAGCCTCCATGCAAAGTTTGGGATAGGGAAAGAATTCGAAAGCTCCATTAATAAGCACTCGAGCAGAGAGAGCACAATATAAGGCAAGTATACTATGGAGACAGTTTTGACCCAGGTGCAAGTGCTCTAGAAGGCCCTCCATGAAACATCAATCTAATGCCTTCTCTACATCAGTGGACAGAAGAACCATGTGGGTCTCGACACACCTGTCGAAATGGAAAAGATCAATAATTTTAGTAATATTATCTTTAACCTCTCTGCCAGTGACAAAGCCCACCTGGTCCCCATGAACCAATCCAGGAAGGAAAGGCCCCAGTCGATTTTTGAGAAGTTTGGCGAATAGCTTTAAATCAGTATTCAAGAGGCAGATTGGCCTGTAACTCGAGAACTGGGACTGATCCTTACCATCTTCAGGGATTATAGAAATATGTGCCTCGAGACTCTGAGGGGAGAAAGACAAATTGTCAGAAACTAATTACATGAATAAGTTTTGTAGTAACTCATGGAGAAGCCATTAGACATGGACATTTCCCTGTTGAGGTAGTCAGCAATGGCGGCTCCAACTCCTCAATGGTAAATGGTTGTTCAAGAAAGTTAAAATCTTCCTCAGTAATGCAAGGGAACTCATCAACGGTACTAAGGAAAACCCTTACTGCTTGTGTGAAGGAGGGCTTATCCCTGTATTTTATTTATTTTTTAATGGCAGCTTTTTAATGTTGTGCTTTCTGCTAGTACAAACAAACTAACATATATTGTTTATACCTAATGTGTATATAGACCAATAATAATAATAATAATAATAATAATAATAATAATATTTCATGTTAGTTTGATCCTAATCTTACTAATCTATATTTTTTAATATTTTTATAATTTATCAATCTCCATACTATATTTAACTTTTTTTTTTTTTTTACTATTAAGCTTCTTTTAATATCCCCTTTTCTTCTAAATAGATTCATGAAAATGTATGAGTGGAAATATCCTATTGCTATGCCATTATCTTAGAAGAGCTGATTTGCATCCTTGCTTTATAGCTGGGGGAACTTTACTAATAGACCCTTCTGTCTTTGTCATGGAGTCAGGTTTCTATGCTCCAAATACTTTGCAGCACCCCAAGGTATTAAGGTCCACCAGCATTAAAAAAAATGAAATAAAAAAACTAATTTGATGTGTACAGCATGTACATTATGTCACAAAGGCGACTTACATAGAAGAAAGCTGCTGTCACTTCATAAAACAACAAACAGCCCCCATCATTTATTAAAGTGAATGAAAAGATTGGCTCCCCAGAAGGCTCAGTGCGGAATATGTGCCAAGCTTGCTAAATATTTTAACCCAGAGGTGGCTATACAAGCACAGTACTGTGATATATGGCAGAATGGTAAGCGGGTGTCTATTATTTTTTTTAGGGCAAAATGGTGGAAGCCATACAGTATGTATCAATGTTTGTTTTGCGATTATATGCCATTTTATCACATTTAGATTTTTTTTGCATATGTACAATGAGTATTCACAATTTTATCAATTTTTTTTCAGAATTTTATTGCATTTTTGGAAGTGTTATTTGTCTGCATTTTAATAATGCAGAACAGTTCCGGATCCATAAAAATTAATTGAATTGTGATACTTGTCACATGTATCAAATTCTTACCTCTGATTTTTCTTTGCCTCAGAGGTTCTACATTTATTGGCATGATCTGAATGCGTAATCTAGAACAGGAGTGGGTTTTTTTGTACAGATGTGTAGGTTCAGTTTGGATTCTTAGTTTGGGAAAATCTAAACCGAACAGAGGGCCTGATTCAGACCCGCTCACAACCGGGTCGATGGTGGCCCAGAGCGCATGCGCAAAACCTAGCAGACTCCGTCGTGCCACATGCGCGAGACCCGGATAGCGATGGGCAATCCATCGCTCCGGGTCTCGCACCAAAGGGGGCATGCTGTCGATGTTGAGTGACAGCACGCCCCCTTTGGTGGGCGGGCCGGGGGGGTGGCTGCCCAGACATAGGCGTTCCCATGAGAACGCCTACAGTTTGGGGGTGGCCCCACTGACATCACAAGTGATGTCAGTGGGAGAGCTTTCGGCTCTGTTTGAGCCGAAAGCTCTTTGGGGCTTGTGGACACGAGACCCTACAACAAGGGTCTCGTTGCAAGCCCGATGGTTGCGATGGTCTTGACAACCCACAGCAATGAGTATTAAAATAAACCAAATTATAAGGCCTCATGATAAAGGCACATATACATTTTGTTAAATGTAAGGCCTCCTGATAAAGGCACATACATAAATGCATCCATATTGAGAGCCAGAGATTCAGAGTGAGCGCTCTAAGCAGAGATTCAGAGCGAGCGCACTGTCAGAGAGTCCGGCTCTGAATCAGGGCCAGAGCATGCACATCTCTAGTTTTTGTAACCTTATTCAGTATTGTTAATGTAATTATTAATTTTAACAATTGTAAAATTTGTTAAATATATTTTGTATTAATAAAATGTGCATTTTTTTGTGGCATTTTCAAAATATACATATATTATATACATTAAAAAAATTCAATTACATATTTCCTTCACGATCAGTGTTGGGGAAAGACATTATATATATATATATATATATATATATATAAATATTAGGGGTGTGCATCGGCCACGGTCATGTTTTGGTTTTGGATCTGGATCTTTCTTCGTGTTTTGGATCTGGATTGGTTTTGCCAAAACCACCCTTCGGTGTTTTGGGTTCTGGGTTTTGTGTTTTGGATCTGTATTTTTTTTTAAAAACGCATAAAAACAGCTAAAATCACAGAATGTGTTGATTTTTCTGCTCCTATGCTATTATTAACCTCAAAAACCTTAATTTCCACTCATTTCCAGTCTATTCTGAACACCTCACACCTCACAATAGTGTTTTTATGTCCAAAAGGTTGCACCGAGTTAGATGGATGACTATGCTAAGAGATACGAGTGGGCGGCACAAACACGTGGCCCATCTAGGAGTGACACTGCAGTGGCAGACAGGATGGCAGTTTGAAAAACTAGGCCCCAAACAGTACATAATGCAAAGAAAAAAAAGAGGTGCAAGATGGAATTGTCCTTGGGCCCTCCCACCCATCCTTATGTTGTATAAACAGGGCATGCACACTTTAACAAACCAATCATTTCAGCGCCAGGGTCTGCCACACGACTGTGGCTGAAATGATTGGTTCGTTTGGGCCCCCACAAAACAAGCTGGCAATTAATCTGTCCCTGCACAAACTGGTTCTATGGAGGCAAGATGTTGTCCTCATTCTCCTCATCCACCGATTCCTCACCCTCTTCAGTGTTGTGTACATCCTCATCCTCACAGAGTATTAACTCGTCCCTGCTGGAATCCACAACCACAGGTCCCTCTGTACGTTCTGGAGGCTGGTCTCCCTGGAAGAGTTGATAATTCATTTTTATGAACATCATCTTCTCCACATTTTGTGGAAGCAACCTCCTACGCTTTTCGCTGACAAGGTTCCCGGCTGCACTAAACACTCTTTCGGAGTACACACTGCAGGGGGGGCAACTCAGGTAAAATAGAGCCAGTTTGTACAGGGGCCTCCAAATTGCCTCTTTTTCCTGCCAGTACAGGTACGGACTGTCTGACATGCCTACTTGGATGCTGTCACTGATGTAATCCTTTAACAGACAGACGCACACTTGTCGCTGCTGCTTTGAGGGTGCAAGTGCGGCTACAGCGATGTAATCCTCCACCATTCTGTCAATGGTGACAGTATCATATGCAGCGACAGTAGACATGTCAGAAATTCTTGCCAGGTCCTTCAGTCTGGACCAGATGTCCAACTTGGTCCTGCCTGCCCTGCATCATCACCAGCGGGTTGCTTAGGATACCTAAGTTTTTTCCTGGCAGCCCCACTTGCGGGAGAAAATGAAGAAGGAGCTGTTGACGTGTCATGTTCCGCTTCAGCTGACAGTGTTTTCACCAGCAGGTCTTTGCACCTCTGCAGGCTTGTGTTGGCCAGAAAGAGAGACACCACATAGGCTTTAAACCTAGGATCAAGCACGGTGGCCAAAATGTAGTGGTCTGATTTCAACAGATTGATCACCCTGGAATCCTGGCAAAGTGAATGAAGGGCTTCATCCACAAGTCCCACATGCCGAGCGGAATCACTCCATCTTAGCTCCTCCTTCACTTTCTCCAGCTGCTTCTGAAAAAGCCTGATGAGGGGCATGACCTGACTCAAGCTGGCAGTTTCTGAACTGACTTCACGTGTGGCAAGTTCGAAGGGCTGGAGAACCTTGCACAACACAGAAATCATTCTCTACTGCGCTTGAGTCAGGTGCATACCCCCTCCTTGCCTATGTCATAGGTGGATGTATAGGCTTGAATGGCCTTTTGCTGCTCCTCCATCCTCTGAAGCATATAGAGGGTTGAGTTCCACTGCGTCACAACCTCTTGCTTCAGGTGATGGCGGGGCAGCTTCAAGAGTGTTTGCTGGTGCTCCAGTCTTCGGCACGCAGTCGCTGAATGGCAAAAGTGGACAGAAATTTTTCGGGCCACCCAAAGCGTCTCCTGCACGCCCCTGTCGCTTTTCAGAAAATTGTGCACCACCAAGTTATTGTGTGAGTAAAACATGGGATGTGCTGGAATTTGCCCTGATGTAATGCTCGCACAATATTGGTGGCGTTGTCAAATATTACAAATCCCCAGGAGAGTCTAAGTGGGGTAAGCCACTGGGCGATGATTTCCCACAGTTTCTCTAAGAGGTTGTCGGAGGTGTGCCTCTTACTGAAACCGGTGATACACAGCGTAGCCTGCCTTGGAACGAGCTGTTGTTTCTGAGATGCTGCTACTGGTGACGCTGCTGTTGTTGCTGCATAAGGTGATACATCTACCCAGTGGCCTGTCACAGTCATATAGTCCTTAGTCTTCCCTGTTCCAATTGTCCACATGTCCGTGGTTAAGTGGACATTGGGTACAACCGCATTTTTCAGGACACTGAGGACACTTTTCTGACGTTTCTGTACAGTCTCGGTATCGCCTGCCTAGTGAAGTGGAATCTAGATGGGATTTGGAACCGGGGACACACTACCTCCATCAATTGTCTAAATCCCACTGCACTAATGGCGGATACCGGACACACGTCTAACACCAACATAGCAGTCAAGGCCTCAGTTATACGTTTTGCTTCAGGTTGACTGCCGTTGTACTTCATCCTCCTCGCTAAGGACTGTTGGAGGGTCAATTGTTTAGTAAAAGTAGTGGTGTTCCTACTTCCCCTCTGGGATGATGAACGACTCCCAGCAGCAGCAACAGCAGCAGCGGCAGCAGTAGGCGTAGCAATGCAGGATCCTCTGGAGGAATCCCGGATAGGAGAGTCAGTCATGCCAGTGACATGGCCTGCAGGACTACTTCCGATCCTGGCTAAGGAGGAAATTGACGAGGAGGGAGTTGACGGTGTGGTTTGCAGGCGCTTGGATACAACAGGACAAAGGGATTTAGGTGTCCCTGGACTGCTTACGGTCTTAGCCAAAGTTTCTGAACTTGACAGTAACTTTTTTCATGAATGTGCTGCAGGTGCCGTATAAGGGAGGATGTTCCTAGGTGGTTAACGTCCCTACCCCTACTTATTTCACCTTTACATATGGTACATATGGCAAGACAGTTGTTGTCCAGATTTGGATAGAAATATTGCCAGACCAAAGAGGTGGAATGTTTGGTCTTCTACCCAGGCATCACCGTGATGGGCTTTTTCATCCCACGGACAACAACTGTCTCCCCCAGAGCCTGATTTAAACAAACCACATCACCATCAGAATCCTCCTCGCCAACTTCCTCCTCAGCGCCAGCTACACCAGTATCCTCATCCTGTTGTACTTCAACAGTGACATCTTCAATTTGCATATCAGCAAGTGGACTGTGGGTGCATCTTTCAGCTCTTGCAGAGGGCGTGCAAATGGTGGAAAGAGCCACCTCTTCCCGTCCAATGCTGGGAAGGTCAGGCATCGCAAACGCCACCACACTTGGACTCTCCTTGAGGATTTGTGATATCTTCTTAGAACGCACAGTTCTTCGCTGTGCTTTTGCCAACTTAACTCGTTTGATTTTTTTAGTGGGATGAGGGCTTCCATCGTCATGTGAAGCTGAACCACTAGTCATGAACATAGGGATAGACTTTAGCCGTTCCCTGCCACTCCGTGTCGTAAGTGGCATATTGGCAAATTTACGTTTCTCCTCAGATGATTTAAATGTTTTTTTTAAGGTCATTTTCCTGAACTTTGTCATTTGGGATTGTATGTGCCCTCTACTTTGATATTGGGAATCGGCCTTGGCAGACGACGTTCATGGCATGTTATCGTCTATGTCATGACTAGTGGCAGCAGCTTCAGCACTAGGAGGAAGTGGTTCTTGATCTTTCCCTTTTTTATTTTTATCAGTTTAAGTTTGGTCCTCCATTTATGTTATATTGATATATACGTGCGGCTAAGGCACACACAAACACAGAAAACAATTTTTTATTTTTGTTGGAGACTAGTGCACTTTGTGGGTTACACCACCCTTTAAGAAATGAGCCAGCCGGCCCTTTAATTATGGGACACAGGCGCACGCTTGGCGCTGCTCCTTTGTTGATGCACGTGCAGCCACAGTGCACACAATTCACAAACACAGAAAATATTTTTTTATTTTGTTTGGAGTGCCCTTTGGGGGTTACAGCACCCTTTAACAGACAAGCCAGCCGGCCCTTTACTTATGGGACACAGGCACACGCTTGGCGCTGCTCCTTTGTTGATGCACGTGCAGCCACAGTGCACACAATTCACAAACACAGAAAATATTTTTTTAGTTTGTTTGGAGTGCACTTTGGGGGTTACAGCACCCTTTAACGGTCAAGCCATCCAGCCCTTTACCTATGACACAGGCGCACGCTGGGCGCTACTTTGTTGATGCACGTGCGGCTACTGCGCACACAATTCACAAATACAAAAAAAATATATATATTTTTTTTTTGGAGTGCACTTTGGGGGTTACAGCAATCTTTAAAGGTCAAGCCAGCCTGCCCTTTACCTATGACACAGGCGCATGCTGGGCGCTACTTTGTTGATGCATGTGCGGCTACTGCGCACAGAATTCACAAAAACAAAAAAATATTTTTTTTTATTTTTTTTGGAGTGCACTTTGGGGGTTACAGCACCCTTTTATGGTCAAGCCAGCCGGCCCTTTACCTATGACACAGGCGCACGCTTGGCGCTGCTCCTTTGTTGATGCACGTGTAGCCACAGTGCACACAATTCGCAAACACAGAAAATAATTTTTATTTGGTTTGGAGTGCACTTTGGGGGTTACAGCACCCTTTAACGGTCAAGTCAGCCGGCACTTTACTTATGACACAGGCACATGCTTGGCACTACTTTGTTGATGCACGTGCGGCTACTGCGCACACAATTCACAAACACAGAAAAAATATTTATTTTTTTGCACTTGGGGGGAGCACCCCTGATGGACAGAGCACCCCATGGACAACACTACAGCACCCCTTTAGGACTGGGACGCTGCACAGGACTTTGGAGTGGACACAGCCCCTATGGACAACTGACTGCACAACACAGTGCACCCAGCCCATATGGACTTTGGAGGAGTGGACACAGCCCCTATGGACAACAGCAGCACAGCGCAGCACAACACTACACTGCACTACACTACACTACACAGCCCAGCCAGCCCTAACTCCCACCCTCCCTCTTCACTGTCCACAGCCGATTGAGAAAATGGCGCCTGCGCGGGTACCTTAAATAGAATCCAAAACCCGCTAGACCTGGAAGGTGGGATGATGACGTTTTGCCTTGATTTCAGATCCAAGCCAGGCGGTAAAAGTTGGGCCTGGCTCGGATCAGCCTCAGATCGGGGGAGCTTGGGGGGGTTTGGTTCTAAGAAATCCGAACCCGCTCACCCCTAATATATATATATATATATATATATATATACATACAGTCAGGTGCATAAATATTGGGACATTGACAGAATTTTCTGATTTTGGCCTCTATTCACCACCACAATGGCTTTGAAATGAAACAAACAAGATGTGCTTTAACTGCAGACTTTCAGATTTAATTTGAGGGTAATTACATCCAAATCAGGTGAACAGTGTAGGAATTACAATGGTTTCTATATGTGCCTCCCACTTTTTAAGGGGCCAAAAGTAATGGGACAAACTAAACAATCCTAAATCTAGCTTTCACTTTTTAATACTTTGTTGCAAATCCTTTGCAGGCAATTACAGCCTGAAGTCTGGAATACATAGACATCACCAGATGCTGGGTTTCATCCCTGGTGATGCTTTGCCAAGCCTCTACTGCAAATGTCTTCAGTTCCTGCTTGTTCTTGGGGCATTTTCCCTTCAGTTTTGTCTTCATCAAGTGAAATGCATGCTCAATCGGATTCAGGTCAGGGGATTGACTTGGCCATTGCATAACATTCCACTTTTAGCCTTAAAAAACTCTTTGGTTGCTTTTGCAGTATGCTTCGGGTCATTGTCCATCTGCACTGTGAAGCGCCGTCCAATGAATTCTGAAGCATTTGACTGAATATGAGTATATAATATTGCCCGAAACACTTCAGAATTCATTCTGCTGCTTTTGTCAGCAGTCACATCATCAATAAATACAAGGGAACCAGTTCCTTTGGCAGCCATACATGCCCATGCCATTACATTACCACCACCATGCTTCACTGATGAGGTGGTATGTTTTGGATCATGAGCAGTTCCTTTCCTTTTCTTCTCTTCCCATCACTCTGGTACAAGTTGATCTTTGTCTCATCTGTCCATAGGATGTTGTTCCAGAACTGTAATGGCTTTTTTAGATGTTGTTTGGCAAACTCTAATCTGGTCTTCCTGTTTTTGTGGCTCACCAATGGTTTACATCTTGTTGTGAACCCTCTATATTCACTCTTGTGAAGTCTTCTCTTGATTGTTGACTTTGACACATATACATCTACAGTACCTCCTGGAGAGTGTTTGATTTGGCCAGCTGTTGTGAAGGGATTTTTCTTCACCAGGGAAATAATTCTTTTGTCATCCACCACAGTTGTTTTCCGTGGTCTTCCAGGTCTTTTGGTGTTGCTGAGCTCTCCGGTGCGTTCTTTCTTTTTAAGAATGTTCCAAACAGTTGATTTGGCCACACCTAATGTTTTTGCTATGTCTCTGATGGGTTTGTTTTCATTTTTCAGCCTAATGATGGCTTGCTTCACTGATAGTGACAGCTCTTTGGATCTCATATGGAGAGTCGACAGCAACTGATTTCAAATGCAAATGTCACACCTAGAATGAACTCCAGACCTTTTACCTGCTTAATTGATAATGAAATAACGAGGGAATAGCCCACACCTGTCCATGAAATAGCTTTTGAGTTGATAGTCCCATTACTTTTGGCCCCTTAAAAAGTGGGAGGCACATATTGAAACTGTTGTAATTAATTCACCGTTCACCCGATTTGGATGTAATTACCCTCAAATTAAATCTGAAAGTCTGCAGTTAAAGCACATCTTGTATGTTTCATTTCAAAACCATTGTGGTGGTGAATAGAGGCCAAAATCTGAAAATTCTGTCAATGTCCCAATATTTATGGACCTGACTGTATATAAATTCTGTGTGTGTTTATATATATATATATATCTATGTATATATGCATATATATATATATATATATATGTATATATGCATATATATATATATATATATATATATATATATATGCATAGTAAACATACAGGGAGGCCTGGACACTGCTTAAGCCAATACTGCCAAGCTTATTCACAGTTATGGCATTTGCCTAAAGTCAGATGCAGAAAATATTGGAAAATAAATTGCAAAGGCTAATGTTTATTGTATTTTAATTTAAGCCATGCTCAGCATTGATACATATGGGGAAAAAAAATCACATTTAGAGACACGATAATAGGCGTTAAAAGTGTGAAAATTACAGGTCTCTATCGTGAATAATGATACATAGGCCTTTAAGATAGCTTCAGTAAATTTAAATATATTTATACAGTGCCACAATTATTTCTGCCACATTGAGGCTTACAGTGTATCACTATTACAGCAATTACTAAATGCACATTATGAGTCTGAATCATAGGTGGATGCACATGGCTGTGTCTATAGGTGGTTACCCATCTGTGACTTAGTGTAAATGCCGATACAAAGTTCCTTTTAGTGTACATCTGTACGTACGAAGGTGCAGGGACTGAGACCCCTACTTTCAGCATCCGTACACAATGAAATACCAATTGGTGCATCCTTAGTTGCCACCATCGTTCTCACCATTGAAGCTTGCACCAACCCTTTGGCAGGTGCAGTCATTTCATCTGTGTAAGGCCACCCATATGAGCAATGAGCATCTCTATATGCAACCACTTTCAACAACAGGCCCACAACACTCCTATACATGCCCATAAGATGTACCCTCTCCGTGCGGGAGCCAAGACACCTCCCTGTCACCTTCCAAATTTACACTATATGTTAGGTGCCACTGGAAAAATGTCTACATTTGGAGAAATGTTAAAAACCTTATACTGTATTTCTGTATCTATATTTATGAAGGCAGGAGGTAGAGTTGGAGCTTTGCGTTGATGGACTTACACCAGAACACAATAAAGCTTCTTCAAATTTGGATATTCAGGGAGGAGTAAAGATTTGAAGGCTGGGGAAGATGGCCATGGTAGGGAATTTTACACTGGATAGAAACATGCAAGAAGTCTTATAGGAAGGATTGAGGTGGTTATCGGAGCGATGGCTATGTTCAAGTCAATGGCTGAACTTAGTGGGCATAAAGAATAGTCCTTTGAAATTAGGTTTGAAATGTATGAAGAGTTGGTGCTGTTGAGGGATTTGTAGTTGGATATAGGCAAATGAAACTGGATTCTGGGGGATATAGAGAGCCAGGATAGGTGTGTAAAAATGAATGTGTATATGGCATGAGAAGAAGTGCAGTCTTGCCCTGGTATTTAGATTTGAATAAAGCAGAGTAGATAGTGATTAGAAATGCTGGATAGGAGGAGGTTGTAGTTGTCGAGGTATCTTGGGAAATAAAACCATTAATCCCATATTATACTCATGTACTGTTGTCCTCATGTACTGTTGCTACAGCCGTGCCAAACAGCCACTCTTGTCGCTCCAGGTCCTGTGTGACTCTGAGAGTGCCGGGCATCTGTTTCACCTGAAACGGTGTCTTGGTCGCAATGTGATGTGACTGGGATGCACTAGGAGACTGTGCTGATTAATTTGATATGAATTTGTATACTAAATGCACGGGTACAGTTCTTTTCCACGCCAAGTTCTCTTGTGCTTCATTTACAGATGTACAAATGTTGCATATTAAATGAATAAGGCCCTTCTTCAGAGCCGCTCATAAGCGGCCGCTCGTTCGTTCTGACCGATGTTCGCACATCTGCGCATGCGTACGGATTTTAATACGCATGCGCGAACCAGTCAGTGCTGCCGAAAATCGTTTGTTCGCTATATAGCGAATGCCTGCTATTTTGAGTGACAGAAGGAGGCGTATGTGGGTGGTAACAGGGGAAGGTGCTTGAAAACGGGGGTGTGGAATTCGAACGCAGGCGTGCTTAAAGGTCAAAACGGGCGTTTTATGGGAGTGCATAATTAATATAGCAGCGTCATTGACCACGTCACTTGTTTTTTTTTTACTCAGAACTGCTCGCAAAATAGCGGTTGAAAAAACCAGCCACAAGAATAGCGAGCAGTTCATACGCTGTTCGATGTACTCGATTAATCTAATAAATAGCGGACATGACGTATGGTGCGAGCGGAAAGGGGGCGTATTTTTCAAAATTACAACCGCAAGTTTTGCTCGCTCGTTCAGACTTAGAGGCGTTAACAGACCGCAATTAGCGAACGGTTCATTTGAATAGCCACCCCTTTTTTTAGAACGAACTACCGCAAATAGCGAGCGGCTCTGAATCAGGGCTTAAGTACTGTCTCCTGGTGCGTCATAGTCTCATCACATTGCAGCTAAGACGCATTTCTGGGTGAAAAAGTAGTGAAGAAAATGCCTGGCTCTAGCAGAGTTGCATGGGACCCATCGGCTCACTCGCTCCAGACATCTCGTGCCACGTGGCATATCGAGGCTAGATCTACGAGGAAACACATCTGTAGATGTAGTGATGTTTAATACTTATTGTGCTTTTCTAACATATGCATCCCATTAGGGCCATATAGAGCGGGGATGCCCCTTACAAATATGAAAAAACAGTGCAGTGCCTCATGCTGCACAGGGCGATGCCCTGTTCCCCTCAGCCCGGGGCAGATCCGAGGATGGGGGGGATTAAAGTGATCATTCAGGTAGAGGAGAACGTTACTGCTCAGCAGCAGCAGCCTCCCTGGACCTAATGCAGCCAGTACACGGCAGCATGTGCTGGGCTCAATTTGCTACATGTTAAATGTGTGATCCCATTTTATTCATTTATCATGACACGTAATATATAGCAGAAACGTTTTGAGGAAAGTAACAAGAAGTGAAATCAACAAATAATTAGAAGCTGATTTACCCATGCACTTAGAGCACACAAGCATAATATATATGTACAGTAATGTGAATGGAAATGTGACCTTTTATAAAGAAACCTCACTGTGGTTAATACTGGATTGAGCTTTTTTACAGGATTAAAAACTGTGTGATGATTCAATGATCAAGACTAAAACTAATTTGAAGTTGACATTTCAAGTTATATTATAAGTAGGCGCTCACTAGTAAGCAGACATCCAACACCTGTCGAAAAAATATCATAAGTTTCTCCTGAGAATTAAAGACATGTATCCCATATTTATTGGCAGACTCAAGCATCAGTTTAATGTTTCCAAGTGAACCTTTCCCAGCCAGTTGTTTCATGCACTTGTTGAAGAAAATACCACTAAAATAATGCACTGTCAGTGAACATACCGATCCCTACATACCCTTCATTTACAGTAGTCTGGGTTATATTTCTGGATCAAAATACATGTTGGATATTAAATGCAGCAATACAGTATTCTGGTACATATGGAGTATATTCATTACACTATGCTACATTTTGTGTGTGTATATATATATATATATATATATATATATATATATATATTAATGTATGTATATGTTTATATTATATATTTTTTTCTATGAAGGTCTAGATGGCACTGGGAACATGAAGGGCATACACAAATCATGGTAAGGCTATATGGCTGTTTTGTTTTACTATGGCAGTATTATAGAACTATGAACTTTATACAGACACTGAATTCCATAATGTACAGTAATTACTGCTTTAGAAAGTAGTGTCAAGGGGAACCTACTAAAGGGTAATTTGCAGAGTACGACAAAGTATATTGCTATTTTTTAGTGATTTGCATAAACAGTTTAAATACACTGAATCTAATAAAGGCAAATCATAACCTCCAAAAAAAAATACTGTAAAAATAAATTGCCAGCCAATGTACAATCACTGAAATCACAGATTTTGGCAATGTAACACATAAAGCAAAGATGTCCAGACTGATGGAATTCTCTAAAAGATCCCACTGGTTTCAAACACTAACAATGAGTCCTGAAAACTACTGTAGTCAAATAACTGTGGTCTGGGGCTAATTGCCACTACACCTTATATTCATTGTATTCATGTTATGGTGTGTACCAGGCCAGCTCAGGGCATGTAATGCTGATCCTAATTCAGGGTTTGGGGATGGGCAGCCTTTCCTTTTCCTTACCCCATTTAAAAAAAAAATAAAATATCACCAAACCTGATTTAGGAATAATATATCTATTTACTAGATTAGAGAGTTTATCCACTTTGTTAGTGCGAATCATGGCAGATTTGATGGATTTTAATGTGCTGAACAAAATTATTCTTCACTAGATATCCCATTCCTTAACCCTCTGGGGCTGTAGAGATTATAGAGGAAACTGCTACGGGGTGGGGTGGGGAAGGATTGATGGGAAGGGAGAAAGAGGTTGTAGGTGAGAGAGAGAGAGAGAGAGAGAGACAGAGTGGTGTGAAAAGAAAGAAGTATAGTTGGAAAAGACAAACTATAAATGCTGGGAAGAAAACAGGGAGAGACAGGTGCTAATATAAGTTGGAATGGTAGAATGAGTTACCATATGTAGGGTAACAGTAGTGTACAAATATTATTTGTGGATTTTGGTTTGGAATTTACAGATCTGTTACTTTTGGGCTTTTGGAGTGGTGAGTTATAGTTGATTCCTCAATGCTTTGTGTCTGTGATTTGTCTTATATAGTATTGTCATGGCATCTGTTTTTTTGTATCCAGTGTAACCCAGGCACCTGTAATTTGCTAAATCGGGATACAGTCTTATTTATTTCAGTGGTGTATAAGTGACTCTACCCAAGCTATTCCTACATGAATACTGTAGACAACTATAGCCTGCTTGGGTAATTCCCAATTAACACCCTACTTTTCTTAGTGTTGTGATGATCATGCACAATAAATACTATGTTGATACAGAATATCAGTTCTATATCAGTTTTATAATGATCGACACAAATTTTAAACAAGTTTTTTTTTTGTCAAGAACTCTTCTTTTCAGGAGCACCTTAAAGGATTAATTCAGAGGTGTTATTACTAGTTGGTACAAAGTATATTTATTTTCTCATAACCGAGTTATAAGTATTCACATAACATGCACTTTACAAATTAAAGCTTCACCGATAACCAGCTAACTAACACACTCTATAAGCCCAAAGTTCTCCTGTGGAGAATAGGGCACCTTTGCAAATATCTGGCGGCAAAGTCCTAAAATTAGGTGTTTTTGGGACATGGTACATTGTTTAATTCTCTCTCTAATGGGCATCTCACTCCCGCAATGCCTCTTATATTCCATCTTATCACGTCCCATTTCCAATGGAGATAACATTACTCAAGCACTTATTTGACCCATAGTTAATACAGCTAACTGTGCCATTGCAGCTCATTGGAAGAAAGTAGACCCCCCTCCTCTTCTGCTTTACACAACTCAATTTGACACACTTAACATCTTGAACATATCACTAGCTGTTTACATAATTGCCCACACAAATTTACTGGAATGTGGTCTCCCCTGATTTCTTATCATAAGGCTCATACTTGACCAATTATAGCTCTCCATTAAACGTAGCATCTGCCAACAGTCTTCAATCTTTCTCCACTCCTTCCCTTTACTAACACTTCCCTTCCCCCCCTTCCTTTGTCTATCCTTGCCCCCTCCTTTTTCCTCTCCTCCACCTGTTCAAAATCCTCTGGTATCTCCCATACCATTGTTTAGCTGCATTAGTATTTATTTGTAAGTTTTTTTCAATACTATGTAATCATTATCAGATACAATTTTCATATTATCTCTCTGTTTATTATTGCTTTTTCCTGTAAAACCTCAATAAAATAATTTCTCAGAAAAAAATCTCCCACACTAACCACTAAGGTAATTATGAGGATATTATTCTCTAGATAAAACTCAGTTTTAACTAGGATCTACAGTAATAGCTATTTTGCATTAGTGGGGAGGTTTCTGTTTATTTTCCAGTAACTACCAGAACCTCTAGTATTATAAAACAACTTAATACAACTTAGTTCAACTTATCTTGGGAAATGCCCAGATAAGGACATTATCACTTAACTTTTACTTACATTAACAACAAATTCCCACTCGTAAGAATACTGTAGATTGACTCCAGTTTCACTTTTAAAAATAAATAAGAAGCTGCGCTAATAAAAAGTAGCCATTCTGTCACAAGTGTTATTAAGATGTGATGCAGTTTTATTTTCCTTATTGCATTGTGCATTTTTTATGTTATGTGCATTTTACAGATTAAATATTAATTTGAAGAGTTTCCCAACTGATATATCTTCTGCCATTTCCAATTTTTATTAGCTCAGCTTCTTATTTTTTTTTATTGATGTTTCAATTAGTTTAATTGAGCAGTCACTGGCTCAGTATAAAGTGGCTGCAGCTGTGTTAATATATATAATCAAATCAATCATTCTTTAATAAAAGGATGGGGAACCTCTTGTTCGGAAGCCGTATAAGGCCAGCGGAATCATTTGGTCTGGCCCCCTGAGCTTTTTTCTGCTAGCCTCATCTGGCTAGTAGGGTTATTAGGGTGCCAGAATCTATGCAGCAATGTCAACTGAAGCATACATACTTAGCATGCTTCACACAGTCACACTGCTGCCCTTACAGCTCCCTGGAGCATCCTGAGGATGCCCGAAGCATCTTTAGGATGTTCTGGCCATTGCTATAATCACAGACGATTGTGGCCCTGCCCCTTGTGACATCACATGGAGGGGCATGGCCTGCACTGAGCCCATGAATAATGTTATATATATCAAAATGGCCCTCAACAGAAAAAGTTTTCCCAACCCTGCTTTAATACTAGTTTATGCTACTTTTAGCACCAATGTTTTTTCTATTTCCAGTTTCACTTTTAGTCTAATACCAACTCTCTCCACATAACTTATACCAGCAGGGATTATAACATAAACAATTACATAACTTGTACAGCAATTTTCATAGTGTATAGCACAGGTTCTTAAGCTCAGTCCCCAGGACCCCCAACAGAGCATGTTTTCCAGGTCTCCTCACAGAATCACAAGTGAAATAAATAGCTCCACCAGTGGATCTTTTTAAAATGTGTCAGTGAGTAATGACCACACCTGTGCACATTCTAGTTAACCTGTTAAATGTGACCTGTTTGGGGTCCTGAGGATTGAGTTTAAGAACCACTAGTGTATAGAATGGTGATGCCCTTAAATGAGACATTGAATTTGCAGCAGTGCTGATACCAGTTGTTGCTCCAGTTTTGTATAGAATTGTATATGAGTAAAAGTATACCTTTATTGTTTTATAGCTGTTAAACTATAGACTTGGTTAAGCTGAACAGTTCATGATAAGAAGAAATTTATTTTCTCTCTCTCTCTCTCTCTCTATATATATATATATATATATATATATATATATATATATATAAATATATATGCAGCTTATATAGTTTTTTCAGAATTGGTATGAAATACTGACAGTCAGGATTTTGGCTGTCAGAATCCAATGCCTCTCCCTACCCTTACCCTAACCCTCTTTGATGCCTAACCTAACTTCCCCCTTAGGGCCTATACCTAACTTCCCCCTCCCCGCACCCTAATCCTAACCTTCCCCCTTAGTGCCTAACCCTAACCTTCCCCCCTTAGTGCCTAACCCAAACCCTCCCCCTAGTGCCTAACCCTAGCCCCTAAACCTAACCCTAACCCTCCCCATCACCCCTACTTACCTTTAGGATTCTGACTAGCATCTGTATTCTGGTGCCGATAATGTAAGCATTGGCATCTCAACCGACGGGATGCCGAAAGTATACCAGTCTCTTCAGCCTATTCTAATGGATATAAAGATCTCCTGCACTTTAGTTAACCCGTTTATGCAGACTAGGTTATATACTGAATGTTGGTCTTGGTGTGAACGCTATCTCAGCCAGCAGTGTACAACTGGGTCTTCCTTTTCTGGGGTTATATCCTATTAATGGAACTGCTTGACCATCAATATGGCTGTATTACATTCTACTTTAGCAGTTTAGCAGTTACTATCATAACTTGCTGTAGCTTATAAAGCCTCAGTTAGAGAGGAATTTGAGAAGATATATATAAGTCTATACCTCTTTATGAAATAACTCAGCCATGTACGTAAATGTTTCTGGTGACTTACTGTATATCTGTAGTGCATTGTAATTCTATAGACCTCTCTTGATGACTTTGGCTCCTTCTAAAGCCCTCTTTGGAATCACTCCAGCAGCTCCCCCTACTCCTTTCAGACCACTGTCTCCAGCACTCTCTGCTCCAAACTACTTCTTCCCTCAGTTAAGCTCTCTCTCTGCTTAAAGGGGGCAGAAATATGCTCTACCACCCTACTCAATTTATAACCATCTCCTGTGTAGCAGCTCCTTACTTTCAGTCCCCAGACCCTTGCACTCTAGAGAGCATGGGTTCTGTTTCTCTACATCAGGTACCTAAAGCAGGCTGTCTCTTCTTTTAGTCATTACCTCAGACCAACTGACAACTGTCAGTCATCACAGTCACAGTCTACAGCACTGGCTCTAACTGGTTTTAGGCAGTTTTATGTTTCTAGCAGATACTGTCCCACACCACCAATTATATATAATTATACATATTTAATACATATTTGTGGGACAATAATACAAAATAACAAATGCCAAATACACTATCCTTCTCTATGTTTAACTTGAATAGGAGGTCTTCCTGCATAAAACCAATGGCATTCACTGTGGCTTTATTGGAAACTATTAGTGTCAGGGATCAATGCTCTTCCTCTCATTTTTAGGATTCCTTTTTCTTTTTTTCTTATAACTATATATGTTAACTATTAAACATGTATAATAAATATATAATAATATTTACATATTGATTCTAAACATACAGTTCATATAGTCAAAACATGTTTTACAGTCAGATCTCCTATTTGCTGGGTTAACCCTAAATAGGGGTTACACTCTCCCCCTGGTGATCTGGCATAGCAATGATTTATCAAGTAGCCCCATCAACCATCAAAACATTATTTGAACATTATCAAATTTCTCACTTCCTATTTCCACTCATCCCTCATTCAACTCAATCATTTGGACAGTTGGCAAACTTATGAGGGGTTGGATTGCAGAGTCCTCTTGCCTTTCATTGGCGGTGTTCTTTTGGGCTTTTATTGCATAATCTCTTTTGTCTATTCTCTGTGTGGCTTCTGTTAAATGGTTCCACCTTGGTCTTCAACCCTTGTACTATGCCATTCCTCGACAACTTGACCTTGGATAGGAACTTGGAGATGCTGTGTTAAAGAATATCTAGAATGTACTTCACTTTGACAATCACTTGGAGGATGTTTCTCCTCTAGTGAAACCTCTGATGGTGGCTTGGTTTGTCTGTAGTTTCATCTGGAACAATGTTGATAGAATGATTGAGCATGGCATGTATTCTGATTGGCCCTTGCAGAATTTGATATTTTATCTACACACTCTATTTCATTCAATTGTTTGGCATATATGTCTTCTCCCCAACATCAATTATTTTCTTCTGATAACAACATGAACAATACAGTTGTCCATGGGTAGTGAATTGGCTTCCTCCCACTTGTACTCCACCAGAGTCAGTCACAATTGATGTGTGTACACCATTTACTCCTTCCATTACTTCAAAGACTACTCTTTCTCCATCTTTAACACTATACAAGTGGACAAATAAATCTCTTGCAGCATCATGCCTTTTATTGAACCAATAACCTTTCTTTACATGAAACCACATAGCTGTGCTTGCAATTTTAGGGGAAACATACTGTGTCTCCTCCCTGTTGACTTTTCAAAGTGGATTGTCTCAGCAGGGTAGCAACCACTGCTCCAGTATGTAAACTGTTCTCTGCAATATCTTCTCCCATAGGGGGGCTACTGATATGGTTAAAAAAGAGTGTGATTTATGAAAGTGGTATCATTGTGTGTTTTGTTCTCAGATTCTAGCTGTGACCAACTTTATTTTATCTCATTCAAGTGATTTGACTCTCCTGTCTAATTTTTTCACCTACCCCCAAGAGTCCAGACAGCTTGGCTACTTGGGATTCAGGAGAATGAATCCTGTCTTCCTGCTGTCAGGATCTTTGTACATTTTGTTGCTCCTGCTCTACCCTATTTTGTCTTTTATCACGTGTCTTGGTTTCCATTTTTTTTGTATATACCCCAAAGTTTACATTCAGGCTTCTGGTTTTTTTCATTGATTTTTGTATTGAACAACTATTCTTCTTTAAGCTTCCAGTGCAGTTCATCTAAAACCTCCAACACCTGAATAATATGTTTGTACCATTCTTGTTATGTGTTTAATCACCTCTTCCAGGGTCCATACAGCAACTGAGCTACCTTCTCTCATTGGTTTCTAAAGGGAAGTAGGGAACAGGAAAAACAAGTTCTTCTGCTTATCTACTGGAGCAGCCAAGACTAATTTTCCATGTTTGTAAGAAACATCAGCTATTTGTGTAATTTACTTCTCTAGCTTTAATACACTCAGACCTATATTAGCTTCCACTCATTTTCCTATACTACCTTTCACTTGCTGAATTTGTTTGTTATTATCTTTTGTATACTTTTCAACTGTTGCTGCTACAGCCTATATTTCACTTGATACCTTCTCATCATGATTGAATGCTGTCTTGTCGTGGGGATTGATACTAGGGGGTCAGAGATTTAATTCATTCTTCACCAACATTTTACTCACTATCATCCTGGTTTAGTTTAAATTTAACTTCTTTGCCCTTTGTTCTTTTATTGCTCCCTTGTTTCTCCTTCAGAGTTCTAGCTCCCCCAACTGCTAAAACAAGGGCATTAAGGCCAAACTCTTTTGCTTCTTTACTATAATGGTGGGAGTCAAATAGTCTTACAGAGTCTTGATCCACAAACATCACTGTAATGAATGGCCAATATCACTTGCTAGTAACAGACTCTGAATGTATTTCTTGGTGGTGTCTCTGAATGTAACTGTCATGACCAGGGTTTCTCGGCATGGTGGTCGATGGGTATTACCTGTGAGGTCACTGTGGCAGGGGGTGTCTGGCGGTGGTGCTGGTGTGTGTTTGCAAGGGGCATTGACTGTGCGTGGCTCTGCGCGGGCATGCTGTCACGTTGGGCTGGTGAGGCCTGGCAATGCTTACGTTCTGTTTGGCATGGGCGCCGCCATCTTGCCTCCGGCCATGTGATTTGCTCGCCTGATCCTGGTTTGTCACATGCTCTCTCTGGCCAGTCATGGCACAGCACTTGGTATTTAGGGAGGTTCAGAGCCTCACTTCATTGCCAGTGCAACGTGTGTCTCAGCATAGCTGAGAGAGAGTTCCCTGTGCTCACCACCTGTTACCTGTGAAATGCTACCTGCCTGCCTGCTTGTCTGCTCCAACCTCGCTGGACTACCCTGCATCCTCCATTACCTTCCCCTTGCCTGAGTACCAGAGTCCTGCTGTTCACCCTGCACCTTGCCTCCACTTACACTCTGCTAGATATTTCTTTCTCAGTCTGCATTCTTCATTAATCATTCACCATCTGGACAGTTCCCCTTGTCTGCCACTACCTGGACATTATCTATTAACCATTCACTACCTGGACATTTTCCATTGCCTGTCACTAACTGGACTTTTTCCTATTTGCCTCACTTCTGCTTCCAAGTGAATTTTAGTGCTATACCCAGACTTTCTGTTTTACCACATTCATGTCTGTTAAGCCACTCATTAAAAACTCCACATTTACTTTTATACCTGCTTCAGTGTCTGCTCCTATTACCACCCCAGGTCCACATCAAATCCAGAACCTCACAGTAACCCAGGATCACCTGTAATTTAGAATGGTTACTAGAAATCAGGATATGGTCTTCTTTCTTCCAGTGCTGTTTCAGTGCCCCAACCGAGGGCCAAAACTTGGATTATTGTCACCCAGGGAAAGGCAGTACTTTGGAGCTCTTCCCTCTTCTTCTCCGCAGCAGTTTGTGTCCCCCTTCCTGTATCACTGCTGCAGCCTGTGTTTCTCCCCCCTAAATATCTGCAGCAGCAGCCTGTTTGTGTTACCCCTCCCCCCACCAGCACTTCCCTGGATCTTCTCCTTGCTCTTCCTTAAGTGGCAGTGGCAGGCTCCTCACACTGTTCTTCAGTGTGCGTGCTACCACCTTCCCCAACCAGCCCCCATCACCTTCCTCAGTCAGCACCCAGTCCCCCATAACTTTCCTCAGCCAGCCCCCATCACCTTCCTTAGCCAGCCCCCAGCCCCCATCACCTTCCTTAGCCAGCCCCATTACCTTCCTCAGTCAGCTCTAATTACCTTCCTCAGCCAGCCTCCAGCTCCCATCACCTTCTTCAGCCAGCCCCATCACCTTCATCAGCCTGCCCTCATCACATCCTCAGGCATTCACATTTCTCAGCAAGCCCCCATCACCTTCCTCAGCCAGTCCCCATTACCTTCCTCAGCCAGCCCAGTACCACTGCAGCCAGCCACAGCATGGGCCAGGACAACGTGCAGTGATGTGATCTTCAACGTGACACTGCTGAGTCACTGATTGCATGCAGAAGGAGCAAGGAGTGAAGGGAGGAGGTTTGCTGTTCTCTCCAACTGTGACACTGCGCTCCCAATGGAGTGGCACCCCCATTTGGCCGCACTGGTTGAATGGTCCTGGAGTCGGCCCTGTGGCTCCCTGTTAAATCCAAAACCTGGGGCACGTGTCTCCCCCTAGTTTGGTGGAGGCCCAAGCTGTTCCTCCATGAATACTGTAGATAACTAAAGCCTGCTTGGCAAAGCCCTATTTAACACCCTAATTTTCTTGTGATGATCATGCGCAATAAATACAATGTTTATACAAAATATCAGTTATATAATAATTGACACAAATTAAAGAAAAATGGTTTGTTTATTTTTTTTGGTCAGGAACTCTTCTCAGGCACGCTTTAAATAATGAATTCACAGGTTTTATTACTAGTTGGTACTAAGGGCCTGACTCTGCATGGATTGCTTTTGCAATAGTGTACACAGAAGGCTGATTGTTGTGCACTGTGCATGCGTGTGCACCACAGTGCATGTGTGGGAGTTTGCGATTGCACTGCGATCACTCACACAGAGACAAAGCCATCGCAGATGGTGGAAGGGGACGTCAGCATTTGCGGGCGGTGATGGGTGAGTGGTCAGAGAAATGCAGACGTGCCTGTCCGTTCGAACGCTGTTGCATGGGCATGCATAAATTAGCCACTGTGATGCCATATGCAGCTTGAATACTCACTGCGTGCAATGAAGTTGGCAATTTCTGAGTAAAGTCAGACCTGCTGTAATTGTGCGAGGGGTCGATGTTACACGATGTTCCTGATGTATACGCCAGATAGCAAGGTATTATGGATGTGCAAAAGCGGTAGTGGGGGTGTTTCTATGCTGGCTTTGGGCATCTCTGTACTGGGTTTGCAATTGCAGTCATTAGCATATTTTTGCAGCAGACCTGTGTGCATTATCACAGCTGCGATTGCAATAGCGATCCATAATGAATCAGGCCCAAGTATATTAACTTTCTCCTAAGCAAGTTACAAGTATTCACACAACATTCACTTTACAAAGTTGTACCGATAGCCAGCTAAGTACCAGACTCTATAAGAACAAAGTTCTCCTACACTAACCACTAAGGTGATTATAAGGATATTACTAAATAAAACTCAGTTATAACTAGAATCTAATAGCTATATTGCATTAGTGGGGAGGTTTCATTTAATTTTCCAGGATCACCAGAACCTCTTGTATAGTCAACTTGTCTTGGGAAATGCCCAAATACGGATTTTATTGCTTAACCTTTATTTAAATTAACAACAAATTGCCACTCATGAGAATACTCTAGATTGACTCTTGTTTCCCTTTTTAGTCTAATATCAATTTTTTAGTCTAATTCCAGACCCAACATGTTTCGTCCTGTCAAATGATAAATTCCAAAACATACTGTAGGACGAACGCATTAGGTCTGGTACTGACTGCACATCCCTGATTCCTCCAATGGACAGATGAGCTTTATTGATCTTATATCTTGTACGTGTGTTACCTGCTCTGTTTTTTGACCTGGTATTAAATACTGTGTTTTTAACCATCAATAAGTGTCTGTGTAGGATCTCTATCTGGGACTAACTAATTCCCAATTATGTGATCACAGTACTATGTATGTAACATGTATGGTTTAAACTAGGGGTGAGCGGGTTCGGATTTCTGAAATCCGAACCCCCCCGAGCCCCCCCGATCCGAGTCCGATCCGAGTCAGGCTCGACTTTTCCCGCCTGACTCGGATCTGACATCGAGGCAAAACGTCATCATCCCGCCTTCCGAGTCTCGCGGGTTTTGGATCCTATATAAGGTACCCGCGTCGGCGCCATTTTCTCACTCGGCTGTGGACAGTGAAGAGGGAGGGTGGGAGTTAGTGCTGTGTAGTGTAGTGTAGTGTAGTGCTGCTGTTGTCCACTACTTCAAAGTCCATAGGGGCTGGCTGTGTTGTGCTGTGCTGCTGTTGTTAATAGGGGCTGTGTCCACTACTTCAAAGTCCATAGGGGCTGGCTGGACTGTGTTGTGCAGTCAGTTCCAAAGTCCTGTGCAGTGTCCCAGTCCTAAAGGGGTGCTGTAGTGTTGTCCAGGGGGTGCTCTGTCCATCAGGGGTGCTCCCCCCAAGTGCTAAAAAAATAATATATTTTCTGTGTTTGTGAATTGTGTGCGCAGTAGCCGCACGTGCATCAACAAAGTAGTGCCAAGCGTGCGCCTGTGTCATAAGTAAAGGGCCGGCTGGCTTGACCGTTAAGGGTGCTGTAACCCCCGAAAGTACACTCCAGTCCAAACCAAAAAAAAAATTATTTTCTGTGTTTGTGAATTGTGTGCGCAGTAGCCGCACGTGCATCAACAAAGTAGTGCCAAGCGTGCGCCTGTGTCATAAGTAAAGGGCCGGCTGGCTTGACCGTTAAGGGTGCTGTAACCCCCGAAAGTACACTCCAGTCCAAACCTAAAAAAAAATTATTTTCTGTGTTTGTGAATTGTGTGCGCAGTAGCCGCACGTGCATCAACAAAGTAGTGCCAAGCGTGTGCCTGTGTCATAAGTAAAGGGCCGGCTGGCTTGACCGTTAAAGGGTGCTGTAACCCCCGAAAGTACACTCCAGTCCAAACCAAAAAAAAATTATTTTCTGTGTTTGTGAATTGTGTGCGCAGTAGCCGCACGTGCATCAACAAAGTAGTGCCAAGCGTGCGCCTGTGTCATAAGTAAAGGGCCGGCTGGCTTGACCGTTAAGGGTGCTGTAACCCCCGAAAGTACACTCCAGTCCAAACCTAAAAAAAAATTATTTTCTGTGTTTGTGAATTGTGTGCGCAGTAGCCGCACGTGCATCAACAAAGTAGTGCCAAGAGTGCCCCTGTGTCATAAGTAAAGGGCCGGCTGGCTTGACCGTTAAAGGGTGCTGTAACCCCCGAAAGTACACTCCAGTCCAAACCAAAAAAAAATTATTTTCTGTGTTTGTGAATTGTGTGCGCAGTAGCCGCACGTGCATCAACAAAGTAGTGCCAAGCGTGCGCCTGTGTCATAAGTAAAGGGCCGGCTGGCTTGACCGTTAAAGGGTGCTGTAACCCCTGAAAGTACACTCCAGTCCAAACCAAAAAAAAATTATTTTCTGTGTTTGTGAATTGTGTGCGCAGTAGCCGCACGTGCATCAACAAAGTAGTGTCAAGCGTTCGCCTGTGTCATAAGTAAAGGGCCGGCTGGCTTGACCGTTAAGGGTGCTGTAACCCCCGAAAGTACACTCCAGTCCAAACCAAAAAAAAAATTATTTTCTGTGTTTGTGAATTGTGTGCGCAGTAGCCGCACGTGCATCAACAAAGTAGTGCCAAGCGTGCGCCTGTGTCATAAGTAAAGGGCCGGCTGGCTTGACCGTTAAGGGTGCTGTAACCCCCGAAAGTACACTCCAGTCCAAACCAAAAAAAAAATTATTTTCTGTGTTTGTGAATTGTGTGCGCAGTAGCCGCACGTGCATCAACAAAGTAGTGCCAAGCGTGCGCCTGTGTCATAAGTAAAGGGCCGGCTGGCTTGACCGTTAAGGGTGCTGTAACCCCCGAAAGTACACTCCAGTCCAAACCAAAAAAAAAATTATTTTCTGTGTTTGTGAATTGTGTGCGCAGTAGCCGCACGTGCATCAACAAAGTAGTGCCAAGCGTGCGCCTGTGTCATAAGTAAAGGGCCGGCTGGCTTGACCGTTAAGGGTGCTGTAACCCCCGAAAGTACACTCCAGTCCAAACCTAAAAAAAAATTATTTTCTGTGTTTGTGAATTGTGTGCGCAGTAGCCGCACGTGCATCAACAAAGTAGTGCCAAGCGTGCGCCTGTGTCATAAGTAAAGGGCCGGCTGGCTTGACCGTTAAGGGTGCTGTAACCCCCGAAAGTACACTCCAGTCCAAACCAAAAAAAAAATTATTTTCTGTGTTTGTGAATTGTGTGCGCAGTAGCCGCACGTGCATCAACAAAGTAGTGCCAAGCGTGCGCCTGTGTCATAAGTAAAGGGCCGGCTGGCTTGACCGTTAAGGGTGCTGTAACCCCCGAAAGTACACTCCAGTCCAAACCTAAAAAAAAATTATTTTCTGTGTTTGTGAATTGTGTGCGCAGTAGCCGCACGTGCATCAACAAAGTAGTGCCAAGCGTGCGCCTGTGTCATAAGTAAAGGGCCGGCTGGCTTGACCGTTAAAGGGTGCTGTAACCCCCGAAAGTACACTCCAGTCCAAACCAAAAAAAAATTATTTTCTGTGTTTGTGAATTGTGTGCGCAGTAGCCGCACGTGCATCAACAAAGTAGTGTCAAGCGTTCGCCTGTGTCATAAGTAAAGGGCCGGCTGGCTTGACCGTTAAGGGTGCTGTAACCCCCGAAAGTACACTCCAGTCCAAACCAAAAAAAAAATTATTTTCTGTGTTTGTGAATTGTGTGCGCAGTAGCCGCACGTGCATCAACAAAGTAGTGCCAAGCGTGCGCCTGTGTCATAAGTAAAGGGCCGGCTGGCTTGACCGTTAAGGGTGCTGTAACCCCCGAAAGTACACTCCAGTCCAAACCAAAAAAAAAATTATTTTCTGTGTTTGTGAATTGTGTGCGCAGTAGCCGCACGTGCATCAACAAAGTAGTGCCAAGCGTGCGCCTGTGTCATAAGTAAAGGGCCGGCTGGCTTGACCGTTAAGGGTGCTGTAACCCCCGAAAGTACACTCCAGTCCAAACCAAAAAAAAAATTATTTTCTGTGTTTGTGAATTGTGTGCGCAGTAGCCGCACGTGCATCAACAAAGTAGTGCCAAGCGTGCGCCTGTGTCAAAAGTAAAGGGCCGGCTGGCTTGACCGTTAAGGGTGCTGTAACCCCCGAAAGTACACTCCAGTCCAAACCTAAAAAAAAATTATTTTCTGTGTTTGTGAATTGTGTGCGCAGTAGCCGCACGTGCATCAACAAAGTAGTGCCAAGCGTGCGCCTGTGTCATAAGTAAAGGGCCGGCTGGCTTGACCGTTAAGGGTGCTGTAACCCCCGAAAGTACACTCCAGTCCAAACCAAAAAAAAAATTATTTTCTGTGTTTGTGAATTGTGTGCGCAGTAGCCGCACGTGCATCAACAAAGTAGTGCCAAGCGTGCGCCTGTGTCATAAGTAAAGGGCCGGCTGGCTTGACCGTTAAGGGTGCTGTAACCCCCGAAAGTACACTCCAGTCCAAACCTAAAAAAAAATTATTTTCTGTGTTTGTGAATTGTGTGCGCAGTAGCCGCACGTGCATCAACAAAGTAGTGCCAAGCGTGCGCCTGTGTCATAAGTAAAGGGCCGGCTGGCTTGACCGTTAAAGGGTGCTGTAACCCCCGAAAGTACACTCCAGTCCAAACCAAAAAAAAATTATTTTCTGTGTTTGTGAATTGTGTGCGCAGTAGCCGCACGTGCATCAACAAAGTAGTGCCAAGCGTGCGCCTGTGTCATAAGTAAAGGGCCGGCTGGCTTGACCGTTAAAGGGTGCTGTAACCCCCGAAAGTACACTCCAGTCCAAACCAAAAAAAAATTATTTTCTGTGGTTGTGAATTGTGTGCGCAGTAGCCGCACGTGCATCAACAAAGTAGTGCCAAGCGTGCGCCTGTGTCATAAGTAAAGGGCCGGCTGGCTTGACCGTTAAGGGTGCTGTAACCCCCGAAAGTACACTCCAGTCCAAACCTAAAAAAAAATTATTTTCTGTGTTTGTGAATTGTGTGCGCAGTAGCCGCACGTGCATCAACAAAGTAGTGCCAAGCGTGCGCCTGTGTCATAAGTAAAGGGCCGGCTGGCTTGACCGTTAAAGGGTGCTGTAACCCCCGAAAGTACACTCCAGTCCAAACCAAAAAAAAATTATTTTCTGTGTTTGTGAATTGTGTGCGCAGTAGCCGCACGTGCATCAACAAAGTAGTGCCAAGCGTGCGCCTGTGTCATAAGTAAAGGGCCGGCTGGCTTGACCGTTAAAGGGTGCTGTAACCCCCAAAGTACACTCCAGTCCAAACCAAAAAAAAATTATTTTCTGTGTTTGTGAATTGTGTGCGCAGTAGCCGCACGTGCATCAACAAAGTAGTGCCAAGAGTGCGCCTGTGTCATAAGTAAAGGGCCGGCTGGCTTGACCGTTAAAGGGTGCTGTAACCCACAAAGTACACTCCAGTCCGAACCAAAAAAAAATTTATTTTCTGTGTTTAGCCGCACGTATATATCAAATCGATATAACATAAATGGAGGACCAAACTTTCTCCGATAAAAATAAAATAGAGAAAGATCAAGAACCACTTCCTCCTAGTGCTGAAGCTGCTGCCACTAGTCATGACATAGACGATAACATGCCATCAACGTCGTCTGCCAAGGCCGATGCCCAATGTCATAGTAGAGGGCACATACAATCCCAAATGGCAAAGTTCAGGAAAATGACCTTGAAAAAGACATTTAAATCAGCTGAAGAGAAACGTAAACTTGCCAATATGCCATTTACGACACGGAGTGGCAAGGAACGGCTAAGGTCGATCCCTAGTATGTTCATGACTAGTGGTTCAGCTTCACATGACGATGGAAGCACTCCTCCCACTAAAAAAATCAAAAGAGTTAAGCTGGCAAAAGCACAGCGAAGAACTGTGCTTTCTAAGAAGATATCACAAATCCCCAAAGAGAGTCCAAGTGTGGTGGTGGTTGCGATGCCTGACCTTCCCAGCACTGGACGGGAAGAGGTGGCTCTTTCCACCATTTGCACGCCCCCTGCAAGTGCTGAAAGGAGCACCCACAGTCCACTTGCTGATATGCAAATTGAAGATGTCACTGTTGAAGTACAACAGGATGAGGATACTGGTGTAGCTGGCGCTGAGGAGGAAGTTGGCGAGGAGGATTCTGATGGTGATGTGGTTTGTTTAAATCAGGCTCCGGGGGAGACAGTTGTTGTCCGTGGGATGAAAAAGCCCATCACGGTCATGCCTGGGCAGAAGACCAAACATTCCACCTCTTTGGTCTGGCAATATTTCTATCCAAATCCGGACAACAACTGTCTTGCCATATGTACCATATGTAAAGGTGAAATAAGTAGGGGTAGGGACGTCAACCACCTAGGAACATCCTCCCTTATACGGCACCTGCAGCGCGTTCATAAAAAGTTACTGTCAAGTTCAGAAACTTTGGCTCAGACCGTAAGCAGTCCAGGGACACCTAAATCCCGTTGTCCTGTTGTATCCAAGCGCCTGCAAACCACACCGTCAACTCCCTCCTCGTCAATTTCCTCCTTAGTCAGGATCGGAAGTAGTCCTGCAGGCCATATCACTGGCATGACTGACTCTCCTATCCGGGATTCCTCCGGAGGATCCTGCATTGCTACGCCTACTGCTGCCGCTGCTGCTGTTGCTGCTGCTGCTGGGAGTCGTTCATCATCCCAGAGAGGAAGTAGGAACACCACTACTTTTACTAAACAATTGACCCTCCAACAGTCCTTAGCGAGGAGGATGAAGTACGACAGCAGTCATCCTGAAGCAAAACGTATAACTGAGGCCTTGACTGCTATGTTGGTGTTAGACGTGCGTCCGGTATCCGCCATTAGTGCAGTGGGATTTAGACAATTGATGGAGGTAGTGTGTCCCCGGTTCCAAATCCCGTCTAGATTCCACTTCACTAGGCAGGCGATACCGAGACTGTACAGAAACGTCAGAAAAAGTGTCCTCAGTGTCCTGAAAAATGCCGTTGTACACAATGTCCACTTAACCACGGACATGTGGACAAGTGGAACAGGGCAGACTAAGGACTATATGACTGTGACAGCCCACTGGGTAGATGTATCACCTTACGCAGCAACAGCAGCAGCGTCACCAGTAGCAGCATCTCAGAAACGCCAGCTCGTTACAAGGCAGGCTACGCTGTGTATCACCGGTTTCAGTAAGAGGCACATCGCCGACAACCTCTTAGAGAAACTGAGGGAAATCATCGCCCAGTGGCTTACCCCACTTAGACTCTCCTGGGGATTTGTGATATCTGACAACGCCACCAATATTGTGCGGGCATTACATCTGGGCAAATTCCAGCACGTCCCATGTTTTGCTCACACAATAAACTTGGTGGTGCAGAATTTTCTGAAAAGCGACAGGGGCGTGCAGGAGACGCTTTGGGTGGCCCGAAAAATTTCTGGCCACTTTCGCCATTCAGCGACTGCGTGCCGAAGACTGGAGCGCCAGCAAACACTCTTGAACCTGCCCCGCCATCACCTGAAGCAAGAGGTTGTGACGCGGTGGAACTCAACCCTCTATATGCTTCAGAGGATGGAGGAGCAGCAAAAGGCCATACAAGCCTATACATCCACCTATGACATAGGCAAAGGAGGGGGTATGCACCTGACTCAAGCGCAGTGGAGAATGATTTCCGTGTTGTGCAAGGTTCTTCAGCCCTTCGAACTTGCCACACGTGAAGTCAGTTCAGACACTGCCAGCTTGAGTCAGGTCATTCCCCTCATCAGGCTTTTGCAGAAGCAGCTGGAGAAAGTGAAGGAGGAGCTAAGACGGAGCGATTCCGCTCGGCATGTGGGACTTGTGGATGAAGCCCTTCATTCGCTTTGCCAGGATTCCAGGGTGGTCAATCTGTTGAAATCAGACCACTACATTTTGGCCACCGTGCTCGATCCTAGGTTTAAAGCCTATGTGGTGTCTCTCTTTCCGGCCGACACAAGCCTGCAGAGGTGCAAAGACCTGCTGGTGAACACACTGTCAGCTGAAGCGGAACGTGACACGTCAACGGCTCCTTCTTCATTTTCTCCCGCAACTGGGGCTGCCAGGAAAAAACTTAGGTATCCTAAGCAACCCGCTGGCGGTGATGCAGGGCAGGCAGGACCAAGTTTGGACATCTGGTCCGGACTGAAGGACCTGGCAACAATTTCTGACATGTCTACTGTCACTGCATATGATACTGTCACCATTGACAGAATGGTGGAGGATTACATCGGTGACAGCATCCAAGTAGGCATGTCAGACAGTCCATACCTGTACTGGCAGGAAAAAGAGGCAATTTGGAGGCCCCTGTACAAACTGGCTCTATTTTACCTGAGTTGCCCCCCCTCCAGTGTGTACTCCGAAAGAGTGTTTAGTGCAGCCGGGAACCTTGTCAGCGAAAGGCGTAGGAGGTTGCTTCCACAGAATGTGGAGAAGATGATGTTCATCAAAATGAATTATCAGCTCTTCCAGGGAGACCAGCCTCCAGAAGGTACAGAGGGACCTGTGGTGGTGGATTCAAGTGGGGACGAGTTAATACTTTGTGAGGATGAGGATGTACACACTGAAGAGGGTGAGGAATCGGTGGATGAGGAGGATGAGGATGACATCTTGCCTCCGTAGAGCCAGTTTGTGCAGGGACACATTAATTGCCAGCTTGTTTTGTGGGGGCCCAAACGAACCAATCATTTCAGCCACAGTTGTGTGGCAGACCCTGGCGCTGAAATGATTGATTTGTTAAAGTGTGCATGTCCTGTTTATACAACATAAGGGTAGGTGGGAGGGCCCAAGGACAATTCCATCTTGCACCTCTTTTTTTCTTTGCATTATGTACAGTTTGGGGCCTAGTTTTTCTAACTGCCATCCTGCCTGCCACTGCAGTGTCACTCCTAGATGGGTCACGTGTTTGTGCCGCCCACTCGTGTCGCTTAGCATAGTCATCCAGCTACCTCGGTGCAACCTTTTGGACATAAAAACACTATTGTGAGGTGTGAGGTGTTCAGAATAGACTGGAAATGAGTGGAAATTAAGGTTATTGAGGTTAATAATAGCATAGGAGCAGAAAAACCTACAAATTCTAGGATTTTAGCTGTTTTTATGCTTTTTTTCAAAAAAATACAGATCCAAAACACAAAACCCAGAACCCAAAACACGGAAGGGTGGTTTTGGCAAAACCAATCCAGATCCAAAACACGAAGAAAGATCCAGATCCAAAACCAAAACACAAAACACGAAAAGTGGCCGGTGCACACCCCTAGTTTAAACGGTACACACTATGTTTTATTTTATTTGTTTTGCATTTTCATATCTCCATTACTGTTGGTCATAAGGCTGAAAACATATTGAATGAGATAAGTTGTTTACTCCACCATCCTTTTTGTTTGAACTGTACCTTTTAGGGTGAATTTAATAACCCATCACACTTGCTTGCAAATATATATATATATATATATATATATATATATATATATCATAACACTCGCCTCACACACTTTCTTAACACCCACAACTTATTGGATACACTTCAGTCAGGCTTTCGTTCCCAACACTCCACTGAGACAGCACTGACTAAGGT
The DNA here is from genome assembly GCA_031769625.1 of Taudactylus pleione. Classification (NCBI taxonomy): domain Eukaryota; kingdom Metazoa; phylum Chordata; class Amphibia; order Anura; family Myobatrachidae; genus Taudactylus; species Taudactylus pleione. The sequence continues at coordinate 4,724,411 of JAUIMM010000555.1, read as the reverse complement.
AGTAAATGATCTGGTCACTGCCAAGGCTAAAGGCCATTATTCACTTTTAATTTTTCTAGATCTCTCTGCTGACTTTGACACTGTTGACCACTCTCTTCTCATACAAACACTACAATCCATAGGCAGGGCCGCAACTATGGGGGGGCTAGAGGTGCATGTGCACCGTATATGCAGCTGCACCCGGCACCAGTGTCCTCCAGCCCAGCGCTGCAGGGAGACTCCAAGTCGGACGCCGCTGAAATGTTATTACCAGCGAGCGCCCGGCTCCTTCTCTGCAGTGCCATACTAGCCGGAGGCTGGAGTTCTCTCCTAAACTCCAGCTTCCGGCTCTCCTCACAGGCACTATGGGAGAGACGTAATGACGTCTCTCCCATAGTTCCGAGGAGCAGCCGGGTGGACCCGACGGCGGCATTCACAGGAGCGGGATTTAAGGTAAGTATTTTTTTTGTATGTGTGTATGTGGCACTAGGGGGCATTAACAGGGGGCACTACAGGGGGACTGCAGTGGCATTACCTACAGGGGCATTACCAGGGGGCTCTACAGGGGCATTACCAGTGGGGTCTACAGGGGCATTACCAGGGGGCACTACAGGGACATCACCAGGGGGCTCTACAGGGGCATTACCAGGGGGCTCTACAGGGGCATTACCAGGGGGCTCTACAGGGGCATTACCAGGGGGCTCTGCAGGGGGACTACAGTGGCTTTACTTAGAGGGGCATTACCAGAGGGCTCTACAGGGGCCTTACCAGGGGGCTCTATAGGGGCATTACCAGGGGGCACTACAGGGACATCACCAGGGGGCTCTACAGGGGCATTACCAGGGGGTTCTACAGGGGCATTAGCAGGGGGCTCTACAGGGGCATCACCAGGGGGCACTACAGGTGGCATTACCAGGAGGCTCTGCAGGGGGACTACAGTGGCATTACTTAGAGGGGCATTACCAGAGGGCTCTACAGGGGCATTACCAGGGGGCTCTATAGGGGCATTACCAGGGGGCACTACAGGTGACATTACCAGAGGCTCTACAGGGGCATTTCTAGGGGGCATTACTATTTGGTCACTACAGGGGCATTACCATATGGGCACTACAGGGGCATTACCATGGGGACATTACCATATGGCCACTAGTACAGTGGCATTACTATAGGTGCACTGCTAAAGGGGGCATTACTATGGGGGCACTGCTGCAGGGGGCATTACTATGGGGGAATTCCTGGGGGGGGCGGTAAATTACTGTCTTGCCCCGGGTGACAAAAACCCTAGTTTCGGCCCTGCCATAGGTCTTCAAAACACAGCCCTTTCTTGGTTCTCATCCTACCTATCTAATCGCTCGTTCACTGTTCACTTTTCTGAATCTACCTCCACTTTGCTACTTCTATCAGTTGGAGTACCACAAGGTTCAGTATTAGGTCCTCTGCTTTTCTCAATATATACCACCTCTTGGCAAACTAATCAGCTCTTTTGGTTTTCAGTATCATCTGTACGCAGACAATACTCAAATTTACCTATCCTCCCCAGATTTGTCACCATATCTGTGCTGGTCCGTGTCACTGAATGTCTCTCTGCCATTTCATCTTGGATGTCATCTCACCACCTCAAGCTTAATATATCCAAAACAGAATTAATTATATTTCCACCGGCCAATAGCAGTTACCAACCAGATATCTCTATTACTGTTGACAACTGGACAATCAACCCCACCCCACAAGCTCGCTGCCTAGGTGTCATCCTTGACTCTGAACTGTCTTTTGTTCCCCACATTCAGGGCCTCATTCAGAGGTGGTCGGAGGATGCAAGCGGTCGCTCAGAAACTGGGCGGCCACTTGCATCCTGACCGCCCGCCTCTGTTGCGGTCATTAGGCTGTGAGTTAACACCCACAGCTCTAACGACTGCTCGGGTGATGGTCGTGATGGTCAGAGACCATCACGACCATCGGGGCTTACGACGAGACCCTAGGGTAGGGTCTCACTTATCGTAAGCCCCAAAGAGCTTCTGGCTCTGTCAGAGCCGGAAGCTGTCCACTGACATCACTAGTGATGTCAGTGGGGCCTCCCCCAAATGGCAGGCATTCCCATGGGAACACCTCCATTTGGGCTGCCACCCCCCGGCCCGCCTTCCAAATGGGGCGAGCTGTCATTCAACATCGACAGCTCACCCCCTTTGGAAAGAGACCCGCTACGACCAGCGCTGTCGGTCGTAGCGGGTCTCACGCATGCGCAAGCACACTGGCAAAACATCGAGGCAGCCGTGCGGTTGTAGACCGTATGGCCGCCTCTGAATAAGGTCCTCAGTCTGTCTCTAAATCCTGTTACATACATCTAAAAATCATAGCCAAAATGTGACCATATCTTACGCAAGACACTGCAAAAACTCTAATACACGCACTCATAATTTCACACATTGACTATTGCAATAGTCTCCTTATTGGTCTTCCCAAAAACAGGCTCTCCCCACTACAATCCATTTTGAATGCAGCTGCGAGGTTCATCTTTCTCACCAAACGTTCAGTGTCTGCTGATCCACTCTGTCAGTCCCTCCATTGGCCGCCGGTCTTCTACCGTATTCAATTTAAAATACTTATACTCACACATAAAGCTATTAACCAAACCACACCAACATACATCTCTTCACTTATCTCAAAATATCTTCCAAACCGACATCTCCGCTCTGTACAAGATCTGCATCTCTCATCCCGACGCATTACTTGTTCCCATGCAAGGTTACTGGACTTTTTTCGGGCTGCACCCACCCTGTGGAATGCCATTCCATGCACAATAACACTTTTCACTAGTTTCCAAACATTCAAGCGTTCTCTAAAACCTCACCTCTTCAGACAAGCTTATCAGATTCCAGGACCGCCCACCTAACCTTTTATAGCTCCCTGTCTAACTCTCTTCTTATAGTAAACACTTATCACATCTTCTCTTTCTTCAATTTAACATCCTCCTAACCTTAGACCAACTTTCCAGTGTGATTGGATTATACAGCCCACCAAGAACATCTGCAATCCGGCTGCATGAATTTGCAATATGTAGTACCTCTCATTGTGTATCAACACCTAATTCCCTATAGATTGTAAGCTTGCGAGCAGGGCCCTCTTACCCTTATGTATGTCATGTATGTATGTATGTCTCTTACAACCCAGTATAATGTTAATGTTGATTCAAATTGTAAAGCGCAACAGAATTTGCTGCGCTATATAAGAAACTGTTAATAAATAAATAATGAAATAATAAAAATGTAGAAGGGCACTTGCAATAGAATATATTATACCAGGGTGCCATCTATCATAATGATACGTGCAGAGAACCCCACACTCAGTGGACTTCAAAATGTCAAGTGTGTCTTATTCCATTTATCGACGTTTCAAGACAACAACAGTCTTTTCATCAGTATATCCTGATGAAAAGACTGTTGTTGTCTTGAAATGTTGATAAATGGAATCTATCACACTTGATGTATATATATATATATAAACACTCGTAGAGAAAACACACACACTTGTATTAGAAATAAATTGCTGGGTGCTGTAGTCCCATAAAGAATTTGCATATAAAAATTGAGCTTCCAGAAGAAGCAAAAAAGTCCAGCACACCACCTGTTACAGTGGATAATACAAATTGTATTTAAAGCACAGCTATAAAATTCAATGGAGCCAGCATGTCACAACATGCTGGCTCCATTAGAGGCTTAATTGTTATATATACCAGTTATGGTTCCATTGACCAGTTGTGTGAAGATTCCCTCCCTATTTAGCTCACACTTGTTTAAAGGTGAGGGTGGGTCTCAAAAAAACATATCCTCTACACTGGCCTTGGCTCACAGATTTATTGGATATATGTTATGTTTCTTACTTTGTTTATGTGAATCAGAACTTTTAAATGTTGAACCTATGTTTTTATTTATTGGCCTTCTGTTGGGTGATTTTCTGGTGGAGGGTATACCCACAGGATTCCTCATGGTCTAATGCCAACAGTTCAAAAGGAGAACACTTTATTTAAATGTTTAGAGGACAGACTTTCACATTCAAGCAACCTGCTAACTCAAACTGCCTTAATTTGATTGCACATAGCGCACTTAGGAATTTTTTATTGTATTGGTTCCTTCTAACAGCGGTTCCTCCTGTAGTGCTGCTTATCTTCTAAGCGTGAAATTTAGTTTTTTTTTTTGTTTATATATATATATATATATATATATATACAGGGCCGAATTGAGGGCCACATGGGCCTGGAGCTGAAAATGAACAAGGGCCTATTATGAGAATCAGAGGAGGTGTGACCAGTGCCATGTGGGTGTGTACATCCCTATACTATCAGCCCCAATGTCTCACTAAATATGTAAAGAAAAAAATGCTTTATTTTGTTAGGTAAATAGATTAGAATTTTACTAATGATTTATGGCTGACTGTGTGGAGAGCTGATGGCCAGTCAACATCATGTTGTCAGGACAATGGGCCTATTTGTATGTGGAGGCCTGGTGCTGTAGCTCCATCCACCCCATTGTTAATCTGGCCCTGTATATATATATATATAGAGTCAGAAATGAAGAAGAGGCGGCACTCGGAGACTTCAGTACTTAAACAAAGAACCCCATGGCACGGGTGTTTATTGTGCGGTCAAGGTTTTAGGGATCAAGTCCCCTTTCTAAGGACAAACAGTTGATTGACTTGATCCCCCAAACGTTGACCGCACAATAAACACCTCTGCCATGGGGTTCTTTGTTTAAGGACTCTGAGTGCCGCCTCTTCTTCATTTCTGACTGTATTGTGGGGGCATTGACCCTCGAGGAGGGCACCGGAGCAAGATCCATCTTTGTAGCACTGGAGTGCCGGGGTTTATCTCCAGACATATATATATATATATATATATATATAAAATCTTAGGATTGCCATTTGATACACAAATCCAATAGAATGTATTCTATTCACTATAAAGATCACCTGCACTTTAGCGAACCACTTTATGCAGGCTGGATTATGCAGCATACTTAATGTTGGTTTTGGCGGCAGCGCTAAATCAGTCTGCAGTGTACAATTAAGACTTCCTTTTCTGGGGGTAAATCATATTAATGGAACTGCATTACATTTAAAATGGCTGTATTATATTCTCATTTAGCAGTTACTATCTTATAACTGGTGGAAAAAATTTGATGTGGCTTAATTCAGTTGGAGAGGAACTTGAGAAGATATATATGTCAATGCCCTTTATGAAATAACTCAGCCATGTATGTAAATGTTCCTGGTAGCTTACTGTATGACTATATTGCACTGTAATTCTACAGACTTCTCCTGAAGGCTTTGGCTCGTCCAAAAGCCCACTTTGGAAGCGCTCCTGCAGCTTTCCCTACTCCTTTCAGACCACTGTCTCCAGCACTCTCTGGTCCAAACTCATTCTCCCCTCAGTTAAGCTCTCTCTCTCTGCTTAAAGGAGGTAGAAATCTGTTCTGATTCCCCTACTCAATTTCCGTCCATCTCCTGTCAGCTGCCAAATTCCTCTATTCTATTGAGCATGGGATCCATCTCTCTACATCACATACCTAACTCAGGCTCCCTGCTCTTTCAGTCATTACCTAGGCCAACTGCCAATCTTTTTTTTTTTGTCAGTCTCCACATGCACAGTCTGCAGCACTGGCCCTAATTGGTTTCAGGCCGCGAAAACTTTGCAGATTCTGGCCCAGACCATAAATTATGTGTAATTATACTTATTTAATAAATATTTGTGGTGTAATAATATATAATAATAAATTTTTCATCTCAATGCCACCTACCACCTACACTATCCCTGTCTACAGTTACACATTTCCATTTATAACTATATTTATGAACTATTTAACATGGATATTAAATGTATAATAATTCCTATATATTGATTCTAAACACACAGTTCATATAGTCATAACATCTATTACAGATCACCCATTTGCTGGGTTAACCCTAAATAGGAGTTACACAAGTATTTTATTTGTGTGTGTTGTTGGTGCCGATGTACAGTACTAAGCTCTGGAAAGTGATAAAATGGAGTGATAAACTACCAACCAATCAGCTCCTAACCTTCATTTTTCCAACACATGACAGTTAGATGCTAAATGGTTGGTAGCTTATCACTTTCCAATTGATCACTTTCCATTGCTTAGTACATCTCCCCCATTTGAGTGTTATTTTTGTGTGTGACTTTAAACATTGAAAAATTAGCACGGTGACGTGCTGCAGCAGATGTTTTTAATTAGCTCTTTTCTGGCAGATTTGCAATATTTGCATTCTGATACATTGAGCAACTTTCAAATCACCAAAAATGCACCAAAGAAAAGTAACAAAGATTCTAAATCGGAGCCTATTTTATCCTATGTAATTTAGAACTTAGAGATACACTAGCGAAGTGAAAGTTTTTCTATAAAGTTATTAGCTCTGCGATATACATTAAGCTAACAATGAGAAAACAAAATTCGTACCGCTCTTTTCCATTTTGGGGATCTATAGTACCAGCTAAACATTCCATCCAAACTGTCTTAAAATTCACCATCTAGCTATGTAAACTAGATAATGCAATTAATTATTCTACAGTTTTAGGGTTGGAAATGACAATAGCTGACAAAAATATCATTGTAATATATATATTGCCATTTAAAAATATAATAAAGTAAGCAATTTTATGTTACTGTAGCTCTTGGCAAAGGTTTCTGAAATGCTTTTATTTCTAATCTACTTCTCATATCGTTTTGTTTGCTATGCTCTGCTGTAGAAAATTTAATTTTCGGTTTTCCTTCTGGCTGTGATATTGAGGCTTGGAGATTTGTTTAGATAAACTTTCAGTCTGAGCTGCTTCTGTTTAATCAGCTGCTTCTCATCTGCACTTTAGAAACCCCTTTATGTGGTTATGTGGACTGAAATAATGTTTAGTCCACAATACCTTTGTAGCTACATTTCTTTTACTTATTAATATTAAATTATCTCACCTCTTATATGCAAGTAATACCTTTACTGTCCTTCACTTGCGGTTTCAGAATCCCAATATTCCACACAACTTCTATATAACATTTACTGTCCCATTCACTACTTTATTATTTCCAGAAGGTAATATTGTGAGTGCATAATGGGTCTTGAGTCTATAATACTGTGTCTATTTATTATAAGTTATAGGTCTTAACCTTAGCACATATAGGGCCGTATTCAATTAGAAGCAAAAAGTCAGTTTCGGTGATATTTTTTCTCCATTGACGTCATTTTCGCCGATTCCACTTTTCCCCGTATTCAATTTGTCAGACTTTTCGCTGGTGCAAAAAGTTTGTGCCTTGTAACCAACGAAAAAGTTTAGTCTATGAATACCCGGTGGAAAAAAGTGAAGAATTGGGGTTTTGGGGTGCAAACTTGTGGCAACCACCCTGCACCCTTTTGGACATGCCCTTGATGCTAACTGCATCAACAAATGCTGAAAAAAAACACAAATGACACCCCAAAAAAGCACTTTGAAAAAGTGGGCAAAAAAAATCAAAGTGGGGGTACAAAATCAAAAACTAGCAAAATAGCCTTTGGGGGGGTCTGCAAGTATGAGGGAGGTGTATTTTTGATTGCAGGTGCTTGCTGAAGGTGTGTTTTTGGTGCTTTTTAACACTTCACTTTACCTAATTAAAAACATGCTTGCACCCATTTTTATGTACCCCAAATTTGATGGGAGTTGTTATTTTCACCAATAAAACCCATCAAAATGCTATTCTTCACCACTTATGCAAAGACACTATTTAGCACCTATTGAGCCCGTTTAAAGACCCCAAATACCCTCAGCAGGGCAATTCAGTGGTACCCATAGTGATCCCCATGTCAGAGCATCTTTTGGGGGATGTCAGGCTGATTTTCTCAAAAATAATAGCCCTTTTCGCTCATTTACTTTTCACCAGGTCCTGTTTTTAAAAATTTGGAATTGAATACGGGTATACGAGCGCTATACTTTTTTACACAAAAAAGCGGCGAATACGGCGAAAAGTCTGGCAATGGACTTTTCGCTCCTAATTGAATATGGGCCATAGTGCCATTTTGGTTGGCCAAATTGTTTAATTGACTAAACTCCTCAGCCATTTTACTTGTGTAATCTGTAGAGTAATGAACCAATTTAGTGCGCAAAACATGGCTGCCTCACCTGGTACTCTGTGCAGAACGAAGAATGCATGGTTCTAATGAACTTGCAAGGATCTTGTCTAGTCTTTTGATCACTCCCATTTTGGGCCATAGATTCCGGGCATCACCTATTCTGCCCATTGTGATCCTATACAGTGCACCTAAAATGACTGCCTAACCAGTATCCTTGTGGTTAGAATGAATAATCCTGCAACTGATGACCCAAAATGGCGACCTTTGTATTATCTCCACGGCCTCTTCTGCTTTTCATGCAAATCCAAACTTTCCTAGTATGTTCATAGTCTCTGCACTGTTTTGAAAATATAAATAACATTATTTTTATTATTATTATTATTAGATCAATTCTGATCCAATTAAATCATATTTCATTGAGTATGGTAGAAAATAGAGGATACCTTTTGGCACATTTTTGGGGCCTGGGGCATTTTAAGAAAGTAGTTGACTTGTGTGAAAGATTAGAGCTTCCCACTTTTCCCCATAAATACTGCATACTTTCCAACATTTTTTTAAAGAAGACACTTAGTCAGCGCTTCTAATTTAGGTGGAAACTGAATTGCTTCTCCAGTTCCAATTAGTGCATAAACCTGGGGAGGAACATCATTGCAGCATATTCAGAGATCGAGAAGTCACCACCGCCAAGTCCATGTAGTGGCCAGCATCTGAAGTCATCACCTGGTGCCATGTTTGCACGAGTAGCCGCTTACCTTAAGAAAGACCTGAGGAGGCACGGAACGCATGGGTGCCAAGTCCTAAGAGTGACTGCTGCCTGACAAACTAAGCCGCTTTGAAGCTGTGACTGACGGGTGACCCATGTCTGTAGCGGGGATAACCAGCCTATACAGTTCATATGCTTCTAAGAACTGTCTGTTTCCAGTTCTTTACATCTGCTGGTAACTGTCACTAACTGTATTCAGCCGCTTCTGGGACTTATATTGCTTTGAATATCTATGTTTTTTTTGCATATCGTTTGTATGTGATATAGGCCCTCATTCAGAGCCGCTCGCTATTTGCGGTTGTTCGTTCTAAAACAAGGGGTGGCTATTAAAATGATAGGCGGTCTGTTCACGCCTCTATGTCTGAACGAGCGAGCAAAACTTGCGGTTGTAATTTTGAAAAATACGCCCCCTTGCCGCTCGCACCATACGTCATGTCCGCTATTTATTAGATTAATCGAGTACATCGAACAGTGTATGAACTGCTCGCTAATCTTGTGGCTGGTTTTTTCAACCGCTATTTTGCGAGCAGTTCTGAGTAAAAAAAAAAACAAGTGACGTGGTCAATGACGCTGCTGTATTAATTATGCACTCCCCTAAAACGCCCGTTTTGACCTTTAAGCACGCCTGCGTTCGAATTCCACACCCCCGTTTTCAAGCACTTTCCCCTGTTACCACCCACATACGCCTCCTTCTGTCACTCAAAATAGCAGGCATTCGCTATATAGGGAACAAACGATTTTCAGCCGCACTGACTGGTTCGCGCATGCGTATTAAAATCCGTACGCATGCGCAGATGTGCGAACATCGGTCAGAACGAACGAGCGGCCGCTTAGGAGCGGCTCTGAATCAGGGCCATAATTTGTAAATGATTTTATAGAGCATGTGTCTAAAGAGATGTTTTGTGTAAATTAAAAACTGTATTATACTATATATATATATTCTCTTATCTATTTTGGGACACTTCCTATAAGAAATACTGGATTGGAGATCCGCCCACCTTACACAATTAAGTTGCTGTGGGAACGGAAGGTTTATGCACTAATTGAAACTGGAGAAGCAATTCAGTTTCCATCTGAATTAGAAGCGCTGGCTAAGTGTCCTTTTCATATTTTCTGTGGTGTATATGGTATTTGGTGGAGGGATACGGCATACCTCTTTGAAAAATACGCATTGCTAACTGCTTTACTTTGCGCACCTAAACTAGACAATTGTATATCAATTTTTAAAGAATAATTGGGGTTCAGTTTATGTGCAGTGAATTGGCACATTTACATAAAGGCTGTGTGGTCATGGTTACATGTGCATGGTCTAGTCATATCATATTGCGAGGTATGCCACATCCCCCGGCAACGTACCCAGAGCTTGGGAAATGTACACTCTATGTAACTACCATATATTAACCTTGATATCCTTTAAGTACTCTGTTATTTCATCAGTGTAATGCCACTGCTACATTAAAACAATTGTGTCTCATTTGGTCAATTTACTAAGCCTTGGAACTAATTGAACAGAGATAAAGTACCAGCCAATCAGCTACTAACTGCCATGTCACATAGATCTGTTGTGGAAATCCACTGGTACTATACTTTGAAACAATTATGCTTAGTTTATATTACTAGTACTAAGGGGTCAATCCTATTAGGTTACAATTGCGAGAAGCGAGTTTGTTTCTTGAAACTCTCAGACTTCGCAGCGAAGCACGCTTTCGAGAATTCTCCAATCCAATAAAAAATGCCTATTCACACTACTCGCAGCAGAGGGGTGCAAACTGACTGCCAAATGAGATTTGAGAGAATATATGAAAATGGGGGAGACCATCCTGGACTCCCCAAAATGGATAATTACGTTAGCAGGACCATATAGAAGGCTGTTTGTACGCATTTGGAAGCTTTAAATGGTGTCAAATGATTTGTGGGTTTTTTTAAATGCAAGAAAATGATAAAAAAAACAAAAACTTTTTTTCGTTTAATCTCTAATTAAACGAAAAATGCAAAAAAAAGAAGGAAAAAGGGTGATTTTGGGGTACTTTGAGGGCACCTTGAAAAATTAAAAAGAATTATAAAAACAATTGTTTTTCAGCTAAAAAAATATTGGAATTATATTTGGGGTGCCTAAACTAACAAAATAGTTGATTTTGGGGTAATTTGAGGACAATTTTTTTACCCCAAAATATAACATGTATTTATTGGACTAATTAAGCTAATTGGAAACTTCCCCTTGGACACCCCCCCCTAATTAGTCATTAGGGGGGGTGTCCAAGGGGTTCAGCACAGTGTCCCAACATTTTAACCTTAAAATGAAAATTTTCCTTTCCATCTTTCTCCCTCAGGGAGGTGCGAGTGGAAAGTTGCGAATTCAGTCTGACTGATTCAGTGCGAGTTGCTAATTGGATTGCAAAATGAATTCGCTATGCAAATTCAAAGGGAAACTGACAACTCGCACCTCGCAGTTCGCATCTAATAGGATTGACCCCTATGTAGCAATACCTTTTTACACTCAGCAGTGATTAATACATGTAAAAAGACAAACACTGAGTTTACATTTTATTATGCTTATTGATAACTGACCTCAGTGATTACTGATATACCTTTTTTTTACTGTCACTAAATTTATTTTCATATGTTTGCCTGTTTTGAAGTTTACTTAAACATAGCCTCTGTACAAATTTTTTGATGCAAGTTTAATAATATCTAACAAATGTTATATTTTGACAAGCTAGTTAACCAGAAGAGTGCATCCATTTCAAGTTGACTGCTGTTTCTCTCCTCCATCATCTGTACCCTGCATTTACCTGCCACATTTTGCCCTTCTTTACAACAGAGAAAAGAAACTGAATGATAGATATTAGAAAAGAGGTGGTTAAAACCTCTAGGATGGGGGTTGTCATGGGTGCTGATTACTGGACTTAGCAGCTTATGGCAGTGCAGGGGTGTGTTTTTGTCTGAGTTTATTTAAAAGACTTGGGCTGTGGGCCAGAGGCTCTTTGTTCCAGTCTTGCCACCATCCCTTTTCATGTTGGTTTGGTGGTTTATCATAGTCCATTTTGCAGATGGAAAGAATGCCAGGCTACCAGTCCGGCTGCAATTATTTAATTTAGGTGCACTCCCTTTGTTGATTGGCAGTTGGCTATATTACCCTAACGGGGGGCAGCATCATCACCCAAATGGGAGAATAATCAAGTGAGAAGGTGGAGTGGATAGCTTTGTTGTATACATGGTTTTTTAGCGGTGTTTGTGCACCTTGGGCAGTATATGCCTGCAATGCATGTTATTGTGTATTGGGCTGATTTTTGCCATCCTTTCTTTGCCATCATACTTTCCCTTATATAAAAATATATATAATTTACTAAATAGCTAACAGTTTTTTCTGCCAAATCTACATCTCAGTGTCTTTATTTATTGTTATTTTATAGTTTTTAAGTGATTTGTGTGCCATGACAAACTACATCCTATAGAAGTTTTAGAACAATTTACGGTTTATTTGATTGATGCCGAGATGTGGTAACCATATGTTATGATACAGCCAATGTTATGCCAAAAGAAAATGATATTATTTTTACCTACATATAATGAAAAACTACAGATGCAGTCCATGTACCCGTATTCTCCACTGTTGGACTGTTTAATGTCTGGGAGTCACTGTAACACATGTGGGGATGCCAGCTTGTCTATAGTGGCTTGAGTAAGCCAACATTCCCACCCCATGGGTACAAAGTGGACCTATGAGCTAAAGGGATGGCGCAGCCTTTGTGACCATGGACCCATATGTAGTGTATACCCTGCACCCATGGTAGATATGCCACTGTGTTCAACCAAGCTGTAGACAGAGCCATGTAAAATGTAGTATTTTAAACCTGGAATGTTTGGAAATGTATAAGTGTGGTTTGGTATCCAAGAGCATGGCCAAATGCAACATGTATGAGAGCCAAAAATGTTACTGAGGAACTATGAGCATTTCTATTTTTTAAAACAGAAAGGACATTGTTATTTTAGACATTGCAATTTTTTTGTTGAATCTTTTTATTGAAAGTTTTTGTATAAGTAACATTCAAATATTACAAGTACATAATGGTATGAACAGAGAACATAGTAGGTGTGAATTGTGCAGTTTTACAAATAACATATTGCAAAAGATCAATAACATTTTCACACCTCAATAGATATAATAACAGGAAAAAATATATAGTGGGGAGAAATATTGACCAAAAGTATATATTTGAAACTCAGCACTCAAAGACCAGCTTTGAAATAATCCCCCATATATAACAATAAAAGTAATCTATCGATTATATAAGAAGACAATGTCTCCATCATTACCAATAGTTTGCAATATTAAAATATACAAATAATGGGGGGTAGACAGGACATATAAATAGGAAAAGATAATTGGTAGGGTGAGAGGGGCATAGGGAACATTAAGATCGAAAGAAATTGTTGTCATAACCCTACGACATCTTCCTAGCATATACAATCAAGGATTTAACTCTCTGCAGCTGTCGGTTAAATCGCCATATCATCACAGACTCAGTAGTAATGAGTGGACTGATAGCCTGGTTTCAGCAAAAGCATTCTACTGGTATATTTAGGTTAGGTGTCTCAATAAGTGCCAACTTGTATTTTCAAATACCTGTAATATTTGTGTTTGAGATTGAGGTTGTAGGTGTTCAATGTATGGGTCCCATCCTTTATAAAATCCCACAACTCCTTTCTCGATATCTGGAAATGAAGCCCTCCTGTCAAAATATAGATTTTTAAGTAGTAAGTGCTGGACTGTTGAAAGAAATGGTGGGGCTTTACTGGTGCATTGAGTTAAAATAACTTTTTGGTCATAGTTAAAATGATGGAAAGTAATGGGACAATAGTCCTGCGATTCGGACCCAGGTCTCAGTTAGCATAGTGAAGACATAGTATCACCAGAGGATCTGGGCTCAGATGTAAATAAAAAATGGCATTAATGAATACCATTATCTTATTCCAGAATCGACGAATCTTCCTACACTCCCAAAAATGATGATAGAAGGAGGCTGAGATATCATGACACTTAAGGCAATGACCTGTTTCACTAGCGACCATCTATTTCCTTTGATGTTGTGAGATATATGCTCTGTTCAGAACTTTATAATGTACTTCTTGGAGCATTGCTGTATGCAAGTATGGTATATCTTTGGACATACTAGGGTGCAAAGATTTCCAGACGTCAGAAGCACCATTCTTTATAAACACATAATTTAACATTCTAGTATGATAAGGACGGGATTTTATCAAAAGTAAAAGCGAGACCAAGGGGTCAGACTTATCTGGTGATAGGTAAGCCTTAGGTAAGCTATAAATATAGTGTTGTAGTTGAAGATACATATAGAAACACTTATTCAAAATATTAAAGCCATTTCTAATGGCTGTGAAGGGTAGTATGTCTCCCCCAGGATCAAATATATCATTTATTAATAGGATTCCTTTCTGTTTCCAGTCAGTGAAGCCTTTATTATCCATAGCAGGGGGAAATAGCGAGTTACCACAAATAGAAATAAATGGAGTAAACCGCCAGTTGCGTTTCAACTTGCGGTTCATCACAATCCAGGCTAGATAAGTATCATTAAATAGAGGATTTAATAATATTTGTTGACGGATTAATTTTCTGGGGGTATGAAGGAGAGCACTCAGGGAGTATGGTTTAAATAATTATTTTTCCACACCAAGGGATGTGTAAATAGATAGGTTTAACAACCAGTCTGAGATAAATCTAAAGGAGACAGATAGGGAAAAAGTTTTGAGATCGGGAACATTCAAACCACCCTCTCTCTGCGAGGCAAGCGAAGCTTAGCCAAAGCAATCCTCGATTTACTTCGGTTCCAAATAAATTTAGTAAATATTTTTTGAAGTGCATGGAGATCTGTTTTGGTAAGGGAGATTGGTAACATTTGCATGGGGTATGCAATTTTAGGAAATATAATACTCTTCAATATGGCAACACGACCCAGCAAAGACAGAGGTAAGGATAACCAATCTGTTAATAATTTTGAAAGAGAATGGAGTAACGGAGAAAAAATTACTGAGTATAGCTTCCCAGGATCAAAGGGGATATATCCCTAAATATTTTAAGCTAGGACTTGCCAAACGAACCTGTGGAAAGATGGGGATTGAAAGAAAATCAGCAGGGGCACCAGAGAGAGGTAAGTATTCCGACTTGGCTACATTCACCTTATAACCTGCGAAGGATCCAAATAGATCTATCAGACACATCACCTCCGGAGCCAAGGAAGCTGGGTCAGACATAAATAGAAGCATATCATCGGCAAATAATGCCACCTTAAGCTCAATTGTACCAACCCGGATTCCCTGGAACACCTTAGAACTACGCAATGCTATGGCAAGCGGTTCAAAGGCAAGGGGAAACAGGAGAGGCGATAATGGACACCCCTGCCTGGTGCCCTTATGTACAGAAAAGGGGTCAGAAATATAACTGTTGCAAACAATCTGCGAGGATGAGTCAGAGTACAGTGAGGTCAAAAGCGCAATAAAGTCAGATTGGAACCCAAATTTATGCAATGTACAACATAAGTGATCCCAGGACACCAGGTTGAAAGCCTTCTCGGTATCGAAAGATAAAATGGTATGTAAATCTGCAGTCTTTAATGACTGTACCCAGTGAGACGCTGCCAGCACCCTGCGTATTTTGGCCGTTGAATGCCATCCCCAGATAAACCCAGTCTGGTCCTCATGAATCAGCCTGGGAAGTATTATTTTCATTCGTTCTGCCAGTATTTTTAATAGAATTTTATAGTCAATATTGAGGAGAGAGATAGGTCTATATGAACTTGAGCACTCCAAGTCTTTGCCTGGTTTAGGAAGAACCTTTAGAATGGCTGTATTAAAGTGGGGAGGCAGGGGTTTAGTATTCAAAATATGGTTATATATAGATGTTAATGTGTCTATAATTTTGGGGGAGAGAAATGTATAATATTCCCCACTATACCCATCAGGGCCCGGGGCTTTACCAGATTTCATAATGTTTTGTACCTCTGTTACAGAAATTGGGGCAGTCAGAGAAGCAGCCAAGTTGGAAGGTAGTTGGGGAGGAGTAATGTTGGACCAAAAAGAGTCACGGTTTGTTTTGTCAGGGGGGAATGCAGAATATAAATTAGCATAAAAGGAGCAAAATTCCTCCACTATTTGTTTGCTAGAGGAAGTATAAGACCCAGAGGGAGTATGCAGCCTGTTAATAAGGGTTGAAGGTCTTGGACCTCTTAAAAGGTTAGATAAGAGATGTCCAATTTTGTTGCCATGTTTATAAAACTGAAACCCTTTATGAGAAGTATACCGATTTCCCATATCTGTCAGAATTGCGTCAAAATGGATTTTACATTCTAAGTACGCTTTTTTATGGGCTGGTGTAGGGGAAGAATTAAATACAGTGAAAGATTCTGTAAGAGAGCGTTGAGCAGATTTAAAGGTCATCAAAAATCTTTTCCTGTTATGGGTGACATACGAAATTATATCCCCTCTGATTTCGGCTTTTGAGGCTTGCCAAAAGAATACAGGGTCATCCTGTTCACATAAAAGATTATCCCATCTGTAGGTCTGCCACGAGGACTCAATCTTATTGCAGAATTTTAAAGAGGGCATCAGGTGGGAAGGGAATCGCCATAGACAAAATGAACCCTTATCTAAATTACCTGCCAGTGTGACCCATACTAGAGCGTGGTCTGATAAACCTATAGGCTCCATATAACTATCAATTGATTTCAGGAAAATGGAGGCAGACATCAAGATATAATCCAGATGGGAAAATGAGCCATGGGCAGTCGACAGACACAAATAATCCTTTTCAGTGGGATGTTTGGCTCTCCACACATCAGTAAGATGCAGCTGTTGCCTTACATATGGTATACCAAATCTAGGGGTGTGAGTCGCCCGATGAGTTGGATATTGACAGTTCACTTCCCTCGAAGCTATCATATTGAAATCTCCACATAAAAATAAATCATTGCATATAGGATATAGCCTAGATAACACAGAATGCAAAAACAGTTTGCCATACTTATTGGAGGCATATACATTACAAATTACATAAGGAATATCATAAATGGAGGTTTCGATAATAACATAACGACCTTCAGGGTCTATCTTAGTCAAAAGAACTGAGACAGGAAGAGAGTGCTTAGCCATCATCACCACTCCTCTGGATTTGGCATTATATGGGGACGACGCCTACACCTTCCACCCCAACATATTAAGTTTAGTCACTTCTGCTGTGACCAAATGTGTCTTCTGTAAACACACCAAATCCAAATGGAGTTTATTTAAGTATAGTAGAATCTTTTTGTGTTTTATCGGGGAGTGGAATCCCCGCACATTCCAAGTACCAAATGTTATCTGTGACATGGCGTTAGACTAAAATAAAATTAGGCAGGCATAGGCCAAGCAACAAACATACAGAGCCTCTTTGTATCTTCCAAAAAGCATCATATGGATACAACAAATAAAAAAAGTACTGCATACGTGGACAAGGGGGGAAATATGAACACAATAGGGAGGAGACATACAGTGGGGTAAGAAAAATACAGCCATTACTAAAAATAATAGCAAATGCGTGTTCTAGTTAGTAGACTGTTTCGCTACTAAAACAAGGGCTTACGGTAGGCACTGGTGTTTAGTGCCAAAAAGACAAACT
The DNA here is from genome assembly GCA_031769625.1 of Taudactylus pleione. Taxonomy (NCBI): domain Eukaryota; kingdom Metazoa; phylum Chordata; class Amphibia; order Anura; family Myobatrachidae; genus Taudactylus; species Taudactylus pleione. The sequence goes on along the minus strand of JAUIMM010000555.1, from coordinate 4,706,895 downwards.
CCTAACCGGACCCAGCCAAATAAGTGACAACATAATCTTCAGCAACCAACATCCTTAGAACTGTAGAGCAATATAATAAAATATTAAAATTTTTATGCAGAATTCAATGGAGATCAATGCAATTATGAATGGAGTAAATGGCAATGTCAATTAGACATGGTTTGCTCAACCCCCCGAGGAAGAAGCAGGAGAAGAGGGCCTAACATCCTTTTCAGATTCAAATAGCTCTCATATATATGCCTCGGCATCTGCAGCAGTTGTGAAATTTTTATAAGTATCACCGTTATACAACCTTAGACTTGCTGGGAATAAAAGAGCAAAGCGTCGACCATGTTGGATTAAATTCTGGCAGATAGGGGAGAATTCCATCCTGGCCTTGGTGACTTCTGTAGAAAAGTCCTGGAATATAAATAAGCGGTGGCCTTCCCATACTAAATTACGGTGTTTGCGAAATGCTGACCATATGATATCTTTATGAACATAGTTCAGGCATCTAAATATTACAGCTCGAGGTCTTTGGTCAGGGGTGTTCCTCTGTGGGCCCAGACGGTGAGCTCTCTCCACAATAACATCTTGACAATTCTCTGCAACATCCAATAGAGCATAAACGGTATTGGATAGGAAATTAACAAGATCCGTCCCTTTAAGAGACTCTGGTAGTCCCACTACCCTTAAATTGTTGCGACGCAGTCTGTTTTCAAGGTCATCAACTTTAGAGAGTAATTGTTGATGAGACTTATGTAATTAGGCATAATCTGCCTTTATAATGTTGAGCTCATGTAAATTAGTCCCAGATACATTTTCAGTGTCAGAGACTCTTTTGGATAGTTGCTGCATCTGGCCCTTTAAGGCAGACATTGTTTGCTGAAATAGATCTGCCTGTTCCTGAAGCATGGGTGTCATAGCCTCTTTAATGGCTTTAACCACCTCCCCATATGTAACAAAAGAGTCAGCAGTATCTGTAGAAGGTTCAGAGGGGTTCTGTGTAGCAGGCAGTTTGGTTTTGGATACAGACTCTCCCTGTAATGAAATCATGGCCGCCATCTTGGATTCAGAGGGACGCCTGTCAGAGCGATTCCTTTGAGAATTCCCTGGCATTGAAAAGGGAAAATACTTTTCCATGCAGGTGAGGGGGATCAGGGGCATCAGCAGGAACTTCAGGAGACAGATTAGATCAAACAGCTGTGAAATGCCAAAATAGCCGGGTCCGGAGCGGAGCTACAGCCAGGCAGAGCTCACTGCATAGTGGGCGAAGCCGGAAGTCAACATTGCATTTTTACATGGTAAGTGAGTGGTTCATAAATCAAGTGGGCCTGTGTGTGATATATAACCCCTTTATAGACCAAAAGGGCTTGATTTAGAGGTGGACGTAATGACAATTTCAGTTGCAAGTGGCTGATGATTTTAGTGTGTGCATGCGTCAAAGTAACACTGTGCATGTGCTGGGATTGATTTGCAAAATAATAAAGATTAATAACCAACTTAAAGAATGGTCTTACTCTAGGATTTTTCCAAAGATAAATCCACTAAACATCCTAAAATCAACTCCAATGTCATCATGTAGCCAGCCAGTAATAACTTAATTGAGAGATCTCAAGCATTTGTTAACATATACATCTGTTTTTCTTTCTATTATATAATGTATTTTGAGAGTAATGTTATTAAATGTGATATTAAGGAACATAATTAGACTAAGCAAAACTCTTTCTCTTCCAATAACCACATTTGTTATGACACCGCTTCTTGTCCTTAATTCTGTTCCATTAAGTTAAAATAATTGTTCTGTCTGTTCGTATTCTAGTAAATGACATAAACTCTGCATTTTTCATAAACCTGTGCTCATTTTGCATGTGTAATTGCAGGTTGTGTATTGTGGCTTTAATTTCACTTGGGTCTTTTTCTTTATTCACCTAATATATCTGGATGAACAGAAGAAGAGAAAGTGATCCTGACCTATAATTGATGTGCTACTTTGAGAAATCTGCTGTGTTCAGCTAGAAGGGTTTGTATTTGCTATGTAATGACTTCCTGTGGCAGTTTCACAATATCTCATGGGGCTCAATGCTGTTTACATGTCATATGGAAGCTGCATGTAAATTAATTAGAGGGGCTGTAAAGCCATATGTAATTTAATTAAAGGGCTATCTAATAGAGCAAGGCCAGTCAACCTACGATTAAAGTGTTAATATCAGTTATTTGTCTGCCTACTAGATATTATCTACTTGTCATGGGTTTATTTAGAGCTATCATTTGCATGCTACATCTTTCTGTAGTATTATCCTGTATGTTCAAAAGCACACAGTATTATTCTTCCTTTGTGTTGTGTCATCTCCGGATTTTGCCATTTGAAAAATACTAAGTGTAAATAAACAATATTATATCTCCCAACATTTTGTATCTTAAAAATGGGACCCATCTGTACGCCGAAGGTGTGTATGCCCGAAAAGGGGACGTGACCTCATTCCTGCTACAGTAGGTCATGCCCCCTTGAGGATGACGTTTTGGGGGCATGACTGCATGCATGGCCGGTGAAAGGTTTCTTGGCACCCTAGGCATTTCTTCACCATCGGATAGCTACACAAGCCCTTGTACAGTGCCCCCAGTAGTGGCCCCCTTTGCAGTGCTCCCAGTAGTGGTCCCCCTATGCAGAGCCCCTTATATAATACTCCCAGTAGCAGTCCCACCTACACATTGCCCCAGGGAGTGGTCCCCTATGCAGTGCCCCTTATATAATACCCCCAGTAGTAATCCCCCCTTTGCAGTTCCCCTTATATAATGTCCCCAGTAGTAGCCTCCCCCCCAGCAATGCCCCCAGTAGTAATAGTGCCCCCAATAGTAGCCTGCCCCCAGCAGCGCCCCCATGAGTAGCCTCCCCCAGCAGTAGTTGTGCCCCCAGTAGTAGCCTCCCCCCAGCAGTGCCCCAGTAGTGATCACCCCCAGCAGTGCCCCCAGTAGTAGTCATGCAGTGCCCCCAGTAGTAACCTCCCCCAGCAGTAATCCCAGCCAATCACACATGTAAAAAAATTAAAAAACTCCACTTACCTTAACTCCTGCTCCAGCATCCTCTCCTCTGTCCCCCAGGCGGGCATGCTCTGAATGATGGGAGAGACGTCATGACGTCTCTCCCATCACCCACTGCGAGAGCCGGAAAATGGAGCTCATTAGTGAGCTTCAGCCCGGCTCTGGCAGTGGGCGCAGCTGCCGATGAGAGTCTGTCTGACTCTCATCGGCTGCTAAAACAAACACACAGCTGCTGGTGCCGGCGGCTGTGTGTTTGTTCCTGGTAGATAGTGCGGACTGCACTTATGTGCGGTCCACACTACTGCCCTGCAGGGCCGGCACTCTTAGGCAGCTGTCTAAGTTTGCCTAGTGATAGCGCTGGCCCTGACTGCATGTCACCCCCCCATTTTCCCATCATGCTGGGGATGAGCCCAGCACTCTGGCAGCTGTTGGGCTGACCCCAGCCTCCTTCTTTGTGCAGCATCCATCACCTTCACCAACACCACTGCAGCGGCTGTGACAGTGTGGTCTATTCATAAAGGTAATGAAAAATTAAGTGTAACTTTTCACTATATATCGCATCAGTTCAAACTTCTCCACGGTAACCCCGCTGTGTGAATTGCACGAAGCAGAGAAAAGCCCTGTTTTGCACAAAACAGGACTTTTTTCTGCTCTATGAATAGACCAAAGTGTATCCTCCAACCTTCTGACTGCCCAAGGGACACTGAGGCCCATGGGTGGGCCAGCAGGACAGTCCCTGGAAAGAGATATTGTCCTGCTAAAATCAGGTCTTTTGGGAGGTATGCAATATAAAGTTATTTCATGCAACAGATAAGATAAGTGTTTTGTCATTTCTCACCCATCAGAGTCCTTAGGGTCATTTTTGTAGATCATGCATGCAGTGAGCATCTACATGTGCAGTTGCTCTTATTTGTACACTCCTAAACAGATGCCTGTCAAAGTAAACATGTTTGCAGTTTATCTATGCAACTGATGTGACTGTTCAATTTAGTTTCAAAAGTGGAACTCAACATGCACGTTATAATGAGCAAAAACCTCACATATAACTAGGGATGAGCGGGTTCAGATCTCAGAGATCCGAACCCGCCCGAACTACGGGGATCCAGGGCAAAACCGAGTCGGCTCGAGTTTTCCCGCATGACTCGGATCTGAAAACGAGGCAAAATGTCATCATCCTGCTGTTGGATTCTCGCGGGTTTTGGATTCTATAAAGGTCCCGTGATCGCCGCCATTTTTTCATTCCAGCTGTGGAGAGTGAAGAGGGAGGAGCTTGGATCTGTGATCTGTGCTGTTGCTGTTGCACGCTGATGCTGTGCATAGGGGCTGGCTGTTGTCCATATATGGGTTGGCTGTTGTCCTGTCCATAAGGGCTGGCTGGCTGTTGTCCTGTCCATAGGGGCTGGCTGGCTGTTGTCCTGTCCATAAGGGCTGGCTGTTGTCCTGTCCATAGGGGCTGGCTGTTGTCCTGTCCATAGGGTTTGGCTGGCTGTAGTGCTGTGTTGTCCAGGGGGTGCTCTGTCCTTCAGGGGTGCTCTTCACCCACCCCCAGTGTGAAAAAAAAATGTATGTTAGCCACACTTGTCATCAGTGCAGGGGTGCTGTGCTGCTGTCTGTTATGGGGTGGCTGCCTCTTTCAGGGGTTCACCCCAGTGTTAAAAAAAAACCCATTTGTGTGCGTTTTAGCCACACCTGTCATTGGCGGGCTGTGCTGCTGTCTGTCAAGGGGCTGCTGCCAAAAAAATATATAATTGTTTTATGTGCGTGTTAGCCACACCTGTCATCGGCATAGGTGCGCAGGGGTGCTGTCTGTCAAGGGGCTGCTGTCTCTTTCAGGGGTTCAACCCCAGTGTTCAAATAAAAAAACATACATTTTTGTGTGCATGTTAGCCACACTTCATTGGCGTAGGTGTGCAGGGGTGCTGTGCTGCTGTCTGTCAAGGGGCTACTGTCTCTTTCAGGGGTTCACCCCTAATGGTCAAATAAAAAAAATAAACATTTTTTTTTGTGTGTGGTTCTGTGCATAGTGAGTATGGAGGACAATCACATGACCGGAGAAAAGGATCCACATACCAGTCTTGTAGCTGTCGGTAGCAGTCATGATGATGATGCAAGGCCATCAACATCATCTATGAAGGCCGATGTACCAGGGCTTAAGTCAGGCCAAAAAGTCAGGCTAAAAAAATCAACTTTTACCCTGTTAAAGCAAAAAAAATGTAAAGCTAAGTCAGCTTTAGAGAAACAAAAAAATGGCAATATGCCATTCACTACATAAAGTGGTATGGAAAGTTTAAGGCATTGGCCTGTATTTATGATGACTGATGGTTCTAATGATAATTTAAGCCCCTCTGCTTGTAGGAGAGGTACAAAAAAAAATGTAAATTTTTAGGACGAGTAAGACACCGGAACCAACTGTGTGCTTGGAAAAATCACAAATCCCAGAGGAGAGTCCAAGTGTGTCCGCTGTTGCCATGTGTGAGCCTGAACTTTATAGTAATACTGTACTTGAAGAGGACACTCCTTCCACCATTTGTGTGCCTTCTGACATAGAAATCGAGGATGCTTCAGTGAAATTGCACGAGAAGGATGAGGAGGAGATTTATCTAGTTGGCCATAATAACAAGGATGATGAGGATGTTGATAATGATGAGGATGTTGATGGCGAAGATGTTTGTGTAAAAACTGTAAATCAGGCAACAGTTGTTGCCCATGGTGGGAAAAATCCCATTGTTGCCATGCCTGGGCAAAGGACCAAAAAATCCACTTCCATTGTGTGGAATGATTTCCCCGAAATACAGACAACCTTTGCCAAGCCATTTGTAACCATTGCCAAGTAATAGTGAGTAGAGGTAAGGACCTTAACCATCTTGGAACCTCCTCCCTGTTATGTCACTTGCAGCTCATTCATCAAATTGGAAAGGGTATTTCAAATTCCAAAACTTTGGGGACAAAAATCAGAACAACAATCAGTCCAGTGTCACCTAGCTGCTCCCTTCTATCTGGATCCAAGCACCTGCAATCTCCACCACCAACACATGCATCATCATCAACATCCTTATTCCTGATCGGAAGTAATTAAAAAAAAACAATTGACTATTAAACATTCCTTTGATAGAGGACGTAAGTATAATGGCTGTCATCCAGTTTCACAGTGGATCACTGACGCCATGACGGCTGTGCTAGTATTAGATGGTGAAATAATAAAAAATGAGGATGATAGTGTGGAGGAAGTGTGAAATGAGGATGAGGGGGAAATTTATGTCCTATCTGATGCTAATGTGGATGTTGATGATGAGGATGTGGTTTGCATGAATCAGCCACCAGTGGCAGTAGTTCTTGCTCATGATAAAAAGAAATCCAGAAAGCCACGTCTTGGGTGTGGAATTATTTTAATCTTAATTCTGACAACAGTTGTGAAGGCATCTGTTCCATTTGTAAAGCCAAAGTTAGCAGAGGAAGGGACGTTAACCATCTAGGTACCTCCTCCCTGTTATGTCATTTTCAGCGGGTTCATGCAATTTGTTTTACAAAATTATAATTTGTAAATTAATAACAAGCAGTCCAGTATCAGCTACCAGCAGTTTGGACCAGAACATGCAATCTCTACCACTAACACCCTCATCATCAACCTACTCCTTAATAATTGAAGGTAGCCCTTCCAAAAAATGTTAAGCCACGAAAGTGTCAGTCCTAGTGGATAAAGTGCTTGGTTTGTTAAACTGTGTATGTCCTTTTTAATATCCCACATAAGAGTGGGTGAGATGGACAATTCCATCTTGCACCTCTTTTCTTTACATTTTGCACAATTTGGGGGCATTGCGGAATTACATTATTATAGTTTATTAAACTGCCATCCTGTCTGCCACTGCTGTGTGGCAATGTTTAATAGATGTCTTATCTTTTTTTTAAACTGCCGTGCATTTGTTTACTAATAATTTGATTTGGTCCTGTATCACCAACCTGTGGCACCCCTACAAGTGCTCTGATGGACCCCAGGGTGCCACGGCACCCAGTCTGGGAACCACTGGTGTATGGTTTGAAGAGGAAGCATATATTACGAAACTTAATGGGTGTGATCATGTCGCTGCAACCCCTAGGTGGTGATAGGGGTTGGTCGCTGGAAACGTGGAAGTAGTGATGTGAATGCAGGCGTGCCTGAGCATCTTAACGCTGTTTCAGAGGCGTGCATAATTAAGATGCAGTGTCATAGTACACATCACTTGGCTGAATTTTACATTGAAGCGCTCGCAGTGCTTGCGGTAGGTTATGGTCAACCACAAGTGCTGCATATGCATTCGAGGGTACTCGATGTTACCGATGGTTGCATACACTTCCTGGAAATGACATGCATTAGTGGGTGTCTTAAGACAGGCTAGTGGGCATCTAGTTACACACCACGATCACGCACTAAGACATAGTGGGCGTACTAATGCCTTGCCGTGCGATCGCGGGATTTGCATACTCTGGCTGCGTGCGAATGCATCTTGCGAACAGATCTGAATCGAGCCCACAGTCCCACTGAATACTGGGAGGAAATAAGAGGCAATTTGGAGCCCCTTGTACAAACTAGTTATGGTTTATTTAAGATGCCCACCCTCCATTGTGAACTCATTAACAATGAGCCAGGAACCTTATGAGCGATTGGCGTAAGAGGCTACTTCCAAAAATTTGGCAAAGCTAATGATCATCAAAATGATATACAGATTCAAACAGGAAGATCTTTGCCACCAATTATAACAAGCAGTGACTCCATGACAAAGGATTCCATTTGCGATGAGCTAATACTGTGTGATAATAATATTAACAACAACAGTGATGACGGTGAGGATGAGGATGATGACATCTTCTAACTGGGAGGATGATTAACAACATTGTTAGCTTTAAACTTATTGGTACCATGGTTTAAACAAATCACCAAAAGTGGCAGTCCCTTTCACTGAAGTGCTTGGTTTATTAAACTATGCATGTCTTTTTTAATATACAACATAAGAGTGGGTGGGAGGGTCTAAGGACAATTCCATCGTGCACTATTTTTATTATGTGCTTTTCAAAGATTGTGTGTGTTTGACAGGCAGCATATACAGTATTACTGTACTTTACTGTGGGTTTTGGCTCTAAATCAAAATTACAGAGCACAATTCTGACTGCATGAAGACAAGGTTATAAGTCTTTACGTGATTATCACCACTATGCTGCTGTACAATAAATGTGAATAGTGTTGGTGACAGTATCAATATATTTAAACTATTATGGAAAATAAAGAAGTCAGCATATTAGCTCAGCCAAACCGAATTTAAGAAAATACTTTTTTTTATATTCCCCTAATTGATTAATTAATTTGCTTTGGCTCCAGGCAGTGGAGGGAGTCAATTGTTACATTTCTCAAGCACACAGATAGTGCAGCTTCATATAGGCAGAGTGCAGAGCCGGCCCTAGGCATAGGCACGATAAGCAAATGCCTAGGGGCGACTCTGCATGCTAGGGGCATTTTCCATCAAACAGGGCTGAGGGCCGGCTGAGCTCTGCCCCCCGCCGCCGGCAACTGCCGCTAGCCGCTGCTCCCTCCCAGTCCCACCGGCACCTACCTAGAGCTGGGAGAGCCTGCCCCGCCGGCACAGCTAAACCCCCAGCGCGCTGCCGCAATCGGAGCTCTCTGATCGGGCAGCGCAGTGGATGGCCAAGCGGCGACCGGTCATGTGACCGTCATCCGCATCCGCCCGGGCCCTTAGTCAGAATGAGCTTCTGCATAGAAGCTCATTCTGACAGTACAGGCCGTGGGAGGGCATTCTGCGCATGCCAGCCGCTGCCACACCTCCCATGGGCCTTTGCGGAGCAGAGCCGTGAGCAACAACTCATGGCTCCGTCTCCACCTCCATCTTGGCCAAGCCACAGCCCACAGCCACTGTACAACAGCCACTGTAACGGTCGCTGCGCAGGTAAGAAGACTGAGTCTGACTCAGGGTGGGACAAATAATATGAAGCACAGCTGTCAGCTATATATATATATATATGACGGTCACTCATATATATATATATATATATATGTATATATATATATATGAGTATATATATATATATATACATACATATACTTATATATATATACACATATATATACACGTTGTTATAGACCGGCACTCACTGTTACCACTTGGCATCGACCGGGGTGCTTAAGCCAGGAGACAGCAGGCAGAGGCAGGCTGAATCTTCATATGTAAGCACAAGGCAGCACTCCACGGATTTAACACTCAGCATAAAAGAGCCACTTCCAGGCTTGCACGTAGCAACGTTTCAGATTTATTCCAAATCTTTCATCAAGCTATATATGTGTGTGTGTATATATGTGTATGGACATATATATGTTTGCGTGTACACATATGTATGTGTATATATATAACAGTGTATATATATATATATATATATATATATATAAAACAGTGTATATATATATATATATATATATATATATATTATGCAGATAGCCGGCACTCCCAACCTGCTCAATATTAACTTGCGTCCGGTGCCCTCCGTGTTACCTCTCCTAAGCAAGTGAGGGCATATGTACAACGATGAAGACGGCACTCTCGACGACTTAAAAGCAATAAAAAGTTATTTTTTGCATCCACTTATAAATAATATGTTTGGTGGTGGGATTATATGCTAGGGGGCACCAGTCAAAATTTTACCTAGGGCACCAAATTGGCTAGGGCCGGCTCTGGCAGAGTGCCAGTGATGTCTTCATTGGAAGTTGCTGACAAGTGCACTGCCAGAAACAGAAACACCGCACAGACCCCGAAAATAGTGTCTCATATACAAGATTACTACACTACAACTCCCATTGTCCTCTTTAACTACACAATTAATTCTGTAAGACACTATCAATGTTAACTGTTGTTTGTAATAAAGTACTAACCCTATTAGAGATGTGCGCCGCCCCCCGAGTTTTGGTTATGGATCTGTATCTCCTTGTGTTTTGGATCTGGATATGGTTTGACCAAAACTGCCCCTTGTGCGTTTTGGTTTTGGATCTGTATTTATTTTAAAACATTGATAAAATCTGCTAAAATCACATAATTTTTTTGTTTTGTTCCTACAGTATTATTAACCTCAATAATATTCATTTCCACTAGTTTTCAGTCAATTTGGACCACCTCACAGCTTATAATATTGTTTTCATCCAGTTTAGGCCCAAAATTTGCACCAAGGTAGCTGGCTGACTATGCTAAGTGGCAGCAGTGGGTAGCACAAACACGTGGCAGTTCAACTTCTAACATGGCACATCAGGAAACAAATGTTTTTATTACTCAAGAGGCCTGAGGGAGTTGTAGTATATATGTAGTTGAAGGCAGGGACATGAAGGGTTGATTGGTAGTAAGTATGATTTCATTTTTTGATTCCGAAGCAAATTTATGAGGGAGGAGGGGAGGAATTTACAAAAAATAATTTACTCATTTACATCAGTTCTTGTCCCCAGAAGAATCCTTGAGTGCTTTACCTGCTGCTGCTGGGAGTGGATTTTCAACCCAGAAGGGGACCAGGAAGAACACTAATAGTGCTTTAAAAAACAATTGACTGTTAATCCTTTGCAACTTCACTAGAAAAGCATTTCCCAACCCGTACAGGGACATTAAAAAATGAGTGGCCTCCAAAATGTGTTGTTCCCACTGTCCACTTAACCACAGATATGTGAACAAGCTGAACAGAGCAAATGCAAGATTTAAGGTTTAAGTCATAAGTAGCGTACACACTTGCCGATATTAATGAGCGATTGAATGAATATGACATCATAATTGTTCAAACGCTCACTACAGGGGATTAGGAACGACTGTACAATTATGATGTCATAATCGTACTGTCTTCCCTAATTGCCAAGTGTGTACGCTGCTTTACGTTGTGTCTTTCTTAAGAATCCTTGAGCGCTATGCCTGCTGCTGGGAGTGGATTTTCATCCCAGAAGGAATGAAGACGTTGTGTCTTTCTTCCCAACGGACACAGATCTGAAGAGATGCAAAGAGCTGATGGTAAGCAAATTGTCAGCTCAAGTGGCACATAATGCAGTGGTGGCTTCCCCAGTAAGTGCATCTGCCAAGAAAAAACTAAACTTTCCCAAAAAACCTCCACTGGTAATGCAGATGAGTCATTACAACCAAGTTTTTTTGTCTTGTGCCCAGGCATGACAGTGGGCTTTTCCTTATCATTGGCAACATTTGTTTCATCCACTGGTGCATAATTTACACAAACAACATCCTCGTCAACAACATCAATATCCTCATCATCGTCAGCTACACAAATATCCTGCTCATCCTGGTGCACTTTCACAGAAGCATCCTTGATTTCTATGTCAGCATGTTCACTTATGGTTACATCAACATAAGAGGCAGAACCACCAGTCATAAATAAAGGCCAAAGTATTAGCCTTTCCTTGCCACTTAATGTGGTGAAACTGGTATATTGCCAATTTTATGTCATTCTGCAGCTAAGTTTAAATTTGATGTTTTCTTCTTTACCACTGTAAAAGATTGGTTCTTGATTTTAGATGCCTTGACTTAAGCCCTGTATGCCGTTGGGCATCGGATTTAGTAGAATATGTAGATAAACTAGTATCATTATGACTGGTGGCACTTGCAGCAGCTCCAGCACTAGTATGTGGTTTGTGCTCTCCTCTCAAGTCTCAACTGATCGTTCTCCATATCAACAAACATGAATGAAGTGGGGTACAGCACACAATTTGTACCAATTTTAAATATTACACTATGGTATCAATGACCTACAGTGTCACAAGATTTTTTATGAAAAAGAATAACATACTGCGCTACCACTTAGTGTCACAAGATTATTTATGAATAAGAATAACATACTGCGCTACCACTTAGTGTCACAAGATTAATAATTTATGAATAAGAATAACACACTGCGCTACCACTTAGTGTGATAAGATTAAATATTTATGAATAAGAATAACACACTGCGCTGCCACTTACAGTGATGTCATTATGTTTCATATACTGTATAACGCATGTTATTTAGCACTTTGTTGTGGTTTTGTAGACGGCGTGTAGAGTAATCATTTATTCGCAATTGAGAAAAGAAGTGAAAAGTTGAATATTAGACTGTGCTACCACTTACAGTGTTACAAGATTAATTATATATGAATAAGAATAACACACTGCACTACGACTTATAGTGTCACAATACGTGGAATAAATTGCGGTTTAACCGGCAGTGTCACCAAACAATAACAGAGCAGCTAAGTTGCTAATGCACACAAATATATATATAATTTTTTTTTTGTGTATTTATATTATTCATTTAATTTCACTTTTATTTTTTTCAGACTGGGGAAGAGCACCCTTGAATGAGGCAGCAGCTCCTTGATGAACAACACCCCTTTATGATGGAAAACAAAGCACCCCTGCCAAGTACGGACAGACCACCTGCAGATCACAAATACATGGACGATACACTGTGGTCTAGCCAGCAGTGTCACCAAACAATAATAGTGCAGGTAAGTTGCTAAAGCACAAAAAAAAGTACTTTTATTTTTTTTTTGTACACTGGGAAAGAGCACCCCTGAATGAGGCAGCAGCCCCTTGCTGAACAACACAGACAGCACCCCTTCTTTATGGACAACAAAGCACCCCTGCCAAGTGCGGACAGACCACATGCAGTACAGAGTCACAAATACGTGAATGATAAACTGCGGTCTGGCTGGCAGTGTCACCAAACAATAATAGTGCAGCTAAGTTGCTAACGCACAAAGAAAAAAAAACACTTTCATTTTTTTTTAAACTGGGGAAGAGCACCCCTAATTGACAGAGAACCCTGCCTGGACAACACAGCACCCCTTTATGGACTGCAGCCCAAGCCTCTTGATGGACAGGACAACAACAGCAGCCCTTATGTATAATAACACAGAAGCAGTCCCTAGATTGACAGGACAAGTGACACAGCAGCTGCAGCACCCACTGAATCCCCCCTTTATATACTGCAGCCCCAGGCCCTTTATGGACAGCCTTCAGCCCCTGAAACCAACAGGACAAGTTGGTCAACACACTGACACAGACAGTGACAGCAACACATCTGTTCAGTTCAACATCCACACCAGGAGTAAAAATGGCACAGATCACTGGGACCTTTATAGAATCCAAAACACGCAAAAATCCGACAGCTGGAGGATGACGTTTTGCCTCATTTTGAGATCCAAGTCACACGGCAAAACCTGAGCCTAGCTCGGTTCTCACCTCTGATCTGGAAGTTTGGGTGGGTCCGGTTTCTCTGACCAGCCCTACTCATCTCTAGTTTCAAGGATACACTTTGCAGTAGAGCTATACACATAAGAATGATTGCAATAGGCAGACTGGGTAAGTACTGATAATATGTTTTTGTCCATGGTGTAAAAGATTATCACTGCTTGCCTGGTCATAAAGTTGTTATTGTGATACATCCTACCTGCCATCGGAAGTATTAAGAAGTCCCACCCTAAGAGTAATGAGAATCATATTTAAATGTAATTAATATTTAGCACCGTAACAATGCAGACATAAAACTATTAACTGGGATGCAACAGAGTTTTGTTTAATCCTATATCAGTACCAATTTATCTGCAATTAGAACAGTTAAGTTAATGACTTTGAATATTTTTGTGGGATTGCAAAGGAGGTACATGTGGAGCATGGGTAAGGAGCATCAAACATTTACTGTACTTCTGGAAATTTGTGGACAATTTTTGATTGTACATTCTGTTGTCTTATTACTTCCAGACAATTCTTTGGGCCTAGCAGTCATTAGTTTTTTAAATGCTACAGTTTTATAATTTTTATGTTGTTAAAGGATTATATTTGTCACAATCCTTGGGTGGAAAATGTGCTTGCTGGCGATACACTTGGAGTTGGTAATTAGTCGGCATAAAGTCTAATGTATCGGTGGCTTTCACCAGGGACCCCCACAAGTGGATTTTGACTTTGCTGCATCCAATTTGCAGGTCACTGCCTCAGTGTGGGTTTCAACTACGAACTGGTGGTATGAAGGAATGGAGGTAACGTGTAGACAGGTCACTTTGTGAACTAAAGCATGGTCATCAGGAATGGGTAAGAGCAGATGGGTGAATGTGATACCAAGGGATGAGCAGAAGTCAGGTCTAGGACTAGCCAAACTCAATACCAAGATTCACTATAACTTGCATTGGGCACTATGCTGGAGTTAGGAATGCAGCGTAATACTCTGGCACAGAATAATGCACAGAGACTTTCTTTTATAGGTAGAAGAGTTTGAATCTAGTTCCAAACGTGATGTCACATTTGACGTGCCTAGCACTTTAAAGATAGAGTGGTGTCTGCATCCCTACAGGAGCCACAGATACCTGTCATAGATGTCAGGAGCAGAGCCACAGCAGTCAGTGGAGAGGAGATACCAACGGTCCCTGCAGCAGCCGGGAGAAAACCGCTGGCAGTGAGGAGACACTGTGCCGATCAGCTCTCGTCCATAGCACCACAGCCCCTGGGTGACCAGCACCGTCGGACAAGGTAAGTACGACCTGGGCTCCGGGCTCTGTGACAATATTTGTTTTAAGATGTTATTTGAATAGGATGGTTAATTAGACACCAAGAAAATAACACTGGTTAACAAAGATTTTGTCCCACGCAAAAAAAATACCCGTTTCTAATACTTTTTCACGCTGAATTCAAATATGGTATCAAAATGTTTCCATCACCCATAGTTTTTTTGTTCCAGCAAAATCTTTTTATATCATTTGGAACCAAATATTAGCAACCTTAGCTATTTTTGTAGTTTGTTGAATGAATTATAATCAATTCAATTTATAGTTATCGATTATGGGTGTGGTATAATAGATCTACATGAATAAGGTCGTCAACGTCTAGATAGACACCAGATGTTAGACAGACAATAGGTCGACAGGGACAAAAGGTCGACACTTTAAAGGTTGAGATGGAAGAATGTCGACAGGTACAAATGGTCAACAGCGTCAAGATCCTGGCTCCAGAATCCCGGAGTCCAGAATCCCGAAGGTAAGTATCGGGGCTAGGTGAGGGTTAGTTTAAGGTTAGTGTTTAGGCTCTAGGGGGAGGGTTAGGGTTAGGCACTAAGGGGGGAGGGTTAGGTTTAGGGTGCGTGGAGGTGGAGGTTAGGTTTTGGCACTGGGGGAGAGGTTAGGTTCAGGCACTGGGGAGGGAGGGTTAGGGGTAAGGGTTAGTGGTAGTATACTTACCTACAGTGGTTGGGATTCTGACTGTCAGGATGGCGCTGTCAGTATTTTGAACGGTGGCATCCCCACCACCGGGAAACCATACCCAACCCACCTAGAAAGGCACCTTTTTGCCTCAAGAGGCACCTAGCACTCTGCATCCTGCTCTCTGCCCCCTCTTCTGTGATGTCATGATGATACATGTGCAGAGGGCAGTAAAGGCCACATTCTGGGTGCAGAAATGTCCAGCTAGGGCTCTGTTTGACACATGCTAAGAGACAAATAGCCATGACTTATCTAGCTACTGTATGAAGACATTAACTTGAAAGAATGAAGATACAGAATTGAAGGTTGTAGATTGCACAAAAGGATTAATCACATATACAGTATGTTTACACTTGCATTCATTATTATACAACTGAAAGAAAGAATGCCCTTTCAAAACTATAACTACACCATTAAATCTAAAAAATAACTTTCAACTAATGTATTACCAATGTAATATCAATTGGAGGTTCTTGAAATAGATCACTTTGACGGTTTAAGAAAATGTTTACAGTATAAAATGTACTTGTTTGCTTAGTAATATATAATGAGTGTATTGTTGTTGGAATATAACATTTATGATATACTGCACATCTGTGTTTATTAATTATGAACCAGAATTATTTCAAAGTGTATAAGCTGCTGTTTTTTTTTTAATTAAATGGAGGAACCTTAAAAACATAGCACCTGATGCTGTATTACTGAAATCAGACACAAGTGCTTCCATACTGCATGCATAGATAAACAATTCTATATTTGTCTGTATGCTGTGCACCATCTCCCACTCCATGCACTTGGTTGCTACTAGTGTGCCTAATCAGTGCGCAACTCAACCATCTTATACTAGGTTCAAATAATTTATCTGAAAACATGCATATTAGGCTGACGTCCAATCTACATAGCTGCAAGTGCACCGACATGCCCTCACTAAGGGGTCTTTTTATCAAGCAGTGAAAAGTGTGGAGAAGTGAACCAGTGGAGAAGTTGCCCATAGTAACCAATCAGCTTTGAAGTAGCATTTATCAAGTAAAGTCTATAAAATAATAGGTAGTAGCTGATTGGTTGCTATGGGCAACTTCTCCACTGGTCCACTTCTCCACACTTTTCACTGCTTGATAAATAGACCCCTAAGCTTTGCCTACATGACAACACCCTGGTACAAGACAGTTTCTCTTCTGTGGTGTAAGTGTAGATCAAATTGAAACGTGCGCTCTGCTCCAATGCTTGCGCAGTTAGTCTCCGCAAACAGACACCTATTCAATTCAGCATTAGGCCCGTAATGACTGTGTATGAAGTCTCAACATATTTTTTTTGCTATATTGATTTTATATAGTAAAAATATTATTCTGATCACTTACAAAACTTGCTATTGCTGTTTTCCCACCATAGTGTCCATAATTACTAGAGTGTACTCATTTACAATATATTGTAATGTACTGTAATGCTAGCTGTTGTAACTGTGCCTGCAAGTTGTACAGCACTGTTAAATCAGATACTATATGTTGGTGTTTTACAAATAAAAGGCAACAGCATTTACTATTTTGTAAGGCTAGCCACTATTATATTAGACAGTTAGCCTAAAATTGTATTTTGTGTCAATCACAAAATGCCTAATGCTATTGGTTTCCCATAAATGTATGTTTTCCACTTCTTTATCTCATTTAAATATTTTATAATCTCATTTATGTATGCTGGCATAAATACAGACACTTTTTGTGCGCCTAATCCAAAATCAGTAAGGAAAACCCACGATCCACTCAACTGTTCCCATTGGAGGGTGAGAACCTTTGCACCAGTGCAGATGCCACCATCTAGAATTGCACACATTAGTTTCCCTGATACAAACAGGAAATGTGTGAATAACTGAGAGCATAAAACCACAGGAGATCGTTTGCTCAGATGGTTTTCCCTTTAGTAATGTGGACCTGATTCAGACCTACTCGCCAACAAGTGATCGTTCGTTGCTGGCGGTTTTCAAATATGCGCATGTGTATAGTTCACAGTGTGCGTGCACAAACTAGTTTGAGCGATTGGGATGCGCTCGCTCGCCATGCAAAGACAGCCCAGTGGAATGAGTGACAGGAGAAGACGTTTGTGGGTGGTAACAGGGGCAGGGCAGTAGTAATGGGGGAGTGGAGTTGCGGACGCAGGCGTGCCTGAGTGTTTCAATGCCATTTATGGGGCGTGCATAATTAACCGGCAGCGTCATAGTACACATCACCTGGTTGAATTATACACTGAAGTGCTTGCAGTGCTTGCGGTAGGGTACAGTCAAACGCAAGCGCTGCGGTCAGATCTGATGGAACCCGATGTACTGATGGTTGTATATACTTCCTGGAGATGACGTACGCTAGTGGGCGGCTAAAGACAAGCTAGCGGGCACCTGAAAACACAAAGTGATCGCTCGCCAATACATAGTGGGCATGCTTATACCTTGCCGTGCGAGCGGCTGTCTTGACGTCACTTAGCTGAATTTCCATATGCTGGGAGCGAGGGGCCGCATCTAGCGAGCGGGTCTGAATCAGGCCCTGAGTCTTCTGAGACAGATGGATTATATGTGGGCATGCTTTTCTTCTCATGGCTGGGTAACATCCAGCCCTAGGAAAACAATGTGAATGTAGCTATCAATATGTACTGTAGCTTGTAATGTAAGTTGAGTACAGGATGTGAAGCTTACAATGACCCCTGCTACATTTGTAGTTTCTATACTAAACCATCGACGGTGCTGGTCACCCAGGGGCTGTGGTGCTATGACTGTTTTATTAAGATACATTTGTTTAAATTACACATTTGTTATAATAGTTTATATATTGACTACATTTTGTTTTAAATAGTACTGTATGTATGTATACAACTATAACTACACCCATTAATACTACCCTACCATAAGCAAATTGTTTATAATACAAAACAAAGTGTCTGTATAGACAAATCACTCTGCAAACGTTTTCTGTCCCCATTTTTATTAAATTAACATTTCCCTAGGAAACATTAACTGCATTTCTATTAACCTTCTGTCTTGTTATAGTTAGTAACTAATGAGCTAAAATTACATTAACTCCATTATGTGTTCTAATTGGAATAGAAGGACATATCAATAGCTTATTCTGATATTGAAGTTATTTAATTAATTTACAATAAATTTGCTAAACCTGACATGTATCATATGATATCAGTACTGTAACATCTGAATGTGTATTAATTGCTGGCATTTGTTTCCACTGCTCAATCTACGCTTTTTGTGTGCATCAGTGTGTGAAAAGTCTCTCTGCAAAGATGGGGGGGTTTGGAAATAAAACTGGGGTTGGTTCATGTGTGACATGATATCCTGCTCCGGATTGTTGCCACTGTGCCCTGCTACTACTGACGAGATGTTGGGTACCTGTTTCTCTATCTGCACTCTGCAGGTCACTTCTCCTGCATATGAAGCAGCTATGGTGGGGTGGGATAATGGGACAAGCTGGTGTAGAAGGAGGGAATTATGTGACAAGATCATGTGGAAGGGGGGATTATATGGAGGTCCGCCATCAGCGGGAGGTGTATCTGGCCACGCGCTTTGAGGGTCCCTGCTCCTTCCTCCATACTAATCTGCTGTGGAAGGGGTGAGATTAAATGGGATGTAGTCAGCATCCCCACAATCGGGATGCCGTCGGTCAGAATCTCGACATTGGAATTCCAATAGCAGTCAGAATCCCGGCTCCAGAATCCTGACCGCTGACATCCCGAATGTATGTATTAGGCTTGGTGATAGGGTTCGGGTAGGGGTTAGGGGTTATGGTTAGACACTAGATGGAGGATTAGGGTTAGGCCCTAGATGGAGGGTTAGTGTTAGGGTTAGGCTGTGGGAGGGGTGGGTTGGGGTTAAGGGGCCCATACACTAGCGATGTACAGCTGTGTTCCTGCCATCCTGAGATGCCGGGTTGCAGGATTCGTGAAATCCAACATGTTGGATTTCACTAATTGCTGATCACAATCAAAATACGATTGTGATTTGCAAATCAGTGAATTTAACATGGAGAATTTCTCCGATCCTTTCACATATCATTGAACATTGATGGCCACTGGTTAGCATTTCCGACCAGTGGATTGGCGTTTTTGATCCCATCGCAGGATCCGTCAATCCGTAGGTAGGTGCATGGGGGCCTTTAGGCTGTGAAAGAGGTGGGTTAGGGTATAGGGTACTTACCTGCAGGCATCAGGATTCTGAATGTCTGGATGCCACTATCAGTATTCTGACTGTCGGCATCGTGACCTGGCTCGCATCGTTTACACTTCAGGGTGACATAGGAACGACCCATGGTCAACACTGCAAACTACCCGAGATGGATCCCTGGGTCCCTGGACCTGGGTGGATCCATTTACACTAACAAAAATCCCAGGTTGATGCGCATTCACGTGCAACAACCTGGGATTTCCAGGTCGGTGTAAAAGGCACAGTGTTGTGCCTTGGTAGACAAAAAAGTACAGTCTTTTAAGAGTATACATGTCAATGGGAGATAAAAAAAACTATAGCTAGCAATATGCACAGTGTCCTCCTGCTTGTGTTTGAGTCTGAGCTGCACTTCCTATACTGTGTACATTTTAAGGGTATATACCTTGTGAATTGGATGCAGAGATAGGTGTTGTGATTGCAAGATTAACTTACCAAAAATACTGTGCTGTGTCTGTGCTGATCCCCAAAGAAAACATCTTTTTCTTGTTTTTCCAACAGAATATTATGTGTTTTTAAGAGGCAGTGCATATCTGCCAGGAGGGGGTGAAATACTGTACTTACTGGGTGTAGCTCCATCAGCCACACACCAAAATAGAGATGAGTGCTTCAGTTTTCATGAAAACCATACACACCCTAACTTTGGGGTTCTGAGTTGAGCCGAGTCTCAACTCGGATCTCTTTTGGGGTTATGAGAGCAACCAAGTCCCAGCTCAGGTCTTTCTGTAAATTCACAATTTGGATCTAAAGACTGGATCTCGGGTTTTGGATTGAATGTAAATGGGACCAAATTAAATGATTTTAGCTATTTTGATAAATTTAAAAGAATCCCAAGCCATAATATTTGAGGGTGGTCTTGTCAACACATTTTTTTCTTGTTAAAAAAAATTCTCAAGTATTTTAATAAAACTGCATCATGGAAAAGGTATCAGTCCCTCATATCATTTCATTTCCTCATTTATTTATCTGTCTGGATGTGTGAAACATATAACAATATTGTATATTCTGACTTTTTAGATATCTTGGGTGTTTTATGAGCATACAAGTACAGTCAGAAGGAAAATGTCACATCTGTGCCCACTACATGTAGAGAAACACCTATGATCAGGCTAAAGCAAGTAACCCATTGTCTCAGATTTATGCCAAGAGTACTGTGAACACGGGATAAACGTCCATAGTTATGATTGCTTCTCTTCGTGTTTTTTTACCTGACAGCGTCCTCATGGCTTTGCCGGCTATAGTGTCTCAGTACGTGCCCTTCCGGTTCATGTTCTTGGATTTTGTTCCTGCATCACTCCAAGCCCCACTTTGGTCACCAGGTTGCCTCTATTCCCCTGGCTGAAGTAGCTGCATCACGGCTTACCAAGCCACACCTTGGTCATCAGGCCACATCTAAAACCTCCGGCTCAAGTAGCCACATCATGGCTAAGTAAGCCACACTTCGGTCACCAGGCCGCATCTAAAACCTCTGGCTTGGTTAGCTGCATTACGGCTAACCAAGCCGCATCTTGGTCACCAGACCACATCTAATGCTCCGGCTCAAGTAGCCGCATCACGGCAAACCAAGCTGCACCTTGGCTGCTAGGCCACATCATATCCTCTGGCTCCACTAGCTGCATACCAGCTAACAAAGCCGCACCTCAATTGTATCCTCTGGCAGTAATAAACGCACCACGGCTAACCAGCCACATCAATTCCTCCAGCTACTAAGCTGCATCAATTCCACAGGCTATACCAGCCACATAGCTACCACCAATGCCATATTGGCTGCATCCTTACCACCAGTGCTACACTTGCCACATCTATACCACCAGTGCTGCACCAGTTGCATCTCAGCTACCGGCTCTTGTGGGTGTCATACTCTACTCTGGTAGTCCTGGTAGATCCATGTAAACCCCTACTACTCCAAGTTTAAGTCCAGGCGGCCACCTAAGTACCGGTGAACGTTCCTAGTTCTAAGGGTGGCTGTTAGTGGCAGAAGACCTTGTCTGTTGAGTTCTGGGGGTTTACACAGGTTATTCGAGGGACACGTAACAGATCTTTATTGGCAAGGAGTGGAGTGGGGTGTAATATACCTAGGAAACCAGAGGGAGTTCATGATATACTCTGGCTTGAATCACCTGTATTGGTCTGATGCCTGTGATTTGCTGTTTAGATTCAGTTTGCATTAGAAAACTGAGATTGAAAAGCTTGTTTTTTTATGTGTTCCAGGCTTCAGAATTACTTTTCCTTATAGTAATAAATGCTTTACCTTCCACTAAATACTCCACCTCCAATTACCTATACTGGCCTTGGTCCTGTGATTT
Organism: Taudactylus pleione; assembly: GCA_031769625.1. Taxonomy (NCBI): domain Eukaryota; kingdom Metazoa; phylum Chordata; class Amphibia; order Anura; family Myobatrachidae; genus Taudactylus; species Taudactylus pleione. The sequence goes on along the minus strand of JAUIMM010000555.1, from coordinate 4,685,114 downwards.
GCTGTTTGGAGTAAATTTGATGGTCATCTAGTTTTCTACTAGACTTTACTCTGGCAACAATCACCTGTACTAGCCTGAGGCCTGTTCTGGAGAAGTGTGTTGGCAATATATTAGATTTTCTACTAGACTATAAGTTCTTGATTACTGAAAACATGCTATTCATTCTTATACTTAACATCCTGTCTGCCAGTGCTGTGCCATTAGTATGTTTCAAAGATGTGCTATATTCTTTTAAACTGCCATGTGTTTGTGCCACTGCCCTGTCACTTAGTTTATCCAGCCAGCTTGCTACATCCCTTGGCCAAAAGAAATGGTCCACCCATACCTGCCCTTGCCCTGGATGCCTCATAATGCCACACGACAAAAATAAATTTCTGGGTAGACACTGCCCTCAACAATTAGTCATCCGAGACGTCTTACGGCTTACTGTATTTTTTCCCCAAGTTATTTATGTTCAAAAGATGCATTAGCAGCCAATTTAGGAGTGAGGTTAGTTGTCAGATTTACTGGTAACTCTGGGCCTGATTCAGAGGTGGGCGCTAATTCATTCATGGTTGCAAATTTTTGTGGAGTCGCAGTGGCAGCAATATGCAAATGCTAGTTTCAGCCTTTCTCTTGTGTATTTGCATGTGCCAGACAGTGTAAGCCCTGAGACACCCACTTTCAATGCCTGGGGAAGTGCAAATCCACCGGTGGACTCAAACACTCCATCATCATTGCACCATCTCAATCACCATCAATGCTTATGACACCCTATGGCTTGTGCTGTGTTTCCTTCTGAACTTCCACTAAACATGGCCTCTGTGGCTGTGTGTTTACAATATGCATTTGAGAGTTCACTGACATGCCGATGATACTCCTATATCATGTCCGTGAGACACCCTTTTTAGCGTTCACTTCAGGCCGCTTCCCAGTCACCTCCCAGAAACAACCATGGCTAAAATGGAAGCGATCCCATATACAGCAGTGGTCTCTGTGTACACTCAGTGGTATGCATGTACTGGGGGGTTTTGACGCAGTAGCAAATAATCACCCAACTGCACTATCATTGACACTGAATCCACCTGTGGAAATAACTCTACTATAGATCTGGAAATACCTCTAGATACAGTAAGTTGCATTGTAATTTATATAGTAGAAAGTATTGTAAATATTTTGCTCGCAAAGTCTAAGAGGGACATTTGAAAAGAAATAACAACAAACGTATCATAGCTCTCATTGTTCTTTTTATTAAATTTCTTTGATAAATGGGGATTTTTGTCACCTTCCAGTTTTGTTGCTAGAGCACTTTGATAAATGACCCTTTATGAAACTATTTGAAAGGTGTTTGATTTACTTGCAACAAATACTAAAAGTAATCTAATGTAGTCAGCTTAACATTCATAAAAGTTTTATTTAACCTTGATGCAGTATGTTTTTTTCATTGAAGTTATGTGGCAATGTTAAGACCTATACTGTATGTTGAGCTAAATAAAAGAATGATAGATTTAGGTAATAGAGAAGGTTATTTATCAGTTTGGATGTGTGAAACATATAGCATAATGGTGTATTCTGACTTTTTAGATATCCTGGCTGTTTTATGAGCTGTAAGAAAGTCTGAATGTGCTATTTTGTTCTGTCTTAACCCTGATACAAGTAGTGTAAGAAGGAAAATGTCACATCTGTGCTCACTACCTATAGAGAAACACCTATGATCAGGCTAGTGTGCGCTTTACCATTAGCAGATCCCTTTTCCCTAAAGAGAGTTACCCATTGTCTCCATATCTATTGCACATGCCAGAGTTCTTTATACGCAAAGGCTAGAGTGTAGTATACCTAGGAAATCAGAGGGAGGTCATGAGATCTGAATTCAGAGACACAGAAGATAAAGTCAGTGGGGGCTTATGTAATAGGCTGGGACTTCCAGCTGCTGCGGGAACTCCGATGAGTCTTCCTATATTTTTAAAGTGGCAATCATTTTAAAAGCAAAACCAAGCTGGTTTTGTCTTTAAAACGATTGCTACTTTAAAAATACAGGAAGACTCACAGGAATTCCCGTAACTCCTTCAAAGTCGCACCCTAGACCTGGCTCAATCTATCACTAAGACAATATACTATTGAGCCTACAAACCATGCAATTGGGTGATCGTATCCAATTAATCGTTGTTCCTATACATTTTGTAAACACTACATGATGTGCACCCCATCGTACATCGCACTGTCCCATCTGATGTTTAGCACATCAGATGGAACAATGCAATATGTTGTATAGTGTGTACCCAGCTTAAGTGTATACTAGGTTATGATAGATATTGAATTATAGAAATTTACTGTGATCATCAGTTAAAACCCCCAAATTTTCAGTCTATGAATAGTAAATATGTTGGTTAAGTTATAAGGTTACACATTGATGGTATCTGTGAATGAGTAATGCGATATGCCATGTTAGTGAATCAGAGAATGGATGCTGAAAATACTGATTTACACTGGACTCTGATAGATCTTCAATAAATTCCATGAAAAAGGTGATTCCCTAACTTGTTTTGTATAAGCAAACAAAGTGGTTGGCCAACAGAGGATTTACTTTGTTAATTCAATCTAACGAAAAGCAAACAAATTAGCAATGGTACTGCCATATAGTTGAAAGTTAAGCCACCAAAATTGTCTGCTGATAAGTACAGATTAGCGGCTTGGACCCAATTTAGCGGCACCGACAAGTTATGAATTGTCACAAGGCAAAACGCCGTAAATTTAAATTCTCAGCTGCTTTTGACTGTAAAATCTAATCCTGAGGTGGAGCAGGTAATTTTCCCATAATTCTCTGTGCTCATGTTTTTTGATCACATGGTCTTCAAGGGCACTGTGACGATACTCATGTGCCGTTTTGATACTTAGGTATGCAGGCATAGGATCGTTATCAGCAATTACAGACGTCCATGGGCTGGCTGCTCTGCAACTCTGACACCTGTTTAAAATGACATTATTTTATGCACCAAAGTCTACAGTAATCAGGACTCAGATCCAAAAACAATAGCAACTCCGTCCCATACCCTGGTCTGTGAGTTGCACCAGCATTCTCTGTTGCATTGGCTGAAGCTACAGCCGGGTATAACGTACTACCTTGCTAACCAGACCTCTCTTTAAATTCTAATTATTATAATTAACTTGAAGTTGATACTAGAGCAGCATTTTCCAACCTCGCTCATCAAGGCACACTAACAGTCCAGGTTTTAGTGATATTCATGCTTGAGCACTCATGGTTAAATCAAAATAACTCAGGTACTAATTAAGACATCTGTGCTCAAATATGGCTATCCTTAAAACCTGAACTGTTAGTGTGCCTTGAGGACCGTGGTGGGACCCCCTGTACTAGAGGCTGAGAGTAACAGAGAGAGTGGCAGGCTGTGCTAGATTCTAAGATTTCCCATACTGCTGAAAAATAAACTTACTCATCTTGTTAGCACTACATTACTTAAAAAATTATGTTTTCAACACTGTTAAAAATACACCAAAAAAGTTCTTATTGTACTTACAGTATATTGTGTGCAGAGTTATATCACAGTTTATTTTGGAATCTGCTAATGTTTGGCTACTACACTGGTATTGTATCTAATTTTTGTGAATTGCAAGGTATCAGTCTGCCATTTCCCTATCTCACTGTGTATAATAATATGTTTACCTATTGTAATTTAATTGTAAAATCAGACTGTATTACATTCAGTAATGGATCAGAATATGTGTCAGGATGATCATCCTAGTACTAGCAGAACTGGCACTATTCCGGAAAAGCAATTGACAATGAATGTATTTTATTTGGGCAAAATAAATAAAATAGCTAACATTCCATATACCACCCGTAGTGGCAAAGAAAGGTTCTGGCCATGGCCACTTTTTGCTCAACTAGTAGAAACAAACCCCAGGACAAAAGTGAGTGGCAAACACAGTCATGCAAATCCTGCAACTTTCCAAGCTTCTACTACTACTACTAGTAATAGTATGATTGGTGTCACCTCCAAAGCAGACATATCCAAAACTAAAAATAATAACAAAGGACAAAATTAGTGTTCACACAATAATCCAAAAGAGATTCCAAGGGTGTCCATGAATGGCACTTGTGTGTTAGACAGATCACATATTAAAATTGTGAGTTATGAGCAGTGTCCTCCCCCAATTCTAAATCATTTGAAAATGTGAGGATGAGTAGTATTGAGGAAGATTTAGATATAGATGATGGAAATTTAGAAAATTAAGTTAATCTGCAATAGAATGATGGCAATAATTGTGTATATGACAATGAGGATGATGATAATGACAGTGATGTTCATCTTTTTTATGTACATCTCCAAGCAAGGGAGCCACCAGTGATCCCACCTCATTAGCAGAGTTGGGGCTACAGTACTCTGAGCCCTGAGAGTACTGATGATGGACTGGTAAGGGGAACAGCAAAGGTGCTAGTGGTGGTTGGTCCACACGTGAAACAGTTTAACCAGTTTATAGATCTTTTAACCAGCCAGAAATGCAGGTGGCTATAGACACAGAGATTAAGCAGGTACAATATAACTGGCTATTAGATGCAGCCTGGAGCGATTCTGTATGCTTGGTGTTGTAGTGTGCCAGGTGGAATCAGAGCATACACCCTAGTGGTGCTTGGAGCTGTAATACTTGGGATAGTCTTAGAGCAAGGCTGTCTAACATGGATGCCAAGGAGAAAGATGCATGGAGAAGTTGCGCAGGTGCAGAATGCCAGAGATCAGACCTACTGACAGAGCCACGGCAGGTAATAGAGACTGATGGCTCTCACTAGTATTGATGGAAGCAGTGCCAAGCACTCCTCATCCAACACCCCCATCATTCAAACCTGCCTCTCATTACATACATACTGTGAGCATCACATGACTTTGATGTCTCACCTGTAATAATAAACAAGGGAGGTTGAACAAAACGACATATTGAAAGCATCAACATTCACATATGCTGTAGTCTGCATTCCTGCAAAACAAATGACATGATAAATCAAACTTTCTATCAACATGTCAGCAACACTGTAGTAACTGGATACATGAATCACACTACCTGAGATATTCTCTATCAGATCCCTGCCAAAGTAATGTTTAAAAGCAATATTGACTGTTTTCTTTGGACTAGAAATTTCTAATTTCTGTCAACCATAATACTTCTTTGGCCTCTTTTTGGATTTAAGTTAAAAGTGACTTCAACAGTTCTGGGAGGGTCACAGATTTAATTAGCTGATCGGCCAGTCAGCAACAACTTGGTTAACTGCATTTCCATGGCAAACTTCCATGTAGCATAATTTTTTGCACCTGTCATCTTAAAAATCTCATGCTATTCCCTGCACTGTACATTTTTATACAGGGGACTACTCAGATCCTCTTATTATGGTTTGTAATTCTTGATATCAGCTTGTTCCACATCAAGGTATATGGAATTTCAGCAGCCATGGTCGTGCACAGTGGTGACCTAGGTTCAGATCCTGTTTGCACTAGGCTGAGCATGTGGCTGGGCCCATATCCTATTAGCAGAGTGAGTTGGTGCTCTTATCAGTACTCTGAGCCTTAGGAGTGCTGGTGGTACATGCTGGATTGGTGAAGTGCACAACTAAGCTGCTGGTTGCGGTTAGTCCAATCAAGAAAAGGCTTAAACAGTTCCTAAGTTTTGTAACTATGCATAAATACAGGTGTTTTAGACACAGGGAGTAAGCAGGTACAATATAACTGGGTTTTGGATTCAGTCTGAAATGATTGGGTATGCTGGGTGTTGCAGTTCATAAGGTAGTGTGTAGAGCGGTTCTCCACTAGACAAATGATAGTGATACAGGTGTTTGAGACATCTGTGGGGCCTTATATGGCTGTAACACTGGGGAGATTCTCAGAGCATGTGCGTGGCCACCAAGGAGAAAGAAGCTTGGAGAAGTCATGCATGCACAGTAGTGCATGTTGGAGGTCAGACCTCCTGACAGATACATGGCAGGTCTTAGAGACAGCCAGCTATCACAAGAATGGATGGAGGTAGGGCTGAGTGCTCCTTATCCAAAAATGTGCCCATGCTACAAAATTAAGTCTCAATTCCATTTATCTCAAACAGCAATCCTACAGCTATACAGGGAGGTCAAAGCCAAAGTCATTACTTGCCTTGAAAAGAACATTGTATCCACTATTCACCTAACTAAAGATATGTAGACAAGTGGCACTGGTCAAACAAATGACTACATGACCATCCCATCCCACTAGATAGGTGTAGCACCTTTAGCAGAAGCGACAGCAGTAGCAGCAGCATCATCATCTTCACCTTTATCCTCACTTTCAGCATAGTAGTGCTAGCTCACAATGCCAATGAATTCACAGGCAAGCTCATTTATGTATTGCTGACTTTATAAAGATACATAATGGCGTAAAGTTGTTGCATAATCTTTATAATGTTATATTCAAATGGCTCACCCCATTAAAACTCTCCTCTGGATTTTTACATATCTGACAATGGATCCAACATTGTCCATGCAATTAGGATGGGCTATTTTAAACACATTCCATACATTGCCCACACAATAAATTTGGTGGTTCAGAATTCCTCAAAAAGAGAGGTCTGTGCAGGAGATGGTCTCTGTGGCCCGTACAATTTTGGGGCATTTTTGGCATTACACAATGGCCTGTAGAACATTGTACCATCTTGAAAAAAATTATGATCTGGCATACAGTATCATAAGCTGAAGCAAGAGGTAGTAACAAGGTGAAATTCCACACTTTATATGCCTGAACAACTTTAGGAACCACAGCAAGCCATCAAGGACTACACATCTGACCATGATATAGGAAGAAGAGGGGCATGTTACTTATTGCAACAAACTGCAGAATCCTTTCAGTTGTATGCAAGTTATAACAAAAGAAGTGAGTTCTGACATTACCATACTTGATCCTAGGTTTAAGTCCTATATAATGTTTTTTTTCCCAAGTGACCCAGGTCTTAAGACATGTAAAGAGATCATTGTGAGTAAGTTGATGAACCTAGTCTCAAACATGGATATCCTCTGTTTCAGCTTCTACTAGTGATGCTGTTACTAGTACGGTTGAGTCTCCCATATCCAAAATCCGAAATACGGATATATTCTGAAATACAGAATCTTTTATGACTGAGATAGTGAACCTTTGCTTTTTGATGGTGACGAGTACACAAACTTTGTTTAAGGTATAAAATTATCAAAAATATTGTATAAAATTACCTTCAGGCTTTGCGTATAAGGTGTATATGAAACATAAATGCATTCTGTGAATAGATTTGGGTCCCATTCCCAAGATATTTCATTATGGTATGCAAATATTCCAAAATACAGAATATTCCGATATCCAAAATACCCCTGGTCTCCAGCATTTTGGAAATGGGAGACTCAACCATAGTAATAAAAATGGCAGCATAAAATTTTTCACAGAGATTCACAGACAAAGAATCGAAATTTTGTTATAACATCTGGGCAGGTTTAAATGAAATGCCCAGTTTTGATAGTGACAACTCTACCATATATGATGCAGTGTCGATTTGAAGAATGGGTAAGGAATTCTTTAATGCCAATACACAAATTATCATCACAGAGTGTCCATTGGAATTTTGGGAGGTAATGAAGGAAATTGGAAGCAGCTTTTATACACTAGCTATGGAGAACTTAAGCTGCCCCCCACAGTCAGGGCATTCGTTAATATATGATTACACATGTTTTAAATCGACTTTGTACTGGGCTATAAAATCTCCCAGAAGACTCCTCTAGTCATTCCTTTGATACAGTGGATCAGGTCCACGAAACATGTTAGGAGAGACACAGAGTTCACCTACTGTACTCCTCCTAACCGCTGTTCTCTCACTGCAAAGCAGATCTCATCTACAATCTACAGCTGACATCAACATACAGAGATTCACATCTCCCCTGCAGCCAAGTGACACCAGGGCACGGATTCAAACAACCAAGGCTTCACACCACCTGGCCAGTGCTCCAATTACATGTCACTCACACTCTTTTCAACAGCAGAGACAACAAAGGAACATAGCAGTCACCTGATACTGTTTGGAAAGACAAAATACCTTTTGCACCTGGTTTTCTAAGGTACTTTTAACAGCTGTATAAGGAAGAGCACTTACAGTCTGCAAACACAATGTTTGATAATTTGGTCCGCAATCTTTGCATAGACTGTTCACCTGGTGCATATACTGTAAGTTCATTCCTATTTGGCTCCTGATATTAGTGGTACTATTCATTTTAATATTGTGTTTTGGTTTGCTTTAATCCTCTGAATTTATGTTACTAATTACAAATAGCTATGCTTTTTTTTTTTAGAGCTCTAATACAGTATTTATCGTTATAATTGTATGCAGTTAGTACTGTGAAAGGCTGCAACCTGCATATTTATATTTCTTTATATGTCTTTAAAATTGATTAATAAAATAGTTAAAATCATGTCATTTGGACCTGTTTACATGCAATCCAAAAACCAAGATTCGGTTTTTAAAACCGCTTTCTGAATTTACAGCAGACCCGAGCCAGTACTCTACTTGGAACCCCAAAAGTAATCCTAGTCGAGACTCAGTTCGGAACCCTAAAGTTCGGGTGTGTTCGTTTTTCAGGAGAACCAAACTGCGCAGGTCGTCGTCTCCACCTCATATAACTTATTAGCATACTCCATCCCCTAGTATCTTCTTGCTTGAGTGTGCAGCATTCAGGCATCCTCTTTTTCTGGCCACTGGCCTCTTTGCTTCTGCAATCTCCAACAATCTTCTCACTGGCTCCACCAACAAACTGAGCTCTTCCCAGTAGCTAATATAAGTCACTGCAAAGGGATGGAGTGATGATGCATTGAGCTGCTATTTGCTTGATGAGTCCGCCTCCTATTGGTATTGTAGCCGATATTCCTGATTGGCTGCCAACAGCACCGACTTCAAAATAGGCCGGATGATAGACTGAGCTTGAATTCTTTTAGTTTAAAGCTTGCCACAGCAAGAAGATGTCCACAAGTTACCAGCATAAACTCAGACAACAACGACTCCCCCCATGTCATGCTGGGTAAGTGACTTAATTGCTGGGCTCCCCTCTTCTACTGGTTCCTTGATGTCCCGTATGGACTCTCTGGGACAAATACTAATATCAATGTTTTGTTAGTTTTTTAGGGGTCTAAAGACATTAAAAATTAAATCCTGCAAAAAGGCATAATTTTTGCAGGATTTAGGGATTCTGATTATTTCTCAAGACCTGCAGCCTGCAATTGCCATTGTGGGGTATTGACAGTGGTGGTCATGTCGGGTTTTCCTTTAACAGATTTATCCATGCAAAGCATTGTGAAGCTATTTGCTCCTCCTATGTTATTGCCATATCAGCACAGTGATAACATACGGTATACCAGGAAAAAATGCACCATTATACAACAAAAAGCATTGTTTTTCTTTTTACAACTGTTTTAAAATTTGTCTTTCTTCCATTTTTTTATGTTTTGAGTTTCTTACACTGTTATTTTTTTTTATTATTGACTCTGCACCTTGGCAACAAGACAGAGCTTCCAGGTACCTGCGTGACCCAGAAATGCCAGCTCACGCATGAGCAGAAAGGACCATGAATGCCAGGGATGCAGTAAATAACTGATTACTGCTAAAAGCCAGTAGCTAGGGAGCTGAGTATCACTCAGCTGCACTAACATTTATTATAATTTATATATAATTATATATATAATTATATTTCAATAAAAAGCCCTGAATAAGAATTTCTGTCACCACTATGAGTGGCAATAAAAAAATTATGTCTTTTTGGGGCAATCTAGTAAATAGACCCCTTAGTTCATTATTTTCTGCCCCCCTGTCTAGCATAAGTCGTATTCAATAGTGACAGCTACATATAGTAATTTATTTATATCTATCAACATGTATTGTATCTATGCACTATGTATATATATATATATAAATATATATATATGTATATATATATATATATACAGTCAGGTCCATAAATATTGGGACATTGACAGAATTTTCATATTTTGGCCTCTATTCACCACCACAATGGCTTTGAAATGAAACAAACAAGATGTGATTTAACTGCAGACTTTCAGATTTAATTTGAGGGTAATTACATCCAAATCAGGTGAACGGTGTAGGAATTACAACGGTTTCTATATGTGCCTCCCACTTTTTAAGGGGCCAAAAGTAATGGGACAAACTAAACAATCCTAAATCTAACTTTCACTTTTTAATACTTTGTTGCAAATCCTTTGCAGGCAATTACAGCCTGAAGTCTGGAACGCATAGACATCACCAGACGCTGGGTTTCATCCCTGGTGATGCTCTGCCAGGCCTCTACTGCAAATGTCTTCAGTTCCTGCTTGTTCTTGGGGCATTTTCCGTTCAGTTTTGTCTTCATCAAGTGAAATGCATGCTCAATCGGATTCAGGTCAGGGGATTGCCTTGCATAACATTCCACTTTTTAACCTTAAAAAACTTTTTGGTTGCTTTTGCAGTACGCTTCGGGTCATTGTCCATCTGCACTGTGAAGCGCTGTCCAATGAGTTCTGAAGCATTTGACTGAATATGAGCATATAATATTGCCCGAAACACTTCAGAATTCATTCTGCTGCTTTTGTCAGCAGTCACATCATCAATAAATACAAGGGAACCAGTTCCATTGGCAGCCATACATGCCCACGCCATGACACTACCACCACCATGCTTCACTTATGAGGTGGTATGTTTTGGATCATGAGCAGTTCCTTTCCTTCTCTTCTCTTCCCATCACTCTGGTACAAGTTGATCTTTGTCTCATCTGTCAATTGGATGTTGTTCCAGAACTGTAATGGCTTTTTTAGATGTTGTTTGGCAAACTCTAATCTGGTCTTCCTGTTTTTGTGGCTCACCAATGGTTTGCATCTTGTGGTGAACCCTCTATGTTCACTCTTGTGAAGTCTTCTCTTGATTGTTGACTTTGACACATATACATCTACCTCCTGGAGAGTGTTCTTGATTTGGCCAACTGTTGTGAAGGGGTTTTTCTTCACCAGGGAAATAATTCTTTTGTCATCCACCACAGTTGTTTTCCGTGGTCTTCCTGGTCTTTTGGTGTTGCTGAGCTCTCCGGTGCATTCTTTCTTTTTAAGAATGTTCCAAACAGTTGATTTGGCAACACCTAATGGTTTTGCAATCTCTCTGATGGGTTTGTTTTCATTTTTCAGCCTAATGATGGCTTGCTTCACTGATAGTGACAGTTCTTTGGATCTCATATTGAAAGTTGACAGCAACTGATTCCATATGCAAATGTTACACCTAGAATCAACTCCAGACCTTTTACCTGCTTAATTGATAATGAAATAATGAGGGAATAGCCCACACCTGTCCATGAAATAGCTTTTGAGTTGATAGTCCCATTACTTTTGGCCCCTTAAAAAGTGGGAGGCACATATTGAAACTGTTGTAATTCCTACACTGTTCACCCGATTTGGATGTAATTACCCTCAAATTAAATCTGAAAGTCTGCAGTTAAAGCACATCTTGTTTGTTTCATTTCAAAACCATTGTGGTGGTGAATAGAGGCCAAAATCTGAAAATTCTGTCAATGTCCCAATATTTATGGACCTGACTGTATATCCAAAAAGATGTCTGCACTCACATCTCCAACTCAGACAGCATTTGGGGTGCTGCAAAACTTGATCATAGTCAACTTGTAGATAAACGGGCACTCACCAGAGCAGCTTGCAGGCAAAAGTAGGTTTTAATGCTTACATACATATTCCTGAAGGCTTGTCGACATTTCAGTCAACCATGACCTTTTCAAGACTACCAACAAAGTACTAGTGCAACAAAATCAGCATAAAATATATGTATGTGTGTGTGTGCAATAAAAAAATAAAAAAAAAGTTACTCTTCTTCCAAATTCATATTCCAGACAGGTTTTCTGATGTCTTATTTTAATTAAAATGAAGTTAATGGACAACATGAATTAAAGTCAAGAAAAACTGAATATTCAACAGATTTTACAGATGTACAGACAAGGACAATTATTGATCTTTAGCTCGTCAGTGAAAATAATGCAGAACAAAATAAGGAGCAGTAGGATAACCTGCTGTAAGGAATGTATAGTATTTAGATTTCAATTATTAAGCTTATAAATAAAACTCTAAGCAGACAATTTAACAATAAAACTCGTTAGTAAGAACTGACACCAAGTAGCGTATTCATAGTCTTTAGGGACCAGGGAGACTCTAATTAGGAAACTCAGCCATGCAGTGGGTTATCTCATTCTACAATGAATTTAAATGAGGCAAGCTGCACATCTTCACTTAGAAACACCTTGGGACTCCAAATCTGATTAGGCAATATACAAATCATTTAAGCTAAAGCGAAGGTTACCGGATAAGGTGACTGGTTTAAAAAAAAAAGTGTAACTCGACAAATAGTGATCAACACTGTGACTGAGAGATAGACCCAGGGTACAGGCTAGTTTGGATAAAAATAATATTCATTGATTGTAAAATACATAAAGAAAATGTTTTATGTATCTTTTATTTATATGTCATGCTGACTGTAAAACACAACAAAGGAACAGCACTGTATAAGAATAATGTGGCAGAAATTATTCACTATAAAGCATTAGTATAAAATATATATTTTACAAGTAGTTGCAAGCGGTTTCACCCATGATGAAATCGCTTTTGCCAACATATTTTATTTGAGGTGTTCTAGTTGTATTGCTTTGCACAGGGGCCCTGTAGCAGGAGTGGCCCACGTGGCCAGCAGCACTATAAAGACTGTGTCTTCCCTCACCACTCACACCAATGTCACAGTGTGCCCAGACTGCTATGTAGCTTATCCTATTCAAGTGAGTGCAGGCTCAATGCAGCTTTCCCCCCACCCCTTACCGGCCCCACGCATGGTGCCACACCTACAGTGTCCCTTGCATTGATGTTATCAATAAATCCAGATGAAACAAGCACTACAAAATGATGCAGTTTACATGAAAATAGTAGTTTGTGCACCAACTTGGAATAAACAGATAGACACAGCGTTTTTATATATCACATATAATATGACACTGATGGGAAAATGTAATACCCTGCTATAGTACTTGCAGGTATCGGCAAGATCCTGGTGAGTCTGTCCGATGTTTTAAAGTGGCAATCATTTAAAAGGTTTTGCATGTTAAATGATTGTCACTTTAAAATATCGACTAAACTCGTATGAAACTCACCAATACCTGCAAGTGGCAGGCAATTACATTTACCCGCTAAGACTTCAATGGGAACCAATGGTACAGTACAATACCAATAGTGTTGTAGAAATAATAAAAATATAGTAAAACATGATAACGGTATCCTCATTGTCTATGTCTCAGTAAGTGAAAGAAGTCTACTCATACCCATTTCAGACCGAAATCCCGTTCACACCACACTGGCGACCCAAGTTATTCCCTGGTCTGCCCCATTTACACTGCACATGATTTCTGTTGTGGCAGCACTTGGAGATGTTATTACCTCCAAGTGCCGATGATCCGTATTTCCATAGGCTTGTAACGGGACCCAGGTTGGATGTCCATGGTCACCCGATCACACTGCCAGGTAACCCAGAGCGCTCCCGTGTTCAACCCTTCTCACTACCCAGGTTGGAATGTCGGGGGAATTCAATCTGGGTTATTTTTCAAGGACCCTTTCACGCCAAGCACCGACCCGCGTTGACCTGGCAATAGCCCAGGTTGTATCAGCGGTGTGAAAGGGGTACTACAGAAAAAACCTCTGGGTCCCAAAATTATAATGTTTACTGACTCTAGACCTTTGTAACCAGAATAGCAGATTATACATACAACACCTCTGGTCCAATATATGTTGTGATTAACTGTTCAATGCACAATAAAAGTTAATAACAAAACAGTATCACTGCTATCAGGTGACCATCTGACAAATGCATTTTATCACTCTCGGTTTTTAGTTGCTGGGGTGATACCCCTAATTAAAACTTCTCTCTTGTTACTCAATTACTGAAATTGTATTATTATTATTATTATTATTATTATTATTATTATTATTATTATTATTATCTTAAATTTATATGGTGCCACCAAGTGTCCATAGTATCATCCAGAAAAAAATGACAATGAAACACAATTAAATATAAAATGGTACAAACAAGCAGTTTGATACATCTCCTCATAAGTGTCAGTTAATAATAGTTGCACTTAATAACATCAACTAAGAATGGCAGATGGAAGGGATTAGAGTTATTGACTGTCAATGTTAGCACTCTGGGGATAGGGATAGTGCTGGGATAGAACAAGAAGATGGAGAACCCTACTTGAGAGAGCATAGAGTTTATGGGAGTAGGAAGTTTAACTATAAACTAAACTTGGAAGAGATGAGGAGGGAGAGAAGAGGGTGCGAGCTGGGAGAGTTAGGACAGCTGATGAGCTTTACTGAAAATGTATAGTTCAGGGCATATTTGAAACAATGCAAGCTGGTAGAGAGTATGATAGAGCAGGAGAGTGGGTTCCAGAAGAGGGGAGCAGCATGGGAGGAATATTGGAGTGGTAGGAGGTAATCAGCGCAGAGGCAAAGTGATTACAGAGGAAGAGCACAGAGAGGAAGAGGGACTGTTGATTGAGATAAGGTCAGACATGTAGGGAGGAAGGGTATCTAGGAAGGTAGGGGATGAGGAGACAATGAAGGAGTTGAAAGGAAGGAGACATGGATTCAGAGTGACAAAATACAGTAGGTAAATAAAATAAGCTCCAGCATTAAGGATACATGTAAGAGGTGAGAGTCAGCAAAGTGGAAGAATAGAGACTAGGGGGTTGCAATAGACCAGGTGTGAAATGATAAGGGCATTAATAAGAGATGATGAGTAAAGAAGGAATGAATCTTAGAGCTCATGTGTAGGTGGAAGTGGCAGGGTTGGGAGATATTGTAGCATGCATGTGAGCTGTGAAGGAGAGGAGAAGGCAAATATGAGATACAAGTAAGAGGATTGTGTTGGAAACATTAAGAGAGAGGTGGGCTGGAAAAGGGGACCTGGGAGGTGGGTGGATAACAAAATCCTCAGTCTTAGACATCAAGAGAGTGATGAAAGATAGACAATTGGAGATGAAAGAAATATTAAGCGGGAGAGGTAGATTTAAGTATTGTCAGCATAAAGGTGGTATTGGAGGATAAAGGAACTGATAACATCTCCAGGTGATCAGGTGTAGTAAGAGAAGAGAATGGGACAGTGCATTTGGAAATGCCAACAGGAAGAGGAACAAAGAGGTAGAGTTAGAAGTAGAGATAGAGAAGGAATGGTTAGCAAATTTAGAGGGCGGTGTTGTAGAACCCAAGAGAGTGGAGGGTTTGAAGAATGAGAGGGTAACCAACTGCATGATACTCCTAGTTAATGACAGCATGTGTCAATCCTGGTATTTTGACTGATCACTAAATGGCCAGATCTGTGAGCTGTTTATTCGAATTAACCCGAATTTCATGAATCCGGGTAAATTCGAGTCGCGGTTCTGATCTTTTTGTGGTTTGGAATTTGGATTTTAAATCCGAATTTCAGGTTTTTGATTGCATAAATTACATGAATTTAGCTATGTTTAAAAACACGGGGGTCAGTGCACATCTCTATTCAGGATACTCCTAAATAAAGCCTAATATGACAGGTAAATCCTTTCTTGAGCTGCATTATCACTACATAAATTATGAGCTTGCCATTAATTAGGACATTGTCAACATTAATTATGACTCTGAAGCTGTTATTTGGGATGCTTCAATGTCTTATTGAAGATGCTAAATGTTATTAACTAAACTACTGTACACAAATCATATTGGTCCAGCAGATAGAGTATTAATGAGAGAAAGTGAATGGGTCTATATGATCTTGAATGTTTGTCAGTGGACTGCTAGATTATAATAAAAAGTGTGTTTTCATGCAATACTTACATTTTTGGGGGCAGCACGGTGGCACAGTATTTAGCACTGCTGCCTACTAGCACTAAGGAGGTAAGTTTGATTTCAGCCTGGACCCTATCTGAGTGATGTTTGTATGTGCTCCACGTGTTTGCGTGGGTTTCTCGGTGTGCCCCAGTTTCCTCCTGCAATCTAGAGACATACAGGTAATTGGCTTCTGACAAAAAGTAACCCTAATGTTTGTTAGTTGGCCTGTTTGTTAGACAATTTAGACTGTAAGCTCCAATGGGGCAGGGACTTAAGTGAATGACAAATATTCTCTCTGTAAAGCACTGTATACAGTAATACTGTATGTACTGTAACTGGTATATTTAAAAAAAACCTGTTAATAAATACATTTTGGGTGCCAAGAAAAAGCTTTGTCGTACGAGAGAAGAAATTCCACAGCAGTCAGAAACCAGAAATGAATGAAATATGCACAGATTTAAGCCACAGTGTGAAAACTGTACTATGCAAAGTATCATACGATATATCATTACAATGCGGATTATGCCGATCCATCATTGCCGGTTGTCGTTCATTGCATCGTCCCATCTGCCTGTGGTGTATGGTATATATTTTTGGCAGCACATTTTCTCTTTATTTTAATAGGTACTGTTTTCTTTAAAATTGTGAAATACTATTTAAATTTCATGTGCCCTTTCTTAAAATTTGTTTCTACTGGATCACCTATATAACTCGCTGATGACTTTACTTGGGAAACTGCTGCAGTAACCCAAAAAAAAATCACCAACACACCATAGAGTTTCTACACTTTGGGCAGGTTTAAGATCCATAGTAAGTATTGAATATTACAAGTCTCTTGCGTTTGACATCAATAGCCCTATAGTATATAAGCCTGATTTGCCCAATTACATAGTCAAGGTTTAGGAGGAAACGGAAAAGAGTAGTGCGCTTGGTGTTTTTGTTGGTTGGTGTTCGGTGAGTGGATAATACGATTACTGATTGATTTGTCTTTCTGTATCTGTCTGTCTAGTTTACTATATATTTTTTTGCTTTTTTTGTTCTTGTGTTTTTGTCAGTTTGTTTGTCCTCTGTTCTTGTGTGTGACTGTTGTATGCTAGTGTCTGTTTGTACTGTTTTGTATTCCGTGTTTATTGTTGTTTATATTCATCTGTTGTGTGATGGCAATTAGTAGGAGGTTAGAGGTTGAGTTTATTGAGAAGGTTGCTAGGAAGTCAGACACACTGCACATCCCTGCCATGCAAAAGGTCTTTTGGCAGGGCATCTGTGATGCAGTTAATGCAGTGGGATCATTCAGGCATCATATTCACTTATCTAAGTGTCAGGTAGTCAGCATTTGGGGGAGGTAATGGGGGGGTGCTCAGCAAATGCAGGCATGTCCACACTGTTTGAGGCAGGTCATACTTACCAAAAAGGTATGGGTTGATCCTGCACAGGATTAAGTAAATAAATATAATTAAAAACCAACATCTAATGTAAATATACAGTATGGCACATTTGTCCAAACTAAATATTATAGTTATATGTGCTCCCAGGAATAAAATATACAGTATTTAATAGTAAAAAAAAACATCAGCAGTGGCTAAAGAAGAAGAAACTCCTCTTTGCGGGCACTCAATCAAATAAATATATACAAATTAGTGAGAAAAAATTATTTATATTAAAATATACCTTTTATTAGTTCTTTTTGAATAATGGGGTAGCTAGACTAATGTAGGTAGTGAATCTGCCCCTTAAAGAGCAAATATATTTAGCATTAAACAGTATACTTGCTTATAATAATCATGTTTACAACACAAATGTGTTTTGAAAAAACAAGAAAATATTTGTCTGGCAGAGAAAAATATTATTTCCATTCAACTCTCAAATGATGCCGAGGGCAATGAAGATAAATTCAAATGTGTTTCATGCTCATATCTAAAAATAATATAAAATTATCTCCCTGTATCTGTAAACACTTATTACTGTACTCTAAATTACCTGGTACAAAACATAAATTTCCTGATGTACTGTACTATCAGTTAAAATATCTGTCCAATTATTATGCTGACTTAACTTTGTATTTGGCAAACATATTCTTGTCTCAGTATAATATTCTGTAACATCTATCATGTGTCAAAATGTTGCATACTCTGTTATCTTCATAACCATAGCCTGTATACACCACATAGTATACACAGTAGCATCCACACAGATGTAAGGTATCAATCAATCCTATGTATAAATAAATTATATATATATATATATATATATATATATATAATCGGGGTAGGTGGTCCCTGTCTTGGGGTAGTTGGACACCTCTTTACACACAGAAACCATGAAACAGCATACCAGTCCAGGGTTTTCATGCAAGCTAGCCAGAGCTAGTTTTTATTGTGCAGTAATAAGAAATGTAAATCATAAACATAAATCCAAGCCCATCTGGGCACTAACTAGACAAAAACTCCCCTCTCTCAAACAGTGGAAGGGCCTACTGCCCTCACCACAATCATAGGCATATGCATATTACTTACAATAAGTATATTAAAGTGTCTCTGAACAAGCCTGCCTGCTTGTCCTCCCCAAGTGTGAGACCAAGCCCTGACACAGCTTATATGAGCCTCTTCCAGGTGCAGTCACTAATCAGCCTGCTCTCAGGCTGAAAGGCCCAACCTCTTACACGGCCCTGTGGGTGGAGCCCTCCTTTCTCTCTCACTTCTACACTCCCAGGACCCATTGTCCAGCTCTTACTTAAAGCCAAAAACTCCAATAACGCTGATACAGACTTTTTCAGAGGGTGTAAAAGACATATGTCAGAAACCTTGGACAAATATACACTACATTCAGGGCCGGCGCTAGGCTTTACTGTGCCCAGCGCCGTCCTGTGTTGCCACCCCTTCCCTCCTCCACTCCCTCCCCCTGAAGTTACATAATCATGATAGCGCCGGGAGGGTGGGCATTTTTATTGCCCGCCTGATACAATGGCGCTCCGGGCGATGGCCCGGCTTGCCCATGCCAAGAGCTGCTACTGACTACATTTAGCATTTCATCAGTGCTACTATCACAATAAATATATATATATATATATAAATATATATATATAATCACAAAGTTTGCGGAGAGGCACATGTATAACAAAGTGTCAAAACACAGGTCTCAGCAGTTTGCATGAAAACACAGGTAATGCATGTGTATATAGAGAGTATAACACCAATATGTTGCTGTCCCATCTGCTTTTTTACATCATCCAGGGAGAGGACAACAAATGAGAGAGGCACTGGTGGCTGTATTGATAGAAACAAAGGTAAGTGGGGCTAGTGACCTCCATGCAAGGAGTTAGGTGGCCCCTGATATCCATGACATTGCAGAAGACAGATTTTCTGCAGGAATACAGCCCACACAGAAAAAGGTACTTCAAGTGTCTGTGCATTTCCCTGACATTACAAAACTTGGGAATTACAGTACAAAACTGGGGGAAACTGTGTTGCTTTAATAATCTTATTTAACTTTTTGTTTATTTATTTGAGGAATCACATTCCCATACCCCACCCCCCAACATATATTTTTTTCACTCTTCTTTTCAGACTCCATCCCTCTGTTTCACTCTTTTTCTCTCTACATCCACTGCTTTCTTAAAGAGATAAATAGACTGACAGCGGCACTGGGGTCTGGGCAAAGGGGTGTGGTCGTCACATTTTGGTCAGAGCTCTGCACCCCTCTATTGATGCAACTGGCAATGAAGTCTTTAAAAGTATACCTAACATTACATATTGCTGAGGAGAGCTTGTTCCAATATGTTGCAGATCTAAACAAATAGGAGAAAATTCTAAGAGTAATTACAAGCTGAACATACAAGTCTAAATTTCACAAAATCAATACTTTTGAATATTGGCCAAGCCATCTAAAGTCCAAAAATTCCAAGAAACATGGAATCAAAAAGGGTTAATAGATTGAGTGAGGAGGCTCACTCTCTCCTCAAGGGGGGAATGTATGAAGCCATAGAGAGTGATAAAGTCGGGTACTTGCCCAAAGCAACCAATCAGTTTCTAAATGTTATTTCAAAAACTATACTAGATAAATTACAAAAGCTTATTGGTTGATTTTGGCAACTTCTCCACTTTGTCACTCTCCAAGGCTTGTTACATCTTCACCAAATGCTCCTCTTCTTTGGGTAACATAATGAGGAATGATAGTGTTTCTTTATGATGATGCTGACTGGGTGGTTTGAAAAAATTGGGTATATACTGTAGCTATACTTACTCATGGCACAAAGGGTCTGATTCAGACCCGCTCGCGAGCGCATAGCACTCGCAAACAGGTCGATGGTGGGGTACTGCACACACATGCCGTGCGCATGTGCAAGCCCCGGATCGAGAGATAAATTCTCTTGCTCCGGGACTCACTACAAAATGGGCGGCCATCGATGTTGATCGACAGCTCGCCCCGTTGTGTAGGTGGGTCGGGGGGGTGGCTACACAAACTGAGGAGTTCCCGAAGGAATGCCTGCTGTTTGTGGGAGGCACCACTGACATCACCAGTGATATCAGTGGAGAGCTTCCTGCTCTGATAGAGCAGGAAGCTCTTTGGGGCTTGCGATGGATGAGACCGTACCACAATGGTCTCGTCGCAAGCCCCAATGGTCGCGATGGTCGCGACCATTGCTACCATCACCTGGCCACCCGCAAAAGCTGTGGGTGGTCACCCACAGCTTAGCGAGCGGCCAGGAGGCCACAAAAAAAATGCCCTGATTCAGAGAGAGCGCTCTTCAAGAGCATCTGGCTCTGAATCAGGCCCAGAGGCCATACACTATTGAAGTTTAAAGTCATCTGACTGAATTTAAAACTGATAACTAACAAAATAAAAAGATTACTATTGTGTTTTTTGAATTTTCTTTTTTGAGAGGAACTAGACTGCCACTATCATTGTTTTCTGGTACATTATACATTTGTGCACTAAGTATTTTAACAACCTTGTTCATGGATTTGTTAGGCACCCTTTAAAAAGTAATTAATTGTGAAAGTCACATACTGTAGTATAAATTACTCTGTGTTACTGTGTTAGAGCTGTGCATGACTTGACACCTTCACAGTGGAAACATGGTCTTTAATTTATTGCGGTAAAATTTAAAACAGCTGGAGATGTGATTACAACTGCTTTATGCCCTGTACTTATTCATTTATACATGTGCTCAGCAAACAAACAGCTATATATTATTTATTAGAAAAGCAAACAAATATACAAAACTACATAATAGTATGTAATAAAACTTACTTACATCTGTATATTTAACACTTTATTGTCCATGTGTGATTTGTCTTCACAACCAAATAAAACCCAAGATTTAAATTGTGTGATGGTGCTACAGGGAGTAACTTTTTATTATTATCCTACCCAACTAAATTTACATCTTCTCTTCTGAGCCAATACTTCTTTCTTTTGTAGTCATATTGGAAAATATATAAGTATATATATATATATATATATATATATATATATATTTCAGATGTATTTTATAGAGGAAGTAGACAAAATTGCAGTTTCCCAGATTCTTCTAATAGTGTATACTGTACATGAACATACAGATATTTTGGTGCCAAGCCCATAGCAGCATTGAGATATAGGTAGGTTGCATCTAGTTCTCATGTAGTGTCTACCAAATTAATCAATAAAGATTCTGACCAATCACTCTGTTTTGGTTCTTTTCTGACAAGCAACCTGGCTTGACTTTCAAACAGTGCTCTGCTGGTTGTAATGCAGAAAAAGTTCCCCACCATGGATTTATGTGAATAAATAATTAGTACAGTAAAAATGTTTTTAGGGGGTGTTTAATTTAATAAACTGTTACTAACCATTTCCGTGCTCTTTTAAACAGTACCGTCTCAGTGGCTCTTGGATGTCATGGGTTTTTTGCATGCACTTGTGTTTTCTGCAAGAAAAAGGATTCACAGGCAGTTTACTGTATGTCTTCAAGAGATGACAGGGACCAAAATGTCACTTACTGTACAAAAAATACTGATTTCTCATTATTTTTTTTATGTATATCATCAAAACAAAGGTTTTTTTTTAGTCCTTTGCTAAACAGAAGGAAGATGTGCAACATTTTGACAGGGGGACCAGATGCTTCGAGTTTCTCAGTTATAGTGTCAGTGGCGTCATAAGGGGGGCTGCATTACGTGCTGCACTCGGCTCCTAGCACAGTGAGGGAGCCGGCACTTCACACCGGCAGGTCCCTGAGGCCAGCCTGCACCTCCTGCACCCCGGTGAGAAAAAAAACAGGGTGTTTGGGGCAGGCCATGAGGCCACACCCCCACCCATGTGGCCTTGCCTCCACCCATGAGGCCACGCCCCCTAATTTATCGGCATGCGGACAAGCCTGCTGCAACGGGTGCACAGACAGGTAGGGACTCCACTGATAGTGTAACTAGCCCAATGTACAGTAGTGCAACCTGGTGTTAGTTGCATCTTATGGGTGGGTACTCAATGCAATTTATCACCCAGCAATTGCGGCAATCAGACGATGCAACTCAGAATATAAATGTAATTGCATCTTTCGTTTAATGCCTTTTTCATCTTCATTTTGGATCCATATTCGTTAAAGATCAACATCACACACATTATATCTTGTTTACAATTAATACTTGTATTTTTATTCAATTGTCCCTTTTTGGTAACTCCCAATAGGTAATACATTCACTTGTTTGTAAAGATAGAAAGGATTATTAATATTATTTTTATTATTATTATCATTACTTGTTTCATTAAAGGAGAGAAGGGTATGTTCATTTATTTCAATATTAAAATATTGTAAAACTATACTTCAATATATTTACAGTTTTAATTTTGTACATGTATACAAACGTTTCTGCAAATACACCAATAAGTCTGGGGTCATTTTATATATCCCAGGGTGCTCAGCTGTGATATGAAATAGCAGCATGTGTCCGTAGGAGGACTGCTTTCAGCTCAGCTATGTCGGTTACACAGCCCTAACATGAGCCTTATTTGTAAATATACAAATGGGTTTCATGTTGCAGGTGCTGAATCTGCCATAAATATGTACATACAGTATAAAATATTCAGGGTATGGGTTACCCGTGTGCCAAAGCAAACACCAAATAAGTAAAAGTAATAAATCAAGTACGGATTTTAAATGTATTATTTTATTGCTAAGTTTAGAGTGCTGTATGGGATGAATTCTGATAGAGGTATATATCGGAACTGCATAGAATACTCAGACTTTAAGGAATGTAGCAAATCTAAATGGAAATAAAAGAAGCTGCCATGATACATGTGGAATGATTTGGCTTGATGTATTACCTATAGCCTAATGACACTCGAGTGTGATTCCACTCAACAAATTAGGCAACCATCATCTTCACCAATCTCTTTCTTTTCTTTTGGTCTGCAATTGACTGATGAGCTTGTAAGGCACTAATTATAAGAAGACATTTCATTTGGACTTTTTAAATGTGTTTAGATGTGTGTATATATATAGTTGTTCTTATCAAGTGCGCTCTTTGACCTTTTTCCACTATTTAAATCTAATAATCTCTCACATATGTTCCTGATATTGGGCAGGGTTGGTTTATAGATTGGAGCTGACATTTGTGTTCTTTGCGCCTTTTACATTATCATTAACCCTTATATCTACTAATTATAATGTCTTCTTTCTCATCTCCACCTAAAGGCCCCCATACATCAGAAATTGATTGCAGCAATCGTGCAATTTGCAATCAATTGTGTATAAAAATCTTTCCCTTTTTCAATCGATTGCAGATTGCAGAATTGCCACAATCGATTGAAAAAGGGAAAGATTTTTATACACAATCGATTGCAAATTGCACGATTGCTGCAATCAATCTCTGATGTATGGGGGCCTTTTGATGATGTGATCTTGGGAATAAAGGCCCCCATACATCAGAGATGGATTGCAGTAATCGTGCAATTTGCAATCTATTGTGGATAAAAATCTGCAATGTATGGGGCTTCACAGATCGCAGATTGCATCCAAAAAGTGATTGGAATTGTTTAATCAGATTGTCCAACATGTTGGATTTCACAGATGGATTGGGGCTGTAGATTGCTAGTGTATGGAAATGATCAGCAGATTTGCAGACCGTTTCTAGCAAAATGATGGAGCCTTTCAAGATTGCCAGATCTGTGTTTGCTGCAATCGATCTGCAAATCACTGAAAAAGATCTGTAATGTATGGGCGCAGATTGCTAGATTGGGAAATCCTAAAATCGGGCAATAAATCTTCAAATTGTTTAATTGTGGTTTCCAGATTGCTGATGTATGGGGGCCTTTACTTTTTTTAGCAGTATGGGGTCTATGTACTAAGCCTTGCAGAGAGATAAAGTGGACGGGAGATAAGGTACCAAACAATGAACTCCTGACATTTTTCAAACACAGTCTGTAAAGTGACAGGAGCTGATTGGTTGGTACTTTATCTCTTTCCTCATCTCCCTCGAAGGCTTATTACACAGACCTTAATGTTACAATTTTAACGAGACAAAAAATCATGGAGGTGTATCCATGTTTCTAATCACGTTCAAGTTTTCATTCCACTGTTACCTACTGTAATATTGTTAACTTATAAACTACTGCTACACTTTCTGCAAAGAAAATACAGGTTGAGTCTCCCATATCCAAATATTCCGAAATACGGAATAGTCCGAAATACTTATTTATTTTGGCATGACTGAGAAAATTAAATCTTTGATTTTTGATTGTTCAATGTACACAAACTTTGTCTAAGGCACAAGTTATTAAAAATATTGTATAAAATTACCTTCATGCTGTGTGTATAAGGTGCATATGAAACATAAATGAATTTCATTTCTGTACACAAACACAAACTTTGCTTGAGCCACAAAATTATTGAAAATATTGTATAAAATGACCTGCATTCTGTGTGTATAAGGTGTATATAACACATAACTGCATTCTGTGTGTATATTTGGGTCCCATTCCAAAGATATTTCATTATGATATGCAATTATTCCAAAATACGGAATATTCCGTTATCCAAAATACCCCTGGTCCCAAGCATTTTAGATATGGGAGACTCAACCTGTAATATGATTTGTATGAGGGAATAGACATAATGTCAGGTGAGATGTAAAATGGAAATATTTGAGCAAAGCGTTACGTTACTGAAGTAGCATATTTTTATTAGCTTCTTTTGCCAATAATTTTAATTTGATGTTAGTGTTAAGAACATACTTAGTAAATAATAATCTTTGTAATATTCCTATATGAACACATTTTATAGCCACAGTACACTTTATAATAGAACTGTGCTTTTTAGAAACCTGGAATTTAATCTTTCTCACATGATGTAAGAGTATGTGGCTTGTTACCTATACACTGTCAGACGTTGTAGGGCATCCATTACTTTATTGTAAATAACCATAATAAAAACCTTAAAACTATAACTAATAAATAATGACAGACACAACTGCTTGTATTAAAGTTCACAGCAATTATTAATTGATGAACACATTTTAATTTATAAAGGGGTGGCAAAGAAAACACTACAAAACTCAGCTCTTGCCAATTAAATTTAGACAAATGAGGGATGACTAGAACGTCCCTCCTTAGACAAAGTCTGTGTTGTGGAGGACTCACCTACCCTTACTCTGGCACAGTCAGGTAGAACAAACTTGAAAGGGGAAAGTGCCCATAATGACCTCTTGTACCACATATGGCCATTGATTTGTAGTGCCTTCCCGTCTAGCTGTGCCTTATCTGATTAAAAAAGTGTTATTTAGTACATAACTTACAAACAAATAAGAGTATGGATTTTATTCCAGCCAAAATGGACTTACTGTACCAATTTCTACCTAATTCAACAAATCACACCCAACTATCCTTAAACTCAAGCAATAACTATCTGACAAAAAAAACTTTCATTCTACATAGTAACAGAGCTCCATTTCTAGCCAATCACAAAAAAGTCTCTTATATAGGCTTAAGCTAAATCATCTTTCGTCTACTCATATACTGTGTCAAAAAAATAAAGTAGTAATTTTCACTATGGAAATAAAGATTTATCATACATAAACACAGTTTATGGTTGACTATATAGTAAACCACACCATTCTAGTAATGTAACTGATTTATAGAATGAATCTGCCTTTTGCATTATGCATTGCTATTTATAATCAATTGTGTTAATGTCTTTGGACTTTATGCTGACATTTAGGAGGGAACTAAATGGGTGTGGTATGATATGTTGACAGTCAAAGTTAACATTCATAACTTCAACATGAAAATGTTCACAGGGTCATTATGTCAATGTTGACTTTCCTCATGTAGACAGTGATGAAATGCTGACATATTAGAATGTTGACTTATCATCCCTGGCAGCACAGTGGTTACTTGCCTGCTCCCAATGGCTGCAGCAAGTCCAGCACAACTTCTGGGTCCTTGTGGTCATGTGACTGTGACTTAAGGTCAGAGCTGTGATTCTCTGGTGTTCTGGTGAGTATTTCTACCCTAACCCCTACCCCTAACCCTCTGTGTAGTGCCTAATTTTATAGCAATACCTCTGAAAATGTTGGCATTTAACTGGACCATAGTAAACCCCATTGTCATGTCAACTGTGCACATCAATGGGGTTTACTTTGGCCCCCTCATATGCCAACATTTTCATGACAGCATACAGAAAAGTTTACATCAAGTCCAATCAAGCTTTATGTGATGACATATTAATTTGCATGTGTTATACCGATGACCCGTTTCTGATATGGGAGGTTGGTGTGGGAAACTTGTCAAAATTAATCAACTACCTTAACACCAGACCAGACACTATCTGCTTTAGTATCACATTTAGTAATCAA
The DNA here is from genome assembly GCA_031769625.1 of Taudactylus pleione. Taxonomy (NCBI): domain Eukaryota; kingdom Metazoa; phylum Chordata; class Amphibia; order Anura; family Myobatrachidae; genus Taudactylus; species Taudactylus pleione. The sequence continues at coordinate 4,658,383 of JAUIMM010000555.1, read as the reverse complement.
CTTATCAACTTTTTGAATGTATTTATCTCCTTGAAAGATACTATACTTTCCACAAGCATTTATACTAAAGAGTCTGACAAAATCACCTTATTGCATGCCAAACATTTTCATCCCGGACCCCTTAAAAGAGGTCTGCCTTATTCACATTTGCTGAGGGTGGTTTGTATCACTTCAGATGCTATGGATACAAAATCAGCACTACCATGGGTCAAAGAATCATTGACAGGGGATATGACAAGAAAGACATTGAGGAGACCTTAATGAGCTTTGGATTACTTAGGAGGGAAGATCTTCTCAAGAAGAGAATACCTCCAATCAACAATGGACCTGAATATTTAATTTTTGGAGCACATACACTGTTGCTTCATATTTCATTAGAAAAAAGGTAGAGGAACATTGGCACTGTAATTCCACTGACTCAGTGCTATCTAAAGCATTAGACAACACACCTAGGTTTGCTTACCATTGAGGCCCTAATTTAAAAGACTAAAGTTCTTTAATAATCCAGAAAACAACAAGAATGACAATGTTAAGTGCAAAGTGGATTGCAATTTTTTTCTAAATCCTGAGATGTCTCTGCAGGTTACTCTATGTAGAAAATACCAGCAGGATGACTAAAGAAAGGTTGAGCCAATGTAGATTGTCCATCAAAAAGGTTTTGGGCACAACCAGCATGCCCATGGATTTACTGTTTTTCTGACAAAAAACACTGCCGGGCAACTTAAATTCTTTATCATTAATCACAGTCCACCCTTTAGGAGAGGAGGTGATGGGAGAAGATTCTTTTACAATAGGAACTTTATTGGATACACAGCTATTTAGTCAACACACTGTGACTTATGTTACTTATGTGATTATTGTGTTTACCATTTATATTTGCCACACTGTGTGTCTTATGTGTCCATCTACATGAGTAGTCTTGTGTTTATTTTTATGTTTTCCGATTGAGACCTTTAGTGGATGATATGATACATTTGCTGGTTTCCAGCATTATAACCCTTCTGATTTCTCATGGATTTATGGATTTATCACCTGTATTTCTATAAGTCACCTAGTGTCACTCTAGGGAGGGCTTCTGCCTTTAACAACCACCTGTTGATCCCATAGAGTATGATATACTCACTGGTACATAGGATGCCACCAGTCATAACCTCCAAATAGTAGGGGCTTATACAAACAGCAAGAGTTTGCAAGATAAAACTGAAATAGTATTACAAAGGTAATGTTTGCCATGGAGTAGCCTGCAACCGTGGACAAGATAGAATGCACACTAATAAACAGGTAGCATGAATATCAGCAATATTAAGTAATAAAATTGCAGAGTAATTACAACAGAACAGCAAGCACTTCAGACAATAACATAGTATGATTGTATATAAACACAACTACATAAAATAGTTGCAATCACGAACAACAGATATATTGCAAGATGGTATAGCAATAAACTCAGATACACATGCAGCTGGCAATATGAGATTGCAGCATAACATATAATGCAGAATGGAATTGTAATATATTAACCAGCATGTGTTTTGCAGAGTATAATAGCAGCAAGAGATATGTATATATATATATATATATATTGCAGGATGGGATAGCAAAAGTACACAACGCGAATGGCTTGCAGAGTGGATTTGCAGCACAATGAATGTTCCAGGTATACTTGCAACAGGTACAGGTAACGCAAGGCAGAGCCAGGACAGGACCCAGGACCACCAAACAGCAGATACAGGAGCAGGGATTGGATAGCACAATATCCACAAGAAACTATCTCTGGCAAGGCGGGAATGGGCTGGCTGCCCTATAACAGGAGTCAGAGCCAATCCCATGTGAGCAATCGAGAACAGCCTCTGATAATTACCACTATGAGCAGGTGAGTGCTGCATGTTCACCGAGACTTCAGCTGGTAACAATCAGCCTGGACCAAACCTCACTGTGGTTGTCTTTGTCTGTTAACCCTCTCATCTCTGACCAGAACCTGCAGCAAATATGAGATGTAAAAATAGCTCATAACAATTAGTGTGTTGTGTTTTTATCAGGGAGATTTTGGTATGGTCTTTTGAACCACCGTGAGGTGATTGGTAGCATAAATGTATATGTAACATGTTGGTCACTGCCATGTGACCAACATACTGTGCTTCTTTCTCTATTTTAATTATCCAATTCACTTAAGAATGTGTTCAATATACATACTGTTTGTTCTGTTTTGTATTCCAGCAGATTGGTGGCTCAGCAGTTTTCTGCACAGTGATGGCCACCATACTTTGTTTACATGCAGTTGGTAGTTACCATGATACTATCTGGGTTTCTAAGTGATGGGGCTGTCTGTCATGTTTCCCAGTTGACAGGCACCCCCCACATGTCTGGAGGTCTGGGAACCAATGAGCACACTACAGGCTTAGCCAAACAGCTTCAGTTTTGTAACTCCCTGATTGTTTAATTGATTAGCGACTTTTCAGGTGATATAATTTGGTAGTTAGTAAAGATCTCTGAGGCCCCTCAAGAAAACTACCATAGGGTAGTTGAAATGACTGTCGGGTACTTGCTGTGATGCCATGATCCCTGCTTTTCAATAAACATCTTTTCATGCTTAATTGTGAGTGCTGGTCTGTGCTTTATCTGAATAGATGGGATAGTGTGTGTGTACCTAATTGACCATTTGGACCCTACACCACAGCAATTGTTTGGAAATATTTGAGAACTGCCTCATACAACAAACAGATATATACACATTATATTAGGCAGTGATCAGCTGCACTCTCTATCACTATATATGGAGTCAAATTAATCATGGAAACTTTGCACTTGCCATATATATTGAGCACTCCAAATTGCATTCTTTATAAAATCAGGACTATTAGTTCCAAATATTGTAATATCTGCTATCACATGCATTTTAAGCATTAGGGGCTTGATTCTGAGTGAAACAGATCTGCTGCCACTTTTTGGATTGGCAGCAATAGCTTACTTACTTCCTTATGCTATTGCGAGGATCCGCCTGTGCATGCAATATATCTGTGCATCTGCATGTGGAAGCCTATCCCTCACACTGTTTTTATATCTCCAGTCGCAACCACCATCCTTAGTATCTGTACTTCCACTCACCACATGCTGGGTGTAAAATATTGTCTGAACAGGTGTTCAATTTCTGCCTACGCTGCGATCGAGCACAGAAGCCGGCATTCACGCCTATGATACTACCATGATTCTCCCACTAGACAGAAGAGTTCTGTGTATCCACAAGGTCACATCCCAGTTACTGCCCAGTAATGACCATTTCATGGGTAAAGTGCTCTGTTGACAGATGTATCAGTCTATCTGCTCCAGTGAACTCGGTCCGTGTGCATATAGCTGATCCGGTGCATTCGCAGAAGCCATTTTTTTGCCACATAGTGACTATCATGCAGCTCAACTGAACACAAGCTTTTAAAGGTAAAACATCAATACTTGAACGATTCTATACCTGGGGAAATAAAAAAAAAATATTTAAATTTAAAAAATTTTTTTTTACATAAACAAAATTCTTGGATCTACTACACTCTCAACTACTATATCTGGGGTGCAAGTGGCATGTGTCCGGTTTGTTAAACAAAAAAATCATTGAAAACAAAAATTCTGCACTGCACTCACCAAATACTGTATATTATGAACACTTCACACTACATTCTTTCTATATATTATATGTAAAGATTACAGTTTGGAGAGTTCATAGTATGTTATTGCCAAGTGAAGGTACTAGATACTGTATATACAGAAAAATAAACAAAATTTTCAGTTAAGGAGCCTATCCATTAGCAGATAAATTTGAACGATGAACGATTTATCGTTCAGTCGTTCAAATTATCTGCTAATGGATAGGCTCTGAACGATCAAAATGTGCACTCCCGCGGGCCAACAAATTTGGTCTTTTGTCTTTCCAATATGTTGGTCAATTATGTTTTATCATTGACAGATATTAGAAATATCAGTAGCGGTGAACGATGAATGACGAACGATTTTTTTAATGAAAATGAATAGAAACATACAAAAAATCCACTCCCAGAATGATGTCATCCAAAATCGTTCGTCGTTCGTCTTTTGAAAAAATCTGTCATGTACATGACAGATATCTGTCACAGCAGCTCAAGGAATTTGCAAAAGATAAATATTTTGTCTTTCATCTTTTGAAAACATCTGCTAATGGATAGGCCCCTTTAATGTTCTCATACCACAATAATTAACCTGGTCCTTCAGATGTAGCAGTTGGTACCCCATCCATTATACTGTACTACATATTATAGATCATATTACAGTCAATGGTACCTTGTCCCCATACATAAGCTTATATATAAAAAGGTAAATTGAGAAGCACCCAAAGGTGCAGTAGTTTATTTTTCACCTGCAAAGACACACTTGTGGATCAATGAGTGAGTTTCATCTTCAAATGATACCCAGAATAGGCCACATACATATTACAGGTATTTATCTTCTGGTACAAGGCTATTTTTTACCCATTGGTATAGTTTGCCCTTGCAGGTGGAAAAGAAGATACTGCACCATTGGCCACTTCTCAATTTTTGTTTTCCAGATGTTTCAATAGCTGCTGAAGTGGTGTTCCTAAATCATGCAGCCTGTTCAATGATAAGGGCGACAAATACAATTATTGTGGTATGAGAACATTAAAGGGGCCTATCCATTAGCCGATGTTTTCAAAAGATGAAAGACAAAATATTTATCTTTTGAAAATTCCTTGAGCTGCTGGGACAGATATCTGTCATGTACATGACAGATTTTTTCAAAAGACGAATGACGAACGATTTTGGATGACATCATTCTGGGAGTGGATTTTTTTATGTTTCTATTCATTGTCATTAAAAAATCGTTCGTCATTCATCGTTCACCGCTTGTTCTCTGTTGTTTTGTTCCAACAGGTGGGGTGTGGCCAGGTGGGATAAAGTGTTCTTTGCTGGCCTATAGTAGCACAATAAAGGTTGACTGGCATTTCCACCAGATAACTGTACGTTTGTTGTGACTTTAAGGGTCAACCTTGTCGTCATATCAAGGATGGACCAGTGCTAAACCAATGGGGAAGTGTTACTACCAAGATCAATTGCACTGAGGCAGGATGTATTTCCCAATTATTAAATTTAATAAGTTGAATATCAGGAGGGGGTTGTGGTCCGAGGGTAAACACTGCTTTTACTAGTCACCCTTGATCGCCAATTCTAAATTGATGAAAACATTTGGCTGTGACCTCTTTAAATAGCAATTCGGTTGTCTTGGTATTCATTTCATGTAGAGTATGCGTAATAAGCTAAGGTTATGAAAAGAATAAAACCAATGGATGACTTAAAGATGTAGTGTTGCAAAAGAGGTGGAGTTTGATTTAGTGATGTTCAAGTAAAGTATAGAATAGGTGCATTAGTGAACCGGCTAACACTTGGATTCTGAGAACATGGCACCTTGGCACATGGATTCTCAGAACAGACAGGCCAATTAGTGGTCTGGCTGGTGATAGACACCCACGTTACCCACAGCCAATCAGCAGCTGGTTGCTATAGCTGATTGGATGGTGGCCCTACACATGCAGGAAACCTGGTGGGTCCTGTCACTTGTGGAGAAGAGCTGTATGTGAATATACATACAGCTCTTCTGTGTCCGTTATGGATAGGGACAATGTGGTTTGTTATTTTGGTTTGAGGACCGACCTGAGCCAAAGGTTAGGTGAGTATGTTTGTTTTTTATCCAAACAGTGGGATAATACTGGACATGAGTATAGGGTAAGTGTGATTGTATGTAATACAATTTTTAATTTTTTTTAATTTATTTTAATATTTCTTGTAGAGGAGGAATATAGGTACCAGCAGTCTCTTAATGCCCTGCATACTGGTACTTGTGGTTGTCCAAGTACTGGCATGCGGGGGGAGGCTTGCTGGGACCTATAGTCTCCATGTAAATGACAATATTACTTTAATTCTATATTTTACATCTATCAATCCCGCACCCACTGCCCAGGGTTGTTGGTGATAGCCCTGGGCTTCAGCCCCGGCCTGTGGTTACCTGGAGAGGTGGGACTTCTTTATTCCAAAGAAATCCTTGGCCTGGGCTAACTATTGTTGGGTGCTGAATGCTTTGATGACAGTGGGACTCTGTGAAGCATTTCCTCCTGCTGTGGCATTACTCCCACGCTAGTAAGAGCCCTGTGCTGGTTGTTACAAATATGGGGGACCCCTATGTCTTTTTTTTTTCTGTATTTTCACAAACAGGACCAGCTCCGGAGCCCGGTCCTGGTTGTTGAAAATACAGACGACCCCTGCAAATTTTTTACCCCATATTTTCACAACCAGGACCGGCTCACACAGATTGATGCTGGTTGTGCTTTGGGAGGGGAACCCACATAATATTTTTCTTTGTTTTAACACTTTCATATATATAACACACAACAAGCCTGCTAAAATTACCAGCATGAAGCAGTTCTATTATTTTGGGGATGTTCGATTTTGTGTTAGTTTTCAATTTGAATATTAGTTAATCAGGTGATCCTATGTTGGTCTATGTAAAAGTACCAATATTTAGGCAATAGTCGATTTTGAAGGCTATTTGGTATTATACTTAATTTCACATTCGATTTTGGCTTTAGTAAATCTCTGACGCTCAAAATCGAATGCAAAATCACAAATAATCCAAAATCGACCAAAATCAAACTTTGTAAATATACCCCTTAGTGTCTCAGCTAAATAAGGGTTGAACAGCATTGCTACAAGGCAAAAGGTGTCACATTTCATCAGAATAAGCACATGCAATCATGATGCAGTTACATGCAAAAACCTCACATTTAATAAGCATTAGTTGAAAAATAATGTTAATTTTTTAAATTGTATTCTCCACTAAATTTTTGCAGTATGTTTTTTTGAAGCTTCACATAAACAATATTATTTTTGCAATATAGAATATTCTAGCTCAAGAAATGACTCACTCAACAAACAAATTTGATGTTATTTTCCAGTGAAATTAAACATAGAAAAACCCTTGTTGATACAATGTTCCTAAAATCATATCTTTATCAGCTGACTGGCTCTCATAATTCATTTCTTATAAGTTGTAATGATGTCTCTTTTATTTTGTTCCCATCCGCTTTTTGATTTTAAGATGAATATGCAGTTATTTTCCAGTATTGATTGTGAATAAATCTGTTACATTCGCAGTCTGGAATACAGCTTAGGGGCCATAATCTGAACGAACATATGCCTTTTATTGATCCTCACAACACAAAATTGCTCATGTCTAGACTAGAATAAAAACAGCTTAGCTCAGTTATAGTAACAACAATAATGTAACTTGTGTTGTAGTTTTTTTGTCAATATCTCATTTATCACCATCAAGTACTGATTATTGCTTCTTCTGAAAACAATCACAGAGTTTTGCATGGTAGTGTACTTAGCTAATAATGTGTCACACTCTTTAATTTATGAGGTTTATTGTGCTGTGAGTAACTAATAAGATTAGTGTGAATATCAAAAAAGCCATTTATGGCTCTCTACACTCAGACAACTCTGATAGGTTTCCTTATGGACACTAGAGATGAGCAGGTCCGGTTCTCTGAGAACTGGACCCACCCAAACTTCCATATCCAAGGTGAGAACTGAGCTAGGCACATGACTCGGATCTCAAAACGAGGCAAAATGTCATCCTCCCGTTGTTGGATTCTCGCAGGTTTTGGATTATATAACTGTCCTCACGATCTGCACAATTTTCACTCCAGCTGTAGGGAGAGAAGATAACAGACGTAGTCAGTCACTGTCAGTCACTCAGTGTGTGTGTCCAGTCGGGGTCTTGGCCTGAAGGCTGCTGCTGTGTTGTCCATAAAGGGGCTTAGGCTGCAGTATATAATGGGGGGCTTCCTTCAGTTGGTGCTGCAGCTGCTGTGTCACTTGTCCTGTCAATTAACTGTGGCTGCTGCTGTGTTTTTGTCCTATCCATCAGGCTAAGGTTGAAGTCCATAAAGGGGTGCTGTGTTGTCCAGGGGGGGTCCTCTGTCAATTAGGGGTGCTCTTCCCCAGTTTAAAAAAGTGCTTTTTTTGTGTGTGCGTTAGGAATTTAGCTATGGTATTATTGTATGGTGACACTGCTGCAGTTTATAATCCACATATTTGTGACTCTGCAGGTGGTAAGTCCGCACTGGGCAGGGGTGCTTTGTTGTCCATCAAAAATGAGTGCTGTCTGTGTTGTTCATCAAGGGGCTGCTGCCTCATTCAGGGGTGCTATTCCCCAATGTAAAAAAAAATATTGTTCAGTGACACTGCTGGTCAGACTGCAGTGTAAGTTTGTTGATATGGAGGATGATCAAATGAGAGGAGAGCAGGAACCACATACCAGTCTTGCAGCTGCTGCCAGCAGTCATGATGATGATCCAAGGCCGTCAACGTCATCTACAAAGGCTGATGGCCAAGGGCTTCAGGTTAAATCAAACAAGCAAGAAAATAAATTAAATGCTCTGTAAGCTGCACAGAAACAAAAAAATGGCAAAATGTAATTTACTAGAAGAGTCAAAAAATTGCTAAGGCTTATGAACCAACTGTGTGCTCAGATCCCCAAGGAGAGTCCAAGTGTTTCCGTGGTTGCCATGTGTGAGCCTGACCTTTCTAATACTGTACCTGAAGTGGATCCTCCTTCCACCATTTGTGTGCTCTCTGCAAATGTGGGGATGAGCAGCACAAGTCAACATGCTGACATAGAAATTGAGGAATCTTCTGTGGAATTACACCAGGAGGATGAGGAGGATATTTCTGTATTTGGAGCTAACAAGGATGATGAGGATGTTGATGATAATGAGGATCTTGATGCTGATGATGTTGTTTGTGTAAATAAGGCAACAGTTGTTGCCCACAGTAGGAAAAAGGCAGAGCCCATTGCTGTCATGCTGGGGCAAAATACAAAAAAATCCACTTCTCATGTGTGGAATTATATCCACCCAAATCTGGAGAACAGTTGTCAAGCCATCTGTAACCTTTGACATTCAAGTGTGAGTACAGGTAAGGACCTTAACCATCTAGGAACCTCCTCCATGTTATGTCACTTGCAGCGCATTCATCAAATTGAAAAGTGTTTTTCAAATTCAGAAACTTTGGCTAAAATAAATGTAACAATCAGTCCAGTGTCACCTAGCTGCTCCCTTCTCTCTGTTAGATCCAAGCGCCTGCAATCTTCACCACCAACTGCATCATCATCAACATCCTCAATCATGATCGGAAGTAGTCCTGCATCCAATTTCATAAGAATGACTGACTCCTCTCCTATACATAATTCCTCAGAAGGATCATTGAGTTCTATGCTTGCTGCTGCTTCTGCTGTGAGCGAATCTTTATCCCAGAAGGGAACCAGGAAGAAGACTACTTTTAGTAGTTAAAAAAAACTATTGACTGTCAAACAATCCTTTGCAATGGGGAACAAGTACAACAGTGGATTACTGACGCCATAGCAGCTATGCATCCAGTATCTGCCAACTAATGCAGTGGGTTTTAGACAGTTAATTGAGGTCCTGTGTCCCCACTACCACGTCCCTTCTAGATTCCAGTTCACTAGAATAGCAATTCCTAGTCTGTACAAGGACATTAAAGAAAACCTTTAGTGTCCTCCAAAATGCCATTGTGCCCACAGATATGTGGACAAGAGGGACAGGGCAAACTAAAGATTACATGACTGTGAGAGCCTACTGGGTAGGTGTATTGCCTCCAACAGTGCAAACAGCAGCAGCATCTAACAAATGCCAGCTCATGCAGAGGCAGGCTACACTGTGTATCACCAGTTTCACTAGGAGTCATACTGCTGAGAACCTCTTAGAAAAACTCTGGAAAATCATTGCAAAATGGCTTACCCCACTTGGACTTTCCTCAGGATTTGTGATTTCTAACAATGCCACCAATATTGTGCGAGCATTACATCTGGGTGAATTCTACCACATCCCATGTTTTGCTCACACAATTAATTAGATGATGCAACATTTTTTAAAATGACAGAGGCATGCAGGAGATGCTCTCGGTGGCCCGAAAGATTTCAGGACATTTTCGACATTCAGCAACTGTGTGTTGAAGATTTCAGCACCAATGACTACTTTTGAATTTGCCCTGCCATCAGCTGAAGCATGAGGTAGTAACTCGGTGGAATTCGACCCTCTATATGCTTCAGCAGATGGAGGAACAGCAAAAGGCCATCCAAGGCTATACAATGGCCTATGACATAGGGAATGGAGCGGGAATAAACCTTAGTCATGCACAGTGGAGAATAATTTCCATGTTGTGCAAGCTTCTCAAACCCTTTGAACTTGCCACATGTAAAGTTAGTTCAGACTCTGCCAGCTTGACTCAGGTCATTCCCTTAATCAGACTTTTGCAAAAGCAGCTGGATAACCTGAAGGAGGAGCTGAAACAAAGTGATTCCACTAAGTATACATTCTCTTCAAAAGGATCCAAGGGTCATCAATCTCTTGAAATCAGACTATATTTTGGCGACAATACTAGATCCTAGGTCTAAGTCATACCTTGTGTCTTTCTTTCAGAGGGACATAATTCTGAAAAGATGGAAAGAGCTGTTGGTGAACAAATTGTCAGCTCAAGTGGCACGCAACATGGCAGCATCTCCTCCTTCAGTTTCTGTGGCTGCAGGAAAAAAACTACATTTTCCTAAGAGACCCACTTCTGGTGGTGATGCTGATCAGTCAGCAAAACCTAATGACATCTGGTTTGGTCTGAAAGAACTACCTACAATTAGTGACATGTCTACCATGACTTTGTCTGATAAGGTCCCCATGCAGAGAATGGTGGATAATTATTTTAGGGATAGCATCCAAATAGGCATGTCAGACAGTACGTTTCACAGCTGGCAAGAAAAATAGGCAATTTGGAGTCCCTTACGCAAACTGTCTTTGCTTTACTTAAGTTGCCCACCCTCCAGTGTATACTCTGAAAGAGTTTTCAGTGCAGCCAGGACCTTTTTCAGTGATCGGCATAGTAGGTTACTTCCCCAAAATGTGGAAAAGATGATGTTCATCAAAATAAATTGCAAATATATGAGGAAGACCTTTACCAGCAATTAAGTAAAAAAATACAGAGGTGCCTGTAATGGTGGATTGCAGTGGGGACAAATTAATATTGTGTGAAGAAGAGGATGTACACATGATGGGGATGACGATGACATCTGATATTACCTATGTTGTAAATGTAAAGCCAGTTTGTGTATGGGATCATTGCCACCAATGTCCACTGCACATTGGCAGCTTGGTTTGTGAGGGTCCAAACAAACCAATCATTTCAGCCACAAGTGGAAGTCCCTGTCACTAAAGTGATTAGCTTGTTAAACTGTGAATGTCCCGTTTTATATATACAACATAAGGGTGGGTGGGAAGGCCCAAGGACAATTCCATCTAGCACCTCTGCTTTGCATTATGTGCTGTTTGGGGCATTGCTGCCTGACATCTTTAATGTTCAGAAATTGTAATTGCCACATACAGCATCTCCTGCATGCCCCTTTAATTTTTTAAAGAAAATTCTGAACCACCAAGTTGATGGGGTGGGCAAATATGAGCAGAAGCACAGAGTATCTTCCTGCCAGGATGTGAGCAATAAAGTGAAAATATGTTTAACACAAAAATTAGTTGTGTATATTGGTCACATACATACATATTTACATGGTATATGCAGTGCATAAAGCAGGCTGAGGTAACCTGAAGCATGCCACCTGTTGTTGACAAATAACTTCCAGTAGGCCCAGCAAACATCACAAATGCTGGGAGTTCTAGTCTAGCCAGAGAACTACAAGCTGCTTTCCTCTGATGTAAAGAGCAAGTCTTGATCTCATTATCCATTAAAAGCTCCCTGAGTACAACTACAAACTAGTAAATGTATGTTTACAGTATGTTCTAGCAGCGCCTCCACAAGCAAGGCCACCTCATTTTTATTAGATGTATATAAAATTAAAAAACCTCCTCCAGATCAAAGTTGTCTTTTAGGAACTGAAGAACTTGATCCTAGATTGATCTTCCTCATACATTTTTTTAAGAATCAAAACATTAAAATAAATAAATTAAAAACTAATCAATCCTTCTGTTCTTTCCCTGTCTTCAGTCCATAAACATATTCCAACTCTGTCGGGCCTCTGACCTAGTTAAGGAAAACATTCTTGGTTTTTAAAATTCCTAGGGGTTGTATAGTTTATAAACTGCCATCCTGTCTACCACTGCAATGCCACTCTGTGCCATGTTGGAAGCTGAACTGCCACATGTTAGTGCCGCCCACTGCTGTCGCTTAGCTTAGTCAACCAGCTAGCTGGATGCAACCTTTTGGCACTAAACTAGTGGATTCCCTTTGGATCTAGTCTAACTTATCACTTTATTTTACACATTTCTATCTAAAGCATTTATATACCAACAGTTTACAATATTCGTAACTTTACACTGTAAAACATTGTAAAACTAACAAGCTCATGAAATAACTAAGTTACAAATAATGTAATATAGATACTGTTTGACTTATCGGCCTCCCATGTTCTGCGCTGCTGTGTTACAGACACAGATATCACTAGTCTTGGAGAAATACTGCACTGAATTGCATCAGTGAGTTACGCTTTATAAAACGGTAGGGTCCATTAATAACCAGTTTTTATTTTGTAGCCCTACATAATGTATATAGCCCTGTTTTATGAAGAGCTGTCTATAGCCGTGTACAACAACATATAGGATGCATCACTCTGTCCAGATACAAGAGGTTATCCCTTTTATTTTGCAAACATAAGTCATTAAATAAACAATATAACAGTGTCTAAGCTGCATACACACGGTACGATCTATACCACCAATGACTTGAAAGATATCTTTCAAAGATATCTTTCAAAGATCTCTTTCAAAGAGATCTATAGCTCCATACACATGGAGCAATCAGACAATGATCAGATATCGTTGTCTGATCGTCCTGCATGTGCTGGATGTTTGCTATTGAACATGCAGCATATGCACCAACCCCCAAACAACTATAATGACCTGCAATCGACGATCGCGGGTCCCTATAGTAACCAGGCTAATCTGGTCGGTATCAACCAGGTTGGCCTGCATGCACGGGCGATGGTTGAAATCGACCATCCGTGCCTGTGCATTGACCATCGTTTGGGGGTTGGAAGGGCCGAAAAACAGGATGATATGATCGATAACTATATGATCGGTATCGCTATTATCGTTCATATCGTCCTGTTTAATCGTACCATGTGTACGCACCTTATGAAAGATATCCTTCAAAGATATCTTTCAGTTAAGTCAGCCTGCCACATCTCTCAATAGGCAAAGTTGACAGTATCGTGCAAGTTGGCCTGCATGTACGGACGATCATAGATATCGTAATCGTTCATGCAGGAACGCGCATTGCTGGTCATTCACTGAAGAAAAATGAATGATATGAACGATATATTGTTGAACTATATTGTTAGCGTTCATATCGTTGATAGATATCATACCATGTGTACGCACCTTTAGAGAAATTTTCTTAGAAAGATGAAGTACAGAGCTTTTAGAGATAGAGGTCTGAGGTGCAATAGAAACTCAAAAAATTGCTTACAGTATATAGTGCCGGCAATTACCCCATTACTTAACATTTGGGAACAAACACAGTAATAGAAAAAAGCTGAATATTAGAAAGCAAAGTCCTCATATAGCAATTGAAGATTCTGTAGTAAAATGATTAGATTTATATCAACATGGCAGTTGGTTAACTTTTATCAGTTATATAAGAAAAAACTTTTCATTCTGCACATAACTATTCATGCAACGTGCTAAAAAAGAAATCAAAGTATGGTTGTTTAAGCAATACATATTAAAATATTTGGGTTTTCTAAAAGAATTATAATGTTCTTATTAATGTTAATAGGTAAAAAATATAATACAGTATGAAATATTGTTGAAACTGGAGAATGTTCCCTTTAGAGAACTCCCTGCAGACAGATCTTCCCTTTTGTAAGCAAAACAAATTTAATTGTATTTTGAGAACTTTGGTAAGTTTATGCCAAATGCTTAGATGTACAATTTTTTCAATTATTTTGTTTCCACTTTGTACAGCTTACTTTTACTAGAGCAGGGTACAGTATGTCTTATTTTAAGCACATTTATCATTTCAATAACATGCATTATAATTCACAGCAAATGGCTCTAACTAAAAGCAAGAAGTGGTTTATTACAGTACCTTTTCACATTTTCCTCAACAAACAGAAGGACCAATACACCTATTGCTTTGTTATTTGCAGAGCCCACAAATAAACAAAATCAATACAAAAAATGCTAAAACGATTGTAACATTACTCGACACAGAATCTACGTGTGCATCTTTGTATGATTGAGGAGCCTATTTATCAATATTGACAATAAATGATATCATAGCTTGTTGCAGCGATTAATTTTTGGTTACATTTTACAATTTAATTAATTTAAAATGATTTTTTTACAATTATTTTGCTGTAGAAATTTTCTATTACAAAATTGACATATATGTTAAACATAGGGGGCACTAAGCAATAGACATAAGAGCCCTGCACAATTGGAATGCTCTGGGGATTAGTGACTTATGACTGTGGCAGTCTGCTAACAATAGATGACACAGGATATCTCTGCAAAGTGAACAATATTAAGATTGTGATATTTTAGGTAATACTTGTGAGTGCAATTGAGGTGCACATATTCTTTCTAAATGCTGCAACAACAAAACGTTCTGCATCGGCTCTGTGAACCACCGAATGGCAGCAGTAAGAAAACTGATACTTATTTTTACAACACTCTGATGAATGCAAAGGGAATTATAATATACAAATATTGAGTCTCAATACACTGATAGTGTAAATCCAATATAGCATTTGGGAAAGGTTTATATACCTACCAACATATATTGAAATAAACATGGTAATATATTGGACCTGCAAGAGACACTATAATTACTCTTATAAGTTTTATGGTCCTTTTCTCTGTAGTAACCATGTCCTTTCATTGGGTTCCCATTTGAGATATAACAGCATTTTTGGAATAAGACACCATTTTATAATTCACTTTATTTCCAATCTGGTATACACTTCTTTCTATATATTCCTTTTAAGATTTCGCTACTTATATAAATGTTTTATATGTGGAATACACAATTTTGATTGTAGAACAAAGTTTAGTTTTACCCATCATTTATTCTGTATAGAGACCTGAATACCAAAATGTGACTTACAATTATTATTAAAAATCAATAAAGGAACCATTCCCTAGTGCGCTGCCACATATTGTCCTCTTTTTCTTCTGTTTTGTCTTTTGTTACTGAATAGTGAGTTAGGCAGCACCCCTTTAATATGTGTGTGTAAGTGACTAAGAGAAAATACATTACTAAACTAAACCATTACAATATTTATTGATATAAAGAGAAGAAGAATGGCATACTGAGAATTGGGTTTGAAGAACAAACACATTACAAGAGACCCTCTGTGCAGGATTACCATTACCTACTTATTGTCTAATGGTTATGCCTGTCTGGTGCTGGAGTGCTGATGTAATTGCACACTGATAAAAGTGACAGTCACCAGTAGTAGCAAGAACTGATTAGTTGATTAGCAATTGACCTCTGAAGCTGATAGGTGCTTTCCTCATTGATCATGCATGTATGAAATGATTTTATGATGTCAGTTTTAAAAATTTTTTTTAAAATGTCATTTGTACATGAGAAAAGAGATAATGGGGCATATTCAATTGGGTGCGAGTAAAGCAAAAAACCCGCACCTGCGAGGTTTTTCATGCAGGTGCAGGTTTTTTGGTATTCAATTAGGTGTGTTTTTTTCTATTTTGAGCGCCGGGAGGTTTTTATACTCGCATCTCCAGAGCATGTGTGATTTTTTTCCTAAAATCTCTAATTTTAGGAAAAATCAGTGGGACTTGCACTGGGACCATGGCATCACCTCTCCTAATAACTACTTAAGCTTTTGGAAGTTTCCAATTAGCTTAATTAGTCAGTAATTACTCACCTTCTGAAGTGCTGTCTTCTGCATCCAGCGTCGGGACTCAGACTCCATCAGCAGCGGTGAGTATGTAGTGTGTATGAGTGTGTATGAGTGAGTGTGTGTGTGCATGAGTGTGTGTGTGACCCCCGGTGTATGTGCCCCCCCCAGTGTCAGCGTGGCCCCCTGGAATAGGCACTGGGAGAACTACATCTCCCAGCAGCCCTTGCCCCTCCCACCAGCCCTTGGAGCCTCTCAGCATCCCCTGGGACTCCCAGCAGCTTTCTCTCCAGTGAAAAGATAGAGGGGAGGCCACCAGGAGCCACAGAGACCACCGGAGACCCCCAGGCAGGTAAGTGCAGAATTTTTTGTTTTGTTTTCTTTAAGTGGCACTGGGTTTTCAGCTCTTTTTTAAATTTGGATACCGCGGGTATCGGGAGTGCGCATACCTGCGGTAATCCAAAATTGGGCACAAGGATTTTTAGAGAAACAAGTCAGCTTTAAATGTCACAGGCAGTTGCAGGAAGACCTTTCAGGTGCAATCAATAATGGTTTACATCATTGAGCATGTGTTATCCTAGATCAGTCAGAGGGATCGTAGACAAAGCCCTTACAGCAAAAAAAGTCAGAACAATCATGATGCACCTGAGAATTATAGGTGAAACCATTGACACCATTCTGCACTTACCTGCCTGGGGGTCTCCGGTGGTCTCCGTGGCTCCTGGTGGCCTCCCCTCTATCTTTTCACTGGAGAGGTCGCTGCTGGGAGTCCCGTGGGCATCTGAAAGACTCCAAGGGCTGCTGGGAGATGTAGTTCTCCCAGTGCCCATTCCAGGGGGCCACACTGACACTGGGAGGGACACATACACTGGGGGTCACACACATATCCACAATGTGTTATTTGCACCAGATTTGGGGACCAACCATATCACCTAGAATAAAAAGGATATGAGGACAAGTTTGCAGAGGGCAAGTGTGTTGTGCAGAATAAAAAGGGGGCTGTGATAGCAACAGCAACTCGGTGCAAGCAACTACTGTATACTGCACATCCTAGACATGGAGTTGTGTTATGGGATGGCGAACTCTAATTTGAACCAATCTATGGAGCTGTGGTATAGGTGGCTAGGTCACCTAAAGAGATGTAATTACAATCCCAACAGTTGGGATGCTGGCTCTCAGAACCAACCACTGGCATCCCGATGGTAAGAATTAGGGTTAATTGGAGGGCTAGGTGTAGGGTTAGGTGTTAGATTAGGCACTAGTGGGAGGGTTAAGGTTAGGCTGCGGGTGGAGAGTTATGGATAGACTGCATGGGGGAAGGTTAGGGTAAGGCTGCAGGAAGGGAGGGTTAGGCTGAAGGAGATGAGGGTTAAAATTAGGATGCAGTGGGGAGGGTGAGGGTTAGAGTGAGGGGGATGGTTAGGGGTAAGGACATTTATCCTAATTGGGTTGGGTTTCTGACTGTCCAGATGCTGTTATCAGTATCCTGATCGTTTGGCATCCCAGCCACCAGGATCCCGTACCCAACCCCACCTAGGGTATGATATTGTCCAGAAACTTCTTGAAGGGATGGTAACAGGAAGAAACATTAACAATCCAGAATGAATGGCATGTGAGAGCTGTATAAAAGGTAAACAAACCAGTTATTCCTTTCTGAAGTCAACAACCAGATCTAAGGCACTGCAAGCATTGGTGCATACAGATGTTTGTGGTCCAATGGAGGTGAATTTGATAAGTGGATGCTGATATTTCCTAACATTCATCAATTACTTCACAAGAATGATACACATTTACTTAATTAAAGCTAAAGTTGTGGCAGTAAACAAAAATTCAGACAAGTTTGATGGAGACTAAAATGGGTCAAAAACAGAAGATCTTGAGATCTGACAATTGCAGGGAATATGAGAATATGGCACATGTCTGAATAAGATCAAATGATACATGGATTGTTGTTAAGGCAGTCAATAACAAGTGAGTCTTTTGTAAAGAGCTAAATACAGACAGAGCTATTGCCTATTACAAAGCACTAAAGGATATACAGAAAAATCTGGGATAGACTACAGGGAAATCTCACTTGTTGCAAGGTACATGTCTGTGCCACATTACTGCACAGACATGCAGTACTTAGCTCCTGCTAGAGACCTGTGAATATTTATTTATTACCAGTATTTATATAGCACACATATTCTGCAGCGCTTTACAGAGAATACCACTGTCATAGACACCATTACTGTTACCACTGTTAAGTCTGTGCTTACTATGTATACTGCTGTCAGTGCTGTTAACTTGGTGTACATGGCTGCTACCAAAATAAATTATACAGACTGGTCAAGAAAATCTGTGAGGACTAACTTCCAATTCACATTCTGCTGACACCTATTGTGACCAAACAGGTTACACCAATAGGTTATACTAATATTACCACCTCATATTATAAAATTATTTATTAATTTGTCAAACATTGAAGATAATTAAATAACAAGTGGATCCCTACCACGAAAGGAGGACCGGATGCACTGCTGGAGAAAAAATTAGAGAGAAAATAGACACTGATTAAACCATGAATTAACTATCACTAAACCAAAATTAGTTCTAGAGATTGCTTATATAAAGTATCATACAGTCCATTCACACTGTAAAATTAGCAGTTGAATTTTCCAGTGTTTTCTGCAGTTTCAGCATAGAGGTAAGTATACCCTATGGGTGCAGGATGAGCGGAGTGGGCCACCCTGTACCCAACTTGTGATAATACTAACCTCATTCCCTATTATTGTATAGTAGAATACATAAAATAAACTATACAACTACTCCTTATAATAGTAATATTCTCTGAGCAAACCACATTTCAATGGAAAAAAAAATCTAATCACATGGAAATTTTAATAATCCTAAGTGATCAGCATGGTGGATCAATAGAGCAATACAGTGGCACAGTGGTTAGCATTCCTGTCTCAGAGCTATGGGGTCACAATCTCAATTCCCAACTATGGGCCTATTTGTGTGGAGTATGTATGTTTTCCCAGTGTTTGTGTAGATTTGCTTGGCGTGCTTCAGTTTCCTTAATAAATGTATATTAGTTTTTGTGCTAATTATTAAAGAGGTCTGGCATGTGAATTAAACACCCAAATACTCCAAAATACTTACATAAATGTATTTATTGCAAAATATAACAGTAAAAATGTTGCAACCAGTAGCTATTATATCAGTGTATATTCCTATAAAAAAAAAAATCACAATAAAATGGCATAAAAAAAACATTAAGACAAAAAAAATATAATGTCTCTTATGTTTATACTCCAGAACTCTATAAATTGATCGCCTTTAATGGCTATTAGTGTGAAGCTCACCACAGCATTTTTTTTTCTTTTTAGGATGTAATCGATATTGTATCCAAATAGATCTGTAAAAAACAAATTCGTTTTTAAAGGAGCAAATTTCCAAAGTCCTATTATTGCTGGCCCGGGTAACAGGATCTCCTGGGCTAAATCCAACTTAGTGCTTTGAACCTGTGTAAGATCGCTAGCACAGGTGTATAAAATCTAGGGGTGAGCGGGTTCGGATTTCTGAAATCCGAACCCCCCGATCCGAGTCCGATCCGAGTCAGGCTCGACTTTTCCCGCCTGACTCGGATCTGAAATCGAGGCAAAACGTCATCATCCCGCCTTCCGAGTCTCGCGGGTTTTGGATCCTATATAAGATACCCGCGTCGGCGCCATTTTCTCACTCGGCTGTGGACAGTGAAGAGGGAGGGTGGGAGTTAGGGCTGGCTGGGCTGGGCTGTGTAGTGTAGTGTAGTGTAGTGCTGCTGTTGTCCACTACTTCAAAGTCCATAGGGGCTGGCTGGACTGTGTTGTGCAGTCAGTTCTCCATAGGGGCTGTGTCCACTCCAAAGTCCTGTGCAGTGTCCCAGTCCTAAAGGGGTGCTGTAGTGTTGTCCAGGGGGTGCTCTGTCCATCAGGGGTGCTCCCTCCAAGTGCTTAAAAAATAATATATTTTCTGTGTTTGTGAATTGTGTGCGCAGTAGCCGCACGTGCATCAACAAAGTAGTGCCAAGCGTGCGCCTGTGTCATAAGTAAAGGGCCGGCTGGCTTGACCGTTAAAGGGTGCTGTAACCCCCAAAGTACACTCCAGTCCAAACCAAAAAAATATATATTTTCTGTGTTTGTGAATTGTGTGCGCAGTAGCCGCATGTGCATCAACAAAGTAGTGCCAAGCGTGCGCCTGTGTCATAAGTAAAGGGCCGGCTGGCTTGACCGTTAAAGGGTGCTGTAACCCCCAAAGTACACTCCAGTCCAAACCAAAAAAATATATATTTTCTGTGTTTGTGAATTGTGTGCGCAGTAGCCGCACGTGCATCAACAAAGTAGTGCCAAGCGTGCGCCTGTGTCATAAGTAAAGGGCCGGCTGGCTTGACCGTTAAAGGGTGCTGTAACCCCCAAAGTACACTCCAGTCCAAACCAAAAAAATATATATTTTCTGTGTTTGTGAATTGTGTGCACAGTAGCCGCACGTGCATCAACAAAGTAGTGCCAAGCGTGCGCCTGTGCCATAAGTAAAGGGCCGGCTGGCTTGACCGTTAAAGGGTGCTGTAACCCCCAAAGTACACTCCAGTCCAAATCAAAAAATATATATTTTCTGTGTTTGTGAATTGTGTGCGCAGTAGCCGCACGTGCATCAACAAAGTAGTGCCAAGCGTGCGCCTGTGTCATAAGTAAAGGGCCGGCTGGCTTGACCGTTAAAGGGTGCTGTAACCCCCAAAGTACACTCCAGTCCAAACCAAAAAAAAATATATTTTCTGTGTTTGTGAATTGTGTGCGCAGTAGCCGCACGTGCATCAACAAAGTAGTGCCAAGCGTGCGCCTGTGTCATAAGTAAAGGGCCGGCTGGCTTGACCGTTAAAGGGTGCTGTAACCCCCAAAGTACACTCCAGTCCAAACCAAAAAAATATATATTTTCTGTGTTTGTGAATTGTGTGCGCAGTAGCCGCACGTGCATCAACAAAGTAGTGCCAAGCGTGCGCCTGTGTCATAAGTAAAGGGCCGGCTGGCTTGACCATTAAAGGGTGCTGTAACCCCCAAAGTACACTCCAGTCCAAACCAAAAAAATATATATTTTCTGTGTTTGTGAATTGTGTGCGCAGTAGCCGCACGTGCATCAACAAAGTAGTGCCAAGCGTGCGCCTGTGTCATAAGTAAAGGGCCGGCTGGCTTGACCGTTAAAGGGTGCTGTAACCCCCAAAGTACACTACAGTCCAAACCAAAAAAATATATATTTTCTGTGTTTGTGAATTGTGTGCGCAGTAGCCGCACATGCATCAACAAAGTAGTGCCAAGTGTGCGCCTGTGTCATAAGTAAAGGGCCGGCTGGCTTGACCGTTAAAGGGTGCTGTAACCCCCAAAGTACTCTCCAGTCCAAACCAAAAAAAAATATATTTTCTGTGTTTGTGAATTGTGTGCGCAGTAGCCGCACGTGCATCAACAAAGTAGTGCCAAGCCTGCGCCTGTGTCATAAGTAAAGGGCCGGCTGGCTTGACCGTTAAAGGGTGCTGTAACCCCCAAAGTACACTCCAGTCCAAACCAAAAAAATATATATTATCTGTGTTTGTGAATTGTGTGCGCAGTAGCCGCACGTGCATCAACAAAGTAGTGCCAAGCGTGCGCCTGTGTCATAAGTAAAGGCCCGGCTGGCTTGACCATTAAAGGGTGCTGTTACCCCCAAAGTACACTCCAGTCCAAAACAAACAAAAAAAAAAATTTCTGTGTTTGTGAATTGTGTGCGCAGTAGCCGCACGTGCATCAACAAAGTAGTGCCAAGCGTGCGCCTGTGTCATAGGTAAACGGCTGGCTGGCTTGACCGTTAAAGGGTGCTGTAAACCCCAAAGTACACTCCAAACCAAAAAAAAATATATTTTCTGTGTTTGTGACTTGTGTGCACTGTGGCTGCACGTGCATCAACAAAGGAGCAGCGCCAAGCGTGCGCCTGTGTCCCATAAGTAAAGAGCCGGCTGGCTCATTTCTTAAAGGGTGGTGTAACCCACAAAGTGCACTACTCTCCAGCAAAAATAAAAAAATATTTTCTGTGTTTGTGTGCGCTTTAGCCACACGTATATATCAATATAACATAAATGGAGGACCAAACTCTCTCCGATAAAAATAAAATAGCGAAAGATCAAGAACCACTTCCTCCTAGTGCTATTGCTGCTGCTGGTAGTTGTTCATCATCCCAGAGAGGAAGTAGGAACATCACTACTTTTACTAAACAATTGACCCTCCAACAGTCCCTAGCGATGAGGATGAAGTACGACAGCAGTCATCCTGAAGCAAAACGTATAACTGAGGCCTTGACTGCTATGTTGGTGTTAGACGTGCATCCGGTATCCGCCATTAGTGCAGTGGGATTTAGACAATTGATGGAGGTAGTGTGTCCCCGGTTCCAAATTCCATCTAGATTCCACCTGCATCCTCAAAGCAGTAGCGACAAGCGTGCATCTGTCTGTTAAAGGGTGGTGACACCCTCAAAGTGTGCTACACAAACAATTAAAATATTGTTCTTTTTTTTTCGGTCTTTGTGAAATGTGTGGGCTGTAGCCGCACCTGCATCCTTAAAGCAGCAGCGACAAGCGTGCGTCTGTCTGTTAAAGGGTGGTGACACCCTCAAAGTGTGCTACACAAACAATTAAAATATTGTTCTTTTTTTTTCTGTCTTTGTGAAATGTGTGGGCTGTAGCCACACCTGCATCCTTAAAGCAGCAGTGACAAGCGTGCGTCTGTGTGTTAAAGGGTGGTGACACCCTCAAAGTGTGCTACACAAACAATAAAAATATTGTTCTTTTTTTTTCTGTCTTTGTGAATTGTGTGGGCTAGCAGCACTTGCATCCTCAAAGCAGCAGCGACAAGCGTGCATCTGTCTGTTAAAGGGTGGTGACACCCTCAAAGTGTGCTACACAAACAATAAAAATATTCTTCTTCTTTTTTCTGTCTTTGTGAATTGTGTGGGCTGTAGCCGCACCTGCATCCTTAAAGCAGCAGCGACAAGCGTGCGTCTGTCTGTTAAAGGGTGGTGACACCCTCAATATGTGCTACACAAACAATTAAAATATTGTTCTTTTTTTTTCGGTCTTTGTGAAATGTGTGGGCTGTAGCCGCACCTGCATCCTTAAAGCAGCAGCGACAAGCGTGCGTCTGTCTGTTAAAGGGTGGTGACACCCTCAAAGTGTGCTACACAAACAATAAAAATATTCTTCTTCTTTTTTCTGTCTTTGTGAATTGTGTGGGCTGTAGCCGCACTTGCATCCTCAAAGCAGCAGCGACAAGCGTGCGTCTGTCTGTTAAAGGGTGGTGTAACCCTCAAAGTGCGCTCCACAAACAATAAAAATATTCTTTTTTTTTTCTGTCTTTGTGAATTGTGTGGGCTGTAGCCGCACTTGCATCCTCAAAGCAGCAGCGACAAGCGTGCGTCTGTCTGTTAAAGGATTACATCGGTGACAGCATCAAAGTAGGCATGTCAGACAGTCCGTACCTGTACTGGCAGGAAAAAGAAGCAATTTGGAGGTCCCTGTACAAACTAGCTCTATTTTACCTGAGTTGCCCCCCCTCCAGTGTGTACTCCGAAAGAGTGTTTAGTGCAGCCGGGAACCTTGTCAGCGAAAGGCGTAGGAGGTTGCTTCCACAAAATGTGGAGAAGATGATGTTCATAAAATGAATTATCAACTCTTCCAGGGAGACCAGCCTCCAGAACGTACAGAGGGACCTGTGGTTCCAGCGGGGATGAATTAATACTCTGTGAGGATGAGGATGTACACACTGAAGAGGGTGAGGAATCGGTGGATGAGGAGGATGAGGATGACATCTTGCCTCCGTAGAGCCAGTTTGTGCAGGGACAGATTAATTGCCAGCTTGTTTTGTGGTGGCCCAAACGAACCAATCATTTCAGCCACAGTTGTGTGGCAGACCCTGGCGCTGAAATGATTGGTTTGTTAAAGTGTGCTTGTCCTGTTTATACAACATAAGGGTGGGTGGGAGGTCCCAAGGACAATTCCATCTTGCACCTCTTTTTTTTCTTTGCATTATGTACAGTTTGGGGCCTAGTTTTTCAAACTGCCATCCTGTCTGCCACTGCAGTTTCACGCCTAGATGGGTCACGTGTTTGTGCCGCCCACTCGTGTCGCTTAGCATAGTCATCCAGCTACCTCGGTGCAACCTTTTGGACATAAAAACACTATTGTGAGGTGTGAGGTGTTCATAGTAGACTGGAAATGAGTGGAAATTAATGTTATTGAGGTTAATAATAGCATAGGAGCAGAAAAACCTACAAATTCTGTGATTTTAGCTGTTTTTATGCTTTTTTTCAAAAAAATACAGATCCAAAACACAAAACCCAGAACCCAAAACACGGAAGGGTGGTTTTGGCAAAACCAATCCAGATCCAAAACACGAAGAAAGATCCAGATCCAAAACCAAAACACAAAACACGAAAAGTGGCCGGTGCACACCCCTAATAAAATCTTGTGCCGTTTAGCTGTGTACTCACAGTTTGTTATGCCACATCCCCAGACAATGAGTGGCTTGCATGTACAACCGCGTATACTTGTCACCAGTCTGGTGGTTGAAATAGAGTTGCTATTCCTGGTGTCACCATGCAGCATCTGTGTAGGGGCACTCCTCTGTGGCTAGCGGGCACCAAGCAATAGATCCACACTTGTAAAGGAACAAATGGGGTGTCTCTTCATTTTCCTCCCACACTCTAAAAACATACTGTTAAGTTAATTGGCTACTGACTAAAATGGACCCTAATGTGTGTCTATGTGTGTGTTATGGAATTTGAACAGTAAGCTACAATGGGACAGGAACTGATGTGATATATTCTATATAAAGCTGTGTGTAATATGGTGGTGCTATATATATAATTAAATCAATAATTAATAATAGTTATAAAATAGTAAAGGATCTGGAAGTAGAGGGATTTTTAGGACAATGTCTGAGAAAATGATCTTACCTAATGCATGCTGGATTTGTCTCCTCTTCTGTAACCATATACACCCCACTTCTGGTGCCAGGTTATTATAGTAGAAAATCACCAATAGTTATTTTTTAAGAGATAAAAGCATTATATAAAATATATGCAGTTTCTTCATCATTTTATGATAAATATGTTTCAGGAATAAGCCCCTACGTCTTTAACATGGTTTCCTAGTAACAAAAAACTGCAGTTTATATGCTTTCAATTCATTTTGTTTTCATATATATTAAACACAATTGCTCAGTACATTATAAACTTTATATTCCAATAACAAGACACTTGTACTGTATTAGAAAGTAAACACTTGTCTTGTACCATCAACACAAGCTTATCTCAAGGTCCTCCAAGTGATATTTCATTTAAGTTGGTTAAAAGTCATTGTCTAGATTTAATAATTATTATTTAAAAAAAAAACATTCTTTCTTTAAATTACACAATAATTAATGCAAATGAAAACGTACATGTTATTAAAAATTTTAACCCACATGCTCAATGCTCTCTAACACACCTCATTAATTCTTTTTACAGGCAAAATACAAGAGCAGAACCAAACCTGTTAATTAACAATTCAAACTGAAACAATAAGAACACACTGTGATTCGAGAAAAGAGAAATAAGTGGGAATTCACAGGCACGTGGGAATCACTTTTTGGTGCATAATGTATTGACATACAAAGAGAAAAGTCTATTTGCGCTAATAAGACACTATTTATTATAAAAATAAATAATAATCAGGGGGTCTGGTGTTCACTAAACAACACATATAAATCTATTAATATATTTTAAATGCAATGTATGTTTATTCAGGCTAGAATATGACTAGCCATAATATAAACATTAATATTTAGACATATAACACATACATAAATACCAACAAATGCTGCATATAAAAATACATACAACCAATAATCATGCAATATTGATATGCATGCATTCAAATGAGAGCAACTGATTTTAGGAACAGGTGTAGGTTTAATTAATGATGGACACTGTAAAATTCAATTTATTAATCATCAATTATCTATGGGCTTTAAAAGGTCGTACAGACTGAATGGCAAATCACTCCTTGAAAAAGCTCCCTCTATACAGGAGCAAAACCAGTTAGAGAATCTAAAGCCCTTCGCGAATGCACAACTGGAAAATCGATTTCTTAGTGCATTCGCTCCTTTGCCATCGCTGGGACTGGTTGCCATATACTTTTTATTGTTGTCACTGTCCACTTGAGGAATTCTCCATACCATCTGGCATATAGAGACTACTGGCATCTGCTTCTAGCATCAGCATTTGTGGTTCAGGTGGACTCCCGCAGGGGGACACACGGGCTGCGTGCAATTGCAGCCGCTGCACCTCTCTTTACAGCATGGGGGTGTTCAGGACTGCCTATTCCCACACAGCATACTGAGTGCTGATTACTAACATTATTGGAGAGTGGTGATTATACAAGTTTTCATGTTTCCATTTGCATTTTTATCTGTGGCTTACAATCAGGAGCGATATCTTATGAATATATGGACTGAGTCCTTTTAGAAAGCACAGTGTCATTCACATATTAGACTTGGAGATCTCCATAGAATTATTGTGATCATTATAGTTGTTTTATTGGTTGTATGTATTTTTATATGCAGCATTTGGTGGTATTTATGTATGTGTTATATGTCTAAATATTAATGTTTACATTATGGCTAGTCATATTCTAGTCTGAATAAATATACATTGCATATAAAATATATTAATAGATTTATATGTGTTGTTTAGTGAACATCAGACCCTCTGATTATTATTTATTTTAATAATAAATAGTGTCTTATTAGCGCAAATAGACATTTCTCTTTGTACAGTATGTCGTTGTTACACCATATTTTTTGATGGTGTAGGTGAAACACACATATCATTTTGCTGCTATTAATTAAAAATATTTTAGTCATTAGACTGAAAAAAATATATAGATATATACATATATCTTTTTTTCATTAGCACCTATTCTCTTGTTTTTGCATAATGTATTGAGCAGGTTAGGATACAAATCAAACTTTGATGATTAGTTTAGCGATCAAAACCACCCTTAAGATCTGAATCACAAATACTGTAATGCTGAAATGAAAAGCTGCTTCAATTGAATGTGCATTACATACAGGAGATAAGAAGACAGAAGGTAGTTTTATTGGCAGGCATCAACCAAAGCATTAAATATAGAATCATTGTGTCACCTCTAAGTACAGTAATGGACACTAAAACAGGTTATCCACCTTGGCTTGGGGTGTAATATACTTTGCGCTGGATTAAATCACACAGTTCCTAATTATGCTTAGTAATGCCACTACACCTATCAACATTATATATCAAAGGGACATTTCTTATAGGTATTTTATTTATAACATTATTTCAAGTTTAAGTTCAATTGAGAAAAAGATGAAGAGTCTCTATAGGCATTCTTCAAACTCCAAAATTTAACTAGTAGGTATACATTTTAAAATGTAATATCAAGATAAAGAATAATTGAAAATCAAATGCAATGTTTATAAGGACAATTAATCATTTAATAATTTCTTTTTATTGGAGTATACGAAAAAATAATTGAAAATTCAGCTCATCCTTGAAGAGTCCCATGTAAGTAGTAAGAATTTGCAACTGCACAATAAAATTAAAAGCACAATATAATTTAATCTACATTTTGGTACTGTTTCTGTAATTATTAATGAATAGATACTGTTATGTCATTATATTAAGAAACAAAGATTGAGTATTGAAAAAAATAAATTTTGAGTCACAATAATAGTAGGCATTTGAATGGCCAATATACAAGTGAACACCCCAGAGATCAGCATACAATAAAGAAAGCATTTAAAAAACTTTCTTAAAACACAAAATTCAAAAAAAGGGCATTGTTATACTAATGACAGGGCAAGCTAGTGACCTACAAGAATACAGAGACCACTCTAGTGATAATTACACATTACAGGGAGCATCTTAGTGACCAATTTACAATACAGAGAGTATCATAGTGACTGATATACAATACAGAGAGAACAGGGAGTAAAAGCATTTTCTATTTAATAAATTGTCAAGTCTTAAATGAAAATTTGTATTATAGGTCCACTAAAGACAAAATCTAGTCTGTAAAATCTATTTTTGGTTTCATCTAATTTAATTCAGCTTAACAGTTATTTGGCACAAATTAACTAAAAGGCACCAGCAAATAAAGAGCCAGAGGCTTTATCTTAAAAACATTTAGGGCCGTATTCAATTTCTGGCGAAAAGCCGTTCTCGGTGAAAAGTTTTCGCTTGTTGGAAACTTTCTGCCGTATTCAATTGCAAAGTCACTGCATTCAGATAGGTGAAAAAGATCGCCTCTAAAAGCAGGCTGAAAAAAATGCAGAATTGGGGTTTTGGGGTGCATCGTTGTGGGAACCCCCGTGCAGCCTTAAGACAGTCCCAAAAAGGTTAACTGCATCAAAAATAGTTTAAAAAACACTTAAGGATACCCCAAAAAAGTACTTTCATTTTTGGGGCAAAAAAGGTCAAAGTTGGGGGACAAACTTAAAAACTAGCGAAATAAACTCCAGGGGGGTCCCCAAGTATGCCCCAGGTGATTTTTACTTTGCCGGTGATTGCAGCAGGTGGATTTTTCATGATTTTTATAACTTTACTTTAGCTACTTTAAAATATGCTACCCACCATTTTCAGGTACCCCAATTTTACTGGGACTAGTTATTTTCACCAAAAAAACCTTCTAAATGCTATTCTTTACCCCTTATGCAAATAAGCTATACAGCACCTATTGAGACCATTTAAGTACCCCCAAATACCTTCAGCAGTGCAATTTGTGGGTATCCATAGTGATCCCCCATGTCAGTGCATGTTTTGGCGGGTGTCAAGCTGATTTTCCCCATTTTTGAGAGGACTTTCCGCCTGTTCAAGTTTCACCGGGTTCCGTTTTCATGCCCTTTGGAATTAAATAGGGAGAAAAGCGGTTGCACGCGTGGAAAGTGTTTTCTCCACAAACACGCAATGTAGGCAGAAAGTCCGGCAGGTGAAAAGTCCGGGACTTTTCACCTGCAATTGAATACTGGCCTTTGTATACACAGGCAAATATTAAGTGGTACTATTAGGAGATATTCTATTCTCTTATCTTAGTTCCAGGGTTATGAATATTATATATATATATATATATATATATATAAATAGCAAGTATCACACACTCACAGACACTTGTGAATGTAGGGTGCTTGGTTATAAATATTATATAGCAGTATCTCCAAAAGAGGAAAACCAACAAACCATCGTTAGATGAAAAATTAATTTGTATTATATATACTCAAATGATGACTTCCAAAGCATAAAGTAACTTCGGTCACATATAAAGTGCATTTGTGCATAAAAATGATACATTACAGACTGCATGGGAATCAATGGAGCCATAGTGGTGTAGGAACAACCCGACGGCCGTTTCGGTGCTCAGCGGCACCTTTGTCATGGGGCACAAAACCAACTGTGGATATGGACCCAAACACCGATATATAAAGGGCACAATAGCCCGCTCAATGTGCAGCTTCAATTAGAATCAACACTCACCTGTCACCAAGTTTCCATGTTGCCTCGTTACCGCAGTGTCTCACCTACCGGAAGTCCAGGAAGTGACGCATGCGTGTCATGGACAGTGCTATAGTAGAATTTGATTTCCAGCAGCTGGAAATCAAATAACGGCTGTTGATCACCATGTAACTGTTCATTAACCAACAACACGAATAGCCAATAATCTGAGTAACAAACCCAGATAAAAACATTATATTTAAATAGATAAAGAACAGATAAGTGTCTTCAGAAAAATTGTAAAAAACCAGATGAGTTTAGAAACTCATTGAAGCTACACAAAGAGAACAAAAAAAACAAAAAAAGAGAAACATAATTCATATAAAGACAACCACAAAACCCATAAGAAGTAATAATAATAAGTGAAGAAATTAATGAAAAACAAAAGCCACAGACAATAATTTAAAGAAAACATGTCAGATTAAGTTCTTCATTTAACCCTGCTAGTGCCAGAAAGGTTGCTTCTTTTTGAAACAATAATTTTTCACGATTGCCTCCACATTTGAGAAATGGGGATAACTTTAAAATCAAGCATTCTGTTTCCTTTTTTCACAAAAAGTCTTGCAACTGGAGGGGTATTGACATCACAGACTGTAAAGGCCTTTTTAATTGATGATCTACGTAGAGCGATCCGCTCTTTCAGCATTCTTATGGTTTTGCTGATATAGATCTGTTTGCAAGGACAATTGATGGCATAGACAACATATTTGCATTCGCAAGTCAGGTGGTATTTGATGGTAAAAGAATGTCCAAATAAAGGATCGCAAAACTTGTCCCCTATAAGCAGAAAGCGGCAGTTTATACATCCACCACAGCAGAAAGAGACAGTTTTTAAAGATAGCCAGTTCTGTTGAGTCTTTATTCCAATATCGGAAGATGTAATTTCATCCTTGATGTTGTTGCTCCATTTAAAACAGAATAATGGCAGTTCATAACTCAAAACTCCCAAAATTGGGTCCGCTTGGATGATATGCCAATGTTGTTTGAATGCACGTTTGATAATATGTGACCCGATTGAGAAGGTACTTGAAAATATAAATCTCTCTATTTTCTCATTTGTTTGTTCATTTGTTAACAATTCTTGTCTGTCCAGTTTCAAACATTTATCAATTGCCTCCTGAATATCTGTTTTATCATATACGCGTAGTAAAAATGTATTACCCATGTCAGTCAAGGCTTGAGGTAAGTTGGACCGATCCAAGATAATTCTTGTTACATGGATCATCTGGGAGTATGGCAATCCCCTCTTTAAAGGTGCAGGATGAAAAGTGTTGGCTGCCAGCAGGGTATTTTTATCAGTTGATTTGGTATGGACAGTCGTAACAAATTGTCCAGACAAAATTTCAACTGTAACATCTAAATAATTAATCTGTTTATTACTAAAGTTCAATGTAAACTTAATGTCATCAATGATGCTGTTTAATTAATCAAAGAAATTGAATAGCTGCTCTTGACCGCCAATCCAAACAAGAAAAATATCATTGATGTATATCACACAAAATTAGATAAATCAAGCTAATGGGTGGGACACATGTTATTTTTCAAACAAGTGCATGAATATGTTCACATTTGAAGGGGCCATATTTGACCCCATTGCGGTACCGTGGCATTGTAAGAAAAAGTATTGTCAAATACAAAATAGTTTTTACGTAGGATCACGTCAATTAAGAAAAGTAAGTAATCAATGGGTTGACCTACATAATGTGGATGAGATATAACCAATTGTCTTAGAGCCGCATACTGCCCTTGCATGCCAGGCCAGCCCAGAGTCCCCTCATGCCCATTTCACACAGCTTATATTAAACTCATCCATTGTAAGCCAACAAATGCAGTAAAATGGTACAGTATTGGCTATATACAAAACTTGATATTAAGACAATATGGTTAGGAAGGTGTATACCCCCTTGAGTTACTCTGAGCTACTCTGCATCCTGACTAAAATTACTTTGTTTAAATATGATGTGCAGCAATTTTATGAGGCTTGTGGTTGAGAAAAGCCTGAGGTGCACAAAAGGCTCCTTTCAGATTTACAGCTCAAAACGAAGTAGAGAAGGCAGTGCAGGGAGGTGGAGATAGCACATAGTAGGAGATGCAGGGGAGAGTGGAGAGGGCTTCCATTAACTCAGGTATAAAGTAGAGATGTACGCAGATCCCCATGTTTTGGTTTTGGCAAAACCGCCCTCAAATGTTTTGGTTTTGGCATAACCATCCTCAAGTGTTTTTGTTTGTTTTGGTTTTGGATTATTTAAAAATTTATAAAAACAGCATGCAATTTGGACCTGTTTTTGTTCCTATAGTATTATTAACATCTATGTCATTCAATTTCAGTAATTTTAACTGCCTTCTAAAACCTGGAATAATGAGGTGGCACAGGTAGGATGTGACATCGGTAGAAGGAGAATGCATCATGGGGAGGAGTAGGCAGCACAGAGAGGAGGAGGTGGTGCAGTGAGAATGCGGCATAGGTAAAAGAAGGATGCAGCATGGGGAGGAGAAAGCACAGAGGGGAGGATGTGACATGTGGAGGGGGAGGTATACAATGATTACAAAGCAGACAGGCTGGGGAGGAGGAGACAGCATGGGCAGGAGGAGGTGACATAGAGTAAGGAAGGTGGGACTTAGCAGTGAGAGCTGGCCACTGTGTATTGCAGACACTGCCCATCCAGGATTGCTATACCTCTGAAAAGATATTCTGGATTCTCCGGAGTAATCCCGGATGGCTAGTAACTCTATAACAAACAGCACAGCAAACAACACTGCTTTAGTTTAGCACATCTATCAACTGATTGAGTGATCACTTATTTGCAGTAAGAGCAGCATTCTAACATGTATGCTAATGGTAGTTCCTTTTTTTTTACACATATTTTTGCATGTATTGTGCTGACTGAGCAATTGTCTCCAAACAGTAATGCTTAACCAATACTATTGCAAATTTATCTTGCTATGATTACTTTTATTATACCATTGTATGTACTATTGATTCTGCTTTTTAGCTCAAATTTGCAAACTGTACATGTCTACAATTTAAAAAAAAACAGGTACAATCAGATTTTATAGACATTCTTGGACAATCATGTCGTAAGTGGTTACTGGAGTAAAGCTAGATACCAAACTATGCAATAATCAGGCCAGTCAGCTGGTTTGTGACAGCTTGGTACAACAATCTCAGAATGTGTTTGCAGCACCAAGGGCCTATTATCATTCCAAAGGCTGTCAGATCAGATGATTGGATCTGACCAGCTACTCTTTCTCCAAAATGATAAACCAAAATTGTGCACATTTTGTAGTGTGAATACATTTCAGATCATCTGTCCATCATTTCTGCCCATAGTTCATTTAAAAACGCAACTTTGTGATGAGCTTTAATACAGATAATCTTTTGAATGGAAACAGTGGGGTATTTTAAATCGATCAAAATCGACCTTTAGTAAATATACCCCAATAAATCAATAGTGTGTACAATAGGAATCAGATATTCTTAAGATTGTTTCATTGTTGATAAAAATCATAGTCAGTTGGATCATGAATTAAATCATTCAGTTGTGCACCTAGCATGAATATTACCTGGTATATTTATGTCCTCTCAATGTTATACATGTTATAATTTCATCATGTGATGTGTTTATCACCATTCATAGCTTTTTATTTGCAGATTACATAGCTTTTCATTAAGGGTTGTTTCTTCTGAGTTCTGTGTCACATGCAGCCCCCTCGGATGAGTCACACTTCTCATGGGCTTATATGGTTGTTTGTTCTGACTTCTATGGTCTATCTCTAACTCCATGGATTGGCTTACATTTTTAATTGGGTGAGCACCTGAATCTACACTCATAATCAGAAATTCCATAGGTCTAGCACACTTTTAAATTAATAGCCCTTACCTGGTATCTGGACCACTAACACCATTATTCAATTACCCCTCTGCTACTTTGACCTTAATCCCTGGATGCACACCCCACCGCATCTCTTTAGAGAACTTTTATAGAAATCTGGATCCACATTTCCATTACTTGCTTATCACTTGACTTGCTACAATGACCCTATCAGTGTTACTCATCTGTCTTACAATGCTGTATCATATTTTTTCAAGGCGTATCATACTGTATCTCTACATATTGCATTTCCTGCACATTGTAACCTATGTAGTTTGCCCAAGATGCTTTGTCTTCTGCTCTTGTATGCTACAGGAACAATCTGTGGATCAAATGATGCTTTGGATAATCTGTAATTTGTAACTTACATTTTCTCCAATATAGCAATGTTGATTTGTTGTCGGGTCAGGCCCGTGTACTGGGTACAGGCAGAAAAAATACAGTGTCATGATCACTGGTGTTTCCTGCATAAAAAAGATTATCTGTATTTAGAGAAATGTCAGATGTGTGACTAGGACATCAGCCTATGTTACACCCTTGTGTACTGGACAGACTTGAAACCCCCAAGCGATGTGACAGATAGAACATACAGTGTCAGGTAGGTTAGGGGTTTTATTAGGGGTGTAGCTTAGGTTTCAAAGATCTTTTACAATCAGAAAGCTGCAGTACCACTTTTCACCATTTTCCCACCCTACCTCCCTTCCCTATGTCCTTTTTGACAGTCCTCCTTTTTTCTTTTTCTTTGATGTTAAGGTGGAAAAGAACTGCAGTCAAGAAGCCAGTGAGCTGCTTAATTGTTCTCTCCCCTGTAATATACCTGTTGACTGATTTCCCTACTGGGATCAGCATCCTCAATTTCTTAACTGGGCTTTAATGGTATTATGGATTTGTTTAACCTATGTACTTGCCTTTAATGGGCATTTGGCCCTGCAAATTTGTTGTCATCAGATACAGTAAGTAAGAATTTACCTCTGTCGGATGCTGTTTCTTTTTGGTTGCCACCATCGAAAGTTATAATTGAAATTTTAAATAAAAAGGGCAAGCAGTTTTAATGCCATATCTGTCTCAGTGTTTTTATTTTAGATAAGTTTAAGCTTCAAATGCATTGGTTGGGTTAATCTGTCATTGGCCACTAGGGCGTTTATGCATGTTAATATATGTTTCACAAGTTTTTAGTTGATTTAAAATGATAAAGTTGCATAAAACATTTCTATCCCTGTAATTGTTAAAACAT
The DNA here is from genome assembly GCA_031769625.1 of Taudactylus pleione. NCBI lineage: Eukaryota > Metazoa > Chordata > Amphibia > Anura > Myobatrachidae > Taudactylus > Taudactylus pleione. Next base: position 4,623,694 of record JAUIMM010000555.1, on the reverse strand, counting down.
AACATACAGTAGCTTTGAAACATACCAAGCAAAGCATATGAGTACTATAGTGTTATTGTAAATTATTCGGAAATTGTAATATGTGAGAAATAGATATTCTATTCCTGTGAATTTTTTAAAGGAATTTTGTTTACAACACATTTACTATTTTAATTTAATAGCAATTATATTCATTACAAAAAAAATGTTTTGAAAATGTTGGAGGTACAAATATTAATATGCTACAAGGGTATACCCAGGTTGAAAATTATTGAAAACTATTATCTTAATGTATTGCTTACCACACCCATTGTAACCTATGTAAATTGCTTAAATTCACTGCCTCATCTGGTACTTTTATGGTTGGGGTAAACGATTGCAGAACTGATGATGTTGTGGGCATCTTCTATTTTATATGTTGTTTTTCATACTTTGTATTCACTCAATGTCAGGCCCGCCAAGAGTGTGGGGGGTGTGGCCTAATCACGGGAGGCGTGTCCACGCTCCCTTCCCGAAAAAATAAAATTAAAAAAAGCTTTCTAGCGCCATGAAGTGACGCTGTAGTGACACTGTGCGCTGGGGAGGGGGGGGCGCTCTGAGCCCCCTCAGCCCTGCTCAAAGCCAGGGGGGCGCGATCAGTGTGATTGCTCCCCCAAACAGGCATAGGAGACTGCTGTGGTTGCAGCTCAGCAGCCACGAGCAGTCTCCCACTGCAGCACAGCACCCGCTGTGTGCTGGGCTGCTGAGAGGAAGAGGGGGGGAAGGGCGGTGCCAGACCTGGGCCCCCGACAGGCCCCCTCAGGAAGCCCGGGCTTGGGTAATCTGTACCAGCTCCACCCCCTCTTGGTGCCCCTGCTCACTGTAACCATTATAATACGCCCTAGATGGCTGGCTCCTTTGTAAAGCATTTTGGAGTCAATCCAATTAGGCGTGAGTTGTGCGAATCCTGTGCGAGCTGCGAGTTCCATCTCACACTCCTCATAGCCCACTCGAAGACTGAATTCTCACAAATTAGCAGTCTTGTGTGAATTCAGACTGCCCCCTGGCTGCTGTAAAGTGCCACTGTTGCCTTGATGACTCACACCCACAAGCACATCACTGATAATTGGATTCCCATGGAGTCCTTTAGGATAAATTATTATTATTGTTATTTACACTTGATTATATATCTATCAGCTGACATCGACAAAAATAACGATTCACAAAATGCAACTCAAGCACTCTGACATTGGTTAGATGATCTGGGAGTAGGCATGTCTTGTTGGAAGGAGTGCGCTGCTGTGCTGCCTCCTTTTCAGTACCCTGCAAAGTATGCTGACTGATGGTCAATAGGATCTGCCAGAGTTCAGCCAGATAAGCCCAACCTCTGAGATGTGCTACTGTGCAGCGTCTACAAGCTTCGTTCCTACTGGGCATTCCATGAGAACGGATTGACCCAGGAGACTCACCAGCCACAGAGCTATACAGAGCTCTTACTGGACACTGCAAGTACACTGTATCACCACCACTATAGTGCGGGGCAATAGTAATATAATTTGCTGATTTATTTACAAATATATTACTTGCACACTACAATGCCCAGCAACATCCTAAGATCTAGACTGATCTTATGAGATATTTATATGTCTGCATACTGCTGTTCCACCTGTAACAATTCCTGTGTCCTATGCTACTTGTTGTTCTAACTGATTCAATAAGTCTAAGAACTGTTTAAGCTGTGCCACATATGTACACTACTAACCACCACCAGCACCAACAACTGTATTACATCTTCACCACATATACCTTGGCCAAGTATATTGTATCCTGGCACAGAAATCTGTCTGGAGGACTATTGTACCCAGCCCGTCCGCCCGCACTTCACACTCTGTTGACAGGTTAAGGGCTCAGTGCCCAAATCTCCAGCATTGTGTTAATTATATATGCCAATAGCTTATAAAATGGAAGTGTGGTCACAGATTACTCTGCTAATATAAATAACTTTGAAGAAAGCAGATTATTAATTTTGAGTACAGCCAGGTACTACAGAATGGTGCAACCTAGGCAAAGTAGTTTTATTTGTAAAATAGATCCTACATGCTGGTGTTTCCCACTGTCCCTATTTTCTAGTACAGTCTCAGGTGTTTACATTTTTGTCCCTGAAAAATTGATGAGTGTTTGTAACATACCCATCACAATCAGGGGCGGATTGGCCGTAGACTTTAGCGGGAACTTTCCTGGTGGGCTGATGGCTCATGGGGCTGCTGGCTACTTTTGTGTATATATATATATATATATATATATATATATATACACACACATATATACATATATATATATACATATATATATACATACATATATACATATATATATATACATATATATATATACATACATATATATATATACATATATATATACATACATATATATGGTACATGGTTGATTGCTATTTTTTGAAGCATTTTTTCTTCTATTTTTCTTTTATAATCCTCTCAAAAACCTTTATACAAAAAATTCTTAAAAAATCTACAAAATAACTAAAAAAAGCATCTATTTCCTATTTAAATATAGTTTTTATATATCTGCTATTGTAATTTTTTCTTACTAAGGATGTGTAGTGATGTATTGGTTAGCCTACTAAGCTTACAGTGACTGAGCCTCACTAAGTAGCCTGCTTTCCCTGATCTAACATCATGGTGTAACATAGATGCCAGTTAAATAATATTGAACTCTTATGCTATTTGTCACACTGTGAATAAAGTTGAGTATATTTTCCCGGACGCAGGGTTATGACGTCAGTAGCTAACCGTATAATATTATATGTTTATAGTTCACTTTAGTGATTTGATGATCATTAGTTGCCCAGGGGACTTTCGCCGTGGTGGGGTTCTTTTTCTGTTTAGCTTCAGCTATATAGTAAGCTGATCTTATCTGTTGATCACCGCAGGCGCACTTCCGGTTTCAGAGTATGAGTTCCACCAAGTGGAACTTCCGGTCCGGACACATGCCGCGGTTTGACACATGGGAATGATGGCTACTTGATTCTGATTTCTATGCTGCATTGATGAATTTTTGTTGGTCTTGAGAAAGGTCATGTTTGACCGAAACGTTGACATATCTTCGTAATGGATATGTAAGCATTAAAGCCATATTTTGCCTATTGATGCTCTGGTGAGTGCCCCTTTCAATGATTGACTGTATCTATCAGGACCAGGACTGGTCTCAGGGGGAGCACCCCATTATTTATTATATTTAAAGATGAAACTGCGGATCTTTCTGTGTGTGTGTGTGTATATATATATATTATATATATTGGTAGGGTATGAGTTCCCGCTGGTCGGTATGGCGCTGGTCAGAGTAACGACAGCGGCATCTCAACAGTGAATATCCCGACAGCGGTAGGTAAGTATACTACCACTAACCCTAACCCCTACCCTAACTCTGGCATGCCGACTACATATATATATATATATATATACTGTATATTAAATGTTTTTCCCAGGCCCTGATGAGTCGGCTCCAGCCTCCAGTGCTCATTGGGGCAGGATCTGACTCACAGATGCACTTCTCGGTGGCTGGCCCCTCCCCAGGGACCACCCACCTCACTAAAAGAGCCGCCTGTCACTCATCCTCCTCTCACCCAATCAACCTCTCACTCTTTGGCTTCCGGAATCAAAGTGGCTGCAGGAGAGCTATGCTGTGGTTGTCAGGGTATTCTGCTCTGCATAGGGCTTTTCTCGGGGATTGGACTTTACAGGAGACCCAGGATTGGACACAGGAGGCCAGGGGGCCCCAGAACTGGTGCTGCTATCTCTGATACTGATGTTTCACAGTTTCAGGTTGGTCATTGTCTCTACTTGCTGGATGTATCAGGACCAGCACATGGTGTAAGAAAAGTAGTAATCTGATGACAGGGGTTGAGGAGTCTGAGCAGTATGAGAAGGTGAATGAGGTAAGGCAGTGTCATATGTCTAGCTTCCTAGTTGTGGAACAACACACTTTGAAAAGCACTTGTCAGGGCATGGTTCCATTGCAGCTGGAGAGACACAGGGTGCCTTAACTGGGTATCCTAAATCTGGGGAAGACAATGTGTGGCACTCCAGCTGCTGTGGAACTGCACATCTAAGCATGCCAGATTTAGGTTGTTCTAGCAGCACAAGGTTGCGTGGCATGCTGAAATGTGTAATTCCACTGCAGCTGATGTGCCAAATTTTGCCTCCACCTGTCCTAAATCACACCCTGCTGCAGTCTGTATGTGATCTGCCAGGTGTTTTGATTGGTGTAAGCTAGAGTTGCTATACATTCTGTAATGTGGTGCACGTTGACTGCGTCGGCAGGATCCGTAATGTGTCCCGGATTTTTATTTTTGAAATATAGCACAAATTAGGTACCCTCCAACTGTGCCACTTTGGTTGGTACAGTACCGTTTACAACCGATCTGTACCGGCAAAATGGGCTGCAGTGACTTGTACCCAGAATGGCACTGTTGGTGCTGGCCCAGCAAAGCCCTCCCTCCATACTCAACTTCCAGTCCTCCAGCATCTCCTGGTACCCCTCTATTCCTTTATTGAACATTGACTTTATAGCCACTACATGTTGATGACATTGGCTTTATTACTTCCAGACCATGTGATCACCTGCATGAAAAGTGACTACCGACTCAAGATGCTGCCTGTCCAGGAAGGATCAATTTCTTAAGAGGTTCCCTGTTGCAAATAAATCATATAGGTAAGATATACTGTACATTCTCGCTTTGTTTATTCACTGGTGAGAGGGACTGGGGGCATGCCCATCCACTCCCCCATGATGAGAACGGGGGGATAATGGCTCATAAGCATAGCATTTCACACAAAGCCACACCCCTTTTCACAAGACCACGCCTCCTTTTCGGGCGAATGCCTAGGGCACGCGCACATAGAGCCACTTTAGGAACATTTTCCAGGGCCACCTTAAATTCCCAATTGGCCCATTGTCACAATTCCTAGATGCAAATACTACTAAATATTTACAATTATCTGAGCTTAATAAATTAATAACAATGGAAGAGTATTTACAATATAGAAAAAAATATATATTTAAAAGAAATAACAGGAAAATTAGTGTGACAATAGCATATTTCATAACACGGAATCTAGCCCACAAACATATTATACTGTAAATTTCTCCTGCACCCAACAAAATTGCAGTCAATTCTTATATAAGGTCTAATTCTGAGTCACATGCAACTTTGTATGTGTAAATGATAATGATGATGGCTGCTGCGAGTATGGAAAAAGTGGGCAGGAGAGATCACATCAATGCATGTGTATTAGGACATGTGTATACTCAAATTAGCATTCCATTTGCAATCCATTTGTATTTAGAATGCGGCCACATTTGGACCTGCGTGAGACTAAGAATCAGACACATAGGGCCTGATTCAGAGCCGGTCGCTATTTGCGGTCGTTCGTTCAACAAAAAGGGGTGGCTATTCAAATGAACCGTTCGCTCTTTGCGGTCTGTTGACGCCTCTATGTCTGAACGAGAGAACAAAACTTGCGGTTGTAATTTTGAAAAAGACGCCCCCTGGATGAACATCATCATTCCTGGACAAAAGTCCAGGAATGATGATGTTCGTCCATGTAAGATGACGTTTTGCCTCTTTCTGAGTTCCGTTTTTTTGGAGGGAAAAATCCGAACTCCACGTGCAAACTCGAACCTATCCGAGCCTGCACATCCCTAAAAATAACCCAGTGACGTGGTCAATGACGCTGCTGTTTTAATTATGCACACCCATAAAACACCCGTTTTGACCTTTAAGCACGCCTGCGTTCTGATTTCCACTCCCCGTTTTCAAGCACCATCCCCTGTTACCACCCACATACGCCTCCTCCTGTCACTCATATTAGCAGACATTCGCTATTTAGCTAACAAACGATTTTCGGCCGCACTGACTGGTTCGCGCATGCGTATAACGATCCGTATGCATGCGCAGTTGGGCAAACATCGCTCGGAGCGAACGAGCGGCCGCTTACGAGCGGCTCTGAATCAGACCCATAGTGTATTATGAAATCTCAGCAGGATTAAAACCCTTAGTGTGGTTTTTGTTGCAAAATCTAGATCATTTTACAGCTGATCACTGTGTAAACTAAATACATTTCGAAATGGTGAAGCAGCGTTGATTTTATTTAGCTGCAAATTAATTCTTCATTGTTGCTCTCTTTTAATTATTCAGTGACCTAGCAATAATGCAGAATATAAGATATGTTTGCGCTGGGCAAGGAAATTACTCGGCTGCTACAAAAGCTCCGTCTAACCACAGGGCAAGCTCAGCTTGAAACTAAGCACACTTTTATGTGAACACAATTGCAAATATAGAAATAACAGACTGAATTGTCACATGTCTTGACTCCCTAATTAATCACAGAGAGGATGCTACGAAAGTCACCATCTCATAATAATTACCACTCTTTTTAGAAGAAACTCAGCAGGATCTTAAGCTGGAAATTTGTTCCAGAAGGCAGTATTTTACTAGATAATGTGGTATTTAATTACAGTGTATGGCCAACTGGTTAAAATAAATTAATTTAGTTTTTTTTCCCTACGCAACCTGTCTTGTGAGGGCCAAGAAGTTATCACATTGTGATATTAATGCTTATTCATCATTTGCTTATTCATGGTTTGCCTTCAAGTAATGGGTTAAATTGCACGCAGTATAAAAATCAATCATAGAGTAATGAGCTGTCCTCTTATTAAGCTTTGTTTGATGTGAATTGCCAATGTTTTGTGGTAATAAACAATTTTTTACTATTACTAAAATGCAATGACACATTGCAATTTACTGCAGTGGTGCCAAACCATAAAACAATTCCCTATTGGTACTGGAAACTTAATTTCACTATTTACTGTTTGCTAATTTTGCCTAATGAAACTATCCATCTACTGTAGAGAGATTATTATTTCTAATATGAGTGTTGTGGCCACTTATAGTAATTCTAACATTGTCATTCAATCCGTAAAACAGTGCATGAGGGATCTGATCGACTCTGGTCAATGGGTTGGGTACAGGGCCGCCGCCGGTATACAGAAGTTGATATAGTGACTGTTGACATCATCACTGCTGACCTCCAAACCAAATAGCCGGCCAACATATTTCTGCCTTTGCAATGAAGGAAGATCTGCAGTAAATAAAAAAGACAATTATAGCTATTTTCTCAGTGCAGTGTTGGTGGTAGGGGATGCCGTCAGAATGCCGACCACTGGGATTCCGGCGGTCAGAATGCCGATGACAGAATCCCAACACCTGTCAGAATACCGGTGCAGGAATCCCTACTGCCGAAATCCCAAAGGTAAGTAGTTAGGGGGAGGGTTATGGTAAGGATGTAGGGTTAGGCACTAGGGGGAGGGTTAGGGTTAGGCTGCGGGGGAGGAGGTTAGGTTTAGGCTGTGGAGAGGGAGTGTTAGGTTTAGGTTTAGGCACTAAGGGGCAGGTTAGGTTTAGGTACTGGGAAGGGAGGGTGAGTGGTAGGGTTAGGGGTTAGGGCTTGCATATCTGGGGGTGTCGGCTTTCTAACCTGGTCGGAATGCCGGCGTCAGGATTCTGAATGCCCGGATCCCGAGTGCCGGCATCCCATACCCAACCCAGAATCTCTGTACCATTGGAGCCCCCATTCCATCAGTGCCTTGGTTTAGAGTTTCCAGTTTAGTGCTGGAAACTCTAAACCAAGGCTTAATGTTGCATTCGGTCCCAGGGGTTATCCAATAAGAGTAGTATTAACAAAAAGATAGCAGTGTTTTGAGCATACTGGTCTGAGATATCATTAAAATATAAATTTTAATTAATTGATTAAAATATTCTGTGTATAAACGGTGAAGTATTTAAAATCAACTACTTTAGTAAGTAGAAGGAATCTTTATTTAGTCCTCTATTGTTTCAATTCATTTGGCGGGATGGACTTGGCTGCTCTGCTGGCCAGGTTGTCTGAAGCTATAGAAGGTTATTTAAGAGGAGTATAAACACAATAATGTAAGATGGTAAATGCAAATGATTAACAGTGTACAGAATACACACAAATATAAAGCCCTGACTAAACTGCCTAACAGAATCTAAACTACCTAAGACTTACTGTATAATAACTAGTCTAAACTGCCTAACTGAAGCAAAAGTACACTAAGGGATGTGAACTAATCACTACCTAGTCTAAACTGCCTGACATAAGATAAACTTGTCTAATTTATAATTACCTAGTCCAAACTGCCTAAAACTCAGCTAAACTATTCTGAATACATATATGGGATGCTGTGAGCATCCCGTCAAGCAGGATGCCATCTGCTGGAACCCCGGCATCGGAATCCTGAATGCAGAGACAACACCAGCCCTGAATTCCCGATATGCCAACGTCGGGATCCTGGCAGATGGCATCCTGATCGTAAGGACACCACGGAAAGGTGAGTATCAGCCACAGGGGGTGGGGGTGGCACTTAGTTTTAGGTGCCCCACTTGGTGTTAGCATTAAGCTTTGCGAGGGGGGAGGTTAGGGTTAGGCTCTGGGCAGGCACCCCCTGGGGGATTTAGGGTTAGGCACTAAGGGGCAGGGTTACATTTAGGCACTAAGGGTGGAGGGTAAGGTTTAGTCACTTACCAGGGGTGTTAGGGTTAGGGTGCAGGGTAGGGAGTGTTAGTAGAAGGGTACAGGAAAGGAGGGTTAGGGGGTAAATAGGACAGGGGAACAGTACTCACCATTCCCCTGTCAGGATTTGAACCTTCGGGATGCCGCTGTCAGTGTACTGACAGCCGGCACCCTGTCCATCTGTATTTCATACCAATTCCATATATATATATATATATATATATATAATAAGCAGGCACTCACCAAATATTGTAGCTTATGGTTACATTTATAATCATTTCATACTGTATAGCAGGAAGGCATAGTACAGACCAAATTCCAACCTTTGTCAAGCCGTCCACCATCAAAATAATCCATATACATGTGAAAATCCAGCTCTACCAGGTCACAGATGTCTGTTTCATTTTGGTGTGCTGAGTTGACTCATCAACCACACCCCTAGTGGGTCTCTAGGAAAAGGTCAGTTTTTTGTGGCAGCAGCATTTGGAGGAGAAACTGAAGCAGGAGATATATCGTTATGTCATGTGCAATTTGAGCTGAGTTGTTGCAAAGAGCTGTTTGCATCTGTGTTAGTTGGAAAGAAAGACATAACTTAGGACTTAAAGCTAGGCATGGTTGCCAAATGTAGTGATCCAATTGAAATATGTTGACACTCCTTTGGTAATGGCAAAGCAAATAAAGAAGTTGATCTACAAGTCGAAAATACTTAGTGGAATCACTTTGTTGTATCTCCTCCTTTAGTTTCTCTAACAATAAAATGTATATAATTATTAAGGGAATCACCTGACTCAAGCTGGCAGTGTCTGAACTCACTTCACTAGTTACTACTTCAAATAGTTTCAGTAGCTTGCATAAAACAGAGAGTATTCTCCAGTGTGCTGGACTAAGGTACATTCCATCTCCTCTCCCTATGTCATGGCTTATTGTGTACTGTAGGTTTGGGTGGCTTGTTATGGTTCCTCCATTTGCTGAAGCATAAAGGGTGGAATTCCATCTGATCACTACCTCTTGCTTCTATTGGTGGCATGGCAAATTGAACTGTTCTTGTAGTTGCTGTAATCTACAGTATATGAAATTGGATGCAGAGCTAATGCTAGCATAGCTGTCATGGCTTCAGTGATCCGCTGTGCAACTGCTTTTATGTTTGCTTCCTCTTGCAAAGGATTGTTTCACAGTCAATTGTTGTTTAAATCTAGTCTTCTTTGTCCCCTTCTGGGATGAATATTCACCCCCAGCAGCAGCAGCCTTAGCATTCAAGGATTCTTCTGGGGAATCCTGGATAGGGGAGGAGTCAGTTAACCTTTGCAAATTGGATGCAGGAGGACTACCTCTGATCACTAAAGAGAAGATTGATGATGAAGGTGTTGGTGGTGGAGATTGCATGAGCTTGAATCTAGCTGAGAGCTGGGTGCTAGCTGATGCTAGACTGTTTATTTTTTTATCTGATTTTTTAGCATTTAAAAAATTAGCATGAACTCACTCCAAATGTTGTAACAGGGAAGAGGTTCCTAGATGGTTAAAGTCCCTACCTCTACTGACTTTCACTTTAAAATGCTACAGATGGCTTGACAATTGTTTTCAGGATTTGGCTAAAAATAATTCCATGCTTTAGAGGTGGATTTTTTGGTCTTATGCCATGGCATGACAATGTCCTTTTTCTTATCATGGGTAAGAACTGCTGCCACTGGTTCTTGAGTTATGAAAACAACATCTTCATTATAAACATCCTCATTAACAGCATCAGCTACACAAATATCCCCCTCATCCTGTTGCACTTCAAGTAGCATCCTCAATTTCTAAGTCACCATCTTTACTTGTACTGCTCATCCCCACATTTTCAGAGGGTGCAGAAATGGTGGAAGAAGGCTTTTCTATGAGTACAGGATCAGAAATGTCATACTCACATATAGCACTCATAGACACCCTTATATTCTCCTGAGGGATTTGTGACATTTCTGAACACACAGTTTGTTCTTTAACCTTAGTGTTTTTTTGCACTGATTTGCCTGTTTTACTTTTGACACCTCTTCTAGACTCTGAGAAGTTGTTGCAGCATCATGTGAGGTTACAGAAGAATATTCTTGATTAACAGCAGTTCTAGAACTACCACTCGCAAATAAAGGACAAAACCTGAGCCTTTCCTTGCCACTGCGTGTGGTGTATGGCAGTTTTAGTAGATGTGAAAGTGAAAATGTGTCCTTATATTTCTTTGCTGCCATCATGCTAAAAAGCCCCTCTTGGCTCACTAGGTCGCGTGAGACTCTGCTAGCATCGGGCATTTAGTTTGCATCTTTCCTTGCAGAAAGTGTGTCTAAGTAGTAATGTGATGTGACTAGGATGCACCAGCAAACTATGTTGATTAATTTGTTATGCAACACATATATCTTGTTGTACCTGAGTCTGTCCAGCAAAAAAGAGACATCCAACACTGGTAGACTAGCAGAAGACCTGGTGGCTCACTCACATCAAGAAAGTTGCATTGTTTTGTGGATTGAGGCTAGATGTATGAGGACACATCTATACTAGCATCCTGTTGTCAGGCTGCTGTTGCAGTACTAGTACTTAGTTCCTGCTCCTTCTCTTCTATCGACTGCTCATGATCCATATCAATTCACAGTGCTTCTAGTAATGGTGGCATGGCACCTACTGAAGGTAATTGTTTACCACAGTGCCATGCCTGAAAATACAAAAGTTTTAGAACAAAATCTTTTTTTTTTAACAAATGACACCAGTTCACACTGTGACTCACAGCACTCATAATAACAGTGGCATGGCACCTACTAAATGTTATTTACAGCACAATACCTGTCCTGAACAACACACATGACTTATTACACATTGCTGTGGCTCACTGCACTTATAGTAATGGTGGCTCACTGGCACCTATCGAATGTTTTTATTTGATAGTTTTATTTTAGTTTTTTAACAGGGTGCCTGCACTGAACACAGTGCCTCACAGTCTTGCACCCCACTGCCCTTCACAGTCTGACACAGCAGTGCTTGCACCCCACAGCCCTTCACTGACAGTCTTTCTTAGTGCTGCACCCCATAACCCTTCACAGTCTGACACAGCAACAGCAGGGTGTGATATGGTTCAATTCCTGACAGCAGCTGCCCGACAAAGGAGGAAATCCCGATCATCCTAAAGGTAAGTATTTACTAACCCAACCCCCCTAACACTAACCCTCCTTAGGGGTGCCTAACCCCCCTTGTGCCTAACCCTAACCCCCCCTCTAAGTGCCTAAACCTAACCCCTCCTTCCCCGCTGCCTAAACCTAAGTCCCCCAGGGGGTGCCTAATCCTAACCTCCCCCCGGGGTCCCTAACCTTAACCCTCCCTCCCCCTAGTCTAACCCTAACCTCCCAGTGGGGTGCCTAACCCTAAGTCCCCCCCGGGAGCCCTAAACCTAACCCTCCCCCCCACGGCTGTCCGCTTTGGCACCCAGCAACCGCTCGATCGGGATGCCGGGCGCCGGTCTCCCAACATCGGGTAAATTACAGGCGTCTACATTTAGACGCCTGTAATTCGGCCCAAGTTGGGATAAAGCAGTCTGGAAGCCGGCAGTCGGCATTTAGACCGTTGGGTTCCAGACTACATCCCCAACAGCAGTAGAGCCAATAGTAGTGCTTGCACTCCACAGTCCTACACTGACATATTCTACTTAGTGCTGCAGCCCACATCCGACCCTAACCCTCTGGCTTCCTGTGTGAAATGAAGCCTGTGATCATGTAGGAGGGACTTTCATTGAATCTAAAACAGGTGATATCCGCTGCCAGAAAGATGATGTTTTGCCTCATTTTGGATTCCGAGTTTGATGGGAAAAACTGAGCCCGGGCTACAAAGTACTCAGATATGCAAAATTTGGGTGGGTGTGGTTTTCAGGAAACCAAACCCACTCATCTCTAGTCTATTCACTTGTGCTGTCATTTAGAGAGGAGGGGGCCTGGACAAGGACCCCATCTCTCTTAATACACCACTGGATACAAAGGAAGTACTAGGGAAATACATATTGGGCTAACTGATGGCTAATCCAATCAAGCTGTGAACCCATCCTGAAACCCATACTAATCAGGCTTGTCAGAGCGAAGTGTGACATGCTAAGGGCACTAAAACCTGACTCTACCTCTATGTGCTCCTTTCCTTTCATCACACGGACATATCTATCTCTATCTAACTTTTAGTGGGCATTTTAGTTAGGTTAATCCCTTGATCATCTCAGTCCAAGTGGGATTAAAAATAAAAAGGAGATCTCTATCCAGGTAGCAGAACCTGCACTGATAGGTTCAAATTTCTGCAGAGTCTATATAGAGGGAGATATATCAAATCTTGGAGAGATAAATGAGAGTGAAATAAAATACAAACCAATCAGTTTCTGTCATTTTATAGGCTGTGCTAGAGAAAAATTACAGTTAGAAGCTGATTCATTGGTTCTTTTTTTAATCTTTCCCCACTTTATCTCTTCCAAGAAATGATAAATCTCCCCCACAGTCTAAGTTTACCCACTGAGATCATGGTTCAAGTGTAGCTGAGCAGCTGGGATTGCAGGCACTCTCATCAGATTACACAATGTCCTGTACTATCTACAGTATGTTTCAGACTATAGAAAAGAAAATCATTACATCAGTTTTGAATGAGGTGGTTTGTGGTAAATGTTTCATGTTTTTTCATTCCCATAGATATAGTGAGTATATTTTTAAAACCCTAATATCTGTAAATTTTGTTATGCAGATTATACCTTCTTTCATATTTCTTAACATTGAGATACTTAACTATCTGTTTGGTAGATTTATTTAAGTTACTGCAAGATGATATCACATTTTCAAGAAGAACATATGGGGCAAAACTTAATAGGGTCTGAGTATTGAAAATGCGCGAGTATAACGCTATACTCGCAGATTTTTAGAACTCATCCTATGTAATAGGGTTGCGAAAACATGCAAACTCGCATGTTTCTCACACCACCGCAACTCGCAATGGCAAAACGCGCATCCAAATGTTTTGCCATTGTGAGGATACAACCTGGGCAATGTAATAGGGTGTTTAACTCACACACTCTTACTAACTTAAAACTCTTAAAAAAGCAAACCTGTCTCATGCTAGCGAGTATAGCCTGAGCAGATCTGAGTTACATAGAAACATGCACAGATCCATGCATACTTCTGTGTTTTAAAAATATTAGTAAAATGTAAAAAAATTAAAAAAAGAGGTTCCCCCCTAAAAGCACAACCCGCATCAGGCATCTTTGAGTTAGTCCTGGTTGTGAAAGTACAGGGGTGAAAATTTAGGGGTCCCCTGTAATTTCATCATCCATCACCAGGCTCAGCGAGACAGTCCTGTTTGTGGAAATACTGAGGACAAAATAAGTAGAGGTCACCTGTATTTTCCACAACTAGCACCAGACTCTGTCTCAACCTGACCCTTGAGGTTCCCTGTCAGAGGACTGGGAATTGGGGTGACTAGGTGGGGAGGCAGTAGCAGATGAGGAGGAAGTATGTATGACTTCCTCACCAGCTAATTCCGGGTGGTGACGAGAACTGACAAGAGGCGCGGAGTCTAACTCCTTGGTGGTTTTCACCAGTGACCCCTCTAATTGGTATATGGGTTTTGCTGCGCCCAATGAACAGGTTGCAACCCCCTGATCAGGGACCCTGAATTAGCAACTGACAAGGAGGTAAGAAAGAAAACTGAGTGGCTGGAGATTATCAGTGGAGAATATTGGTAATCACAGATGTTAGTCACTGAAGTATATTGGTAGGGACCTATGTAGAATATCACTGGACAGTATCGGTAGTGACCGATGTTGAATATCACTTAAGAATATTGGTAGTGACTGATGTTGAACATCACTGAAGAATATCAGTAGTGACTGATGTTGAATAACACTGAAGAATATCGGTAGTGATTGATGTTCAATATCACTGAAGAATATCAGTTGTGACTGATGTTGAATATAACTGAAGAATATTGGTAGTGACTGATGTTGATTATCACTGAAGAATATTGGTAGTGACCAATGCTGAATATCACTGGAGAATATCAGTAGTGACTGATGTTAAATATCACTGGAGAATATTAGTAGTAAATTATGTTAATTAACACTGGAGAATATCACAGAGACTGGTGAAGCACACTGAGGATACAATAGTGTGGAGCCGGAAACAGTGATGCGAAGCTAGCAGCTACTGGAGAAGAGAAGTAGTGCAGGCGACTTCCTGTTTCCTTGAGTACTGCTTTATGCCCTAGGTAGTTGTCCACTGGAGGAGAGAGACAGCTGAGAGATGACAATGCTACCATTGGTGAAGGGTCTGGTCAGGTGAGACAGACAATATGGTTGTGCCCATGACCACCGCCACGGAAATTCCGATATTGAGGATTGCGTGGAAGTCAACAGGGCCCCAGGAATTATACTCAGTGCGTCACCTGCCACCACACCTGGCATCTGACTGCGCGGCTAGTCAGGGAAAGCCGGCGCCGTGGCGAGTAACAGCCAATCCCAGTGATTGTAACTTGGATAGGCAAAAACTTGACTTCCAGAATGTTCAGCCAAGAGTTTTTGTTTTATAGACTCTCTTTTGAGCTCTGCTACAAATTTCAAGCATTCATGTGGAAGGAAGAGTGGCACAGATTTTAACACAATCATTCCTGTATATTACTACACATCAAAGATAAATGGTAGCAGATGTCAACTAATCAGATCTACTGTATGACATCCTAGCCGATCAGATAGTTTTCTCTTTAATATTAGCCCTAATTGACAATGGGAACCAAGAATTTCATTCTGCATGATATTTTGGTCACAAAGTAGTTCTAATCTTTGAAATATATTAACAGTTATTCACTTTCCCTAGGCATGTGTTCCATTAAAAATAATAAATAAAAAAATCCGAAGTCAAAATATGTTATGATGTGCCTAGTTATAAATACTACCTATTTACCCTTTCAAATAAAAATAATGTATTATGTCACAATTGTTTATATAGGTAGAAAATAATGTAAGCTAACTGTCACCCCTAACAACAATTTGGCATATATGCTAATGCACTACAGTAGCCAGAAATGAAGGTTGTGGCAGCTTTAAACAATACTAGTTGATATAAAATCTGATATGTTATCTGATTAATGTCAATCCATGCCGCAATTATTAGACAATCTCCAAATCCAAAAATACAATTCCCATAGAAAACATTTCATTGTCAGTTTTCTTTCCCTGAAAAATAAACATGGCTAATTCTCATGATATCATGTGGTATTTGTTAGAGAAAGACAATCCCAGCATACGTTTCTTATATTCAGTTTTTTGTTATATTTTCACTCGAAAGGTCACTTCCCATCTCCCTTCACTGTGATCACCTAGTATGATAATACAAATACAACACAGAAATGGCAAATATTTAGTACTAACGCTAGGACTTTGTGTCTGTGAACACAATTTCCTTTCACAGGATGGCACAGCAAACAATTCATAGCTTTTGACTACCAGGTAAGAAAAGCTTAAAGGTTAATGGGGCATGTATACAGTAGGGTATTATCCACTTCCTCAGCTAGTCAACAAGTATTTTATTGATCTGCCTAGACTTGCTTGCTTGCTCATCTCAGAGTATAGAATTTATTTACTTTTTATAGCAATGTTCTACACCAATAAGAAAGTCAACAAATAAAACACAGATGCAATTGTGTTGTAGAAAAACATCATAGAAGTAGTGCTGCAGAATTTAACTGTGTCTGAGTTTGAACATAAAAAAGATACAGTATTACATTACTGGATTTGATGAAAAAACCCTGCTATAAAGCTGTTTGAAAAAAAAACTGTTGTTAGGTTGTATTGATGACAAATCCCTAGATTCTTTGTAAATTGTCTTTCAATACTGGTCAAATCTCCTGCAATTGTGTAGGTCATACAAAACACATGTACCTGTAACAAACACCAAACTTTGCTGAGTGTTGCTTGTAGTACTGTACTAAACATGTGGAGTTCTTTTGAATCATTTTAAAAATACTAGGTTGCAGTGAGGACCACAGTTTACACTAAAAGATACATGCTGATGGTAATAAATAATTAAAATATGAATTTAGTTTTAAATTAATGCATTTTCAAAAGTTAAGAAGGGCACTAGGGTGTCTTATCCAATTAATTTTTTTTTAATTGTGTGATTTTTTTAACTTTTTGTTATAATGGCCACATTGTAATTAATCACACTATATTTGGCTTTTGTGAATGTGTATCTAAATTCATTCCATCCTTGCTTACTTCACATGATGACCTCTCCTCGATGAAACACGTAGGGTAACTTTTCCATTTTCATTTTTGACTGCTGTCCTGATTTAGCTTCTTGGGTATGAAGGATACCCACTGAAGAAACTGGACCCTTTCAGAGTGGATTCTCGCCATCACTGTCCATGTATATCTCCAGCTCGTTCTGGAAACTCCAGATAAGCTGATGTTTTCTTAATATATTGTGAGCATTTTAGTGTTGAACTGTTTTTTAAGGTTTCATATACAGTACAACACTACAACACTAGATTGACCTTTATTGGACCTGTTATTTTCACCCACTTTTGAGTGAGTTCGGCCCGCCGTAAAGTGAGGATGTGGCCGCAATCTTTTTTTTGTTGCCGCACTCAGTATTTTTTTTATGGCATCCTGAGGCCATGGGGGAAATTCAATTAGGTGAGGGTCTTGCACAACTACAACTCTCCAAAATCAACTAACACACACAAACGGGATTGTGTTAAATTCTTGGTAGAGAGATTGGATTGGCCATCATATATCATAGGAGAGTGCACCCTCTAATTTAAATGAGAATTCAAAAACATCAAGCTATTCTACCTCCGCCATGCAAAACACACGATTTAAGCTATAACAGACAACTATGCAGGTCACACAATTTAAACTATAACAGACCACAGGCTGAATGATGGTCGCTAAATAAAAAATATGATGTGAGCAAATCACTTTAGTCCTGTAACAACAACATAATTCATTCTGGTGACTGCTTTTTACAACAGTGGTAGAATAAAGAGATAACACTGAATGGCATAGTTAAATAAAAACATAACTTAATATGGAAAACCAATAATGTTATTAAATGCAGAAATCTAATGTATAACTATTAATATATAACATTGTATATCATATTGATGTATGGCTCAGTAGTAATTTATAGAAACACACACTGTGATTATTCAATATTCCCCTCAATCATACACCATTACTAATTGCTAAGTTCAGAGACGAAAGCAATACAGTGGCAGGCATCCAATGACTGCTCCATTAATGGCCATTGAGTTGTATCTGTTGAATTGCAAACAAAATAATTGTTGGATATTTACTGTATTAATTGTTACCATTGTATAGAATCAGTAAGCGTCTATTAGGGCAGAATGATAACAGCTGTGAGGGTGCCATAACATTTAAATACACATTCCTGATATTCCTGAATGCCAAATATACAGCATGGTGTCCTCTTACTAGGCTGCTACATAGGCGATCACAGCAAAAACCTATTTGTTCTTACTCAAAGCAATATGAACTCAAAAAGTGTTGTTATTGCTGTACATCAGTGAGCTAACAGGGCTTTACCCAGCAAACTCAATGTACTGTAAGTGCTTTATCTGTAATAAACTTCCTATCAATTACCTCCTTTGCATAGGTTTCCACCTCTTAAACTAAATTAAAGTAATGACACAAACACAGGGGTTGTTGTTTCCAATTGTCAGATTTATTTTAAACAAAATAAAATCTTCTAGTATTTTACAGATCCATGATAATTGTTCATATGGTGACGGACCAAGAATGGATGACCAACAATATAACAAAAATCATGACAACCATGAAACATTGGTGTTCTACAAAATCAACTAACACACACAGACAGGATTGTGTTATATTCCTGGTAGAGACATTACTGGCCATCATAAATCATAGGAGAGTGCACCCACTAATTTAAATAACAATTCAAAAACAAGCAGCCAATCTACCGCCACCATGCAAAACACAAAACAAAGCAACAAGAAACAAAAACCAGGGGGTGGAGAGGGAGCGATTTCCAGAAGAAAAGAGGGGAAGCTGCAACAAACAATTGCTTGTAAATAACAACAAATGCACCCCCTTCACACAAATGTTTAATAACCCATCAATCAAAATCTGACACTACTGTACAAATTAAAGTAGCATGCACAACTTCTTATAAGGTTGAGGGATAGGAACTATCCTTGGACCCACCTACGACCCACCTAGGTGGTTAATAATGCTCAGCCAGAGTTACCTGATTTGCAATTCTATTATCTATGAATGAATGGGACAGAAAAATCACTGAGAGTGAGGAGTAAAGCAAAGACAAGGGGGGGGGCGAGGAAAGAAAAATACTGTAAGGAGATTGCCATTGTTATTTGAACAAACTCAGTGATTGGAAAAAAGAGAAGGATTATAATGAATTAGAAAGAGAGGAAACAAAAACTAAATAGCAGTAAAGCTGAAAGACGATAAGAAAGGGAAGTAACAGTTAAAACTTAGAGGAAGTGTTTAGGTAAGGATCAATAAGAATAAATATATCTCTGGTGCTTAGGTGGATATTAATCCTAGGTAAGGGTCTGGGGTGGTGTAATTGTAATATGAGCATTATGAATAGACAGTACCTTACTTAATTAGAAGAACACAAAGAAGAGCAAAAAAGAAGGGCTCGTTGCTGGGACACGGTTTAAATTTTCGCTATACTCCACATTTTGGACATATATGCAGTCCTACTTTGACACATATCATACAATTTAGCTCAACATAGTGGTATTTATTAATTTTATACATATTTATTAAAGGTTATATTTTACACTTGTCAACTCTATGTGAATATCTACTTTAAGAGTGCCCCAGCAACGAGCCCTTCTTTTTTTCTCTTCTTTGTGTTCTGTGTTACATGTGGGCTCTGGGAGCACCACCAACAATTTTTGATGAGGTATAATTATTGGATGTAATATTGTTGATATCTAATTATTAAGTATCTGCTTGGTTCTGTGCGGCATCCTCCTCTTTCTGGTTCCAACCTTAATTAATAGGAGAGCTGTATAAGTGGATCTGTTCAATGTGTTATCACAACCTTCCCATAAACCAAGATTCAAACCTGATTGCTTATTATCTATGTGATGTGAATAACCAATAGGATTAATAAAAATTATGTAACCCTCCCTTTTAACCTCTATGGATACTGTGCCTCCACCTAGACCTTACTCTGTCACCTTGATATTTATGAGCTGGTCTTGGTACACCCAATAAATTGAATGCCTGGTGAGCCCAGTTAGTGTAATGTAATATTGTATAGACTAAGCATGAATTACTGTATAATCATTCTATAACATACATTTACAATAACAAACCGTGTATTGTTGTTTTACAGGAATTAGATGTCTCCACTACTCCTTCAGGTAAGTACCACTCACACACACACTTGCAGTTTAGCTTCTTATATTTTTTTTTCAAAGAAAAGAGGGGTGTAACTAAGGCAATGACAATTCATGCATTTACTTTTGTAAATATACACAGTAATGCACATATGGTACATAACATGCACAATACAAATACATTACATACTGTATATTGATGTCAGTCAACACTTTAAAGTCCTTAGATGTTGGGTTGAGAAAGGCACAATGTGGATGTCCTTGTAGTATGAAGAATGTAATATCCTTCTTTAATTTAATAGTTCTATTCCTCCTGAAGAGATATAATTACAGAAGCTTCTCCTGGTTATGATATAAGATATTTATTCATATGAGGATATCCAGAATAAATATTGGCTCCCAATTATCATTCAGAAGTACCGCTCTGTTAGCTCTTAGTTTACTTGCTTTGCAGTAGGTTGGAGCCATTCATACGTTTATATATATTTTTTCTAACACTTGCTTACATAGTGCTCTACATAAATGTCTCATAGAAGTCAAAGCCAGAGCAATAATGCTGTATATAATATAAGGGGCTGAAATCCTCCCAAAGAAAGCTGCTCCATGAACCTGAATAAGTTGCAGTTTGCTCCTAGAGTAATATTAATATTTGATATTGTTTTGTAAGAGAACCTGCCTGTTTTGGGTACATCATGAAAAATGAATATCATTTACAATACTGATTTTACATGAAAAGATATGAGAGCTGCCATCTATGAAGGAATATCAAACAGCCATTCAGCATTACCTGCATACAATGTCAGATTTTCAAACAATAAATGACTGCCCAGGGCAATAGAAGGGTCCTGCGTTTAGCGCCATCTACCCTGGGAGCCTGCCGCCTAACTTTTATTTGTCACCAGAGGAGCTGACCTGGGACTGAGGTGCTGTGTGTGTGTGTCGGGAGTTGCTGAGAATAGATCTCACCACCCCCACAAATCACTCAAGCAGCTCTTACTATGATATCATTGGAGCTAGGGATCAGAATGCTGCATTTTTAGTACACAATGATGTGAATGGTGTGTACATAATGCTTCATCAGTGGAGTCAGCTACTTTCTACACAAATATATTCCCATGTGGAGTTGTTGGATTGACAAATGTTCTCCTCCACTGGACACCATGTAAATGAGGGAATGGTTTAGAGCAAGAGCTAGGTAGACATATGTCACATTTCCTCCACTCATATCTATATACAGGGTATGCAGAAATGGGAGCAAGTGTGGTGGTCATGTGTTATGAGATTAGCCCATGGTTGGAAGCACAGATGGTGTAATGGTTAGCATTACTGCCTCACAGCACTCCCACTACGTCCCTAACTGTGTGAAGTTTGTATATTCTCCCTGTGCTTGCGTGGGTTTCCTCCGGGTGCTCCGGTTTCCTCCCACACTCCAAAAATATACTGGTAGGTTGATTGGCACCCAACAAAAATTAACACTAGTGTGTATGTGTGTGTACATGTGTTAGATAATATACATTGTAATCCCCACTGGGACAGGGACTGATACATATGGCCAAATATTCACTGCGGAATATGTGTGCATGATATAAATAACTGGTAATAATTAATAAATAATTAATAATAACAATGCAGGGTGTGTGTGACTGTGTGGGAGTTTAGGTGGTGATATGACAAGGTGAGGGGGATGGGGTTGGGACATAAAGTGTTAAAAGGGAATGTTGGGGGGGAGACAACATAATTTGTACCAGAACCAGGAAAGATGTGTATGCAGAAGGACCACCCGAGCCTTGGCTACATGTGAAAAGTATATTAAATGCAATGCCATGCCATTTTAAAATGTTATTTATTTATTTTTAAGCTAGACCTACAAGAAAAAAAGAAACAGTGTAGAAGGTTCCTATAAGTAATGCTGGGCATACACTGCCAGATAAAATGTCTGTCAGACCGACAGACATTTTATCTGGCTGCCTGCCAGCCGCAGCTGTCGTCGGCATACACTGTGAGAGAAATCTCAGTGTATAGCCCGACATCCGCGCTCCGCCCCCGGGGGAGGAGACATTGCCCTGTTCCTTCCGTGGGAAGGAACACAGGAAATGTCTGTCTGTCGGCCGCGTCTGTCGGGCATGCTGGACAATCCAGCATGCCCGACCGAGCAATATTTAACCCTCGGTCGCCCGCATACACTCTGCAATTATCGCGGCGATCCGCCGATAATGGGCGGATCGTCCCGATAATTGCAGAGTGTATGGCCAGCATATCATGTAAATAGTTACAAACACAATATTAGTGATAAAAGATGACAAAACATTTAAAATATATGGCTCTGTGGAAATTGTGTGGCACCTTAAAAATAAACCATAATAATACAAATGTTTAAAAATGTTAAACAAACAAACCAAAAATAATGGAATAGATAGATAGATAGAAACTGAAAAAGAAAATTGTTATATAGGGATACTGTTTATTGTTGGGTTAGAGTAAATTTGGAGTAAAGCAATGTAATATTGCTCCTTAGCATAAATAAGGATACACGGCTTACAGTGTGTTCACAATCATAACATTTAATTAATTTTACCAAGCTTGATATATATTTAACAAGAAAATCTGGTTAATTAATACATTGCTTTGCTCTTAGGTCTCTATTCACATCCAATGATGTCACCAGCTTGAACAGCATTGCTGTTAGTTAACAAGTTTAGCAGAAGTCTGTAATCTTGTAACTTTGTGCAATTAATATTTTAATTTTAAAACTGTTGTACAGTATGGTGAAAACACCCTGTCAGTAATTAAATACCTACTTCAGCATTTAATTGTGTGCAGTGGATATTTTTCACCTGTCTAGAGTGAGGTACTACAGATTAAAGCATCTTGAATTCTACTAACTCTTCAATTATCTGATTTGACTTTGAGCTATTTTATTCCCTTTCGATTTCAAGTTTGCTTCCATAGTTCAATATTGACTTCACAGTAAAAAATGAAAGGAAAGGGATTTTTCATAATGAAATCAGCAGTTGCCATTTGACAGCGAGCCAGAGATTTTGGTGTAAATCTTAGAAGAAACTGGGATCCTAGAATGTAATCTTCTGCTGGATACACTAAAACAACAGATATTTATCATTCACCAGCTTGTCTAGATCTCTAGAAATATTGTTTGGTCTATAGTTAGATTTATTTGAATCAACACATGCAACAAAGGACAGCACTTGTGTGTGTATATATATATATATATATATATATATATATATATATATATATATTTAAATATCCAGGCTGGGTATGGAGTGTTTGAGTGTTTAATATTACTGATTATTATGCACATTAGTTGAACATTTTATAAGACCAATGTGATGTTGCAGTCTTACTATAGATGGAGTGCATTTAGAGTAATGTTATGATCTGGTGAATCACAGATCTCACTGCTTTAATTTCACCCACTCTGTACTCTTTGAAAGGTAGGGCTAATGGTGTGATTGAGGCTGGCACTCAATCACACCATTCATCTAAAATAACCAAGGTCTTACTGTATATGCTTTTTAGCTATACTATATTGTACTTTTTATAGTATATAGTACTGTACAAACAAAAACATATAGAGAAACTATCAAAAACGAATTATTAGTTTCTCTATATTTAGAGTGGTATTTGGTAATATAACCACGAGTTTCAAATATCTTTAAGTATATAATAATTAAAATTAGACATTAAAATTGTGACTTTGGGATAGATTTATTAAACCATGGAGAGACATAAAGGAGAGAGAGATAAAGTACTAACCAATCAGCTTCTGACACTTTACAGGCTGTGTTTGAAAAATGACAGGTAGGATTGGTACTTTATCTCTCTCCACTTTATCTCTCTCCAAGCTTTGATAAATCTCCCCCTTTGTCTTGTATGCCACCAACGTTTAAAAAGCAAATTAACTCCTTTTACACTGGTGTGGTGGTGTAGGTCTTCTCAAGCATGCTACTGAAGCTCAGTCCAGTGTCAAACTGGGGCATGAAGGGCCCACCAGGGGTTTACAATGGTAGGGGCATACTGATGGGTGATGGTGAAAAGATGAAGGGGTGTGACCAACTGCTTGAGGGGGTGTGGTCAGCCACTAGAGAGTCAGAAGGAAAGAAGAGCAACTGCCCCAGTCACCTCACCTGTGTGATTTTGGAACAATGAAAGAGGTGTGCGTATCATTTTAAGCAGTGTGAGGCTGCTCTTCAGCCCTTACCCTTCCACATACATGGGCCTTGTTGTGTGCGCTACTGCTAGGTGCACGCAGCTAGACCTTCAATTGAAGAGCAGAGGGCAGTGGGACAAAACTCTGAACTGCCCTTGCAGTGAGGACAGATTCCTGGCTGAATGAACCAGCCTTCTAAAATAAGGTCTACAGTACCTCTCCACCATCATGACAGTTGCAACAATGTCCTGCTATCTCCTACCTGTTCCTGCAGATTTCACTGCCTGACATCTAGCTTTCTTGATCCTAGAATGTTGAGGCCCTGTTTTGAAAAATGGATGGACACATGAAATATGGAAAGGCTTACTTTATGCTTATTGCACAGAATGGTCAGGGAAATGAGAAATTGGAACCATATAGTAGGGGATATACAGTACTTTATAAGGTCCGATGGGGTAGGGACTGATGTGAATGGCCAAATATTCTCTGGACCTCCCCCTGCCACTCTTCACCGATTGTCTACTCTTTGCGCCTCCTCTCCCCCCATACAACTTCAGCTGTATCCTGGGAGTGTGCAGAAGAGAAGTAATGCAAATGCAGTAACGCAGATGATCACCATCAATATCCTGCTAGCCTGATAGAAGCAGCAGACTGCCACACACTACAAGTCTTCTACAGAAATGACATGCAAATAAACACACAAAGAGCATGTGTCCATAAACAAACAGGTGTGATAGCATACATATGTACTGTATTGTTTGTTTTCAGAGAACATTTCATGTGCATACATATCTAGTGTACCGTTGTGCTGGCTCTGGTGACAGATGTGATTCATGTGTGAGCACACTTAGCAACTGTGGGCCTGTTTCAGAGTTGTACTTGTACGCAGGGGTGTATCTATAATGGGTGCAGTGTGTGCAGGACACACAGGCCCCGGGTCCAGGGGGTCCCCATCGCACACCCTGCACCCATATTATTTAAAACTCACCTGTCCATGGTCCTCCGTTGGGTGTCAGCTCGGCACAGAACACCAGAAAATGTCCGCTGCGGCCATTTTTCTGGAGTTTTGCGCAGTAGACCAGAGTCCACTGCTTCTGCGGTGGCCGGTCAGCCGCATCAGTCGGCTGCCGGCCGCTGTGGAGGGAGGAGTGGGACCTGCAAGGGGAATGCACACGGCCCCCTCCTCTCTTAAGACGCCCCTGCTTGTATGCTAATCCTGGTATCACTGGGACTTCTTACGCAGCTATTCATGGAAAATGCGCAAATGTTGAAGCCACTGAGAGATTTATTGAGATGCCCACCTGCAGCTTTGCAAATCCAAAAATCTGCGTAAAATGTTGCAGAATCTGCGCAAAATGTTGCAGCATCAGTCGCAGAACAGTCGATCATCGGCCGTCTGCATAAGCCTATGGTCCCGTAAAATGGGCAACAGAACTAAGATGACAGCAGCAGAGAAACTGCATACAAAGATACAGCTGCGGGATCCAAACATACCTATAAAACAGTTGCAACATGACTGCTTTTTTGTAACCAACCCTCCGTTACTACCAGTTACCACCCACAAATGGCTCATAACTGTTAATCATTCTGCATTTAAATCTTCTCTATGAGCAATATTGCTGAGGCCCTGGGATGCATGCACTGAGTGACTTAAATGCACGTGCTATGATAAAAACATCGTCCAACTGTGTAAATATTGGCATAGCGTAAAACTGAATCAGGCCCTGTGCACATAAAAAAGTCCCATTCATGTCCCTATATATTCCCTCTAGATACACCCATCTTTCCTGTTGGCTTTGTAACATGGCCATAGATTCCTTGATCCACTGTGCAGCCCTCCATCCACTCCTGCTTGGCTGATTGTTCTTAAACCATTCTCCTCACCCGGACGGCGTTTACTCAATCAATGCACTTGCATCCGAGTGGCTGCTGAGGCTTAAATGCATAAATAGGCAGGTTTTTTTTCTGTGCACATACTGAACAGGGGTGCCATCAAAAATGTTGATCCCAGTACAAATAAAACAGACAGAACCCTCACCACCTATTTCCACCTATAGCACCTTTTTCCCAACTCCTTTTTCCTTGTAGCAAAGCAATGAGGAAGGCAAGTCAGATGCTTAGTTGCATAGGGAGAGGATTCAGTAGCAGGAAGAAAGAAGTAATAATGTCCCTGTATAGGTCATTGGTACGGCCTCATCTAGAATACTATATTCAGTTCTGGAGGCCATACAGTATCTCTAGAAGGATACTGTACAAAGAAGGGCAATTAAAATGGTGCATGGCCTACAGCTCAGAACTTACCCGGAAAGACTACAAGATCTCAATATTTATAGTTTGGACCAGAGACGGGAAAGGGTGGACATGATAAAACCCATAATATATTTTAAAGTTTCTAACAACGTGCAGGAGACAGTCTTCAAAAGAAGAGGAGTACTAAAACACGAGGACATGCACTGATACTGGAGGGAGGTAGATTCAAAGGAAATTTGAGGAAAACTTACTGCACAGAAAGAGTAGTGGTTAAGTGGAACAACCTCCCATCAGAGGTGGTAGATGCTAAGACAGTAGATGGGCCAAGTGGTTCTTATCTGCCCAAATTCTATGTCTACCTTTTTCCCAACTCACTTTACCAACACCTCCATTTACTCCATCTACCTGTACCACCCTCCTATACCCACTCGTCTTTCTAAAAAAAACAGTCACTTTAAAGCCATATAAATCTTTAAAAGAACATATCACTTGTGATGATAATATATAGCAAAATGAAGCAATAAAGAAACTATTAATGAGATTTTGGGTTGCCCTAGTACAATTATGAAATCACTGTTCTTAAAGCTAAGTGTCTTTACACTATCATAATAGCGCTTTAAAACTTAACAGTAGTGCAATATACGTACACTAACCATATATATAATATAAGCATATACCATACACTGCTGATAAAATACATACTGACATGGAGTTAATTAACCCCCACCTTTAGAACATACAAGATACCTAAAACTATTTCATTATTATTTTGTTATACTACATTAGGATTATATTACTCTTTTTAATATTCTCTGTCACACTGGTATGCAGTCGGGATATTGACGGTCTAAATGCCACCCGTCGGCATCCCGACTGTCTAATCCCGGCAAGGGTCTAATGACAGGCATCAAAATCCTGACAGCTTCTGGGGGGGATTTACGGCTAGGCAGCTCGACTGAAGAGTTAGGGTTAGGCTAGGGGAAGTTAGGCACCCCTGGGGGGGGGGGTTAGGGTTAGGCACCCCCCTGGGAGACTTAGGATTAGGCACTTAGAGGGAGGTTAGGGTTAGGCACTTGAAGGGGAGGTTAGGGTTAGGCATCCCTAAAGGAGGGTTAGGGTAGGGAATTAGGTTAGCGATACTTACCTAAATTAGCAGTCGACCGGCGGTAAAACATACCGATCTCATCACACTTACCCTGATCAATTATCTAATGTGCTGTTGTCACTTTCACTTGTGCTCTCCAAATGAAAAAACAATTGGAGCTGGCCCCTCCAGATGATGTGGTTTGTCCAGCACAGCCAATTGTATGTGGAATGAACCACACCCTGGGTCAGTCTGAAACTCTCTCACTATCAGAATGAGCAGTGGCAGGTTACTAGGATGTCACACTTTGGGGGGCAGGGCTGGGTGCAGCATGCTGCTCTCTGAAGAAAATGTTTGAAATTGAAGATCCAGCACTGCACACCCAGTATCATCCTCTGAGCAGCCAACATGAACAGTCAGAGGCAGGCAGTGTACATCGGTCTGGTCCTGAGACACTGAAGGCTCTGTCCCTCCCCTGAGGCCCCGCCACTCCCTCCAACTGCTGGTCCTCGGATGAATTGAGTCCCATGGGTGTGAAAAAATAAACCATAACAATAACCCGCTGTGCGTGGCCCCCAGCCATGCTTCCTTTTTATGTTAAAGGACTCCCTTTGCAGACAGTGGCAGTCCCCACTGCAGGCCAGTCAGACCTGGCTAAGTATTATTATCTCCATTATCAGGATTTGTTAATCAGGGATATAAAGAGTAAAATGGCTCTTGAAAGTTTCATTATCAGTTCAATAGTTGGCATTCATAGGTGAAGTAGTGAAGTGCAACAAATAGTTTTTAGAATAATGAGCACAGACCACATGTTGACAAAATTATACTCTTCTAGCACTTACTTACAAATACAATAATATTGACAGTAGTCTACATGTTTATATAAGAGCTCTCAATCAATAACTTTATAAATTGCAACTCTGAACTACACACACACTCCTTATCACCTGCTCTCTATACGGTTAGGTTGACAACACACTATACATGTACCTAGGCTTTCATAACATGACTGAATTAGCCATAGGTTAATTGTGGTGATCTGTCTGACTCACTGAAGAGTCTAGCAATTTCTCTGAAGCCAGCCTGGGTGTGCACAATACCGTATTATTGTCATCACTCTCCACCCACCATGTTATAATTATTAGGGAGAAGAAAACATAGATTTGTGTTACAAGAAAATGGCCATCTCACTGATGGCTTTATGTGTGGCTGTGAGCCCAAGAATATGTGATAAATTATCTATGGAAGGCATGTGTGTTGCAGTAGAGAGTGTATGTCATTCATTACAGGAGGTGTGTGCTGCATTACAGGAGATCTGTGCCCAAGGATGTGTGCTGAATTATGGTGGATGTGTAATGAATTGCATGAACCTGGTCAAAAGAAGAGATTAAGAGGGCTTCATTTATGATGCTAGCAAATTTTGGGGTACAAAAGAATAAAGGGAGGTTCAAGGAAGGGGACATATTGCATGGGAGATCCAAAAGACACAATACTCATGAAGAATAAATAGATATCAATTAAATAATCGGAGAACTGCAATACAATTACAGTAGACATGAATACTAGTAATTTAAGAAGAATCACTTTCATCCGTGACATATTCATGCCAAGCAAACCGCTCCATAAAAGGTGAGGAAGCTGAAGATGAAAAAGGCATGGAGGCAGTTTGCATAATAGAGTGATAATGGACTTTGAGTAAAGGAGAGGGAAGAAAATCATTTCCAGAATTGGGCTATAGCTACTCATGCTAGTGCATATTGCTGGTATGAGAGAACCTGGGGAGGATAAAGATGAAAAACAAATTCAGGTGCTGGTACCAATCAAGCTGCAATATCTTACGAATCAAGGAATAAACCTCGTTCCAGAAACAGCAAAGGAGAGAACAAGACCAGTAAATGTGCCTGACTTCCTCCAGCAAGACTTAGATAGTGCAGTCAAATAGTATGGAAATGGTCAGAGGTGAGATACAGTCTATAAAGCAACTTAACATACATTTTAGAGTCGTTTAAACTCCTGGACATACGATAAGATGTAGTGTATATTGGGCTAGTAATGACGTCACCCAGATGGATTTTCCAACAGGTCTGGGAAGGATATCGAACAGGTGGTACAACTGGAAAAAATTGACAGTACTAATAGGATATATCACCCTTACCAGTACCTGAGGTGAGTTGAGCATAGATACACTGAAGAGATTTTGGTCCTTGAGAAAAAAACTACACTCCGAAAACCAATGACCAGTAAATAAATTTTGAGGAGGCAGAGTTCCTGTTGGAAAGACTATAAATGTAGACAACCACCATTGAGGCAATTTCTTAAAGACCCAATGCCACATGATTGCCACGTCATCAGATGCAGATGAGGGAAAAATTTGGATAATGCTAAAATAGAAATATTAGCAGAGGGGAGAAAAACACCCTCATGTTGGGAATTCAACCTATCCCAGACCTGTAGGGAGGCATCATAGAGGAGAAAATGAAAAGACAACAAGGATTTAGACATTTAAGTATCCATAATAGATCTGCCAAGGGGAAGCCTACTCAGGCCACTGCCTCTACAGCCACCTCAATGCTTAATTACAAAAGAGTACACCCAATCTGTTAGTCAGAGAAGGAGGTAGGAATCCTGATATCTAGCAAGGTCTGGTAAAGCCAAACAACCCTGTCTCTTTGCAAGGGACATTCTACAGTGAGCAATTTTTGGGGACTTATTTTTTTCCAAACATTTTTAAACAGTATAGCCTGTCTCTCATACAAATATTTCATAGAAAAAGCATACAAAATTGTATAAAATATATACATAAGTTTGGTAAACAGTGACATTTTGAAGGCAGCTAAACTGCCCAGCCTCAAGATGTCATAGGAAACTAAGGATTTAAGGACAATAACTAACTAAGAAGGGACTGGATACTGACATCAAAAACCATCTACAAAGACTTCAAGATAAAGAAGTTAAGTTGATTGCCATTTATACTTACATCTAGAGCAGTGTTGTAGTATAGTATCCTCTGAGAGGTTAATGGTTAAGACTTCCAATTTAGAAATGTTTAGCTTATAAGAGCTAAACAGAATGCCACTATAACCATCTAACAGGGGATGTAGTTATGAGACCGGCAGCCGTGATGCTGCCAGGCTAAATCCCAACGTGGGAAGCCCGACAAGGGACTTAGGTGTCGGTATTTCAATGCCTATCTTATCTCAATCCCGATGCCAGAATCTAGAAGGATGCCAGCCCACATTAGGTAAGTCTTGGGCACCCTTGGTGTTAGCCACGGGGGGGAGGGTTAGGTTTAAGTAGCATAGCGGGGTTAGCATTAGGTTATTGGGAGGAGATTAAGATTTGGCACCCCTAGGGGAGAGGGTTAGGGTAGACACCACTGGTGGGAGGTTAGGGTTAGGCACTAAGGAGGGAGGGTTAGGTTTAGGCACAAAGGGGGGAGGGTTAGGTTTAGGCACAAAGGGGGGAGGATTAGGTTTAGGCACTAACGGGGAGGGTTAGGGTGTGGAGGGTTAGCTGTATGCTACAAAAAGGGAGGGTTAGGGGGAGAATGGGGAAAGGTAAGTATACTTACCCAACCTCTGTCGGTATACCAACCATCGGGATGCCGCTGTTGGTATTTTGACAGGAGTCATCCCGACAACTGCGCATTACATACCAATTCTATCTTACAGATCATGCAAGCAAGGCAATGAGGCCAAAGGCTCTGTAACAAAAGAAGAATGTCATCTGCAAAGAGACAAAATTCATGAGTCATATCCCCAAACATGACCCCCGGAAGTACTTTTAAACACACATTTTAGCACTTAGAGGTCCAAAAGCCAAAACAAACATGAGATGGGAAAGTAGTCATCTCTGTCGTTCACCTTTAGTTATGGGGAATGCATCAGGTAGAAACCTTTTACTGAACACTCAAGCAGAAGGGGCATTATATAAAGCTAAAATAGAAGACAGTATGCCACCATGAAAACCAAACTTGGAGACAGCAGCTCGCATGTACAACCAATTGAGTTTATTAACATCTTTTTCTACGTCCAGAGAAAGCAAAACCAAGCCCATCTCTGGTGCAGAAAATATATCAATTAGGTAAAAGAGTATTGTCTGACATGAACCCCACATGGTCAGGGTGAATTATTGAGGGGAGGACCAATTAACAGCAATTGAGATACAAGTGCAGTATACTGAACATAGATGCTGAACTGGATCACCATCACGACTATCAGCCAGTCTGAGTACTCAAGGCAGCCAACAAGGCCGGTAAATCTGCATCCACCAATGCAGATCCACAACATGCCCCCATTTCTGGGACCGCAGCCAAGGCACACCCCCGCACTGCCCACCAAACACAGCATCATGTCAATTATGCTCTCGGCTTGGGGGATCTGTGAGCGAGATTGCAGGACCCATTCTGATCATGCGCCTGTTGATGCTTAAGGGGGGCACCTGTTTGGATAGCTGCACTTCAAACTATGGCCTTAAGAGTGTACAAGAAAGTATAGTTTGACATATAAAGACAGGGAATTAGTATCAAACTACAGTGAAAGTATATTCTTTAGAGATTTTTTTGCCTCCACATTAGACAATAGATGGAGTGAGAGTCTCCAGGGCTGTGGGGACATTTTGGTAAGAGAAAGGTCTTAAGACTAAATTAGTGGAGCATGGTTAGAACAAGTAATTGAGAGGAGAGATACTGGCCCAGATTGCTGTAGTGTCCATTTATCAGACAAAATTAAATAGATCCTGGAGTAGGAGTAATGGTCAGATGAGAAATAGGTTTTGTCCAGAGCGTCGGGTTCTACGACCTCCAAACATCGTCTAAATCGAATCTACCAGGAGGCTACGAATTACAAGGGAGGGCCAAGCTATCAATCAGAGAACAAAAGCACGTGGGTTACCATTATATAATTTGGGCTCAAAGACCAAATCAAAATAATCAGGGACAATAAGGTATCCCCACTTAACCTTCTGCAATTTCATGCACACCTTCCTGAGATCTGATAGAAATTGGATAGTGACCCAAGGAAAGTCAATATAAGATAACATCCAGATTTATATTCTACCTTAGGATGCAAAACAAAAGATACATTAACCCAAGAAAGAATAACCTCTCTGTTTCATTTAAATGGACCATTAGCAAAATAGCCCAGGGGATATCTATGATTACAAAAGACTGGAGGTCCAAAAGAGGAAAAGTGAGTCTCCTGCAAAGTAAAAAAATCAACTCACTGTTTATGAAAAGTGGACAATGTTAAGCTACACTTATAAGGACCTCTTAGAATTCATAGACAACATCTTAACCATCTAGCCAAAGAATATATAAATATAAACACAGTGCGTCATGAATGTAAAGGATTATCAAACATAAAATAACACCAGGGTAAATCCCATAAGAGGAATAGCGGGAGGGGTGAAGGATAGATAGATATATATATATATTTGTATAGGATGTATAGAACGGCACTCTGGTTCAACTTCCAAATTGTGTTACACCGTAGTCCAAAAAGTGATAGAGTTCAGTTAGTGCTAACAGTTGTGACACTTAGATCCCTTTTGGTGAAGGTGGCAGCAGTCTTCCCGTAATCCTGAATGGCAGTCAGGGTGAATGTGATCTAGGAATGGGGTATGGAAAGAACATGCGCCTAATAGTGTAGTATTTCAAAAAATATATTAGCACGTGCTCAAATATAAATGTGCGTACCAGAAAATAAATCTTTATAGCTTATATGTGGTTGTTTTACTGGAACCTCATATGGTGAAGTGGTTTCACAACTTCGGGGTAACCGGGAACGAGAATGTTACTTGGATTAATGCATCAAGTACTAAGTCACCTCTTCAGACTCGTATTCTGGCCCCAGTATTGGCAAGTGCAGAAGGAGTAGGTCCACTTAAATCAAACAGAAAGTGACTCTTACTCACGGGGGCTTACATCAACAAGTGGTTTAATAATACTTAGTACATGGGAAATACACAGTACAGACAGGGTTAAAAAACATAGAAATAAGATAAAAGGATGCTTATCTGCATAATCAATATTGTGGAGAGGAGCTGCAACAGGGGTCCCAACGCATTTCGTCCATAAGGACTTCCTCAGGGGTAGGGGTCAACTGCTAGGAGTGCCCTATTTATAGCATATACAATAAGGTGCTGATTTTGCGCCAAAACGGCGTATACCGCTCTTCTGCGCATGCGTATGAAAAAACTACATGTCCCAAGATGCCGCGCGGCCTACCTCACGCATGCGCTAGTCGCGACAGACACTAAAAAGTGTCTGCCGGGATAGGAATATACAGTGGAATGGCACAATAGTCTAGCGACAGCGGGGCCTTATCTTGTACTTGGCCTCCGCTGTCAATCTGCAGATGTTGCGGCGTTATGTGCTGTACTGCGCATGCGTGGCTGCTAGCGGCCATCTTATATGGGGAACTACGATTCCCAAGATGTCACGCGGCTAGATCTGCGCATGCGCAGATCGCGGCAGTTACAGAGAGAGAAAACTGTCGCGATCAGAACTCCCACATAGAGTGGGACAACAAAAATGGGACCTCATATTAGGTGTAACTGCCGTTGTATCGATATGACACACATGGTGGTAATAACTTTGTACAATTCCATGATATACATTAAATATTGAGCGGCCATTTTGTTGGTGGAAGGCCCAATCATGAGACATGAAGTGGCCATTTTGTTAATTATATAAACAATCACATATATCAAGTGACGGTGAATACAAAGTGCAACCATATAAATACTGTAAATAACTAATTAGAAATAAGGATGAAACAGTATATTAAAATATTAAAATATGCATCACTTAAAAGAAGATAAATATAATGTACAGGGTTGGACAAGGTTTTTAGATTCATGAAGCTAAAATTTTTAAATATATATCCATTTCTTAAAAACATATCATGCATTAATACCAACAGAACCATAAAAAATGTATAACATAAAAATCTAAAAATCATAAAAATCACAAAGTATTCCATAATCCCAAAAAGGCATAAGAAATCATAAAAAAGGTGCAATTTCGTAGCTGTCATTCAGGCCCTGGGGTAGGAGAGTGTTCAGCTCAAAGATCCAGAACATCTCTCTTTGAGAAAGTTTGTTGGCTAAGTCACCACCTCTTGGACCCAATTTAACGTGTTCGATACCTCTAAAAAGTAGATTTTCTGGATTGGCATTATGGTGTGACTTAAAATGTCTGGATACAGAATGGCTCTCAGTTTTATTCTTTATATTTCTGACATGTTCCTGTATTCTCAATTTAAGATTCCTTTTGGTTATGCCCACATATTTAAGGCCACAGGGGCACTCAACCAAATAGATAACAGAGCAGGTGTTGCAATTAATAAATTGTTTCATATTATACATTTTGGAATTGTCAGAATTCGAGAACTGTTTCCAATTGGGATGTAAAAATTTACACATATTACAGTGTCCGCATTTGTATGCGCCCAGACATTTAGTTAGATCTTGCTTATTAGGTCTTGTTGGTTGAAGCATACTAGGGGCTAAAATGTCTTTGAGGTTCCTTGCTTTCTTAAAAACAATGGTGGGTTTAGTAGGTAAAATTCCCGATAAAATGGGGTCCATCTTCAGAATACCCCAATGTTTATTTAAAATCTGTCGAATTTTGCCTTCTCTGTTGAACTGGGTAATGAAAGGCACTACGTCTTCTTTTTTGGGTCTGGTTTTATATTTAAGAAGTTCTTTTCTATCCAAATTCTCTGTTCTTAATACTGCCTCTGCGAGTAATGTTTCTGGATATCCACGTTCTTTAAATCTCTCTGCAAATAGATTGATTTGTTGAGAGCAGATCTCTTTATCATTACAATTGCGTTTGATACGATGGAATTGTGAATATGGGATATTATTCTTCCAACTTGTAGTATGTCCACTCCTATAATGCAAATAGCTATTGGTGTCGACAGGTTTAATATATGTTCTTGTAGAGATGCTAGTTATTTTTCCTTCTAGAGTGAAACCTAAGAACTCAATTACTGTCTTCTGTAAGTTGGAAGTAAATTTTAGATTAAAATCATTAGAGTTGATAAAATCCATAAAATTACTAAAATCCAGTTCATCACCTTTCCAAATGATGATGATGTCATCAATGTACCGTTTATACAGGCGTATCATTGGTTTGTATGGGTTATTATTGTATATGTGTGCTTCTTCCCAGTTGCCCATAAATAGATTGGCGGAGCACCCTCCGTCGTGCGCATGCGCAGTGGGGAACATCGACCCACTTGCGAGCGTACTGCCGCTTGCGAGTGGGTCTGAATGACCCCCTAAGTGTCAATTGCTATTCTGACACATAAAAAGAAAACACCATTTAGCAGATAGGCTATAGTCAATAGTCAATTATACTCGAATGATCACAGACAGGTTTTTTTGTATCATAACATATTTATTGCACAATCATTCTAAAAATGTAAATAAAATGTATCGAGTACTGTTGATAACAATAAAACTTATATGTCACTACCTATGGATATTTTAATTACAGCATATAATCATAATAATTTCTATCCAATATACCATTCACTTCAGCAGATCAATACTTTTACCACAATCCTAATAGTCTGTCAGGAGTATAACTATCACAGTCTCTACTTAAATAGAGCAATTTAATGCAGTATCCAGCAATAACAAATAATAAATAGTGCTTCAAGTAACACAGTTACTCCAGAGGATATCTTTTCCAATGTGTCTTTGGCTCCTTAATTGGATTTTAATTAGCAGGGTGGTACTTGTAGTGCACCGGTTTAGCAGTTTTATTATAAAATCTCTCTGATTTGTGAGTTGTGATCACATATATCAATATTGACAAAGTCTCTGATTGATTCCCATAAGAACAATTGTGGCACTTGTGAATGGATAATATTATAATATGCAGGTCCCAATTAGCTGTATTTCTTGGTTCACATAAGTCCGTTCAACACTGGACCCCTGTAGCAGTATTGAAATCAGCTCACCTTCCTCATGAGTATCTCAGCCACGGGTTCCAGCTTGTTGTGTCCTTGCTCACTGTATCTTGGCTTGATGTGCGATGTGAGGATTGCGGCCAGCCGCCTGGTGTTTGTTTTAGTCCCAGGTGTAATACTCTGCAGTTGCCACTTCCACCTCTTCCTGGAGTCATGGGTACTGATGAAATCAAATTATTGGTTATGATCACACACAATTTTTATCTGACGATCTGGTTGTCTATAGTCTGATGTCGAGTAAACCATGACGCTGCTTTGCGTCATGCAATCCGATGCGCTGAACTGCATATTGACAACACACTTACACTGATGCACATAACGCACACACATATAAATGTATATACTTATATACACGTACTCTCATATGCGCAAGCACATACTTATACGTGGATGCTCATTTGTATATAGTCACATGCATACCAACACATCTCTGCTATCTCAACACACAGACGCACATATGTGGATGCATATGTGCAAGATGGATGCCATTCACAATAGTTGCTAACCAGAGTTATTAAAGGTATTTTTAACTAATAATTATGATATAATATGTACTTAAATGAGATCTAAGGCTTAGAGCATAGTGGACATGTCATGTTTGGTATCATACTAAATCCCTGTTTATTTGCAGACTCCCGTTCCTATCGGCAAAGGAGTCGCATCTGGCGTCCGCTAGTTATGGATGACAGGGAGTTATTGCATTGAATGTTAGTATCCATATGCAGTGTTGTAGCTAGTATTAACCAGTTGTTCAGTGGGGAAACTACACAAAGAGACCGTTGGAGAACTGAGACATGCCCCTGATGACACCGTATGAATCAACCAATGTCCAGATTATCCAGAAGCAAGAACCAATGGAAACCTGTAAACTAGCTCCTTTTTTAACGAAGAACTCTCTGTAAGGTATATAAGCAGTGACCCATTCCCAGTGTACAGACATCCTCTTTGATGATCACAGGCTTCTGGATTGATGACTGTATGCTGGGACCAGTGCGCATGCGTATGTATCGGCTTATACTTTTATTGATTGCTTTATACTCTAAGTGTTAAATCTTTCACCGTGTTACTTTTTTATTACATAAATAACTTTTTGTGCTTTGGAACCACACAATTGGACTGGAAAGCAATTCTTTCTTAAGCGCCTTGCAGCGCTAA
This sequence comes from Taudactylus pleione, assembly GCA_031769625.1. NCBI lineage: Eukaryota > Metazoa > Chordata > Amphibia > Anura > Myobatrachidae > Taudactylus > Taudactylus pleione. The sequence goes on along the minus strand of JAUIMM010000555.1, from coordinate 4,586,089 downwards.
ATAGCGACTAACGACTATTAGGAATCAATAGTACGTAGCCTGTATGTGCTTTAGGGCTGCCACTTGGGAAAATTTGTAAGTCACTGACAGCAATGAATGGATGGATCAGTTCCGAGGTAGCAGAGGAATTAGAGTATTCCTTTCGATGCGTGTCGCTCGCACCTTGGAGCTTTATCATGATAGGGATATCCGGATAACATGCTATCTTATATATAGGAAAGTTTTAAGTTACTCATTATCTAATAGCTGAATTCTATTACTTAATTAGAAAGACATCTATTACACTTCAATTAGTTCAGAGAAGCCTGTATAATCACAGTTTTACTTTCTCTAGAATCACACACATTTCAAAATTAAATATGTAGAAATCTAACACCTGGATAGATTAAATACTTAAACATATATAAATAATCTATCAATTACATTTGTGAAGGATATCACATTAGCGTTCTCTATAAATCAATTATTATATGTATCTTAACTTTACAATTCTTACATTCATAATCATACCTAAAAAAAATCATACCTAATATAATCAATAAAATAATGATAAATATATATTGCATGACAAAATCAATAAAAAGTAATAAATGAAAAACACATAAAAACCAACAATTATCCTATTTCTATATAGGCGCAGAGAGAAAATCTCTATAACAATATTCCTTTGGTGCGCATATTAATGCACCACTGACAATAACTTCTCCTACAAAACCCCCCTCTATAGATCTATAGACAAGGCTATGCTTAATCAATAGATCCAATATATGAATAAACCTTTTGTTTTTCACCAATAAGATTCCCTGGAGGGTCATGCCTTTAATTGATACCCTCTTTCCTATTACCACATACCTATAAACTATATCTCCATAAATGTATAAAGGAATTTGGTAGTAATTTATGAAGTAGAGATATAGCAAAGTCCAGCAATTCCACATTGGAGACGAAGTCGGGGATGCCTGAATTTTAATAGAGTTTCGACGAGAGTGATCCTTTATGACAGTATGACAGCTATTTTAAATTGGAAGGCATCCATGTCAGCCTGGAGGTGATCATGAACAGTAATCAAATTGTTATGGGGGGGCAACCAATTCACCCATTTTATTTTATTTTTTTTAACATCAATAGTACTTATTGAATATTTTTTTTAATACATAAGGGGGGGGATACAGAACGAAAAAAGGGTGGGGAAGGGAAATAACATATTAGGGATGCATATCATAAAATAAACATCAGAAAATACAGTAACCAGACTGTACAGATAATAGAAAATACAAAATATAACAAAATGACAAAAAACAATATGACCCTGAGAGTTAAAATTCACACTAGAGCCTTTCAGCAAACTTGTGGCCCTCCTAGGTAGAGGGGTAGTCTGGGCAGAGACTGCAGAGGGTGGTGCAGAGTCAATTGTGGAATAGAAATTTCATAGTAAGTGGTCAGGAAATTTTAGACCATATTGGGATGAAAGAAACCACAAAAGGTAAAAAGACTAGGTTTATATAGTAGGAAATATTTGAAGGACTCTTTACTCCAGGGTTATCGCAGGTACATTAGGTGTCAGAGAAGGTTCCTACAATAATTCTGTTTTAGAACATGGAGCCATCTACTTTAAACATGAATTTCAGCACAAGGAGTTAACACGTCACATCTTGAGTCTTGGCAGGAGAGAGTGCCACTGAGTAGGAGCCAAAGAAATTATCCAGCCATAAGCTACTGTGCCATCCACAAAGACCATAAGGGACTCAGTAGGACTACACTATGTACAGTACACAAAGGTGATTGGACACTGATGGCAAATAGATCAAGAAGATTTTATTGACGTCAGTACTTTGTAGGTCCACCATGTGCAGTGATTACTGCAGACACCCTTCTTGGCAAACTGTCCACAAGTTCCTGGACAACAGCAGGCTGTATGTTTTGCCATTCTGCCTTAAGTACAGTGACCAACTGAGACACTAAAGAAGGTCAAATAAAATAATAATAGTAGCGCACCTGAAATTTAGCTAGCTGCTTCCGTGCTTCCAATTGAAAAAATTGGGAGTAAAAAATTTGTAGAGGGAGAAGGAAGCGTTTTGTATGTAAAATAATAAAAAAATATATAAATAAGTGTGTTTAACTGTGAAGGATGGCTGAAATGTACTATAGTGATTGTGAAGGGATAATAATATGTGCAGATGTGTATGAACGAACCTGAGACCACTTGGAATGGAAAGTAAAAGAGAAAGAACAAAATAAAAGAAAGAAAGAATGACAATGTTCCCAATTGGTGTGCTGTTAGAGTCTGGCAATAATAATTAATAAATTAAACTAAAACTAGGAATATAATAATTATGGATAGAAATGAAAATGCATGTAAAATTTAAATCAATCAGCAGTACACGGTAGAATGTTTAAAACTGTTTTGACGGTGATTTGGGTACTCGCTGCCAATGTGCAATGCTGCGGGTGACTGTCCCTGTCTTACCCTAATCTTTGTCTGATATTCAGTGTTTAAGATAGTCTGCCTCAACCTCCCCCTGGCTCCGGTGATTTGGATAATCACTTGTCGGCTCTGCAGTACACGGACACTGCCGCTGTGTTCCGTCTTCTGTGTGGGGGTGGTGGCATGCTGCTGGTGTGTTAGAAGATACCTCTGGTGGCTTCTTTGGCTTGCTGCTCTATTTGAAAGCCATTGGTGGGTATGTATAAGGCTCCAACGCATTTCATCCGTACCAGACTTTTGTCAAGGAAGCCAGGAATGTTCTGGTGTGTACTCAGCCTAACACAGGGGTACCATCATCAATTCAGGAACATAAAGTACAGCCTACAAGTAACAGCATTTACAGGAGTGCATCATTTAGAGGAGCTTAGCATTCCCAGGCGCACAGCGATAAGGTAGGTCAGAGAGCTGCTAAAGGGGCACACACTCCTATCTTGCACTAAAGCACACACTCCTATCTTGCACTAAAGAAGTCTGCCTAGAATGCACCCGTCACTTTAAATCGTCCCAGAGGTTCTCAGTGGAGTTAAGATCTGGATTCTGAACTGGACAGTCCATCCAAGTTACCAAATTTTCTGTATACCAGTACAGTGTCACCCTGGAAACATGACAGGTTGCACTGTTGTCCTGATAAAAAACATTTGTAGAACTGCAAGTGAATGGGCCTCCCTATGAAGTATTCTTGTTGAAACTGCCACATTAGTGGCCATTTGGAAATCATGTGCAATGGTATGCATGGTATGCATTTTGCTTGTAAGGGGGTGTCCAATCACTTTAGTGTACATATCGTAGAAGCCTCCTGGAGTGATGCTGGTGATAGAACAAAAGAGTTTGCTAAGTGACTTTAGTACGGTGATGCATCAGGGGGTTAAATTGTAGGACCCAGGCAACTGAAATGGATAGAATGGCAATGGTGGAGCAGGAGCTTCACCAGAACACATCCTGCTAAGATTGCTGTCAGGCCACACATACTTTTAATGCATAGGTTCTATATATGGTAAAACATTCCTCATTGGTAGGTTCAATGGCTAAAGAGCAAACTTATTGCCCATATTTGAAGGCTATTTCTATAACCACTGCAGATTTGTGTCAACTGTGCATGGTTTGAAACTTAAATATTTGGTTTAAAGCACAGCATCTTTTAAGATACAATATATAACTATGTAACTGCTTTTGGCTCATTTACAGTTAAATGTACAGTAGGTAAATTTCATGACATGTCTCTCAGACGGAGCAGTACACACTTTTATCAGTGCTGTGCATATAAATGGAGCTTTCTTAATCGCTTTCAAAAGCAAGGCGTCAGTAACAAATATTTAGTGCTTTTTATTTTTAATAGTATTTTTTTATCCTTATTTTAGCAAAAACTTTTACAAATATCTTTGTGGCATCCCCATGACATGGATTAATGCATATTTATTCTTACATTATAACAAAAATAAACAATGTGTCTTACAAAACAAAGCTTCTGTTTAACCCATAACAAACCTTTTTTTAATCAATTATACTTCTAGTTCAGTTATTATAATGATATGATACAAGTAATGATATTTTTTTAATCCAACTTTTGCACACTCAGTTAATTGTTCCACAGACCCATCATTGTACTCAGTGTTACTAATTAGCTGGCTGTTCTCTGCATAACAAATAATGATGGCATGTGTATTTGAAGCAATGTGAAATAAACAAACAAAGGACACCACATCAAGTAAAACACATACACACACCTCCAAGTGTTACCCATTGGAATAAAGAAGCACTCAAATAGAAACCTTTTATGAATTAGGGCAGCACAGACAGTGTAATGGTAAGCATTACTGCCTCATAGCACTGAGGTCACGGGTTCCATTCCCACCACGGCCCTACCTGTGCGGAGCTTGTATATTCTCCCTGTGCTTGCTTGGGTTTTCCCCGGGTACTTCGGTTTCCTCCCACACTCCAAAATATAGTGGTTGGTTAATTGGTTCCTAAAACACAAATTGACCCCAGTGTGTGTGTGCACATGTGATAGGGAATATAGAGTGTAAGCTCCACTCGGTCAGGGTATGATGTGAATGACCAAATATTATCTGTAAAGCGCTGCGGAATATGTGTGTGCTATATAAATAACTGGTAATAAATAAATAATTAGTTAAAAGGGATCTGTGCACTGAAGACCAAAATTAACCCAATACAACTTGACCAATTTTGAAAAGGAAGCCCTTAAGAGTTTAAAAGTAACAACTCATTGGTTTTCAAACATGCGAGCAAGGGAAGAGGCCTGGTGGTGATGAACCATAAATATTATGAAAAGTGCTCAGACTTCTGTGAGATCAAGCCTCATATAGTAAATTACAATGACCCTACTACAGCATTTGTGGAAGAACTCATCAAAAATAATCCGATTATCACAATTATTTACTGTTTGCCTAAGATACATAAGCAGTTGAAAAAAACACCAGGCAGGTAGATTGTGGCAAGGATAGACTCTTTAACTTCCAATTGCTCAGAATATGTTGAAGTGTTCCTTAATAAGGACATAACAAATTTAAGCTCATATGTAAAGGATACAACTTAGATTTTACAGATCTTGAGTAACATAAAATGGAAGAAAGAATACAATGGGCCGCAGTAGACATAAACTCACTTTTTACATCTATACCACATGACAAGGGAATCAAAAGCAGCCAAGAATTTCTGAATGAAGATCAGTCTCTTAGTGAACAACATAGAGAATTTATATGTACATTAATAAAATTCATCCTTACCTACTTTATTTTACATTTTTGATCAGTACTTTATTCAAGTAGAAGGCTCAACAATAGGCATTGTTTTTGCTCCCAGCTTTGCCAATCACCATATGGGGATCTGGGAGTGAAGATATATTTATGGAGATCATCCTCACAAAAATAAATTGATATTCTATGCACAATGCATCGATGATATTCTTATAATATGGGATGGAACAGACTAAGATTTCTTATCATTTATTGAATACCTAAAGACCAACAAAAACAATTTGTTCTTTATGTATAAATTAATCAATGAGGAAATTGAATACCTGGATCTGGTTGTTAGAGGAGAAGATAAGAATATAGTAAGCCAGAATTTAATTAGAACTGATGATACCAACAGTTAAATACATTTCGATAGTGGTCATGCCACAGGTTGGAAGACCAGTATACCTTACTCCCAATTCTGCTGAGTCTGGAAAAACTGCAGTTCTGATGTTACATCCAATCAACAATTGGACGAACTGTATACGCAGACAGACTTTGTAAGAGGAAATATCCAGAGAATGTCATCAATAAAGCAGAAATTAGAGCTAAACATAGAAGACGAGATGAACTTTTGAAGTACTGTATAGGAAATGAGAAGGTTGTTTTTGTTACACAATACAGCAACAAAGATAATTAAATCAGTAGGGTTTTTAATAAACATTGGGACATTTTGAAGTGAGATGCAATTCTGACTTGTATTTTACCTAACAAACTTCAACTAGCTGTCAGAAAGGCAAATAATTTGAGAGACCATCTAGCTCCAAGTTTGCTCAGACCCCTGGGTGAAGCAAGGATACCCTGGATACAAGGCACAAAAGTTTTTTTTAAGTGCAATAATTGCAATAGTTGCAAATATACAAGTAAAGTGCCCAGTACATTTTATAATTTTAATGATACAAACATTTTTAAGATTAAGGATCTGATTAACTTTCTGATGACTTGGGTCATATACCAACTGGAGTGTTCCTGTCATCTAAAATATATAGGTAAAACTAGAATGAAATTGAAAATACGGATACAGGAACATGTTCGAAGTATTAAAAACAAGGTTGATAATCATTCAGTACCCAAACACGTTTTGAAACATCATAACTCAGATCCCATCTGCCTTATATTTAAAGCTATTGAATGTACAACTGGGATAAAGATGATGGAATCTGGAAAAGAAACTTTCCTGAATGGAAATGCTTTGATTATATACACTAATCATCATGGTTCCACATGGGTTCAATGAATCTTATGAGTTCACACCTTTCCTCTAATTTACAATAGTTTTTAAGTAGAATACCTTTGTATGTTTAAAAAATATGAAAACATATGTTTTTTTTCTATATGTATTCTGATAATCTATTTGATGCTGATATATGTTTAATGTGCATTAATTGTTATACCCAGTGATTAGTGTTTTAATTGTTATATTCAGTGATCAAGGATAAAGTTAATATGTATGTATTTTTTATTTATTGATATATATGGAAACCAAAATGGCTTATATAAACATTAAGGTTCTCTAATATATTCAAATAATCAAAGCCAAAATGGCGGCACCCATTTAATATTAAGTACACAAGAAAATAGCTGCCTCATATCACATTATACCTATTATATAAGCCCAGGTGATGGCACTAAGAACGTTACATAGGAAGCACCCGTACTGTTTATTGTTTGATGGTAGGAAATACCAAGTTAAACAGTGGTAGCTGTTTACACAACAGTCTGTACAGTTACCGCAATATTTGTTTGGTCTCGCGCATGAGCATTGGGCTCCAAAATGGCAATACCAGAAAAATGCCGGGTTACCACGACAGCTTGTAAATCCCATGCATGCGCACATTTGCCCATAATGGTGGCACCTTAAACACTGCTAATGGGCATACCAATTAGTAAAATGGGGTATAAACATCAGACAAAGTTACCTTAGGACATCCTCCTGATGAAGTCCCACCAGTACAGTGCAAGTGAAGAAACAGAGGACATTGTTACACATACACTCTCTCCAGCTGTGCAAATTGAAATAAGCCATTTTAAAGTTTTTGTAATCGTGATTTTATCCTTTATGTATGTGATAAATATTTTAAATACTACACCATTAGAGTACTTGTTTTCTCTCTATAAATGTAAAACCTGAACAAATGGGCGACATTTAAACCTTGATAGGCGATTAGTGGAAGGGGTGCATCTTCAACATCCTTATAAAGTGGAGGAGCCCGGTTTGGTGATCAAGGACTGAGTGGTAAAACATGCCTGTTAAAATAACCTTTGTGGTACGCATATGAATTATCATTACAATTCCTGTTAATTATAACATTATTACACTATGAGGCGCTGTGTTCTCACCTTTTGTTTTTCATAAAATACCTATATTTAATTTTCCAATGGGATATTTATTTACAGCAAAAACATGCAACAACTGAAAATTAGAGCCTCAAGCACTTTATTTTTGTAAACCACAAACTACAGAGGTAATTATGCTTTCATTTCATTCAGTAGAACAAACTTTGATTCATATTTTCTTAAATAACATGTGGACACAGATTGCCCTTTAATTGTGTCACATGTTTTACACTGAGGATAATGAATTGCTTGCCCCTGTGCTCTGTGCCTTCAAAATTCATTCGTTAATCATTTTTGCCTTGTTAATGTTTACAATGGTGTTTGCTCTTTAGACTAAATACTGTATTGTGCATAGAAGAATAAAGTACCATAGTGTTATTTACAGCTATAGATAGCAAGACAAGACAGGCAACTGCTTTACTTATTTCATTATATGTATAAAAGAAGTATGAGAATATACCACATAGCTCAGATATGTAACAATGAAATGGCATTATCACTGGCCTTTAGAATAATACTATACTGCATCTATAGAATCAATACCCTTGTGTGTGACTCAATGAAGCTTAATGTCAACAATGAGAGTTATATATTACCTTACATTTCAAGAGGGACCTGGTATTTTTGGACACCAAGTACAATGGTATATTGTGAATGGATGCACAAGGTCTTAACATATAACAATATGCTCAGTACAGAATGAGTGATCCGAGTCCTTAAAATACATTCTTATCCTCTTGTGTAATACACACTTACGAATGTTACTTCTGTTCCCTTTGGGAGAGGAGGTAGAAAGAGGCTTTATTTAGAAATCAATAAACAAATTAGGGAGCAGTTGCAATCAGCGGCAGTGTAGCAATTTACCTCGGGGCAGGTTCAATACTATAATGACAGGATGAAAGACACAAATATTGAGAAATGATCAGCTTGTGGGAATAACTGACTATAGAAAGTCTGGCATGCACAATGACCTTGTCATTCCACATGTAGTCAAAGTCATATTAATAACATATATTTTAGCTATATTATTTAAGCACAGTATATTTTTTTCTGATTAATTTGGTTTTAGTAGATATCTTTTTTCGGCTTATTTGTGGTATTGTAATGCCACCAGGAACTATGTACAATTTCCAGGAATGTGTCACTATAATACATTTGACTGCAGAATTGAATTTATATTAAGCATATATCAAACACAAATAATTTACAGAATGAATTTCATTGAAAATATATGCTGGCATCTAAAAAACAAATACCAAGTACTCTGTCTCTGTAAATCTGCATTCTCTACTTTACAGCTACAGTAGTTTATACAACTCATTTTGAAACAGAGCATTCCATTTCTATATATAAGTATCAGTCCAAGCCTTTTCCATCCAACCCCTCCCAACAATTTTGCCTCTGATCATATATTAAATCTAGGGGTGAGCGAGTTCGGATTTCCACACCGAGTTTGGATTTTTCCTGGCAAAAAACGGAACTCAGAAAGAGGCAAAACATCATTTGTCATGGACAAATATCATCGTTCCTGGACTTCCGTCCAAGAATGATGATGTTTGTCCATGAAGGATGACATTTTGTCTCTTTCTGAGTCCCATTTTTTGCCGGGAAAAATCAGAGCTCGGCGTGGAAATCCAAACTAAACCGAACTCGCTCATCTCTAATTAAAACTATAATGCATGTGTGTCATGTTTAAATAAGTACATTCAAAAAAGGGGCATGATGTCCCAAAACATTATTTTCACTAAGGGTTCATTGTGGATCTTTGTTGAAGTACAGCAAACCATTAATCTGTAGAATGTATTCACTGACTTTTTAATGTGCATTTTCTCCAGAATGCACATTGAGCATACTTTGTAAAACGTTCTTTCCTCATCAATACCAAGATGTATCTGTAAACTATTATTACAATAATATACAAAGTTATTTACACTGTTTTCTAAATTAAACATTATTACCAGGAACAGGTAACAATACAGTTATTTTATCATCATCATCCTCATCATCTAGTACATTAATTAAATTAACCAGCCCTGACTGCTTTCAAATATGCCTGATTTCTTTTGACAGACCCAAAATCCTAGAGATCTGTTCCTCAAAAATTTATATTTTTCAAGGTTGACAACTGCACCATAAAGTTCCTCTTTTGTTCTTCCTCATAAATGCAAATACTGTAACCTAATGAAAGTTGATATTTATTTTATTTATATTGAAGAGACATTATATAATCATTAACAGGAAAGGTATAATGCTTTGATGCATGGCATCAGCAGTAAAGTGTCTCTCAAAAAGATTTCAAATATTGGCAACTATGTACTACTATAGCTGACAGGTCCATGTGCACAGTAAGTTGGCAAAATGCAATTTCCAATCTTGATCCCTTAGAGATTGTTAGGCACATTGCACAAAGACCTCCACTCAGAGGTGTAACATGGAGCTATGGCGCCTGGAGCAAGCACATGTTGTGACACCCCCCAATTTTATAATATATACTTATATATAATATATATATATATATATATATATATATGTGTGTGTGTGTGTGTGTGTATGCGTTCTTATATCCTGAAACCCCATAATTGGGAGTCATCCACAAACCTGCATTTGTAGCCTAACCCTCACCTAAATTGCACCCTAACCTTCACCCCAACTGTACCATAAACCTAATTAAGCCTAGTCCTCTTCCTACCTTACAGTAACTGCATTCTAACCCTAACCGCAGAATAACCCTAACCACAGCCCAACCCTAATCGCAGCCCAATCCTAACCCTACCCTAACTGCAGCCTAACCTTAACTGCACCCTACAGTATCCTAACCCTACCCTAACTGCATCCTAACTATAACCACAGCCTAATCTTAACCCTAACCTAACTGCAGCCTATTCCTGACCCTATCCTAACTGCAGCCTAACCTTAACTGCAGCCTACAGTATCCTAACCCTACCCTAACTGCATTCTAACCATAACCACAGCCTAATCTTAACCCTAACCTAACTGCAGCCTATTCCTGACCCTATCCTAACTGCAGCCTAACCTTAACTGCAGCCTATCCTAACCCTACCCTAACTGCATCCTAACCCTAACCGCAGCCTAATCTTAACCCTAATTTAACTGCAATCTATTCCTAACCCCACTCTAACTGCAGCCTAACCCTAATTGCAGCCTAATTCTAACTTTACCCTAATCTTGACCCTACCCTAACCGCAGCATAACCCTAACCTTACCCTAACTGCAGCCTTACCCTTACCACAGCCTAATCTTAACCCTACCTTAGCCGGAGCCTAATCCGCACCCTACCATAACCATAACTGCATCCTAACCCTGTGAGAGGCATGAAAAATGAACAAAGAATTAATGGATATTTTTTTCCTGGGTAAGATGTTTTAAAAATCGTAGTTGTAGCTTTTAGTTCTGTAAGATGTCTTTCTTAATATACTGACTTGCTGGCAAATGATTTTTAACTTCTGGAATTATGATTTATAAAAGTTTATGGGTCTATTCATAGAGCAGTGAAGTGCCCTGTTTTCACTGCTTTCCGCGATTCATACAGGGGTTACCGTGGAAAAGGTTATTCCTTCTCCAGCGGCATCCCTGCTTCGTATATGAATCACATCACCATACTATTGTATGGTGAGAGCAATTCATAAAGGAACGGAAAGCTCAGCATCCTGTTCATCTGCTGCATACAGATTCGCCTTCTGAGGATGGCGTTATCTGTACTGTGAACCGAACAGAGCAAGGAAGTTGCATACTTTCCTGCTGTCTGCCCAACACCTGGCTCTTCCCTCTGTTATCCAGCGTCCATTGCAGCAGGTCTGACCTGACCTGCTGCTATCAATCGCCAGCGTATGCACAGTGAGAAGCAGACATATCAGGCACCCGATATGTCTGTCTTCTCACAGCTTCCAGGCATCACTGAGGGGCCAGATACCGCAGGAAGATGCCAGAGAGCTAAGTTACTATATCTCGCTTTGATATGATGCGATATATAGTGATATTTTTCAGTAGCCATTTCATGTTCTTCATGACTAGACCCCTAGGTGTAAAAAGGATAAGAGCTAATCTATTGGTATTATGCAATGTTCTCTGATGCTTTAACTTTTCTCTCCCTGATATACATTGTCCATTTCAATTATTTGGTGTTAGGAAATGGGATACAGAATTATTGAGTTGAGGATTACAAGAACATTTTATAGTTTTGAACCATAAAAAACCCAGGTGCCTCAAAATAGGTACAATAATATTTTTTTGGGAGCCTCTTGCCTCAAGATTGTCCTCATCTCCCCTCAGATGTAAAACTTTAAGTTGTATCTGTTATTGTAAGCCGAGTTAATCAGAGAATTTATTGTTTAGCATTCTGACTGCATGTTTGTGTGATTGGTTAGCATAGGTATAATAGCAATCACAGAAGGAAAAATTACACTTTGCTTTTCCTACAGATGGAATCAGTGGCGTTCCTCCCCGCAGTGTCACCCGCTGCGGGGAGGAACGTTGTGTGCGCGGCGCAGCCGTGCGTGCCCCGAAACGGGGTGTGATCTCATGATAAGGGGCGGGGCCTCATAGGACAGGGGCATGGCCTCACGGCCCGATCCCCCGTGGTCCCGTTCCTAACATTACTCGGGGGAGTGCAGGGGGTGCTGACTGCACTGTGTTTCAGTGCCGGTTCCCTCATAGGGTCAGGAGCCGGGTGCTGCACTTAATACTACAGTGAAGCACCCGGCTCCTGTCACTGTGCGGGAGTGTCAGTCTGCACAATGGTGTCACCCCTTGGCGGGTGACACCCAGGTGCGGCCCGCATCCCCTGCACCCCCCTTGTGATGCCACTGGGTGAATTAAAAGTTGAGCTATTATCGGCCATCTGCACATGCATCTGAGTCACACTGCACAAGTGTCAAGGTATGTTACCGTAGTCTTTCGCAGGGAGTATGTATTCGCAGTGTGATTAACAGTTAGGGAGCATTTGGGAAAGGTAATGGGGAGTGACGGCAATGAACGCAGGCGTATCGTGACCATTTTGGGGGTGTGTCACATCCTGTGACTGCGATCCTGTACACAAGGAATATGGCTCAGGCACCTCAGTTACCACATAACTGCAACAATCGAAATATCTGCGACCGACAGATGCTTGGATAAGCAAAGCCTCAGATGGGTGTCTCAATACATCTTTTTCAGCGATATTGACATTTGCATATTTTCACATTGCAGCTGCGTACACATTTGCAGCAGCAGCATTAGCCTACAACTCTGAATCAGACTCACTGTGCTTTTCCTCAGTTCACTACTTGATGTGGTACAGTAGCTATTTACCATGCATGACGATTGTAGCAGCTGATACCTTATTTGTTAAATCATCTGCTAACATTTGTTAGCCTCTCCACTTAGTTACAGTACCACATGCAGTGTCTGAACTGCTCCATAAAAGTAAAATAAAACATGTCTTTGTCACAAGGCTCATTAAATATGACAATTTTACTATAGTTTTCATTGGTTTTATTATGACATTTCTGTACTTAACCTTGCTTTTTTGTTTCCAACTGCAGTTGAACAAATGTAACATGCCTGTGATACCAAATCTTACTTCACCTAGGTTTGACCAAAAAGATGTACTTCTACAAACCCCAAACGTTATTTTACATGTTGAAGCTTTTTCTTTTACAAATTAAGCTGCAGTTCTTGTTTCCAAGTGGTTACCTGCTCTCTGTCTGTTCAGCTCATGTACCACAGCTTATGGCCCTCATTCAGAGCCGTACGCTCTGAGCAGAGCGCACACTCTGAATGAGGGCCGTCCTCCATAACTATGGAGCGTCCTCCTGGACGCTCGTATAGGTGTGGGTCACCACCCACAGCCTATACGAGCGTGCAGTTTGATGGCCGCGATGGTCCGCAAGGCCCGGAGTGATTTTGGCTCTATCAGAGCCAAAATCACTCCCACTGACATCACTAGTGATGTCAGTGGGCCGGCTTCTGACGGTAGGCGTTCCCTTAGGAATGCCCCCGCCAGGGAGGCACGCCCACCAAAGGGGGCATGCTGTCAATCAACATCGACAGCACGCCCCCTTTGATCAGACACAACGAGCGAAGGAAAGTCCTTCGCTCGTCGCGTCTGGCGCATGCGCACGACGGAGCTCCCTCCGTCGTGCGCATGCTCAGTGCAGAACATCGACCCACTTGCGAGCGGACAGCCGCTCGCGAGTGGGTCTGAATCAGGCCCAATGTCAGTAAATATGTTTACTGAGGTGAAATATACCTTTGGTGTTGTTCACAATTATGGACAATTCTGGGAACAAAGATGTTACCTCACATTTCTATTTCTTATTTTTTATTATTTATTTATACTGTATACTACCGGCATATTTTGTTGCACTGTACAATGGAAATTATGGCAATAAGGTAAGACTGGGTAATAACAGGCAAAATGTAAGAGGGCCCTACTCTCAAGCTTACCTTCTATAGGGGTATATTGGTCTAGGACTGCAAAGATAAAGGAGTCTTGGTGGGCTATATGATCCAGTTACACTGCAATGCTGGGCAGAGAGTTGTGTGAGTGTATATATAGAACACAAACAGAATTTGTGTGAACTGTATAGAGGGGAGGCAATTGAGTAGAATAGATTATGGAGGTTATGTGGATGTTTCAAGAATTTAGCAAACTTACCTGAAGAGGTGAGTTTTCAGGGAAAACTTGAACAGTAGAAATAAAGTCTTCTTGTATGAGGGAAGACAGTACACAGAGTGGGTTCAGCCTAAAAAAAATAAATAATTGTAACTGTGAATGGGAGCAGATAATGAGTTTGGATGAGAGATGCAGATATTGTGGGGTAAAGTTGGGAGATATTGCCATAAGCCAAAGTAACTATATTGAATCTGTTAAAGTACAGGCAATCATAGTAGGAACCAATAATCAATTAGGCTGCTGCATTTAAGGGATGTAGTCGGCATACCATCGTGCGGGATGCCGACGGTCTGAATGTCGGCGCAAAAATCCCGACAGGTCAGGATACCGGCACCAGTATCTCGACCGCTGGCATCCCTAAGGTAAGTATCTGGGTGTTAGGGAGAGGTTAGGGTTAGGTAGCGCGGTTAGGGTTAGGCATTAGGGGGAGGGTTGTGGATTTGAGGAGGGGGTGTTAGGTTTAGGGTGCGGGGAGGGGGAGGTTAGGGTTTGGCACCGGGGAGGGTGGGTAAGGGTTAGGGGTTAGAAAAATACTTACCGTGACTTCCTATGGGTGTCGGGATTCTGGCTATCAGGATACCGCTGTAGGTAGTCTGACCAGCAGCACTAGTAACACTAGGTTTTGTAGTGTCTTGATATATATGCATATACAGTACTAGATATGTCTTTTTTATGTATGTAACATGATTTGGGTATAGATTGAATATGGGGAACAATGGACAGTTTAGTGTCAAGGATAATACCTAGCCAGCAAGCTACTGTAGGTAACAGAAAGCAACAGAAATAGAGATGACCGATCAGTAACTTTTGTTGGGCATTGAGAATGTTATTAACTTTGACTTTTAAAGATTGATTTTGAGATGAAATTGCAAAAAAAAAAATCAAAGTGGGCTAACGCAGATGGGGTGATTGAGGACAAATAAATTTGGGTATGGACTGCATAGAGATAAAATCCGAAAAATGTATTAATTTTCCAAGCTTATTAGTATAGCTAGAGTAGAGCAGAAGGCTTAGGACTCAGCCTTGTTACATTCCAACTGATAAAGGAAGCGAAGAGGAGTTGGATCCAGAAAAGTTAACTCTGAAAGAGCAATTGTTAAGTACTGTAGGATGAGAACTAGATAAGCATAGTGTCCTGAGTTTGCATTGCATTGTGACTAGGAACCATTTTTGAGCGAAAAATACGCTCAGCGCTAGCAGAGTCACATGTGACCTGGCGCACAGAGAGGGGCTGTTTGGCACGACTGCAGCAATAATGTATGAGGACGCATCTGTGCCTCTGGAGTTACAAAGCTCTCTTCGTAATTAATGACACTTTCCTAGAATCTATCACAGTACATTCTTCATCTATTGGCACCTTATTTTTTATTGGAATAGGCAGTGAGGGTTCTTGATTTACAATTAGTTTTTCTCCTGATACTATAGATTCCAACTTCTGCACAATAGAATAGAGGATTCTGTTCAGGGGGATCCCAACCTCTCTGTTATGAGTGATTCGGTAACTTTCTCGGTGTATTCCATGTGTTCAGTTGCATATATAGTTCATATATTAGATGAATGAAACTACATAAAAGCTTTGGGCATGTCGAATTGCACTGTGGAAAAAGCCATTTCACCGATGTACAAGATTTAGTTACATTTTTGCTTTACTATTCCTCAAAATGCCATTCTGCACTGCGGTATTAACTTGAATTCTAAGTTGCGCACATCTCTGCCAACTGCACTTTTCAGTGTGATATTGCACCTGTAACTTGGTGCAAGAGCTTCATCTGAAATTAGATGGATCTCTGCAAATGCACAACTCTGAATAGCCCACAACTCCATCTACATATCCACAATTCGCCCTCATTCAATTTAGCCTACATGCAAACACCCAATTGCCACCTTGTTTTGCCCATTTAGCCACAAGTCAGATGTGACGAGATGCCTACAACTCTGTATGCCTAGTAGATACAGGCACATGTCTCTGACACATGTGCAACTGATAAAAATCACAAGCTCATGCAGTGGCGTAAGTTCATCCCAGACACCCGAAGGCAAGTTATAATTTGGTGCCCCCCCAAATATGATGAATATCTATCTATCCATCCAAATACACTAATATAAAAATACATGAATCTGTTTCTATCAGACCTATTTACTAAAGTAAATTTGCAAGATATCCCCCCAAAACACCCTTTTTCGGGTATATACAACTATGCGTTAGTCACAGATAAGATAGTGACCTGTGTAGTGCAATTAGTATGAGGCTCGGAGTACTCCTGATGGAGGCAAAAGCCACCTGATGTGGGGTTGGGAGACCTCCTGATACCCCAGATAGAGGGGAAACCCACCTGATGTGGGGGCTTTGAGGACAGAATTTGACACAAGATACTGTAAGACTGCTACTGTGGTGGAACTACAAATCACAAAATGACCAGTCTACTGCCGACTGCTTCACATGCTGGGAAGTTTCTCCACCAAAGCTCTGCCCCAGGCCCCTGCCTCCCATGCACTCTTACCCACAGCTCCACCTGGTGCATCCTTGTTGACATTCAGCTACTGGAAGATCTGCAGCCGCGCTTATGTACGGGCCTGCTGCACAGGTCCGTGACTAGAGCTGCCACCAGAAAGAAGTGGGACAGGGAGTTGTGGGTGAGGGGGGCACCAGGACTGCAGCACAGGTCCTTGGCTAGGGCTGCTGCCAGGGAGGAGTGGGATGGGGAGTTATAGGTGAGGGGGCGCCGGACGTGTCTCATTGGCATAAGAAGTTGCTGAGGAGCAGTGACATCAATGAGCGGGCACAGGCTATAGATAGATGGAAGCGGTAGCTGATGGTCTGACACGTAGCCCTCCACTTGTATATGGTTATGGCAGCTTCTAAGGTGCCGGGAAGAGGTGCCATGTACTGGGTGGCCGTGACAGTACACTCCGGGTACATATTTACAGCCCAAAGTGGGGTGGATACATTGTGGGCAATGGAGGAGGTGCCCCTTTTGTGCAGGCACCTCCATTGCCTCCCATAGTTCTGCCCCTGGACTCATATGTAAATCTTAATCAAGTTCTGTATTTGTAAATGTCATATTTGTTATAGTCTAAAGATAGCATGCCCACCATCTCAGTCTGCTGTCCAGTCCAGTTAGGTTAGGTCTGGGAGCACATAAAGCTAATTCCAGTGATGCATGAAAGTTTGCAGCCCAAAGTGTAATGAGGTGAATATTTTCTTAAACAGTTTAAGTGTAAAAATACCCAGGCAACACAATGCCATCTCAGCAGGTGTATTTTATTTAAATATTCACTATGGGGGGTATTCAAATTGGGAGCATGCTGGACTTTTCACTCCACATCGCAGCTTTTCCAGGGATACAGTATCGGGCGCGTGCCCGCTTTATCCCCGTATTCAATTAGGAAGCAGTGATAACAGGAGCCGGCAGAAAGGTAAGTATCGCAAAAAAATTGGGAATTTTTTGTAAATGTCCCTGAGTCCCCCCTAAATATGTCCAGACATGGTGGTTCACTATGGGTACCCCCATTTTAGCCTGCTGAAGGAAGTCGGGGATTGTAATAGCCGCAGCATGTGCATAAATGCGGCTATTGAAGAAGTGGTGAAGAATAACACTTAGGTTTTTTTTGGGGGAAAATAACTTATTCCATGAAATTTGGGGTACATGAAAATGAGTGCAAGCATATTTTAAAGTCCCTAAAATGATTTTTAAAAATTCTTCAAAAATGCACCTTCCGCTACTCCAGCAATGAAGAAAACACCTGCCGCATATAAGGGAACAGCTGCGCTAGCTTAATACTGTTAATTATGACTAGATGCTGGTTGGTTTCTATGGGAAACACCTCCACTTCTCTTCTTTATAAGCTTTGATACATCTACACCTTAGGATCTTACAGCCAGTTGGAAGTCTACTGTGGCTAATCCTGAAAGACTGCATGAGTAAAGAAATAATCATTGCCTTTAAGTTACATCTATGTTTTGTGGAAAGCAATGGCAATTGATGTAGAACATTTGTAAACTTGGAAGAGGTGACCAAGTTTGCTAGCAGGAATTATTGGGGCAGCAACTTTTCAGCAATTATTTCCATTTGTTGCTATAGAAGCCCTTAATCTGTATGCAGCAGAATAATGAGGGTTATTACTGTAATGAGCCGCTTCCCTCTCCAAATCAAACAATGAATATGATGAAGACGGTGTTGGTCAGATAAATGTTGACAACGTGTGTATGCACCATAACAAAGATACAATTGTTTCAATTATAACCAATCGTTACAACTACTGACATACTGTTAAGGGGATATATATATATATATATATATATATATCTACCCATCTCCTGATATACTGTGTAAACCACCCTCGGTATGCAATGGAGGAACTCTCTAATCCTATACCACAGTGTAATTATTTGTAAAAAATAAGGCAATAAAACTGCTCATACATTATTTTTTGTCAGTATACTTTGGATTTGTAAATTTGGCAGATTGCATTGTACCTATGATCCATTAAATGGATTTTGGGCAACTAAAGCTGAATACGTATAACATTTGGGGGATCACGTTGTATGAATTATCCATCAGTTTTTTTCTACAGCTAAGGCCAATGTAAAGCTGAATATCTCAACAGATGTGGTATAATTAAAAAGGATGTATGAAAATATACGCAAACAATAAGGGAGAAATAGCCTACTGATAGGTCTTATCTCCATTACTAACCATTAATAAAGATTCTCCACGTATATCCACAGCTTGAGTCTAGATCAGGTGAACAGATTGTAGTAAAGAAGGAATATTATATCCAGCAAACAGCTACATATTGACAAACCAAACTATGGATAAGACACAGTAGCCAGGCACTTGTTTTATACACTATCTTTATTCTTCTAGCACAACTTATATGTATATATCTTTGTTTTTTCTTTGATTTTAACCTTAATATTTCACTGTTGACTTTACCCTACCTAGTGGAAATGGGACAACAATTTTAAACATATTCAATTAAAAGTGAAGTTTTACTTAATGTGGCTCTTGTGCACCTAATATATACAACCACTCTCTTTTCTTCTACATTTCAAGTTTAAACCTGGTTGGTAAGGCTGCACCCCCGTCTGTGAGAATACCCGATATCACGCTATCTGACGGGGTCATTTAAAAATCAATAGCTATCTACTATTAATTTGTGTGCAGATATTTGTTCTCAAAATTTTCACTACGGAATGCAACTGCTAATGCTATAGTGATTACGCACGCAGTTCAACTGCAATAGTATGCTAATTCATTGCGTTCGCTATGCCCTTGCATTACCCCCCCGCATTACCACTCACAAATGGTACTTCCTGTCAATCACTCTCCGATGAGTCTGCTTAGTTACTGTGATCGCTGTCCCAATCACAGTGGCCAGTTCGCGCATGCGCAGAATGCAACAATTGGCAAATTGCATGCATATTAGCAACTGCGTTCCTTGCTGAATCAGGCCCTATGATCTCCATAAACACTGACAGACACTGTGTGCATGATTCAGAGGTGGATGCAGCAACAATGTTTCAGCAGTCCAGCAATTATTTGCTACTACGCATGCTATAAAAAGTCCTGAAAACCTCTGGGTGTGGTATAAGAGATAGACAGTAATTAGATAGACAATGTCTAGGTAGACACCAGATGTTAGACAGACAATAGGTTGACAGGGACAAATGATCGGCATGGTCAAAGGTCGACATGAAAATGGTCAACACAAAAATGGTCGACACATGATTTTTTTTGCTTTTTAGCTCTAATCTTCGCCCTAACCCTAACCTTCCCCTTGGTGCCTAACCCTACATCCTGGTGCCTAACCCTAACTGTCGGGGTAGGCACCTGACCCTGACCGTCCCTTCTAATGCCTAACCCTCCAGTAAATGCCTAACCCTCCCTCCTGGTGCCTAACCCTAACCATCTTGATAAGTGCCTAACCATAAACATGGGGGTAAGTGCCTAACCCTAACCCTCCAGTAAGTGCCTAACCCTAATCCTAACCCTAAAAAAAAACAAAAAACTCATGTGTCTATAATTTTTGTGTTGACCATTTTCATGTCAACCTTTTGACTATGTCGACCATTTGTACACGTCGACATTCTTTCATGACGCCTTTTAGTGTGTTGTCCTTTTGTCCCTATCGACCTTATGTCCCTGTCGACCTATTGACTGTCTAACATCTGGTGTCTATCTAGGCATTGCCTATCTAGTTACTGTCTGTCTACAGTCCGGAACCCAAAACCTCTACGGTGCATGCATCACCCTGAGGCACAGGTATTAGAAACAGTTAGGCTATACCATAGGCATTCCTGGGAGATAACCAGGCATTGGCTGGAAGTGAACATAAAAAAGGCTGTTTCAGGGGCATGTTGGAGTGTCCAGGGAATGTCAGTGAATGCGGCAGGGCAGGATTAAGGCTTCTGGGGGCCCCAGGGCAACTAAGTTGCGGGGGGCCCCTTCAAGCCACACAGAGTTGAGTCCAGCCGTGCCCCCAGTAGCAGTCTGCCCCAGCAGTGTCCCCAGTAGCAGTCCTCCCTCAACAGTAGTACCCCCAGGAGTACCCCTAGTAATCCCCCTCTATGCTGTGTCCCCCAGTAGTGGTCCCACCAGTGTGCAGTGCCCCCAGTAGTAGTCCCCCCAGCAGTGCCCCTAGTAGTCCCCCCAGCAGTGTCCTTGTAATCCCACCAGCAGTGCCCTAGTAGTCCCGCCAGTAATCCCCCCCAGCAGTGCCCCTTGTAGTACCCCCTGCAGTGCCCCTAGTAACCCCCCCAGACACATACAGAAAAAAACAACAACTTCCACTTACCTTAATCCCCGCTTTGTCGTCTGCTCCTCCGTCCGGCGTCCTCCCGGGCCGGCTGCTCTGCATGATGGGAGAGATGTCAAGGCGTCTCTCCCATCAGCCACTGCGGGAGGCGGAAGACGGAGGCTCCGGCGGTGGGAGCAGCAGCCGATGAGAGTCTGACTGACTCTCATCGGCTGCTAAAACAAACACACAGCTGCCGGCACCGGCGGCTGTGTGTTTGTGCTGTGTAGTGCGGACGGCACTTATGTGCCGTCCACACTACCGCCCTGCCCCAAGCTGATGCAGCAGCACTGACTGTGCTGCTGCATGCAGTAGAATGGCCACAGCTGCAGAGCGGCCTCCTCCCGGGAACAGGTGCCGCCGGCACCTGTTCTCGGCAGGGTCACCCCGGCCCTGTGTGGGGGCCCTCTGTGTGTGGGGGCCCAGGGACAACCGCCCCTGTCGCCCCCCCCCTTAATCCAGCAATGGAATGCGGCCACAGCTACAGATGCCATATTTAGCCGGAGTTCAGAAGGAGACACTGCACCTGCCGTAGACTGGTGCACGTGTCAATGGTGGCCACGATGGTGGAGTGTTTGGGACCAACTGTCCAGGGACATTGAAAGAGGGTTTCTAAGGGCTTGCACTGTCTGGCGCATATTAATACATAATGCAAAGGATGAAATTAGCATTTGCATATTATTGCCACTGTGACTCTGCAAATAATCACAACTATGGCTTCCACCTCTGAATCAGGCACTCTAACACTAACTAGTAGCCAGAACTTTCTAAATGTACCATATGCACTTTTTACTGCCCATGTTCTAGCATAGTATCTGAACATACCTATGATGGAGCATGAATAGACAATATGAGCGACATTTCAGCTATATTGTGATATTCTCTAGATGTATTTACAAATGTATGAAAATAAATGTTTTGCTTAGTGTTTTTAAAGCATGAAGTTAACATCAAAATTAACAAGTTAGCATATTACTTTATATTATGTGTTGGTCTGTTTCTGAGTAACAAATGAATACATATTGCAAAAACAAGAATGTCACACTAGATTGTGAACTATTCGTGACCCTGTTTGCAAAAAGGGAGACTAATTGTATAATGAGCAAAGTGACTTGGGGTTAGATTTCAGATAGACACAAATGGAACCTAAGTTGCTAAGGGATGTTTGTGTAACTGTGACAAGAGAAGAAAATAAGAGCTGAACTTTGTATGGTATAAATATTCCATTGAAATGACAGTTCATTAGAAACATTGTTTGTTTGCAACTAATGAACACCTAAGGCTGTATTTCTCACTCCTTCATTTGTTTGTGTTTTTATTGTAAATATAAAGCTGTGATAAGGACTATGGGCCTGATTCACTACGGATCGCAATACTGCGTATGACGCGGTTCAATTGCGATAGCAAACTAAACCACTGTGAACGCAATGCAAACTCAGCACTACATAAGGATGTTCACCAAACACACATCCATAATACTTAGCAGAAAAGTGAAACCATCGGTACAATCGAGTACCATCGGACCCATACACACACTTGCAAAAGCTCTGACCTTACGCAGAAATTGCTAACTTCCACGCACGCTATGATACCTCAGGCTGCATAGGCCATCGCAGTGGATCATTTATGCAAGCCCCTGCAACAGCGTTGAAATGCACTGGCATGCCTGTGTTTCGCCCACCACCGCTCACATACGGCTCTCCCTGTCAATCACTCTCTGATGAGCCAGCATAACCTCTGCGATCGCAGTTCTGATCGCAATAGCTAGTTTGCACGCATACGCAGAACGCAACAATCGGTTGATTGCATGCATATTAGCAACTGCAATCCTTGCTGAATCAGGCAATATGAACTGAAGTTCTTCTGATACACCATATGTTGGGAGGTGGCTGTGAGTATCTGGATAGCTAACATGCTGCCGATGGAATAACATCAGAAAATCACAGTCAGTTATCTTATGTGGAATACTTACATTTGTAAAAATGTATCAAGAATAGATAACCTCTACCACACACAGCTCCCAGCTAGAGATGTGCGCCGGTCCATTTTTGCTGGTGTTGTTTCTAATTAGTCGGCGCAGGTTTGCTTTTCGTTTTGGTTTTGCCAAACCGCCGTTACTGGTTTTAGTCCTGTATTTTTTCCAAAAATTTAAAAAAAAGCTAAAATCACATAATTTTAGCCTTTTTTTTGTTCCTAGAGTATTATTAACCTAATAAAATTAATTTCCACTCATTTCCAGTCAATTTTCACCACCTCACAGCTCACAATATTGTTTTCAATATTCAATTTTGTTACTAGGTGAGAGCTATCATATTTGCATTCCCTTACAAAGGATTGTTTCAAAGTCAGTTGTTTTTTTAAACAGTAGTCTTCTGGGATGAAGATCAATCCCCAGCAGCAGCAGCAGGCCTAGTGTTGAAGGATTCTTCTGAGAAATCCTGGATAGGGAAAGAGTCACCTAGCCTTAACAAATTGGATGCAGGACTACCTCCAATCATTACTGTGTATATTGAGGATGAAGGTGTTGTCAGTAGAGATTGCAGGGGCTGGGATCTAGATGAACTTAAGAGAAGGGAGCTAGCTGATGCTGGACTGCTTGTGGTTAGTTTTTTAGCACCAGTTTCTCATGTTGTCAAAAACTTTTCATGAGTTTGCTGCGAATGACGTAACAGGGAGGAGGTTCCTAGATGGTTAACGTCCCAACCTCTACTTATCGTGGTTTTACAAATGCTGCAGATGGCTTGACAATTGTTGTCAGGATTTGGGTAAAAATAATTCCACACATAAGAGGCACATTTGTTGGTCCTATGTCCACGCATGAAAATGGGCTTTCTCTTATCATGGCGAAGAGCTGCTTCCACTGGTGCCTGACTTTCCCAAACAGCATCCTCATCCTCAACATCCTCATTCGTGCCGGCATCAGCTACACAATTATCCCCCTCATCCTCTTGCACTTCCTTGGTGGCATCCTCAATTTCTGTGTCATCAGCTATATTTGTGCTGCTCATGCCCACATTTGCAGAAAGAGCAGAAATGATGGAAGGTATCTTCTCTGTGAGTACAACAGTATCAGAAAGGTCAGGCTCACACATTATACTCGTGGATACACTTAGACTCTCCTCAGGAATTTGTGATATTTCTGTTTCCGAATGCTCAGTTTGTTCCACTGCCTTAGTGGTTTTCATTTTTTTACACCTCTTCTACACTCTGAGTGATAACATCTTGTATCATCATGAGAGGCAGAGGAAGATGCCTCACTGACACTCGCAAAACCACCTCTCATAAATAAAGGTCAAGGCCTTTCCTTGGTTTATATATGCACATGAGAATAACAAAGTGCACAAAACAGTACAAACATTACAATTATTATTCATTTTTATTGATGGCGCAGCTGTATTCCTGTGTGGATTGTAGCAACAGGGCTGATATATGCACGTGAGCAAAACAGTACAAATATTATAATTTTTTTTTTCTTGATGGCGCAGCTGTGTTCCTTTCCTGCTTGGACTGGAGCCACAGGGCTTATATACTGTATGCACGTGAGCAAAACAAAGTGCACAAAACAGTACAAACAATACAATAATTTTTAATGGTGCAGCTGTATTCATGAATGGTCTGGAGCCACAGGGCTTATATATGCACATGAGCAAAACAAAGCGCACAAAACAGTACAAACAATATATAAAAACCCCTATACACATTGATTAAGCAGCATAGCCACTTGTAACTTGTGAGTGTGGACACAGCAGAGTACAGCACATCATACAGCAGTGTGTATCCTCTATACAATACACATTGACTAAGCAGCACAGCCACTTGTGAGTTTGGAGTCTGGACACGGCCTATACAGCAGAGTACAGCACAGCAGCGTGCACCTCCCTATATACACATTAACTAAGCAGCACAGCCTATACAGCAGAGTGCGCCCCCTATATATATTTATCAGGTCCAATGTGCAACAAAAAACTTGATGGGCACTGAATATGAATATGTATCTGTGAGTAAATATATCACTGTTTTACTGACTGGTGAGTGCCCATCAAGTTTTTTTTTGTATATATATATATATATATATATATATTAACTAACAGCTCAGCTTATAAAGCAGAGTTAAGCATAGCATACAGTAGCGTGCTTAGCAAGGAAAGTCCCATCCGCAGTGCCTTATATAGAATCCAAAATCCACGAGAATCTAACGCCGCGAGAATGAAGTTTTGCCTCAAAGTGGAATTCGAGTCAGGCAGGAAGATTCGAGTCTTCGCTCGGATCTACTCATATTTGCAATGTTCGGGCGGGTTCGTATTCCAAGGTATCCAAACCCCTACAAGACTCACACACAAATGAGTGCAGCAATACATTGCAACGATGTCTTCACAAAAACAATGTATGGATGAAGATCCCGAATTTTTTCCCCTTAACCTAATATTTACCCAAAACCAACCTCAACCCGTACAGCAAATCCTGATGGAGCAGCAGGTGTATGAACAGTGTCTAATAGATGGGGAGGGTACCTGGAGATTATTGTAATTAGGTGGCCTGTAGAGTATTGTTTCTTTGTGAGATGCTAACAGAAGCTAAAAATGAAAAGATGAAAGAGCATGATCGTTTATGCTAATGAATATGAATATTATTTTTAATATGGGTTACGGCTTTTAAATGTATTTGATTGATGCATGCATAATATCTACAAATGCATTACAGTGAGGACAATTCTGTTTGTTAACCCAATCCTTGCCTATTTTACTTCACATTTGTAAGTGCATTGTTTTTTTTATTCTACAGTAAATTCACTACTTCACTTGATCTATTTGAGATATCTCTTCTTGAGTGTTCCGTCTTTTTCATTCAAATCATTGAAACACTTTTTGTGGCACTGCCTAGAGTTGGTTCCTGCTGGCAGGATCGGGTGACTCGTTTATACAGGCCAGACTGTCAGGGAGACTTCTCCTCTGTCTCAATAAGGAGAAAGTGACAGTATTCTCTGAAGCAGGAAAAGCAGCAACACAAATGGAAGTGTTAGTAGAATTTCATTGGGCTTAATTTTCAACTTGATGTTTGCCATGCCAGATTGTTGATCCTGACATCCTCTGCCTTGACTGTCACATCTTCCATCTTCTGCTGGCTTCCTGTCTCTTCTTGCTTGAGCATGGGATATTCCAAAATTTTCTTCACCAATCATTGCTCTTCTGTCTGTAGGTGTCTTCTCTTTTAAATCATCAGTTTGAGCTAGCCTGCAGTGGTTAATATAAATTGTTGTGAGGGGTCAGAGAGAGTAACACGGTGGGCTGTGATTAGCTCGCAGGTGGTGCTCAATTCAAAAGGTGTAAAAAAGCACCTATTGATTTGTCATGACCTCTAATCAACAGTGAATCTTCCTAAAGATTCAATGCCATCAAACGCCATCACATGTACCTTAAATGCCATCACACTACTCCACATGTCCCAGACATAGACATACCTTCTGCCACTTCACTCACAAGAACATTGGAGGCAATGCATCACTTCAATTGACATACATTGGTATATGGTTGACAAAGTATCAAAATGGTAAGACATACAGCATGTGCATTAAAATAAAAAAAAAAATATTAGGAATAGACAAATTGTATTAAAGTATATCCAGATAACTATATCAGTTGGTAGCATTGATATATTCAAAAAACACAATTTCTTCTCAATGGATCCTTGCCTGAGCAACTCATTCTCATATGATTAAATGGGTATTTAATGTGTCAGGACTTAGGGCCTGATTCAGAGGCGCTCGCTGTTTGCGAGCGCTCGCTCTGAATCAAGGCTTTTTTTAAATTTGTTTCGGCCTTCAGGCCGCTCGCAAAGCTGTAGGTGACCACCCACAGCTAGTGCGAGTGGCCTGGCAATTGTTGCGATTATCGCGACCATAGGGCTTGCATCGAGACCCTGCGGGAGGGTCTCAGCTCCCGCAAGCCCGAGTGGACTTCATGCTCTAATAGAGCAGGAAGTCCACTACTGACATCACGAGTGATGTCAGTAGGGCCGCCCACAAATGCCAGGAGTTCCTACAAAACAGGGCGTGCTGTCAATCAACTTCGACAGCCGCCCCGTCTTGTAGTGAGCCCCAAAGTGATGGAGCTGCCATCGCTCACTGGGGCTCATGCATGCCCACGCCGGAGGCGGCGCATGTGCAGTGAGGGAAAATCGTCCTGCTTCCGAGTGCTGTGCGCTCGCGGGCGGGTCTGAATCAGAACCTTAGACAGGTGGCCAGACTTTAGTGATATGGGACCTTCTACCTTTTTTCATTACTCACATTTTTGTTTTACATTGGCCTACTTGACTATCCTTCACCACTCCCCCCCATAATTGACCTCACTCAGAATGTAGTGTGTGAGTCTTCATGTCCACACAGTGAGTCCCTGCAACTAAAATAGCTCCCATTAACTGATAGGCTGGGAGCACGCACTGTGATGCTAATGTCACCATGGCACTATCATAGGCTAGGAGTCACTGCATCAAATTATCAGATGCAGGACTCCTTTTTTAGGCAGAAGAATTTCTATGGAAAATAGAAGGTGATAGGAGTCAACCCCACCCATTACCTGCAGGTGCTCGCCTTCCCTCAACCCTTCCCACTACAGACAAGTAAAAAAATTGTAACTGAAAAACACTTTCAGGTCCCACAGTCACTTAAGATGGGTCTCTACAACATGTTTCCTCTATAGCCTTCTGATGGTGGCTTTGGTGGGGCCTGCCATGGAATTACCTGGCCGCCGCAAGGCTAATCTGATGCTGGTTCTAGAATACATGCTGTATGATGAGGATTTTTTTTGCCTTTGGTACATTAAATGGATTAGAAACTGTACATAAAACTAGCAAAAAACATGAGTTTAGCAAAACGCACCAATTACAGCTTCCAATTGCACTTTTACCAGCCCTTGAGAGTTCAATGTTTATAAGATATATTTAATTTTAAAGATAATTCTGTTTTTGATATGTGAAAATAATATCAGTTCTCCATTAACATTAACTTTTTCTCTAGACTAACTGATTTCAGTGGAGAACACTTAACAGTCTTGTGAGTGTCAAATCTATGCAAACTTCAAGCTTTGCATTATTCCTGCTTTCTGGAGAGCTCTCATATTATAGAAATCTATTGAAAGTTGTTCAATTAACATAATACTTCTTGGACTGATGTATGATCTGGTCTTTGCATTATTAGTAAGACTTGAGACAGCAATTTCCACTGTATTCACTTGTCACCAGACGGAACATTCCGAAAAAAAAATGTGTTCAAGTCAACTCTTTTTAAAGTCTGAGTAAGATTCAATCATCCTATTATTGGCAATTTAATAATTGTCCTACAAAGAAAAAAAGAACACACAGCAAGAAAAAACCCAGTTGCAACTATTTAATTGCATTTCAGACTTGCTGCTCTGTAACATCATAATGATTCTTGATTGCACCAAGGAAGAAGAGTTCTTCTCAATAATAACCTCTCCCAGCACCCCACAGGAAAACACTCATTATGCATTCTAATTAAAAAAGCCATGGGAGATTCTTACAGAGCTCACTGTACTAAAAATTGATTTTGCACACTGGGATTGGAAAGGGAGATGGCATCGGCTGTTAACTCCCCCTTTGTAATTATAATCCTACTAATAAACTAAATTAACAGTCAAGTTCAGCATGATAGAGAGCCTCCCATCTGACTGTCTTGTTGTGCTGACACTTAATAGAATGGAAGTTCTTACAGCTATATCATGGTCCCTTCGGAAGTAAAAGTCTACTTGTGAGATTTCGTAACAAGCTGTGATTTCTCCAAGCAGAATCACTTTGGTTCCTGCCAGCATGTGACCTTATTCGGGTGCAGCATACTCACTATCTCATTAGCACAATGGAACTTATTACTCTTTATAAACTGCAGTATTAATCACATAACATTATTAGTTGACTTAGAATACATCTTTTTTTCTTTTTTGACAACTTGCCAAGTCATTTCCGTTCTCCTTTCTGAGCGGGCCGGCCATGCGGTATGTAAAGCTTTTATTTCTCTAGATAATGGGAATTATGTTGTACAGAAGTAAAATTCTCAGATCCAATAGCAATGAGAATTGCACTTTCAGGGCCTGATGTAGAGATGGGTATTATCGCATTGCATGTACAGAAAAGGATATTCATATTTGCTGTAAAGTATGCAATTGTATGCATGAGGCATTGTGCCAATTCCGCTATCTGTACACTTGGTTTAATACTAGTCATCACCATCTTGGGTGTGCACTTGCAACTAACAAGTACTAGGTGCACAATATAGACCCCAAAACAAGTGTATTTACATTTAAATCCAACTATGTATAAACCGCACGTCTGTTTACACACTCTCACTGAACTACAGTACCCTGTGTTCCGCCTCTTCATTCATGTGTGTATATGTGATTGAAATGTGTATGACTCTGCCTGCATGCGTGCACACAGTAATGGTAGTGTGAAAGCATGCAAGATATGTTCAACTTACCATCAGCCCCTAAATAAGCAAAAGAGTAGATGTACAGTGCACAGCTTGGAATAAATAACATCATTGCAAAGAAACAATTCATATTATTTTGTATCAATCACTCTGTTCGTATTTTACTTACCAACTTTTTAATGGTTCTTTTCAGGAGGAAGAGGCCCAAGGGAGGGGAGCAGGCACTGCGAGGGCCCAAACCCCTGCAGTTTTGTTAAATTACTCCACGGAGGGGAGACCATGATGATTCAATCACTGTGATTTGCGTCATCCTGTCCTCTGACCACTCACTTTCCTAGGGAAGTGGCCAGGATTCGGAACAGTTGTTTATTCTCCTGGTGGCCATGAGGAAGTTCTCCAAATTCACCAGAATATGAAAGTGTAGTTTGTAGGTGGAGAGTACAGATGCTTTAATTATGCCATTGGTTGTTGCAGTGTTTGCTCAGTCCGTCACATGGAAATACACAAGTTGAACATTTAAACTGGCATTTGCATACTAGAAAATCCATGGTGAGAAATTGCCGCCTGTACACTTCTGAATAAGGCTCTTTGATTTAACCTGTTTAAATGACCTTTTATAGAAGGAAAATCAAACCACGTGCCCTCGGATTCAGGGGGCCCTGCAATGCATACCCTGCACCCATATTATTTTAAACTTACCTGTCCATGGTCCTGCAGCGGGTGTCAGCGCTGCCCAGGACACTGGAAAATGGCCGCCACGGGCACACTGTAGTGCCCGAAGTCCACTAATGCTCCAGTGGCTGGCCAGCCGCATCAGTCGACTGCCGGCCACCGGGAAGACAAGAGGGGGCCACGCACGGGGAGCGCACACGGGCCCCCTCCTCTCTTAAGACACCCCTGGCCAGGCTGATTGGTGCCTTCAATCCCGGGATATTCAGGATTAAGCTGCGGTAGGCTGCACAGCTTTCTTCAGCCCGGGCAACTCCGATCAATAGTTCCGTCGGCTCAGACGCTGCCCCCGGGTCTACTTCTGCTGTGTGGCTGCGTGTGACATCACATGGGCCATGCTGCACACCCACTCACCAGCCCACCCCTTATACAGCCACTGGTTGCCCGCATTGTGGAGTCTTCTGTGGCTGGACGGCTATTGCCTCTGCTTAAGAGGCTGACTGCTAAATGCTGGCACTCTCACTTACTCTATATGAGCGGTGTTTATGACCTGAGGTGGAGGACTGGAGTTGAGTGACTGGCTGCTGTGAGAGGACCACAGTGGGGTTTGGGACTCGGGAGGGATGAGAGTCAGTGCCTGCTACTGCCTGCCAAATAAAAGCAATTAATTTTCACACTTTTATTTGTACTAGTTACTCATTTTTATCTTAGAAAATATACAGAATAATAATATCTTCATTGATCAACTGCTGGGACCCTGGGATTTAAAAAATTAGGTGGGATTGGCTAACCTAGGTACAAGGCAAAAGTTAATTAAAACTTAATGCAATTTGTTGTGTAAAAAGAGCAGAATAAAATGTAACCGTGCATCAGGCGCACCTCTGGGACTCCCAGGTTTGGGCGCAGTGCGCCTGACAGGCTCCTGTTATAAAATCATCATTAGCACCTAATTAACACAATTCTAACTTTCTTAAAGTGATCAGTGACCTTCATTAGGATGTACAAAGAGAGAATATATGGAAATCTGATTCACAAAACCACATTTATTAACCTTGAAGCAAGTAAAAGAAAAAATACAAAATTTTAAGAGGCGCAGTGTGCCTAAGAGACCACCCTGGACAAACCTACATATTTCCGCAAAATACCCACAACCTTTGTAATTTTCATTCATAAAATGAGCAAAATGCACAAAATTGTGAGAAAATAAAAAGAAATACGTACCTTCAAAAGTCGGACGAATTCGGGCGTAATGAGCCAGAGAGGCCAGGAAGGTCACTACTGCACTCCATGCAGGTGGAAGGAAAAGTGACTAGAGGCGTCTCAAACAGCACCTAGAGATAGGAAGGTACTATGAAGAGCAGGCCCCTGCGCCCCCTTGTAGCGGAGAGGTGAGCGAGAACAGCTTTGTGGCGCCTTGGCAGGCCAGCTGCGCCCGGCCCATGGTTAAATGTATTAATAACTGCAATACATTTATATTTTACTATTTATATTGAGATTAAAACATTGGATGGTAAAACAGATGGCCAGAGCTGTGATATCCCATATTATACCATGTACAGTATATTGTCTTAGGGATGATTGTGTTCATATGAATGTTGCAGAAGAGAATATATTTGTGTGAGGACCTGCAGACACCACCTGAATTATTGGTAATCCATGTCAGCTGCTGTCTTGGTTTCCTCATACTGATGGTGTTTCAGCATCCTGGATGATAGAGAAAGTGCATTTATAGTACTCATAAACAGGGGGTCATACTGTACAATCATGGCTATTCATACTGTACAATCATGGCAACCTTATCTCAGTCTCAGTCTTTATTATTATTATTATTATTATTATTATGTTCCTTTATTTATATGGTGCCACAAGTGTTCCGCAGCGCCTTACAAAGTACACAAACATAACTGAACAAGAAACCAGTGACTTACAGTACAATATAGGACAAGAATATGCTGCACTAGCTATTATAACACTCTAATTAAGCAGCAGGGAGTCAGCAATCATGTGTTAGATGCCTTTGTGGGGAGTAAGGAGTAGAAGAAAGTATAAGGAGAAGCACATGAGGGAAAAAGGCCCTGCTCATGAGAGCTTACAATCATCTCCTGTACACATGTTCTTATCTTCACATGGTTACTGTGCCCAAATAATATGCAATAATGGATTACAGGAGGATTGAAGGGTGACATATGTCTTCTATGCTTCTTCCGACAATTTCTGTATGATAGTGACTGACAGTTCCTAAGGAGTAGGGACAAGAGTGGGAGAGGATAAATTGGCAGACGGATGGAATTCCCTTGCATATAAAATTGATTGTACAGCACAGTGTAATATGTTGCCACTTAACTATATTAAGGTTAACAATTGTATTTGACAAGGATCAGTAGCCCCTACTTGTTAAAACTAGTCACCCCAATTAAGCACCCTGGTCCACCTGGAACTTTAAGACCAAGGTACTGCAGGCACTGACTTTAAATGGGCTAACCAGAAATGGTGGAGCCCATAAAAGACTTCTCCAAGATGGTCGCTGAAGAGTAAATAGAGCCTGCACTGCTCTATCAGGTAGTGAAGCAAGGAGCAGTAGAAGTCAACAGGGGTGGGGCCTCTCAGTGGGAAATAAAGAGGCAGAAGCTATAAAAGTCTTTACCTTAGCACCAAGTTGGGTCCCTGTCGCAGCAGATGGAGAGAGTAGCTAGGAAGATGACTGCAATCTAGGGGTGTGCACCGGCCACTTTTCGTATTTTGGTTTTGGATTTGGATCTTTCTTCGTGTTTTGGATCTGGATTGGTTTTGCCAAAACCACCCTTCCGTGTTTTGGGTTCTGGGTTTTGTGTTTTGGATCTGTATTTTTTTGAAAAAAAGCAAAAAAACAGCTAAAATCACAGAATTTGTGGGGTTTTATGCTCCTATTCAATTATTAACCTCAATAACCTTCATTTCCACTCATTTCCAGTCTATTCTGAACACCTCACAATATTGTTTTTATGGACAAAAGGTTGCACCGAGGTAGCTGGATGACTATGCTAAGCGACACGAGTGGGCGGCACAAACACATGGTCCACCTAGGAGTGACACTGCAGTGGCAGACAGGATGGCAGTTTGAAAAACTAGGCCCCAAACAGTACATACTGCAAAGAAAAAAAAGAGGTGCAAGATGGAATTGTCCTTGGGCCCTCCCACTCACCCTTATGGTTGTATAAATAGGACATGCACACTTTAACAAACCAATCATTTCAGCGCCAGGGTCTGCCACATGACTGTGGCTGAAATGATTGGTTCGTTTGGGCCCCCACAAAACAAGCTGGCAATTAATGTGTCCCTGCACAAACTGGCTCTACGGAGGCAAGATGTCGTCCTCATCCTCCTCATCCACCGATTCCTTGGATAAAACAGGAAAAAGGGATTTAGGTGTCCCTGGACTGCTTACAGTCTCACCCAAAGTTTCTGAACTTGACAGTAACTTTTTATGAATGCGCTGCAGGTGACGTATAAGGGAGGATGTTCCTAGGTGGTTAACGTCCCTACCCCTACTTATTTCACCTTTACATATGGTACATATGGCAAGACAGTTGTTGTCCGGATTTGGATAGAAATATTGCCAGACCAAAGAGGTGGAATGTTTGGTCTTCTGCCCAGGCATGACCGTGATGGGCTTTTTCATCCCACGGACAACAACTGTCTCCCACGGAGCCTGATTTAAACAAACCACATCACCATCAGAATCCTCCTCGCCAACTTCCTCCTCAGCGCCAGCTACACCAGTATCCTCATCCTGTTGTACTTCAACAGTGACATCTTCAATTTGCATATCAGCAAGTGGACTGTGGGTGCTCCTTTCAGCACTTGCAGGGGGCGTGCAAATGGTGGAAAGAGCCACCTCTTCCCGTCCAGTGCTGGGAAGGTCAGGCATCGCAACCGCCACCACACTTGGACTCTCATGGGGATTTGTGATATCTTCTTAGACCGCACAGTTCTTTGCTGTGCTTTTGCCAGCTTAACTCATTTGATTTTTTTAGCGGGAGGAGGGCTTCCATAGTCATGTGAAGCTGAACCACTAGTCATGAACATACTAGTCATACTACTATGACACACACTAGTCATGGGGAAAGACCTTAGCCGTTCCTTGCCACTCCGTGTCATAAATGGCATATTGGAAAGTTTACGTTTCTCTTCAGATGATTTAAATGTTTATTTTAAGGTCATTTTCCTGAACTTTGTCATTTGGGATTGTATGTGGCCTCTACTATGACATTGGGTATCGGCCATGGCAGACGACATTGATGGCATGTTATCGTCTATGTCATGACTAGTGGCAGCAGCTTCAGCACTAGGAGGAAGTGGTTCTTGATCTTTCCCTATTTTATTTTTATTGGAGAAAATTTGGTCCTCCATTTATGTTATATCGATTTGTTATATATGTGCGGCTAAGGCGCACACAAACACAGAAAATATTTTTTTATTTTTGCTGGAGAGTAGTGCACTTTGTGGGTTACACCACCCTTTAAGAAATGAGCCAGCCGGCTCTTTACTTATGGGACACAGGCGCACGCTTGGCGCTGCTCCTTTGTTGATACACGTGCAGCCACAGTGCACACAATTCACAAACACAGAAAATATTTTTTTTATTTTGTTTGGAGTGTACTTTGGGGGTTACAGCACCCTTTAACGGTCAAGCCAGCCGGCCCTTTACTTATGACACAGGCGCACGCTTGGCGCTGCTCCTTTGTTGATGCACGTGCGGCTACTGCGCAAACAATTCACAAACACAGAAAATATTTTTTTATTTTGTTTGGAGTGTACTTTGGGGGTTACAGCACCCTTTAACGGTCAAGCCAGCTGGCCCTTTACTTATGACACAGGCGCACGCTTGGCGCTGCTCCTTTGTTGATGCACGTGCGGCTACTGCGCACACAATTCACAAACACAGAAAATATTTTTTTATTTTGTTTGGAGTGTACTTTGGGGGTTAGAGCACCCTTTAACGGTCAAGCCAGCCGGCCCTTTACTTATAACACAGGCGCACGCTTGGCACTACTTTGTTGATGCATGTGCGGCTACTGCGCACACAATTCACAAACACAGAAAATATTTTTTTATTTTGTTTGGAGTGTACTTTGGGGGTTATAGCACCCTTTAATGGACAAGCCAGCCGGCCCTTTACTTATGGGACACAGGCACACGCTTGGCACTACTTTGTTGTTGCACGTGCGGCTACTGCGCACACAATTCACAAACACAGAAAATATTTTTTTATTTTGTTTGGAGTGTACTTTGGGGGTTACAGCACCCTTTAATGGTCAAGCCAGCCGGCCCTTTACTTATGACACAGGCGCACGCTTGGCGCTGCTCCTTTGTTGATGCACGTGCGGCTACTGCGCACACATTTCACAAACACAGAAAATATTTTTTTATTTTGTTTGGAGTGTACTTTGGGGGTTACAGCACCCGTTAACGGTCAAGCCAGCCGGCCCTTTACTTATGGGACACAGGCGCACGCTTGGCGCTGCTCCTTTGCTGATGCACGTGCAGCCACAGTGCACACAATTCACAAACATAGAAAATATATATTTTTTTGTTTGGAGTGTACTTTGGGGGTTACAGCACCCTTTAACGGACAAGCCAGCCGTCCCTTTACTAATGGGACACAGGCGCACGCTTGGCGCTGCTCCTTTGTTGATGCACGTGCAGCCACAGTGCACACAATTCACAAACACAGAAAAAATATATATTTTTTTAGCACTTGGGGGGAGCACCCCTGATGGACAGAGCACCCCCTGGACAACACTACAACACCCCTTTATGATTGGGACACTGCACAGGACTTTGGAGTGGACACAGCCCCTATGGACAACTGACTGCACAACACAGTCCAGCCAGCCCATATGGACTTTGAAGTAGTGGACACAGCCCCTATGGACAACAGCAGCACAGCGCAGCACAACACTACACTGCACTACACTACACTACACTACACTACACAGCCCAGCCAGCCCTAACTCCCACCCTCCCTCTTCACTGTCCACAGCCAAGTGAGAAAATGGCGCTGACGCGGGTATCTTATATAGGATCCAAAACCCGTGAGACCCGGTAGGCGGGATGATGACGTTTTGCCTCGATTTCAGATCCGAGTCAGGCGGGAAAAGTCGAGCCTGACTCGGATCTGCCTCGGATCGGGGGGGCTCGGGGGGATTCGGATTTCAGAAATCCGAACCTGCTCACCCCTACTGCAATCACATTGCCCATCATGCCTATGAGAGTGGTTATATTAGAAATGTCACTAAGGAACAGATCTTCAGGGAGGGACATCCATGTAGTGGCTGCAGAGGAGAGTGTGGCACAAAGCAAAGTAAGCTATGGAGCCATCACGAGCAGTATGAACTGACGTTGACCTTTATAGAGAAATCCAGCTGGTTGAACAACATTAGGAGAGTCTTCAAACAAGTTAGGGGTGACTATAAATGCTGATCCACACACTATGATAGAGAGACTTTAGTGCATTAGAGAGAACTCTAATTATGTTAACTTGCATACTCAGAGTGAAGATTTTAAAGTTTTAAGGAGATATTTGCCTAACTATAGCATAAGCCCCCAGCTGTTTCACTTTGGAGCTGGATAATGAAAAATAGGGGGGACCCTACGCCACCCCCTTTCCTATTTTTAAATACTGGCCTAGGCTCAGAGGCCAATGGCTGGTTATGGATTTGGGGGAGGGTACACTCTTATTTATTTAATTTAACCATTTATTTACATTTTTATACAACAAAGCCTGCACATATCATAGGCAGGCTTATCATTTGGGCAAGCTGGCTGGCCCAAATAGTTTTTGGGTTGGTTTTAATAAGCATATGCTTATTAAATCTACTTTTTTTAAATACTTGCCTATGTAAAATAATCTAGAGTTTGTCCGATGTTCTAAATCGGTCATTTGGTAAATTTTCCGTTGGTTTTGCATTTAGTAAATGGGCAGATTGCAAAACCGATGGAAAAAAAAGCAAAAAAAACAAACTTAACCTTTAGTAATTTACCCCTTTGTTCTTTTGGATGCAGGTTTTGGCCTCAGCATATATTCTCTCAGAGATGGGGAGCACTTGCGACCCCTTTGCAAAAACAGGTCCTGAGTACAACAAAAGGGTTTCAATGTGCTTTTACTGGTTTTATTGTTGGAAAATGTGCTCTTTTCATTTACACATGTAACTTGCTTATACAAAAAACACTGTTTTATTTGTTTTGACTAATTGAATGAATTGACATGGTATTCGAAGGTTAGGATATGGGTGAAGAGTTCCTACAGTTCTAAGCAGTATAACATGACTACAAATATACAAATATAAGAATGTCTATTGTGCAGTGTTAATACTGTAGAGAAATATTTAAAAATACATATACTGTACCAGGCATAGATATAAAGTCATTCTTACATAGATAGCAAACAGATTCCTTTGTCAATACATCTGTTCAGTGCACATTATCATGAAAAACATCACAGAGACAAGGACATACATTGTGAAAGCAACACCTAAGCACACAGCACTGTAAAAGGTGCATATTGTTCTTTATGAGAGACGTTCCCAAGAAGAAGTGTTACATTATATATATATATATATATATATATATATATATACTGTAGCATGCGGTATGCATCAGACAGCGGGACTCGTGTTTATTGTTTGTGTTTTCAGGTGAGTACACGGATACAGGTGGGAGGGTTGGGGGAGGGGACAGGTTGCCAGATAGGTATATTAGTCCGTATGGGCTTCAGTACTGGTGTGCTGCCCCTGGAAGAAGGTGCCTGTGTGCAACGAAACATCTGTCGGGCGATAGGTTGCTGGTCCTCTGCCTCAGTTCCTCTGTCTGTATGATGGCTATTTAATAAGTATACAGAGCCTCTTTCATTATGCACTTTTGCACTATTGCACATTGTTTGGGCTGATGGAATACACATTGAAATTGATGCTTTATAAATAATTTTTTTTCATATATTTTGGTATGCTGGCAGTATTTTACTGCACTATATATATATATATATATATATATACACACACTATATTATATATATATATATATATACACATGTGCAAAGATCATTTTGCAAAAAAGTGTTTAGCTTTACCATGTTATTCAATCATTAGGGCATGCGGGTGCTTAATTTAATGTTCCAGAATTTCTCTCTCTTAGAGATGGGCTTGAACCTATCTACCCTTCTAAGTGTACTTTTTATTTGTTTACCTGGGTTTTACAAATATATTTTCCAAATTCCCATGTTAACATAGGTTCATATTTTTTTAGAAGCTATGGAATCTATGACCCAGTAGCATATCTATTATGGGTGCACACCTTGCACACAGGATGGACTACTGTGCCTCCCATGTGGTGTACCAGCTCTCTATGCTTCTCACGTGGTGCTATCTTGTCAGTAATGCACAGGAGCTATCAAGGACTCCGGCACTGTGATCTCTTCATGGTGGGGAGACTGCACATGCCCCCCCCTATTTCTTAATATGCCATTTCTAAAACCCTTCAGAATATATCTCCTATTTTCTAGGAATCTTACATGTAGAGTATGGAAACAGTTGTGTAGCTAACATTCAGTTCTAAATATCACAATTATAATCAGATTAAATTTAACCCGTATATTAACCTATAATTCATTTAACTTCTAATATCATGTTTTACTTTTTTTACATAAAAACAAAATTGTCATTTTGTTAATTTGGCATTTTGACATGTATGAAATTCTATAGTACCTGTTAGGTGTGTAGAGGGAATCACGAGGCATGCAGTCAAATGACAGTTTTAGTTAATATCAGAGATCAAAAGAGATGGATCTTAGAATGTAGCAATGCAGAATATCTTATGCAGAACACCCTGTGCAGAACATCAGGTTCAATAAGGAATGCATGAATATCCTAAATCACAGTGCAGTAATACACTTATGAATAAGCAGACATGGTAAAGGTAGAAAAGTACAATGCGGAATTAGCAATATGAGTCTAGAATAATCCTATGACTGAGACGGGCCCAGAGACCCTCAGAATAGCTGGCAAGAGACCCCATCAAAACATAGGACTAGCACAAGTTCTTAACAATCTAGGATGATTGTGTGAAGGTGAGGTGAGTGCAGTTGGTGGTCAAGATGCAGGTCAAACTGAATGTGGAGTAGCTGAAAACTAAAGTGAAGTACCACACATAAGTCAGCCTAGTACTGTAAGTAGATTTGTATGGTCATTTCACTGCAGATACAGCAACACTGGATGCCCCCAACTGGAAACTGCACTGGAATCCTGACTAGGCCCTTCCAAGAATCATAATTAGGAATTGTAGTACAACTGTAGTTAGGAAATGGAACCAGGAATCTACAGCACAGGAACCGGGA
Organism: Taudactylus pleione; assembly: GCA_031769625.1. Classification (NCBI taxonomy): domain Eukaryota; kingdom Metazoa; phylum Chordata; class Amphibia; order Anura; family Myobatrachidae; genus Taudactylus; species Taudactylus pleione. Next base: position 4,546,567 of record JAUIMM010000555.1, on the reverse strand, counting down.
CACTACTGCTGTAAGCAAATGCTATCACTGGCAAAGGTGTAATGTCAGGGCAGGTCTTACATACAAGGAACAACAAATCCAAAAACTTGTTGGTAACCACACCTAATTGAAATCAACTCTCACATGCATGGAAATACCAAAGGCAGAAGCTGACATTTTCACACATGCAGGTATAGTAGCACACCTGCATTGAAGCTCAGGGTAATTTACATAATCCCAACAGTACCACTATCATAGTACATTTATCTGCTTGTATCCACCTGCTTTACTGTAAGTACATTTCAGAACAATCTTGTTGTCTACAATGGATAGAGACATCCAGAAATTGATTTGAAGTAGATGTGACTTAGGGGTCTATTTACTAAGCCTTGGATGGAGACAAAGTACCAATCAACCAGCTCCTAACTGTCATTTTTCAAACACAGCCTGTGACATGGCAGTTAGGAGCTGATTGGCTGGAACTGTCCACTTTATCTCCATCCAAGGCTTAGTGAATAGACCCCTATATGTGCTCTTGAATTTAAAAAATATAATTATCATTAAGGTATCAAAAAAAATAAAGAATAGACTTGATCCCCATCTGTTATGTTATGCTAATTTGACACTCACTCAAGTGATTCTGTGTCCATCAATAAATGTATACTGAGACTCAGTATTATATAAAAATATAGAAATACAGTTGGTGCAAATAAATGATCATAACATACAAAATAAACATGCAAGTGAAAGTTGTTATATATTAAACTTTTGAGTTTTAATGTTCTTATACTGTATATGTCCTATATAGATCTTCATAGCTTCAATCCATCTGAGGAGAACCCTTTGTCTTGATAGTGGCAATCACAAATTCGATGGTCAGTCAATGCAGAACTAAGCACTATACAACCTCAAATCTTATCTGAATTTCAATGAACAAAGGAAAAACACCCTTCTATATACTTCTTCCTCACTATTGTTCAACCTCCAAAGATAACTGGTTTAAACTGGTAATAATGCCCATAAGGCTCAGTATGTCCACTTTACTTCCAAATATTGCCAGACACATATACATACAAATAACAGGGTGTCTCAATGTATGTATTGTTTGACATTAAAGGTCAGTTACAGTTGGCTATTCTTATGATGTAATGTTATAAGTATGTGTACTATGATGTGATAACTCTCTCACTTGACCTCAGTCACACAGGATATCTGCTAGTCATGCAGAAATCACCATTTATCATTTTACCATTGCTAACCATATGGTTACACAATCTCAAACACAAAACACGTTGTCTAATTATCTGCCACAGAGAAAAAGGTTCACCCCACAAAAGTCACCCCATATGTACAGTTCCTCAAATAGTCCCATGTAAAGGTTGGTAAAATTTGGAGCAATCCTGATTCCCATGGCAGTATCCATTGTTTATAAATAGAAACTGTGAATCAAAAATAAAATCATTGTAATTTAATCTAAACCTAAATATGACAAGATAAAGTCAAGTGTCATCACTCCAAGTTAGTAATCCTTAATACATGACCATAAAAAACATAAAAAAAATAAACTTACAAGCTTGATTCTATGCAGAAGATATGTCAACAGTGTTAGACTGGCCCACCAGGGAACCAGAGAGATCCCAAGTGGGCACCAGGGCACAATGGAACCATCCCTTCTCAATGACATGTGAGACAGACATAGCTGCTAATCCTGTTGTTTTAATCTAATTTATTCTATCAATTTATTCTCCCTTTGTCAGTCTCTTACAGTACCATCTCTCTGCCTGAGGAACTTGTTCTTCTCTTCGCATATCCATATATCTGCTTTTCACTTGCCTGTCTATCTGTTCTCTGTCTGCACCATACTCTTTGACAATGCCCTCTCTATAACACTTCTCTGCCTATTTCCAGTCTGTGCAGGTCTTTCTACCCAGACCCAGACTGTGCTAGCCACTCAACCATGTATTTCCCTTCCTCTGTCTATGTCAGCATCTCTGCTCTTGGCCTTTTGCCAACATCTCTGCACTTTCTCTGTTATTCCATCTGCTATGTCCTTGCCATGTTGTTACAATTTCTTTGACCTTCCCCTGCACTTCTCCTGTACGATCCTCTTTACCCTTTTCCCATCTGCATAAGAATCTTTATCTGTCGCCTATTTGTGGTAGCTTTTTGCCCTTGCCGTCTCTGTACCAGCCTCATTCTTATCCCTGTCGGTATCAGTCTCTCTCCTTCCCATGTCTGTGCTTGTCTCTCTTCTTTTTCTGTCTGCAACAGTCTCACGCCTTCCCATCGTTGACAGTCTCTTCCCTTCCCCTTTCTATGCTAGTCTCTTTCCCAGTTTCTCTCCTTCTTACCTGTCTGTGCCAGTTTCTTTCCCTAGCCTGTTTGTGCCAGTTTCTCTCCTTCCCCTGTCTGTGCCAGTTTCTGTCCTTACCCTGTTTGTTCCAGTTTCTCACCTTTCCTCTGTCTGTGATGGTCTCTCCACATACTGTATGTCTCCTCTTGTATAACTCTTTTTTAGACAGTAAGTCAGGAATTTATATGCACTTGGAGGTGTATTGATCAAAGCATAAAAAGCCCTATCATTACTGGTGTCTAAGATATCATAGTACTTACCTCAGTTACAAGGGATACTTTTTAATTATATTCTATATTACTGTATTTGCTATGCCCTGCATTGTCATACCACTCTGGCCACTGGCCAAACCTCACTGGTCATTGACCATGGCCCCCTTGTGAGCCCCGATCATTGCATTCCACGTGTGGGCCCTTCTTGTCCCAGTCTGACACTGGATTAGTATAGTAACTATTTCTATTGCATGTCTGCAGTAGAGGAAGAAGCAAGCGGCAAATGAATAAAGTTTACTCCAGCAATAATTCTTTATTTAATATTACAATTCATACAGTAACATTGTATAGTGCAATGTCTTTCATGTTCCTTTAGAAGCATAATTAACCTTTTTTTCTGCCATTTTGTTAAAATGATAATTAAGTGTCTTTCAACACAGAGAAACCTATTCAGTAATTTCCTTTGCACATGCAGAATAGTCAGATCCAGTCATTTCCTTACTAATTTCATTAAGTTCTTTATTAATATTCTTAGGTCTGGCACAGTATAATGTATTGCTATAGGGTATCACTTTTTCTTTCCTTTATACTGTGTCTGATAAAATATCTGGAATCCAAAAGGTAATAAATTGATGCAATGCAGGGGCAAATGCAGGAATTTTACAGGGGTGTTTCCACACACACACATATATACACACTCATACATAAGTCACACATACCTTACACCAGTGGTTCCCAAACTTTTTTGAATCATGGCACCCTACAGTATCAGAATTGTTTTCATGGAACCCCTAAGTTTAAGTTTGTTATTTAGAAATTCAGAAGAAAATGTAGTAAAGTAGTAATGTAAAGTAAATTGTGCTTACCTGTCATCCTTAGGTTCAGTTATGTGGTGGTGGACAGGTTTACACTTCTGTTTGTTCACATATTTACATTACATTGACCATAAATAATTTGATTTGGTGCTGGACCACCAACCTGAGGCACCCCTGCAAGTGTCCCAAGGCAACCCAGGGTGCCACGGTGCACAGTTTGGGAACCACTGCCTTACACACACACATACACACAAACCCTTACCTTGTTCATGTCATTAGTCTCCTCCCCCTAGCGGCAAAATGCCATGATTCGCGGGTCAATCAGGAGGAAGCAGAGCCAAATGACGCAATTCAAATTAAATCACATCATATTGGCTCCGCCTCTTCCCGATTGACCCATGAATCACGGCATTTTGCCGCGAGGTGGATGGGGCTTAAAAACATGGTGCCTGCTCTCGAGTCTGTCAGGGTGGGTTTCTGGTATGAATAACTAATGATCTATACACCGTAAATGTCACTATTTAGCGTTATAAGTCACACAAGAAATAATTGCTTTCCAGACTTTGATTGTGGTTCCAAAGCACAAAAAGATATTATTCACCAAAAAGCATATAGTTACACGCTGTGATCTAAATACAATTAGCACAAATAAATTATACACTCACTAGATACAGTCGAATACATACGCATGCACTCTGGATCCAGATTTCCGGCATCAAAGATGAAGCCTCCATCAATAGCAAGAAAATGATGACTAACTATCAGATTCAGAGTGAATGCTTATGTACCCTTGCAGAGATAGGCAATACAATAGAACAAGTTGGCATAATCCCATTGGTTCTTCTTCCTGGTTCTTCTGTTATGATGCAGTTCATAGGTCAGTTTGTTTTGTAATAGTTCAGCATCTAACAGCTCTTTGTGTCCATTTTTCCACCGAAGAACAAGTCTAAACTGGCTAATAACATTACATTTACAGGGTACATTTCAATGCCTATCTCTCTATGATCCATAATTTGCAGACGCATGTTGTGATTTCCTCGCCGATGGAACTGGAAATCTGCAAATAAACAGTGGTTCAAAATGGCACCAAACATGGTCAGTTTATCATGTACTAAAGCCTAGATATCAAAATACCTGCATTTCACAATAGATTTGATAACATATAAAACCTTTAATATTAACCTTAATGCTAGGGAACCTTTCTATGTAAGTGTGTAATACCTAAGTGTAAGGATATTAAGAAAAAAGTTAGCGTTGTGCGTCTACGTGTTTGTGGAGTGCACCGTGGCATGTGTTTTGTGTTGTTCATATTATATGTTTTAGTAAATGTATGTATTTATATAATGAGGACTTTTAATCAAGTTCTATTGCATGGGAATTGCACAACGCTAAATATTAATATCGCCATATGTACTGATATTGTGTGAGATTTGCTAAAATGGCGCTGTGCGGCCATTTGTAAAATGGCATCTTGTTGCCATTCGCAAAATGGCGTAGTGCAGATTTTAATATTAACAGATTCTGTCTCAGCCAATCATCCGGCGTCGACACTGGGTACTCCGAAACCCACCTATGTGCGCTACTGCAATGTCTTGCATATTGGTGGAAAAATGCAAGCCAGTCAGGAAAATAAAAGATGGATCAATAGCCAGGTGAAACCATTATAGGTAAGAACTTACAGGTCTACTTTACCTCTGACATAATGCACCATATTGCTATGAATCCCAACACTAGGATTCAATCACAGAATAATTTAACTCACAGCTTACTGCCATGGTCCCTCTGAACAACCAGCAAAACAATGAAACAACATGCCAAACATTTTTTATTTGCAGTTTACTCTCCACTAATAATATCATATGTAATGATGTTATGCAGCTTAATAACACATAATGACAAATAACTGTCCTTGTATAACATTCTGAAATATTGTGTAATATACTCTAATATCGGTGTATGAGAAGTACATTATATTACAGTAAACGATCAAAGGAATGTGTCCTTTAATGCGCATCATATCTGATGAAGTAATACATTAGAAATGCTTATTTATAAAACTACAAAAGTGTCAACATGCAGCACTCTTTTGGGATATATTTATTTCATAAATGCAAGTAGTCTACAGCAAAGCAAATGGATTTGCAAGCCAATGGTGGCATTTGTACAGATTCAAAAAAGGACTGTATATATTTTACTGCAGACGTTCATATATAGAGGTATATTTATCACAAACTGCATTATTAATGCACTTTTGAGGTCACAATTGCAACCCTCCAAATGTATATTTTCACTTCTATTTACTTTTGTTGGGGCATGGGAAAGACCTTCCGAAAAACCTTTTCCAGTAAAGGGTTAGAAGCAAAGTGATAGCTATGACAAGAGCCATAACTGGTGCTGTGTGACCGGTGCCGACCTTCCAGAATGTAAGGCTTTGTGGGTGACACTGTCAGTGCCCCATGGTCCTTGGTTCTGGCTAGCAGGGTACCTGGAACAACATATTGTTGCCTGTACGACAGTTCCACCGTTAAAATTTTTTAGATGCTGTAGGCAGGCACCCTGCCGTGTATACACCTGTACTTTGTGTCATCTAAATGCTCCATGCACTACAGGCTTCTAGGTGCTGGCTAGACCCACTCCCTATGTGCAATGTCATGATGTCATGCACATAGGGGATGGGACTGGCACAGGGCTCATTAAAGCCCTGTTACCACTATCCTTTTTCCTACTGGATCAAACATTGTGAGCTTAGTGTGCATGCACAGCTGTTGAATTCTGCATGCATAAATATGGGGCAACAGGGATGAAATGGGATCCCCAAAAATGTCTAATAGTAGCAAGTAGGTGTTAGCTACCAAAGCTTGGTAATTTTCGCAATTGAGCTTTTGCATTCAGAAAAGGGGGGACCATGGCAGAAATAAGAAATACCTTCTGCAGAATCCCTTCTTACATTCTGGAAATAATTAGGGTATGTCCAGCAAAATGACTTTGGCAAGTATGCCCATTATAGTAGTATGTACTGCACAAGATGTGTACCATGATAGCTGAAGGCTGGACAAGTATTAAAGCAAGTTATGTTGACAAATAACAAATGATAGTTCTAGGAAAATGTTATCCAGTTTGTTATTGTTTTCTCCTGTCCAATTTAAGAGCAACAAGTTAGGATTACAATATATCACTCATCTTGTATATATTTCAATAAATTGTTCCTGTCTGATTTACAGTATCTGTCAGTTCTCTATGCAATTCTGCTAAAAGGTTATAAGCCCAGGACTGCAGAAATAAAAACATCAGAAATAAACCTGGGTACACACCATGCCATCCATCACATGATATATCCTTATGATGAGGATCGGAACATTATATTGTGCAGGTCATATAGTGTGTACAGTATGCCTGATCATGTGTGCACGCAGTTCATTCATCACATTGTCCCATCTGCTGTGCTGCACAGCATATGGGACAATGCAATAAATAATGCCATGGTGTTATATGCAGAATGGACGCACCATGCCATCCATCACATGATATATCCTTATGATGAGGATCGGAACATTATATTGTACAGGTCATATAGTGTGTACAGTATGCCTGATCATGTGTGCACGCAGTTCATTCATCACATTGTCCCATCTGCTGTGCTGCACAGCATATGGGACAATGCAATAAATAATGCCATGGTGTTATATGCAGAATGGACACATCATGCCATCATAACTGCATCATGCAGTGTGTATGGACAGTACAAAGTATTGTTACATCGCATCATCCATCAACTGGGTACACAATATTATAGTAGGAGCAAAGCATTAGAAGCTAAGTGAAAGAAAGACAGATAATAGGAAATGGCTGGTGTTAACAGTTCTTGAACCAAGTAATGGGTCTGACTAACCAGAACTGCCAGACATGGAAATTCTCAGTAAAGATGCTGGTTATAGGAGACAGTGCATGGAAATATATTCAGAAGTCTAAACCTGAGCCAGTCACAGAGGAATGGGCTGAAAAAGACCAAAGTACAATCTCTTTCAGTATAGATAATGATCAGATAGAGCATATATGTTACTGCATACATACCAATTTTTACAACATTCTCTCTGGGAGAAGCCCAGATAAGAGATGTAGGTGTCAAGTGATGTGGGCTGGACTTTTTTAGGGGTATTCAATATGGGTGTGATAACATCGTTTTTTGCGTTAATATCGCACTTTTTAACGTTTTTGCGTTAATATCACTTGTTTTAGTTTTACACCGTATTCAATTTCAAAGACTCATCGCAGTTTTGAAAAGTCTTTGATAAAAAACGGTGATAACTTTTCACCATTGAATAGGTGTCGAAAAAAAGTGCAGATTTGGGGTTTAGATGGTGCAGGCTTAAAAAAAATAGCCTGCTCCCCTGAGATTGACATTTAACAAAGAACTGTGTCAAAAAAAGTAAAAAAAAAAAAATAGGGAAACCACAAAAAATTAATTTAAAAATTAGGGTGCAAAAAAAAAATGGGAAAAAATTGTTAAACAATAGGGAAATAGGTTCAGGGCTATTCTGCAAGTATGCAGGTAGGTGTTTTCTAGAACAGAATTATAGCGGCAGGTGCACAAATGCAGAATTTTTAAAAACTTACTTTAGGGACATCAAAATATGCTAGTACCCATTTTCATGTACCCCAAATTTGATGGGACCACTTAAAAAAATGAAAAAAATAACCTAAGTACTCTTCTGCATCATTTCTTCAATGTCGGGAAAAAAACACCTGCAGCGGCTATTTAAAGCCCCGACTTTCAATTAAAGGCTAAAACGGGGGTACCCATAGTGTTCCCCCATGTTTTTACAACTTTAGGGGGGTCTTACATTTATTTTAAGGAAAAATTTGTAACTTTACGCAAATCCAACTTCGGAGTTTCCCGTTTTCGTTAATTTGATATTAAATACGGGGATAAGCGGGAGCGCGCACCATACCTTTACGCAGAAAAAAACTCCGATATGAAATGTTAACTTCACCAGGGAAGTTAACCTTTCATATTGAATACCCCTCTTTGTGTATTAGGTCCTATCCCCTTGTGACAAATTGCTGTGAATCGCTTGTCTAAGAAGAGGGGGTTGGGCCAAATTATGTGATTATCATAAAATCATTTCAGGTTGGAACTGCACCTCCTCACAGGTGCTAGATTCCTGGCATTTTTCTCCACATCTTGTGCACCTTACTATGAAGTAGGCAGGATGTGGGAGGTCCACCCACTCTTCTGACAGCAGTGGGGACTTCCCAAAAATTTGGTAGTCTCCTGGAGGTTCCAGGAGCGTAGGTATGTAAGTGTTACTGTGACACTGCAAACAAAACATGAAAGGTGCTGTAGAAAGTGTATGAGAGAGCAAATTTAAGCAATTAGCTATAGTTAAGCAGAAATTTATAACAGACACAAATGCTTAAGGCAGTACATGCAGAATTATATAAGATGTACTTTAGAAATGGTAGAGATACTTGAGAAATGGTAAAGCATCTACATTGCATAGAAGAGATAATAAAAAACTTGTGGATGAATTCAATCTCAAGACAGAGAGTACAAATAAGAAAGTTACATCTTTGCAGAATTAACATTAAGACCACAGGATTGTATTATTAAAAACTCTAGTCAAAGACCAGAAACACATGAATGCTTTGTGTGCAAGAAATATGGTCAATTAGAGACAGACTTCAGGGTATGGAAAGCCAGAATGAATCAGCCAAAGAAGCAAGATGCAACCAAAATAGGATATTAAAGAGCTGGGAAACATTTTTAATGCTGAATTTGCTTTTAGTACAAATACAAGCAGCTACATGATAAATGCATGGTGTATTGACTCAGGAGCTACTGAACAAGTCTATGACAAATGATAAAAAATTCTTTACTCAGGTAGAATAAAGTAATTCAGAGAGAACAGACACAGCTAATGGTCCTTATATGGTCTCAAAGTAAATGGGAGAAGGTTATCACTAATCTTTACTGTCCAGTCTCTCTGAGCTTTATCAGAAAGATACATATGTAGAATGTATTACACATGACTATTCTTGACACCAACTTATTATCATTGAAAAACATCACCAAGCCTGAATATGTTGTAACAATTAAAGGTGATAATTGTATAATTACAAACAGTAGTCACACTTTTAAAGAGGGAAAAACATCACAAATGAACTCTATCAGTTAAAATGTAATGAAGCTGTTAATACCACTAATCAGGAGTATATTAACTATATATATGTACACTATATGAACAAAAGAATTTGGACACCTGACCATTACACCAACAGGGACTATAATGACATATTCAAATACATATACGTTAATATGGAGTTGGTCCCCCTTTTGAAGCTATAACAACTTCCACTCTTCTTGGAAGGCTTTCCACAAGATTTTGGAGTGTTTCTTTGGGAATTTGTGCCTATTCATTCTGTAGAGCATTTATGAGGTCAGGTACTGATGTTGGATGAGAAGGCCTGGCTCACAATCATTCCATTTCATCCAAAAGGTCTCGATTATGGCTCTGTGTGGGCCAGTCAAGTTTTTCCACACCGAACTCATAAAACCATGTCTTTATAGTCCTTGCTTTCAGGGGCGCTGAGAACCCGGGGTGGAAATGGTGTGGCCTGATCGCGGGAGGCTTAACCATGCCCCCTTAGGATAAAAAAAAGTGCATTGGGGATGGGGGCACCATGAGCCCCTCAGCCTTGTGCAAAGCTAGGGAGGTGGGCATGACCTGTGTGATCGCTCCCCCCCATAGGCATAGGAGACTGCTGCAGCTTCTCACTAGCCGAGAGCAGTCTCCCACTTCAGCACAGCACTGCAGCGTGTGCTTGGCTACTAAGAGGTAAGAGGAAGGGGGGGCGATGCCAGACTCAGGCACCCACTGGACACCTCCAGCTAGCCTGGGCCCAGGTAATTAGTACCCACCCCCCCTTGGCACCCCTGCTTGCTTTGTGCACTGGGGCACACTCATGTTGGAATAGAAAAAGGCCTTCCTTAAACTGTTGCCACAAAGTTGGAAGCATAGCATTGTCCAAAATGTCTTGGTATGCTGAAGCATTAAGATTGCCTTTCACTGGAGATAAAGGCCTAGCCCAAACTATGAAAAACAGCCCCATACCATTATCCCTCCTTCATCAGACTTTACAGTTGGCACAATGCAGTCAGTCAGGTAATGTTCTTCCGGCATCCGCCAACCAGACTCACCCATCTGACTGCCAAACAGAGAAGCCTGATTATTCACTCCATAGGACCTGTTTCCACTGCTCCACAGTCCAGTGTTGGTGTGCTTTACACCACTCCATCCATCGCTTGGCATTGGACTTGGTGATGTGAGGCTTGCTTGCAGCTCCTTGGCCATGGAAACCCATTCCATTAAGCTCCTGCTGCACAGTTTTTGTGCTTACATTAATACCAGTGGAAGTTAGCAACTCTTTAGCTATGAAATCAGCAGAGTGTTGGTGACTTTTACGCACCATGCACCTTAGCAGTCATTGACCCCATTCTGTTATTTTACGTGATCTTCCACTTCATGGGTGAGTTTTGGTTGTTCCTAAATGCTTCCATTTTCTAATATTATCACTTACAGATGACTGTGGAATATCCAACAGGGATGAAATTTCACGAACCATCTTTTTGCAAAGGTGGCATCCTATCACAGTACCATGCTTGAAGTCACTGAGCTCTTCAGAATGACCCATTTTGTATCACAAATGTTTGCAAATGTTGACTGCATGGCTAGGTGCTTGATTTTATACACTTGTAGCAACAGGTCTTATTGAAACACATCAATTTAATAATTAACAGGTGTGGCCAAATACTTTTGTCCATATGGTATATGTCTATGATACAGAAATCCAGAATCAAGAAGAAAACCAGTTCAATAACAGCATGTAGATGGTATAAAAATTGATTTCTGCATCCAAGGAATGAAATACCTAAGCTGTATAAAAGGGGAAATGACAAGAAAAACTTTTCCAAAAACCTATAACAGCAGAGGTAAGAAGTGTCTATACCTAACTCACATAGATATATGAGGAACAATGAAAAATGTGACAACAGGCCAAAATAAATATTTTCTCTCATTCATTGAAGATTGTTTAAAATTCACAATACTTTACCTGCTGCACAGTAAGGATGAAGTCTCAGAAAAGCTTGAAGAATATCCTGCTCAAGTAAACAATACATTTGTAGGTTTTCCTAAATTATTATGTGCAGATAATGACACTGGATACAAAAGTGGCAAGATACACGCATTTGTAAAGAAACAAATTGTAGAATTATGATTCTGACAATAGTATTGTACAATCCAGTGCATAATAGTGTTGCTAAGTGGATAAATGGATGAATAGGACACTGTAAAAGTGGGTGGAGCATGCTCTTTGATGCAGATATGCCAGAAACTTACTGGAGAGAAGCAATCATAACTTTCTCCAAAACTTACTTTCAGAACTTTGATCGCTGTAGTTGCCTTAAGAAATAATCAAGTAAAATATTATGAAATAAAAAATATTTTCTTAATGGTGAAATATAAGAATTGGACTTGACATAGCCTGAAGGTTGTGTAAAAAAAAAGGGAAAATAAAACTTGTTTGCCATTCAAAAAAAATCGATCTATGGTTTGAAATCGTCAAGAGCATGGAATTGTAAAATAAACAAAATTTTATTGAACAAGAGTTCTCAGGAAGTAAGTTCAATTCTTACTTTATACTTAACGTTTAACATGAAAAATGGGTGTATTTGCTTTTATATACTGTATAGATAATTTAATTAATTTAATTATATGTTACTCATGAAGAAACAAAGGTAAGTGACGTTCTAAACTTACACATTAAAATTTAAGATCTGGGAGAGGTGACATACTACATAGCAATCCACATACAGTCAGAAGAAAATAAATGTCTTCTACTCAATCAGTCTGCTAAAATCAGTACAATTTTCAATCAGTTTGGAATGTCAGAATCAAAACTTTTGACAACACCAATGGAAGGATCTTATCTGAAATTTGAAGGAGAAGATTATTTTTAACCAAGTAATGAGCGGGGTACTTTTATATGTGGCAACTACTACATGACCAGATATTTTAGTAGAAACGCTACTTATGTCTCATCTTTGGAGACATGTAAAAAAAACTTCATCAAAGAAATTGGAAAGCAATTAAGACAGTCATATAGTACCTTATACACAAGCAAGATTTGATCCTGATATGATCAGCAAAACATAACTTTGAATTTACAGGATATATAGATTCAGATTGGGCAGGCGATTACAGGGATCATGTGGTCTAGTTAAAAAACAAATATGTGATTTTGGAGCTTTACTCCTTATAGACCTCATGTCTGCTCCTCAGCTGCAAGCACTTCTAGTATGTACAGTACCTTTATTATTATTATTATTATTTTTTTTTTAAATCTTCACTACAGGATTAAACAGAAATTAATTGGTGGTGTGTGAATTCTGTAATTTATATCAACACATACAGGTATCGACGCACACACAGCATTTCATAAATATCGAGCAATTCAAGTTCAATATTCTTAAGCAAGTTTACCGAGGTACAGTAGACTCTCCTCAACTTCCCACCACCTGCCATTTATATGCTACTCTATGCCAACCAGCTGTACTGTATTTTACATGAAACCAAAATGCACTAGACATTGTATTGTACACATTACAGTGATGTCGCTGCAAGTATGCGCTTTAAAACACACAGTAAATTTTTAATATACAGTACAGACACATTCAGAGTGACATATTAGTTGTTGTAGCAGATGGGGTATGGTGTCTTTGACAATGGTCACCATTCGTAACCTTTTCAGGACACAAGGGCAGAGTTGACTGCTTACAGTAAATGGCTAACAGAGTGTCCTTTATTATGGTAATGAAAGTCTCTTGTTTGCTTTGGATGAAGGGACCTGATACACTCTGAGACTCCTGACCCACTGGGCATGCGCAGTACTACTGTATGAGCTGCCACAGTTATGGAGTGGCTCCACTGGGTATGCACCAGAGATCCCATTGTAATCCCCCCAGAGCTGACAGCCACCACAGCGCCAACGTGCCATCAAACAGAGCCCACTAACAGTTTCTGAAGTCATGAAATCACTACAGTGTTGTCTGGGACAGTGCTGACATTGACACAAGTGTACATCTTAAAACGCACATTCAGGTTGCAATACAGAGATTCCTCTATCAAACAGAACCGAAAACTAGTTTCTAAAGTCAGTCATGAAATCACTATAATGTCTGAGTCTGGGACAGCGCCAACGTGCTGATTGTGCATTTTAAAGTGCACAATTGTGGCACTATCAGTTTGCAATATAGAGACCTCACTTTTAAACAGAGCCCACTACCAGTTTCTGAAGTCATGAAATCACTATAGTGTCTAAGTCTGGTACAGTGCCGGCAATGCCGCAAATATGCATCTTAAAACGCACATGTGGCACTGGTTGTAGACATGCCCAATTTGTTTCATCATCATATGACTTCACTTTGTCAGGGGGTCCCACACCCTTACTTTATGCTACATGCATGTGAACACCTCTGATCTACCTTTCCCACTACAAGAAGATGCAAATTCATACACACATGAATGTGCAGCACTAAATCTGGGGCAAGTTTAGGCACTCACTGGGCCTGAGTCAGCTGAAAGCTCAGAAGCGGATGCATCCTCCAATTATTAGCAGACTGAACATGCACCAAAGAAAGCAATCAGACTACACCATTCATACTCACCTTGATGGTAGTGACGTGGATGTGTAGCCCAACATTTGTGCGGATGGAGATGGGACGTCTGTATCAGACGTATTTTTTGACCCGAGCATGGGGTGTGTGTAAGTGACAATACTAATGATGATTACTGCAGCTTTGGATGGAAAAACAGCGGACAGGGCGACCATACAAATAAAGATGGACGGAAACTAGCATTAGTGTAGGGTGCTAAATCTGGCTGCCGTGGATGTCCACACTTGCGGCTGCTTTGCCTCTGACTCAACATCAAGGGCAATGTGTGTCCAAATGTGGTGCAATTGTACTTATGTCCAACTCTAACTAAGGCCCATTGCTTTCCTACTATAGTTCAAACAGAAGTACCAATTAATAACATTTATACAGTATACCTAACAATGATTATCCCCTGAACCACACCCCATTTCTCTTCTCTTAATACTTGAGGTGCATGAGGATTTTTTTTTAGACTTTCTTCCTGAAAGTAAAACAACTTAAAATTCTACAGAATAGAATTGGCAACACTGTACTTGATGGGCCTCACCTATGCCATAGATGTACAATAGGGGGCTGAGAGTAGACATGCTAAAGATGATCACTTTAGCCACAAAAAATAGGCACTTTGAAGTATTTCTGCTACATTGTTTATCATATTTTCATATTTCTTTTTTTAATAGTTTTCCCTTTAACATAATTTTATTCACCTAAAATAGCATTTTGCAGTGCAGTGCAGAACAAATTTACTTGAGAACACCTGGTTTTACAAGATGATTTTGGGTACAGATTCCAATCAACTCATCCTGAGTCCAATGTATCTGAAATGTCACAAAGTGCCACTTGTAGCGATAAGCATCACCACATCTGTAGATTTACTAGCAAAACAACAGAGCAAAACACATGCAGAATTTATAACGTGCAGAAAATAAAGTCTGTTTAATTTGTATAATATGTAAAGGCTGATAAATCATGGGAAATTACTATACTGTAGTTCCTTAAAATAGTTCAGATTTAAAATATTATAGGAAATGTTAAAATGTTTGACTTTGTTTATTCCCCTTATTTAGGGTGAGATAAATTGGAATACAATTTTGACAAAATATTTTTTGGGGATTTATATGGGGATTGTCTATTCATCTAACCTACTAAAATCAAATTGTTAATTTAATCTTAATTAATAATAATAATAATAATAATAATAATAATAATAATAATAACCAAATATCTCACAATTACAGAAATCAGGAATTTTGTAAACATTGCTTGTGATTGTCTCAGGTTTCCCTAATAATTTATAAAGGCAATATATTTCTATTGGCTCTCTAGACTTATTGAAATGCATTTCCCATTCAAATTAATATGAATAACCATGATTTTGCAGAGTTTTGCAGTGTTCTGTGTATGCGTGCCCCCACCACTGCATCATTTGAGGTCAGTACATTTTTTTTCATTTAAATCCCCATAGCAAAAGTTTTACAAGTATAACATACATACATATGGAGAATGAAGAAAAATAGTAAAACTGAATGGAGGAGTGGGATTATTGCAGCATAATCCAGTTAATTAACCAATCTTCAGTGGGTACCAGATAATACAGTTTATCAGAGTAAAATGATCTATAGAATAATTTTTTATTTATTAACCAATGCTTAAATAGCACACATATATTCAGCAGCACTTTATGTATTTATTATTTATTTAAATTATTTTTATTTAATTCCGCCATTCATATTGGTTTCTGCCCCAGTGCAACTAACACTCTATTTTCCCTACAATGTGTCCAGATGTCCACACATAAACTAGGGATAATTTCTGCTGAGTAGCCAATTAACCTCTCAGTATATTTTTGGATTGCGGGAGGAAACTGAAGTACCCGGAGGAAACACACACGAGCACAGGGAGAATATACAAGATACAAACCTCAGAGCTGTGAGGCAGTATTGCTACCCATTACACCAATCGTGCCGCTCCATAGCAAAAGTGTATCCTTATGTGAATAATTATCTAATGTTTGTGTCTATTTATTCAGCTGTGGAATCTCAGCACTGCAGGAGGTGGTGGATTGCGTGGTTCATATAAAAAATAAATATTCCATTTGTGCTTGCTTGTGTGCATGGGTGCTCTGTCAGTCAGTCCTGTCCTTCATTTTTAAACATTATTTAAATGAAAGACATATGATGTGTTAAAATGTCTACAGTATATAAAGTTTGCTACACCTGCCTGTAAATAAATATGTGTGTGTATATGTGTGTAACTATAAATACACACAGTTGTGGCAAAACTATATATTTTCATTGGATGCTACTAAATTATTTTTTCTCTCTTTTTTTCACAGCTTCTTAGACATTCTTGAGATTTGGCAGATGTAAAGCACAATGTGCATAGAACCAGAGAGAGTACTCTGAATCTCTTAAAGATTAAAAATGTAGCAAAGTATAAATATTTCAAATACCCTGGGGCTAGCATGTGTACTGTCTTTAAGCAGACCTTTTTGATCTGAATCTGCACTTGCTGTTATAGCGCATCAATGTTTTCCCAGCTCCGAAGTCTTCCACTTCACCAGAAGGCCCTGAGTTGCAGGATAAATCCTCTAAGAGGTGAAAAAGGATACGATGCCTTTGTGTTTTAATTCTGCTTTTCTAATTTCTATGTTCCTTGTTTCTCAGTAAAGCATCGCATTCACTGCATTCTGAGTACCAAGATTAATAATGTGAAAGTCTGGGGAAAAAAAGTTTTCATGTTTTTGTTTTTTCAGTTAGTAAGTCCATTAAAGTGATTATGTGTGTACAGTTCATGTTGAGTTAAACTGAGCAGAATCAGTATTCTCAAAAGAAACAATAATCTTAGATAAACACACACACACACACACACACACACACACACACACACACACACACACACACACACACACACACACACACACACATATACATTATATATCTATATATATATATATATATATATATATATATAAACTGCATACTCTAATATTAGACCAGAAAAACATTGATAAATGTTTCTTTATATGAACTCAGTTGTTAACTGTGATTGATTTAAGTTGTGATTACTGCGGGATATAAGTATGGGGAGTAACCCCTTATCCAGGGGTAGATTGGCCGTTACATTTTGCAGGAAAAATCCCGCAGGGCCGATTGGTTGTGGGGCCATTTTTCCATTGTGGCCCCGCCTCCCAATTTGCATCAACCCGGCTCATGTAAAATATAGTGTTACACAGTTAGCCAGGCTGCCTGTCAGTGCCGGCCCGCGGCTGATCCTCTCTCGTGAGAAGAGAGGCCAGCCAATTAAAGCCCCACCCAGCATGCCATATGCCATCTAGATCACATGGCGCTGCACACCAGCAAGCGGGGTCCTAGGGTGATGGCAGCAGCTGGTGTGGCTGCTTTGGGTAAGTTGCGGGGCCAGGGGTCATCCAGGCAGTCTGTGAGCTCAATTTTCTCCTCTCCACTCTCCTTTCCCCAGGCTGTGAAGTGTGAAGTTTAATTTCACAGCCTGGAAGACTCTGAGTCTGAAGTATACTTCAAAGCCTGGGGAGGGGGCAGAGGGGGGAGGAGACAATTGGGCTGGCTGCAGTCCTGGTGGTAGCAGTGGTAGGCTAGCCACCAGAGAGTCAGCAGATCAAGAAAACCAGGGTTGAGGGTTTACTCAATATTAAAATTCATGATGAAATGATCCCAGGCCGGGGAAGGACAATACCAATGGCAATGGGGCTGGGCTGCCTGCTGGGAGGCTGGGACTGGGAGACCTAGCAGTGCTGCATGCAGGACTCACTCTCTGTCCTGTCAGGTGACATGACAGTTTGAGGCTGGGCTGATCATAGGGAGATGGAGTCTGGAGAGAGCTATAAATATCGCTCATCTGTATCAGGTGGGATTCTTGGTTGGAAGCCCTGGGGGGAATGATTAATGATGATCTGGGGGGTTATTCTGTACTTATTAGAGATGATCTGTCTGTGGTGGGTGAGGGTTAGAGAGAGCTAATTTTTGCTTAGGGAAGATGATCTGTCTAAGGGGGAGGGGGGATCTTCTAAACTAGGGAAAGATTATCTGTTTGTTTGGGAGGGGGATCTGCTATACTAGTGGGAGATTATGATCTGTCTCTGGGGCAGGTTAATTTTGTGCTAAGTGGACATGATGATCTGTCTGTTAGGGAGGGGGTTCTGCTATACTAGGGGGAGATTATGATCTGTTTGTGGGGCAGGGTAATTTTGTGCTAAGGGGAGATAATCTGTGAGGGAGGGGGCTATTCTGTGCTAGGGCAGGAGGATGGTGCTGGGGAGATGCAGGATGATGGTGATGGGGAGTCACAGAAGGATGGTACTGGAGAGAAGCAGGGGGTGGTGCTAGAGAGATACATAGAGGGGATGGGCTGGAGACACACTAAGGCGATGGTGCAGGGGACACACATAGAGGATGGTAGGACCGCTGGTACTATTAGAAAAAAAGACTGGGGGACAGTAATCATCAGTAAGACAACAATTTTAGTGAAACCATATTACTGATGCAAATGGTATCAAATGAGCAAATATATTTATTATTATAAATTTGTTTGGTAAGGGAAACTCACATTTTGTCCTGCCCCAAAACTTCTGTTACTACCTGGTTGAACCTTCGTTGCATGGTGATGACATTAGTATTTTTGCGACACAAACAGGCTGCTACCAGACCATGTGATCTCCTGCATGAATAGTGAATACCGACTAAAGACACTGCCTGTCCAGGGAGTAACAATTTCTTCAGAGGTGCCCCATTGCAAATAAATCATATAGGTGAAAAAATACTCATTCACATGCTTGCTGTGCTTATTCACTGGAGAGAGGGACTGCAGGCATGCCCATCAGCTCCTGGAGTGGTGGGCATGCCCCCAGCATGACTAAAATGGAGGGAGTGGCTTGTGGGCATGGCATTTCACATTAGGCCACACCATTTGTCACGAGGCCTGCCCACTTTTTTGGGCGAGCTCCTTCGGTGCACGCACATGGGGTCGCTTTCACAGGTTTTTCCATGGCCACTTTGAATTCCAATCCGCCCCTGCCCTTATCCATGAAACCAGTGCCATTATTTGTATTAATAGCAAGTGCGAAAAATTATTTTGTGTTGTTTTTAATAATTTTAATACAAGAAAGGTGGGCTTATAGGAAATTAATCCACACAAATGACACACAGGGAGGTATAAAATGGATATAGATAAAGTACCAACTAATCAGCTCCTAACTGTCATTTTTCAAACACAGCCTGTGAAATGGCAGTTGGATGATGATTGGTTGGTACTTTATCTCTCTCCATTTTATCTCTCCCCAAGGTTTGATACATCTCCCGCCACAGTCTCAAGTAAGTGCTGTTGACAAATTGTTAGCAATTTGTGTGATACTTTTCTTTTTGGGACTTAAGTTAATAAAGTCTGTGTATTTTTTATGAGATTGAATACAGACTAATTCACCAAAGACAGAACTTATTGCTTAAAATATTTGAAAGATAGACAATGTAAGTAGTTTATCACTGCATCCATTCCCCACCTGTCATGTTTGGGTGGAGGGTGAAGATGAAAGCAGTTGCATATGTAAATGCCAGCCAAAGAATTCACTGGTTGCACATTGTAAATAGAGAAGGCTTACAGGCATTGGGAAAAACAAAGATCAATTGATCTGGGGGAGATGTATGACGTTTTGGATAGATATACAGTGGAGAGCCCAAAGCAACCAATCAGCTTCTAACTGTCATTTATCTAGCACAGTCTTTGAAAAGTCTTAGATGCTGTTTGGTTGCTTGTGCAATTACTCCATTTTATCTCTCACCAAGGCTACACATCCCGCCCATAGTGACTGAGGATGTAAAACAAGATGGAGGGCACAGCTCTGCTTCATTGAATGGCTTGGCAGTGAAGTTGGTACAAGATACTGGACTGTTGCTTTCCAAAAACTCAACCATGGACAATGTTATGGACATTAATATACAAATGGCTTAAAGTATCTGGGGCCTATAGACATGACCTCAAAAATACAACTGTTACATTAGATTGGTGCAACTACATGCAGATTGATATACGTTGCTAATGTAGTTGTATATAAGAAATGGGAGCAACCCAGAAGTTCTTCAAACTAGAATTTAGTGGTTGCAGTGTTGGATTAACTGAGAGTGTGAAGTGTAATTTTAAAATCTTTTTAATAATTTGTATGCAGACCAGGTGGTCTTATCATGATTAACCCTTTGTCACATACACAACACAAAGGCTCAGGTGAGTTCAGTTGGTGACACCTCTTCCGTGAAAAGCCCATTTCATATTAATATGTATTTCCTGAAAGGGCAGGCATAAGACAAGTGGTATAATTCAGAAAGCCCACAGAACTTTAGGTAGTACAGGATAAACATCCATGGATGTGTAGGTGAGCTCCAGGTCTTATTTTGTACTCTGGGTGATAAGGTGAAATAAAACTGTACTATAAGCAATACAAAACTTCATATGAACTGTCTTTATTCCTGTGACTATTAATGTAAAATAGACAGCCTGTTCTGTACCATTAGTGATTTGCAAAGGGAAAAGATGCTAGCAGAAACTGTCACTGATTGGGATTGGCACGAGAGCTAGGTGAAGAATTTCCCCATAAGCCCATGGAGAATAAGTATAAAGTATGGAGGGAATTTCTGTATCTATGTGTTGTGAATTAAATATGTTCTCCATAGTGTTTTTTGAGGGCAGACTACCCCTGAAGAAAACCGGTCTGGGTGAACTAACATGGAAAGAATTAAAGTTAGCCAAGTAGCCAGAATTTTCTCATGGATCTTCAAGTGTACATTTTAGGAGATGTGACCATTGCTAGCACATTGATTTGGGTCTAATTAAATTTCTGGAATCACTATAATGTTTGCTTTGGTGGACTTGAAGGCTGCCTCCTCCATGACCTCATTAAATCAGTTTATAAAATTTGTTGTTAATATTTCACAGTATTTTTTGTAGAATAGGTCCAGAAGCTATGGACATTTTTAAAGACTTAGGGCCTGATTCAGACCCACTCGCGAGCGGCTGTCCGCTCACAAGTGGGTCGATGTTCTGGACTGAGCATGCGCACGACGGAGGGAGCTCCGTCGTGCGCATGAGCCAGACGCGATGAGCGAAGGAAAGTCCTTCGCTCGTTGTGTCCGATCAAAGGGGGCGTGCTGTCAATGTTGATTGACAGCACGCCCCCTTTGGTAGGCGTGCCGGGGGCGTGCCTCCCTGACGGGGGCGTTCCCACGGGAACGCCTCCCATCAAAAGCCGGCCCACTGACATCACTAGTGATGTCAGTGGGAGTGATTTTGGCTCTGATAGAGCCAAAATCACTCCGGAGCTTGCGGTTGAAAACCTCAACCGCAGGCTCCGGCTCGCAATTTCGATGGTCGCGATGGTCTAAGGCCTAAGGCCCTCATTCAGAGCCGTACGCTCTGAGCAGAGCGCACGCTCTGAATGAGGGCCGGCCTCCATGAAAATGGAGCATCCTTCTGGATGCTCGTAGAGCTGTGGGTCACCACCCACAGGCTATACGAGCGTGCATTTTGATGGCCGCGATGGTCGAGACCATCGCGACCATCGAAATTGCGAGCCGGAGCATGCGGTTGAGGTTTTCAACCGCAAGCTCCGGAGTGATTTTGGCTCTATCAGAGCCAAAATCACTCCCACTGACATCACTAGTGATGTCAGTGGGCCGGCTTTTGACAGGAGGCGTTCCCGTGGGCACGCCCCCGGCACGCTTACCAAAGGGGGCATGCTGTCAACATTGACAGCACGCCCCCTTTGATCGGACACAACGAGCGAAGGACTTTCCTTCGCTCGTCGCGTCTGGCGCATGCGCACGACGGAGCTCCCTCCGCCGTGCGCATGCTCAGTCCAGAACATCGACCCACTTGCGAGCGGACAGCCGCTCGCGAGTGGGTCTGAATCAGGCCCTTAGGGCCTGATTCAGCAAGGAACGCATGGATGCAGACTCATGCAATTGGTTGATGGTTTTGCTCTGCTCACGCTTATGCATCGCAGTGCGCAAACTGGCCGGTGCAATGGAGCATGTGCATGCAGGTAGTCTGCAGCCCCAGGGACAAGTGATTGACAGGAAGTGCAGTTTGTGGGTGGTGACAGGGGAGTGGTCGGGCAAATGCAGGCATGCCTGTGCGTTTGGACGGCATTTCAGGGGCAATGCATAATTAAGCCCTTGCAGCAGCGGACACAGGAAGTCTCGCTATGTCTGCGGGAGGGTCAGGTCAACCACTATTGTGCGTATGGGTCAGATGGTTCTCGATGTTACCAAAGTTTACACTGTTTTGCCAGGTATAGAGGATGCAAGTAAATTGTAGTGGGTGGTATTATGTTGTGCTGGGCGTCTGCTTATTCTGCTGTGATTGCCGTGCATATGCATTCATTAGCATATACTCGCAACGGCCCGATGCGTGCATCTGCATCCGTGTATTCCTTGCTGAATCAGGCCTTTAATTGCTTGCATTGTCTCTTCAACGCATCATAATATATAGAGTATCTTTTTAATCACTTCAATCAGTCAACTATATTTTTCTGTTGGAGATTATCTTCCTTATTAGCTCTATATTAGCAGCTTTGATTGTCCTCTTTTTAGAGTATATCCCAATGAGCTGTCTTTTAAGGGCATTCAATCTCTCTCTTTATTTCCCCTACTGTAACAAACAGGTAATAAGGTGATGGATAGATCTTATCAAATATGATTGATCCTAAGTAAATATTGTTATGTTAAACAAACAGAAATGGGAAAAGTACAGTTTTACCTCTTCTACAACACAGAAATTATAGCGCCAATACTCTTAAATGATAGGAGACAAACTGCTTTGAAAGGAGATATGTTATTAATAAAAAAACTGAATATTGGATCTCATAGCTGACATGTAGGCTTTATCTGACAATCTTAATGTCAATGCAAATGAGCAATTTACCTTAAAATGCTCTAATTGCAATTTAAAAAATATTTGTTTGCTTATTGTCTAAGAGACAAGCCCTATGTTATTTACAACTTATAACCATCCACCAAAGGTGGATTTGGTGAATGGGAATAACAATATTTAGACATGTTAACAATTTGTTACATTTAAGTTAAATTAAGAAAACAGTTTTAATTTTGTAAGGCAAACTAGATTTGTTTTTCACTGTTCTTGTACACATGAGGCTTTAGCTTGCTAACATTTTTAAATAAATGTTTAGTGGTAGTTTAAGTAAGTTATAACTATAACAGGCCCCAAATTATGTGGGGATTTGCAAGATTTGGGTCATTGGGATACAAACAAGAGAAGAACCCCTGGGTGTCTGGAATACTAGCTAAACATTAAAGTCAGAACATAAAACCAGAGAAGAAACCTAGTATATGATTGTCAAGTGCTAATAAAGCAGACATGAACTTAAAACATCCTCCATATGGTTAACAGCAGCACAAAAACAAAATCAGCACTAAAGCAATTTTAATGTCAATAAGATATAATAAAAAGCCAGAATCTTACTGGAACTGGCTGAAAACCTGATATAGAATCATGGCTGCTGTCTGCTGAAAAAGTCAAAGGGTCAAATCAAATGAATATAAATATTCTGGGTAATATTCCTCAACCTGGCAAGACATTAACTGACCTGCGAAAGAGCAGACAGGGGTCAGAACAAACACCCTTCATACAAATGCTAAAGCATTGCTCTGAGTTAAAGTCATAGTCCTTAGTAGCTAGAACATGGCTTAATATATAAAAATATTTGTGCAGACTCACATCCTCTTTTCTAGTTAAAATACCAGGATTTTCAATCTGTGATATAAAAAAGGCCATAGCCAGTAGCTAGAAAAGCCCTATCATTTATTGATGATGTCTGTGGAGTGAAATTGTCTCACACAGTTTTCCAAGGTGAAAATGCCAAAGCTATTCAGAGCAGTCTACATTACACCATTTACATTAACCAATACAAACTGTCATGTGTATCCTGCCTCATTTATCTCCAGAGCTACAATGCCAAAGAGTTTAAAAGATATTTTATCTGAACAGTAGGTATAGCAAATGTAATATTTTGTAATTTGCCATGGACACTTAAATTTAATTGAACCTTGAAATTTATTACATAAAGAAAAATCTAATTGTTTAAATAGATTTTTACTCCTTACTACTGTACCACCCACTCCTAGATTTAAGTGATATGTACAGTCTTTTACAAGTTCTGCTCATTTTGCCTAGATTCCACATGGCGGTCCCACCATACCTGAAGCTTAGTGCTGATACAACAAGTTGATTGTGCTATAGGACTTCAGCACAGCAAGTGGGAGTTCATCTATACTTCTCCCATAGCAAACTCTTGCCCCCGTAATTGCAACAGATAGGGTTAATAAATGTACTGGGTGTATTTCTTTGAGTGATAGCTTAGGTTTGTTTAGGGTTGGTAGAGTTGGTTGGGGGTTAGCTCTAAAAAAGTAGCCTCTTTGCTAAAGATCTTCGAGCTGTTTTTGATGTCTAATCAATATCTGAATTTGTTTTTCTTTTCTTTTACCTTCACTTTCTTTTATCTCTCATTCTGCATTATTTTTCCTCCTCCTTTTGCTTTCTTATCCTTTACTCATTTTTACTCTTCTCATCCTTACTTTCCTTATTTCTTATCCCTGCTCTGTCTTTCAATAATTTTTTGTTCCCGGCAACCCCCTAAGTCCCCACTCTAGGGATGGCCATTGACCTTCGATGATTCATAATTATCAATGGTTTATGGCCAATGTCAAAAGCTTTTACCATCAATGGGGGAGAACCAGATGGTTTCCCTCCATTGATGGCACAGTATAACCAAATGTATATATTTTTTTACAAGGTGTCAGGACACGGAGCATAGCCCCACCCAGACACCTGTGAATCACTGTTTCCAGGTTCTGAATGGCCCATGGGCCAGTTAGTCAAAGAACAGGGATGACCATCGGTTTGTGAAACCATCAATGGTCATCCATTACATAGTTGGTAATCATCAATGGCCACTTGCTATACTGTATAGCCATGGATGGTAACTACACCGATGGCCATCCCTACCCCACTTATCTGGCTGATAGATCTGGGTCCTCCTTACTTCTGGTGGTGCTTCCCGCTACATGTCCTGAGCATGCAGCGGATCGCGAGTTACTGCCTCCACCAGTATCTTTGGTACCCATTGTATGGACACGGCTAGGCATAAACCACTATGCACACAAAAATGTTCTACATGGTTAGTTGTATTGCTTTTAGTGGGAACTGGCACAGTGCTCTATCAGACAAGTCTGAATAGACAACCAATGCTTTAAAGATAATTAATTAATATAAAGATAATAGAACCTTAAAGTTCTGGTGAGTTTTATACAACCCCATCTCTTGCCTACATATACAACCTGCCAGACTGGTATTTTTACACAGAGTCCCACTCACAACTACCTTTTACCATTTCTGAAAAACTATTTGTATGTGCACTGAGGATGGCCAGGATATCTAGCCAAGAGCAACCTGTCACCAACCTACCTGTATTGCTATGGTATTTGGCTTAGCAAGAGAAGGCTAATTACAACATAAGAAACTGTTACTGTACCTGAGTTAATATTGGCCAATGACAGCTGTTTCATATCAACTTAGCAGCAACACCTGACAAGTGGGTCTGTGCCACATTGAGCCCCCTTGAGAAATGTGATCTAACCTATAAAGCATCTTCTTTTATCATTGTGCATGCAGACTGTGCCCTGTATAGTGACAACACACATGTTCTCACAGGTGTATGCCTAGTAGTGACTGCATGTACATTGTCCCCGTCAGAGCACACTCACTATACCCAGCAATGCTCGCATAATATTGCACCAGATACATATTCCAACAAATTTTACATAGCTAATAAAGTATATTTAAAAAATATATATTAAAGCACAAAAATAAATTTCAAAACAGATTCATCTGATCAGCAAAACAAAGAGCATTCAGGTAACAGTCTAAACAATACAGAGAGTACAGAGAGCATTTTAGTGACCGATACGCAAGAGGCATTTTAATGACTTTTATAAAATTTCAGGTGTGTTCTAGTAATCGAAATACAGTTTATAGAACATCTTAGTGACTATTTTAAACTTTATACCCCAAATTGCTGATGCCTATACAGTGCAAATACTTAAATCTCTAATGGCTATGGTATGTGATGTCACCCTGAAATCTCTGAGTCGGAAAGTACAAGACATACAAATTTCTGGTAATTCACAGCAGATTACTGGACACTGTGGGGGGGAAAGCAAACTAGAACCACTAAACAGTTCTGGCACTCTGAATAGTGAATTTTACCAGCCTGTCAGAATAGTGGGTTAGGCTAATACTGACACTGACCAGCACTTGTGACATAATGGAGATGTTATTGTCACGACACTGGACTATTATCGATTCAGGTCAGGACTCTTGGGGTTAGCTTTGTATGCGAGAAAGTAGTGGAAGTTTGAAGCCTTAATAATGATCCTTCTCATCAAAAGCCAACTAAAAGTATATGAATGTTTTAAAGAATGTCAAAAAGATCCCGCACCAGGCTATCTATAATACAACAGTTATTTAAGTAGGGGCAACCTTTCAGCTAACCGTATGGATTTCAATATAAAATATAATAAAACATAGGTGCTTATTATCATTAGGTGCTACCCATTGATTCAAAATTAGGAATACTTATATAAGAAAAAGAAAAAAAAGGGAATCAATTAATTAAGGGTGTTCTCAAAACCCCCCTTTTTAAAAAAAAAACATAAAATATATAAATTTTATTAGGTATACTTTAAAAAATATATATTTTTTTGCTCTGGCTGATAAATATACAAGGAAAGAGGCTATATATTGCCTCTTACAATTATCAGTCAATATATTACATCAAATGTTAGCTATTGCTCAAATCTAGTATTTTATACCCCATTTTTCTGTATGCCCTAAAATAGGACCTTCTAAAGCGAAATATAAATAAAAAGATATTTTATTACACAAAAGTACAGAGTGATAGACACGAAAATGTATTTATGTGACAAGAATTAAAAATATATTAAAAACAGAGTCGCGTGCTGTTATTGAATCTGTATATATACAGTATATGTTACCTATCTTCTATGTGTGTGTTTAACCATGCAAGGCTACTGTATATAAACCAGCATATGAATGGTTGTTCAACAGATAATATAGTATTTAGTGAAATACTGCATAGTGTGCTAAAAGCAAGATAGGAATAGTTTCTTGATGATACTGTACTGAACAGAGGCCCTCATTCAGAGCCGTACGCTCTGAGCAGAGCGCACGCTCTGAATGAGGACCGGGCTCCATTTTCATGGAGCGTCCTCCTGGACGCTCGTATAGCTGTGGGTCACCACCCACAGGCTATACGAGCGTGCATTGTGATGGCCGCGATGGTCGAGACCATCGCGACCATCGAAATTGCGAGCCGGAGCATGCGGTTGAGGTTTTCAACCGCAAGCTCCGGAGTGATTTTGGCTCTATCAGAGCCAAAATCACTCCCACTGACATCACTAGTGATGTCAGTGGGCCGGCTTCTGACGGGAGGCGTTCCCGTGGGAACGCCCCCATCAGGGAGGCACGCCCCCGGCATGCCCACCAAAGGGGGCGTGCTGTCAATCAACATTGACAGCACGCCCCCTTTGATCGGACACAACGAGCGAAGGACTTTCCTTCGCTCCTCGCGTCTGGCGCATGCGCACGACGGAGCTCCCATGGGTCACCTTCGAACAAATCCTTGATTGTGGGCAACAGCTTCGCCTCCAGCACTGCTTCTTGATACTTTTTGGCATTAATATTGCCATCAATGACAGCCAAATGTCCACAACATGGCTGGCCATGCTGCCACACACCATCACACTCACTGGGTGCTTCATAGTTGCCATGGTGCACTCGGACAAAAGATCTTCCCCAGCCCGACACCGAACAGATTTCACTACATCACTCCCGAAGATGCTGATTTTGGTCTAGTCGCTCCAAATAGTCTTGTCCCAGTCTTCTTCTGTCCATTCCTTGTGTGCCAGAGCCCAATCTATATGTGCATCTATTTCTGGTTTAGATACAACTTCTTTCTCGGGGTCCTAGCTCGCAAACCATTGTCACAAAGATTTTTTCATATGGTTCGGTCACAGACTTGGACACCAGATGTTTTCATTTGTTGTTGATGGCTTTTGCAGACCTTCGATGGTCCTACAGGGCCAGGCGACAGATCCTGGGCTCATCTTGTTTTGTAAGCATGGGCTTACTCCCAGTTCTTGCAGCTGATTTTTTCAATCCACTGCTCGCAACCCTTATGCAGAGTTTTCTTATGCCTGACTTTGTTGCCCCACTGCCCAATCTCTTTGCAATTCCTTCATAGGTATACCCTTCCTCACGAAGCATCATGGCTTTTCCTCTCTTCCCAGGAGACCAGTCAACTTGTTTCAAGGTATTCGGAGCCATTTTATTCATTATTCACACTTTAACCAGAGCTGCAACTAGCTGTGAGGATTTTACAGCAGATTGATTGTAAAGGCTGCCACAGTCTGCTGAACAAAGCACATGAGCCTGCATTGATGCTATGTGGGACCTGCTCCCGAATCCTGTCAGCATGCAGCCTGCTGTGACTGGTGACAGCCTGCATCTTCACCACTGACAGTGGCTGGCAAGTGTATTTCAAAACCTTCTCTCTCTCTCTCTTTTCTTTCTCCCACTCTATCTCTTCATCCCCTTCTCTCTGTTTCCTCTCTCTATCTGACAAATAATGTTAAAATATTAAGTAGAAACATCATAGATTAAAATAAAAACATTAAAGTATTGATTTGGTATAGCAGAATATTAATTTTCTGCATAAATATCAAATAAAACATTTTTTTATTGAAAGTGTCCAGAATTAATTCCACTACTGTATACCCAAGTAGCTGGTGTTAGAGTCAGTATGCACTAGAATGCAGGACAGATGTAGATGCCCTTCATAGGTACAGGACACTGGAAGCTGAGTGAGATGAAGATGCACTTCCTAAGCGCAGGATACTAGAAGCTGAGTCAAATGTAGATACTGGAACAGAGCTGTAGCCCGGAGACTAATCAATGGAGAATAGAGTTGTTCTGGCAATGAACTGGACACAGGAAATTGTTTAAATAAGGTGCTCCCAGCTCCTACTGGCTGAGAAGGTCATGTGAGTGCAGATGCTGGAATCCAATTAGCAGATTGTAGTCATGCGGATAAACCCAAGATGGCCGTTCTCATGCCCCAAAACTGGAACTGACAGTAAACACCAAACATGTAGCAGTAATGCCAGAGCAGGTCTCATGAGAGCCAGAAGTGACCAGGGGTGGAAAAGAGGGCAGTGAAGTGACACCACCAAGACCCAGATGTGTGACAAGTTATGTCACACACTGTAGGGCTGATGAGTCTCCCATTCAGTGTTTTTCTGCTGCAGGTGGCATAATGCTATTGACAGTCAGAGAGCCAGAGTGACACTAATGATCTAACCATCACACGAATTTCACCAAAAATTAAAATGCCCAGAAAAAGACCTGTTGGCTGTTTCTCCATTATTTTCCTGCCAAATACCTGAATTTCAAATTAGGTATCCCGCTAGTGTCTATCCTACAGTACCATATCATTAGTAGTATCCATGCTTTCTCACTGATGATTTTGCACACACTGACCCTACAATAGTTTGTTGAAAGCAGAACAATAGACTAGACACCATCACGTACATAGATGTTACAATACAATATAACTGACCCTTCTTAAAACTCATTATTTTTGCCTTATCATGCAGTATACTTCATATATTGGAATATGGATGTTTAAGCTTCACAAGAAACAACTGCAAAGAAAACTTTTTATGAAACTAAACAGAAAAAAGATATGTTAGACAGAGAGTACACACCTAAATGATGTGCTGACTCAGCATCGCGGTGATGTACTGTCATTTAACGATATATTGCATTGACATAATCACCAAGCCTCTGACCATCAATTCAATGGGGAGATGAATTGGGAGCCCGAGAGAATTCCCAAAATGTGTCTGTCTCCCGGACATTAAATAAAATTAGTTCAGTTGAAGCCTGTCATGTTTAAGATAAAGGGAAGTGAACCCCAAAATAATGCCTACTATAGTGTTAATGATCAATACAGTAAAGTGCAGAAATAGAGAGTAAAGACAACCAGAGTGTTACTGCTACGGCAACCCCAGTGCTTCTTTTTTCTATGAAATAGGCATTAGTTGTTACTTAAACTTACAAGTTGATACACAATCTGTAGTACAGTAGTTTTCATACCCTGAAGTCATCAGACACTTGTTTTATTCTTAGATGAATAAAATAAGGGGTGTTGGGTGTTTTTGATTCCACACAGGACTAATGGTGCATACACACGAGATGGCTATCAACAATAACGATATCGCTGAACGATCTCCCGGGTGTGCTGAATGATCAATATCGACCATCCAGCACATCACCATTGACGGCCAATGAACCACGATCAAAGATTGTGGGTCCCCATAGTAACCTGGTCGATATTGAACAGATTGGCTTGAATGCAAGGGCGATGGATGATATCATTATCTTCCATGCAAGCCCGCACATTGCAGGTCTTTGGTGGGATGGAAGGGACCAAAAAATTCACGATATGAACGATAACGAGATGATCAATATCGTTATCGTTCATAATGAGCATTTTAATCGTCCCGTGTGTACTCAAATATACTGCTATTATATTCTATATTATAATTAAACCAACTAGGTTTGTATAGCCTGCATTAATCAGGACAATGAAAGAGTGTTGCTGGTGCTACCAAGTGTAGGATACGCTGCTATTCATTGGGGGTTTGCAAAGAAACGACATACAAAAAACTTCTGGCACAGAGAGACTTATTTTTAATAATTTCTGAAATGTTTTTAATTGATTTATTCCTGTTTCCGGAATTAGTTCTTATGAGAATGATAATTGATACCAAATAATAGGTGACAGCACCGTAAAGCATTGAGCACCATTGAAAAAAAAGCTGTTCCTATCTCATCCATTAGTTACAAAGAAAAATTGAGCCAAACTACAGTTCTACTGTGACTGATATAATCACTTTACGAAATCCGCAGAGACCTTGCTGCACTTCCTACAGTACATACATTTTTTTTAAATTTGTCTCTTTAAAATGCATTTGCTGAAAGACCAAACCAAAATATTGTGAATTTGAGATGTTATTATATATTTACCAGCTGACAGTAAATCTGTTTTAAAGCAATTTAATAGTAAAT
Organism: Taudactylus pleione; assembly: GCA_031769625.1. Taxonomy (NCBI): domain Eukaryota; kingdom Metazoa; phylum Chordata; class Amphibia; order Anura; family Myobatrachidae; genus Taudactylus; species Taudactylus pleione. The sequence goes on along the minus strand of JAUIMM010000555.1, from coordinate 4,515,244 downwards.
TGTCACTGATTGTCATGACTGGCTTTGAATAAGCGAGCTAATGTGGAAGATACTGAACATTTTTCTTTTTGCTATGAGAATAGTTTGTCAGTCTGCACAGATGCTAACTCAGAGTGTTCTATAGAGAATGACAGTGAGTCACTAGAATTCTAGATAATAACATTTAGGAGATAGGTAACTAGGAGGAGTAGTGGGAAGCAGGGGGGCAGGATAGGAGGAGTAGTGGGAAGCAGGGGGGCAGGATAGGAGGAGTATTGGGAAGCAGGGGTTCAGGATAGGAGGAGTAGTGGGAAGCAAGGGACAGGATAGCAGGAGTAGTGGGAAGCAGGGAGGCAGGATAGGAGAAGTGGGAAGCAGGGAGGCAGGATAGGAGTAGTAGTGGGAAGCAGGGAGGCAGGATAGGAGTAGTGGAAAGCAGGGAGGCAGGATAGGAGGAGTAGTGGGAAGCAGGGGGGCAGGATAGGATGAGTATTGGGAAGCAGGGGTTCATGATAGGAGGAGTAGTGGGAAGCACTGCAGGGGGCAGGATGGCAGGAGTAGTGGGAAGCAGGGGACAGGAGTAGTAGTGAGAAGGGACTCACTGGGAAGAAGTCCTCTATGCACATCCTGGGTCCTGGCCAGTTGTTCACTGCTCTCTTCCTGGGGAGAAGTGAGTACAGGACAGCAGCAGGGAGACTGCGCCAACTGCCAGGGACTGGTTCACTTCACTGCCACTTCACTGCTCTCTTCCTAAATGTGCTGAGTTCAGGGCAGCAGCAAGGAGACTGCACTGACCGCCGGGGACTGGCTGCTGACACCTCGTGCCACTACTCTGTATTTGGCCAGCGTCACGCTGGTGCACAGTCACACTGCACAGGCGGCAGTCATTATGGGAAGGGGAGGGAGAGACACAGAGGCAAGGGGTGGAAATTACCTGTCAGCGGAGGCTGTGGGAGGGGACACATGAGCCTAGATTTTCCAGTATGCGTTCTGCAGCAGAACACTCTGGTAGCGCAGCAGCCAGCCCTTGTACTGCAAACACATGAATCTGCCTGGGCAGATAGGCAGTGTCAACCGGTCCGGCAGATTCATGATCGGCACTGAGCTCAGCCTCGGCGGCACCTCTGTGACAGCAGGACATGGAACTGGGGACAATGGTGGAGCGGAGGTGCCCCCTTCAGGGCTGGCGTCCAGCGGCAGCTGACTCCATTGTAGGGATGGGATTAATTTGATGTTTCATCGGATACATTTGTCAAATGATTTCGATGTTCGATGTTCAATTCTGCAATGTTTAGGATCCAATGTTTCATCACCATTGCAAGATTTCTCCTCCAATGTTTTTCCCAGCTTTTCCAATGTTTTTTTTTTTTATTGTGACACTGTGTGGTGCTATCACTGCTTTGGGCTGCCAGCTGGCTCTCTCCTTGTTTTATTGTCAATTACAACTTAAGAAGAGAGTACAAAACACTAACTGGTCTACTGCTGTTTGTGCATGCTGCTGCTGCGGGTGGTGGCTGACAGAGTGAGAGACACTCTGGTCAGCCAATTAGCAGCAGCACATAGGACAGTGCCACCCCTGGCTCACTGTCACTGGTGCTGCTCTGAGTGAGCACTGGTTGGCTGATGGGATGTCTGGCTGCTGCAGCTATTGATAATTGAGTAGTCAGTCACAGTGCCACTGTCAGGCACTCACTGCATGTGCAGTACAGACCCAGCGGTGCCTGAGTGACTGATGAGACATCATTGGTGAGGAGTTGAGAAAGATAGAGTTTGTGTGTGATGACATAGACAGAGACTTAAGCTGAGAGTGAAAAAGAGACAGAGAGAAAAAAATGAAAGAGGAGGATCAGAATGAAAGAGTAAAGTCTGGAAGAATGGACAACAAGTCCAAGTGCTCTGAGGCCACTGTAGTGTCCATGTCTAGCAAGTGGAATGATGGGTCAGTCTCCAAACGTTGTACTTTACTTCTAAACCATAACCTTGGCCATGATTATGCTAAAACCTCTATTTATTTATTGCAACATTTTATTGAATAATGTATTTATATATAATGAATAATTTGGAGTTGAGCACTTGTGATTTGTCTTTTTCTGTGCCTGCACCTCCCATTATATATATTCAGAGTGTGCAGTATAGGAACTTTTCCTCAACACTCCATTTAGTGTGCTTCTTTGCACACCTGAAGGCATGAGACACCTTCAACCTGGACTAGCACCCCTCCCTTATTGTTTTAAAGCATGGAGTCTGGTATTGTAAATGCACACTAGTAATAGGCACAATTTAGGTAAGTCCTACAATAAAATACTATAGTGCAACTTTGGGTTGATTTTTGGAGCGTGGGTCCCATGGATTGCTTTAGTTGGTCTGCTTCAGGGCATCACATTATAACACATTTTTCCTTTTTTGTACATTTTAACACTTTTACTGTTTGTCTATTATATTTGCATTTTCACTTCTCTATCCTATATATACAGCTGTAGCTGCTCTCACCTATCTTGCTTTATACTTCACCTTTCTCATTAGAGTGATGCCCTGGGGTGGCTAGGCTGAGTTGGTTTGGGGGTGTCCTGCACTCTGGATTTGAACACTAGTATGTTAGGGACCAACCCTACAGAGGTTACCTGGATATGATGGGTAGGCCCATAACCTTCTCCATGATTATGCTAAAAACCTCTGTTTATTGCAAAATGTTATTGCATAATGTATTTATATATATAATCAGTAATTTGGAGTTGTGCACTTGTGATTTGTCTTTTTCCATGACCTCTTATCTTATCAGGTTTATGGTGCATATACTGTATGCATGTTCTCGTACCATTATTGTATATTTTGTATTTGCATATGCTATAATTGCATATTTTTACTGTACTACTATTTAGTATTTACCTTTCTTGTTCTGCACTCCATGAATCACTATCTAGATCAAATTGTAGGTGACCTTTTTAGATTTATGTGAATTGTACGGTTCTTAATTGATAAGTAAAAATTGTTCCCATTTACATATCATAATATGTATAATATACAAAATACGTATTTACCTACCGCTCATGCTGATTAGGAAGAAATATGTCTCAGACTGCATGCAAACTCAGATGTATCTTTCTGCCTCCATTATAGAGCACAGTAAGTTTACTTTACAGCCTATGCTGCATTAAATAATAATAATAATAATAATAATAATAATAATAATAATAATAATAATAATAATAATAATGTGGCCCTCCTTAAATGTCCAAGTAGCTAGTGTCACAAGTACTAGGAAAAAGATTGTCCTCCCAATAATGTCACTGCCAGCACTGTTCTTTGCCGTTCAGTGCTTGTAGTATTCTAGCAGGGAAACTTGAAGCGCTGAGTCCCCCCACTCCTTATAGCGCCAAACCAGCCCTAGGCTGATCAGCACAGAGCTGTATTCCCTAGGTTGTGGTAATTGGCAGATCACAAGGAGAAATGGAGTAATGGGCATTGCTATGCATGTTTAAAGTATTGCCATATACAATGTAATTGTCCACAAGGGACATGTAGAGAGTATGTTAACAACCTGGGTATTAATAATGGATTTAAAAAGAAGCCTTATTATAACAGACAGTTAAAAGATCCAACTTAAGCACACCCACATACTCAAACACAGTTGCAGTCCATTAACTATATCCAAAAATAAGTTGTATTAATGAGTAGACTCACAGTAGAACTGACCCATGTGCAACCACACATCAGAACTTCTACAAAAACAGACACATACTGTAAATACTTGGAGCCTGTGAATATCTGCACAGTACAAAAGGCACTGATAGCAGCTCACACATCAGATACCTCTACTGGAAACTTGATGCCACTAGATTGATGGTTAGGTGTCCTGAGGATCTGACTACAGTATTTGAGCTCATATCCTCAGGGAGACCCAATGTTGAACATGATTTTGCAGTGACTTCCAATGTAGTATTACTCCGATAACATCATTGGAACTGAAGTAATGACACAGAAAGGGTGGATCTTAGATCTAGCAAACTGCATGCTGTGGAGAGGCCCAAGAAGCTTAAAGCTCTGTGTTAAACAGCAACAGCATTTAGTGTCACCCATACATGCAATCTACTGTATGATACTACTATATTTTTGTATACATACAGATGGCTATAGAGATCTTGAAGAAATTTTGTACCAATACCAAGAATTATGGGCCCAAAGGAAAAATGACTGTGAAAGGATGGTTGATGTTCAAGTGAGCATGCAAGGACCAGATCCACCAACTCAACATCAATATTGTTTTCCCCTGAAGCCATGGATTAAATTATAGAAGCTAATGGGGTTGGTCATAAATGGAAATTCCAAGTGCAATAACCCTCTTTGCCTCTTCAAAAAAGAGGACACATACCTGGAGACTCACCATTGATCTCAGGGTTTTGAATAGGTACACCCAATGTCTGCACAGGAAGTGGAAGAAGCACCAGACATAATTACAATGATAAATAGCAAAATTCAAGTATTCTCTACCATTGATGTAGCCAATGGTTTCTTCTCAATATCATTGGCTAGAGGTTAACATTACAAATTTTAATTCACTGTGCAAGATACACAATCCAGGATTACTCAGCAGTCATACTTATTTTCAACAGGCATTAGCAGATTTGCTGAGTGTGTATTAACACTCAGGTTGCCTGTTCATATATGTAGACGATCTACTCCATACTTAATCTTCCCTTAGAAATTGTTAGGCCTCCATGTATATGCAGGACTCAAATTGAGCCCTCATAAGGCAAGACTGGGTAGGTTAGAGATTATATTCATTGGTGTTATGAGTTCTCATGGGACAAAAGATATAATCGTATTGATGCAATAGACAAGTTTATTAGATCTAGCACCTTGCAAGACTATTGCAAGTTCCTGGGGGTTGCACATTTCTTGAGGGACTCCTCAAATGATTTTGCACCTTCATGAACTACCCAGAGGTTAAAAACTGGACAGAAGCATAGGAAGAGGCATTTCCTACCCTAAAAACAGATATTATCCTCTCCAGTGATAGCAACTCCACTCTCAAAAAGTAAAATGACCAGTGGCATATTTTACCTAGGGGATGCAAGGCCCAACGCCCAGTAAATTCCACCAAATGCATTGACTGCCGAGACAGCGATTTGAATATAACGGCAAACTTATCTGGCTTTAACAGATGATGTAGTCTGTAGAAACCACCAATTTTTCTTGCTTCCTACTAAGGCTCTGATGGTAGGAGATGGTGCCCAAATGTAACAGATGATATACATAACAGACGGCAGAATAGACTTTAAAATGATCATATGAAACACATAAAGGAATTAACTGAGACATCAATTATCTGAATAAAAGGTCCAAGAATGATTGTAACTCAGAATACCCCCACTTCATTTTGTGAAGATGATGACATCATAAACAAACAACTCTAGACCTATAGTTTCAAATGTTGGGAGATATGGGTTTGCCTCCTCTGTGAAAATATATTTTGCCCGTGCATACAGTAAATACAAGGTTTTTTTTCATTTACAACTAGCAATGCAGGGAAAACCCCTTGTTTCTCACCTCTTTTGTTATTTGCTACTCTGTGAAACTTGCATTTTCATAATTAGCTCCAAATTGAATATTATATATGTCTGTCTGTCTGTCTGTCTGTCTATCTCTCTCACTCAACCTTTCACCACCAAAACAGCAAAAGATAATATTAAATAACTTCAAACTTTGTCTCGGTTTTCTGACAACAGGGGGACAGGACATAGGCATCTTTATAATGGGTGCAAGGTGTGCGGTGAACACAGGATCCTGGGTCCAGGGGGACCCACACCGCACAACCTGCACCCATAGATATTACTTAGCTCTTTGCAGATGCTGATGTGCTGCTCCGCAGCGCCGGACTGGCACTGCAGAGCAGCAAAAAATTCCCGGGAAAATGGCGGTAGCCATTTTCCCGGTGACCTGCGCGTGCGCAGAAAAGATGTCCACATGGAAATAAGGTGCGGGTGCCATTTACCTGGAGCCCTGCGCATGCGCAGTAGATTCTGGCATGAAGCCAGAATCCAGTGCGCTGACAGAGAGGAGTGGGTCCAAACGGAGGCTGCACACGGGCCCCTTCCTCTGTTAAAACACCCCTGGTAATTGAGTGCTCCTGCAATATCATCATGGTGGGGGGGGGGGTGAATGTCATCATGGCTGCATGAGAATCTGAGAGATTCTTGTGCACCAGCTGCACCGCATGTGCACACACATGTTCCCGATATTGTACACAATGTTGGTCCGGTAAGTGCAGGTGCCAAAAACACATGCACAGTGCTAACTGCAGCTTTCATTGTATTGTAGTTGTATTTTCTAGTATTATTTATACAGATGTGTACTCTTATAATGTACCTAGTGTGATATGGAATGAAACACCCCATGCAACTTAGACAGTCCAACATGAGTACGATGGCAAAAAGTTTTTCTAATTTTGCATGCTAGTTGCATCACACCTGCAGACAAAGCTGCTCACAGTTCACCAGAGATGCTAGACTGTGACTTTTCTCTAAATTCAGTAAGTATACGTAATAGATGAAACATAACTGAAGATTCACCTTATACTTAAAGCAGTAGTGCTGAGGATTATATGAAGTGATGGAAACAACTGAAAAGGAAGTCCTTGTCAGGAGTTAGGCTGGGTAGCCCAAAGTTGAAGCAATAGTGCTGAGGATTATATGAAGCAATGGTAACAAAGGAGAAGAAGATTGTCCTGGTCAGGATTGAGGCTGGTGGCCCAGTTGCAGCCTTGGGGGCCGATTGAAGTTTAGCAAGGTTGTGGTCTGGCAACCAAGTTGCAGCCTTGAGGGTTGATAGATACTTGGCGAGGTGATGGTCTGGTGACCACATCGCAGCCTTGCAGCTAATGTCAATTTGGCTGAGGTGTGGCCTTGTGGCCAAGTTGCAGCCTTTTGGCTGTTGTGAACTTAGCTGAGGTGTGGCCTTGGGATCAAGTTGCAGCCTTGGGGCTGTTGTGAATTTGGCTGAGGTCTGGCCTTGGGGCCAAGCTGCAGCCTTCGGGGCTGTTGTGAACTTGGCTGAGGTGCCGTAAAGATAGTTACAGAATGTCCACACAGATGCAGAAGTGGGATAGAGACAGCAACAATGTCCAATAACAAGAGTCTACTCAGACACTGCAGTACGGCAGAGACTGCTGAAATGTTTGAGGCAGATTGTCCATTCAGACGCTGAAGTGTGGCTGAGACTGCTGTTATACTTCATGCAGATTGTCCATTTGCAGCAAAATTGTGTTTAATTGCTATTTTCTTAAAGCTCTTATTTTAGAAATCTGAATGACATGGCAATCAGTCTAGAAATTAATTTAGATCAGATTATATTATTATCTACTCTATGTCACATTTAATTTACACATTTACAAGTTATTTAACCCATTTATTGCTATGGGTGAATTGGACTTTCCATACAGATGTAGCCAATGGGTGTGAAAGGTAAATTTGATTTGGCATAAGAGAAAGATAATGCAAATAGCATAAGATCAGTGGGTTTACTCACTCCTAGGGGTATATTTGCTGGGACTGACAATCATCCAGCATAGAGGGAATAAAATAAATTGCGGGATCTGCAGCCACCATTCTGAGTTTATACCAAGCAGTGCGTTGGAGACAAATTTTTATTTGAGTTTTAGTGGAGATAGGGAGGGTGTTAATGTAACTTTACAATACAAAGAAAAATCATTCAGTATGAGTTTCTTTATGTAATAATATCTCTACCCTATCCATTTTGAATAAGAAAGACAATTTTTCCAAAAATAGAGAGAATCGTGGAGGTCTAGATCCCTTCCATTTCTGTGAAATGGTCTTTCTACCAGCCGCACTGATGGCTAAAAATAATGTTTCACATGTTGACCCTGATGCAAAATCCTCAGAACTGTCTATTCAGAGGTGAAGCATATATAGTTAGTCAGGTGTAGTCCTGTGTACGTCTGAACAAAATGCCAAAAGTATCTAGTCAAAGAATATACCCATAAACAATGATACTGTAGGTATCAGCTTCCTCTTAATTACATTAATTATGGGTAGTGGACAGGGGGCATATCTATAATGGATGCAGGGTGTGCAGGGAACATGGGCCCCTGTGCCCAGAGGACCCCCGCAGCACCCATCCTGCACCCATAGAATGACTTACCTCTCTGGAGTCCCACGTCGGCGCGGGTATCCGGCAATGTAAAAACAACTGGTAAATGACCGCCGCGGCCATTTTCCCATCATTTGCGAATGCGCAGTACAGGGAAAATGGCCTCCATGGCCATTTTCCTGGTGACCAGTGCATCCTCTATAGACTCTGGGCGCACTCTAGTGCCCAGGGCCCATAACTCCAGTGCTGGCCGCGCACAGTTCAGTGCACTGCCAGCTGCCGGACAGAGAGGAGGGGGCACTTGTCAGGGACTGCACATGGGCCCCCTCCTCTCTAGAAACGCCCCTGGTAGTTGAGAGACCCAAACCAGAAGCGCCTGACAATTGATAAGTAGGTATTGTGGAAAATATTGAGAAAAAGCTCTTTATAAATTCTGGCAGGTAAAAACTTCTGGGAAGATGCTAGTGCCTGAACCAATATAGGAATAGTAAGGGAAGAAAAATATGGAAGCCGCTTAAACATACCAGTGGATACGTCAGAATGATCTAAAGCATTACACAAAAAGATGTAATGTGTAGAGATTACCTTGCGGGGAGGTAAGGGCTGGGCCAGCAGTCTATCTAGATGTTTTGACCAATCCACAACAGAAAAGTACTGCATAGGGTTGGGCTCATAAAAAAGGCAGGAGGAAGGGCTGCATAATCTGAAACCTATAGTTCAGTGACTTATTCCTAGATCTGTTCAATAAGTGGTGGACAGAAGCAGCACCCTCCACAGATTGAAAAAATTGGAAGCCATGCTGTATTTAAAATATGGCTTACCCATAAAAGGCAAACACAGAGAATGGTATGCATTGAAGCAGGGGTGTTTTAAGAGGAGGGGGCCCGTGTGCAGCCTCCGTTTGGGCCTCCTCCTCTCTGTTGGTGGCTCCGCGCGGCACTGAGTGCTGTAGATTCTGGCTTCATGTGAGAATCTACAATGCATACTCGGGTCTCCAGGAAAAAGGCGTCCGCGCCTACTTTCCCAGGGACATCTTTTCTGCACATGCGCAGATCACAGGAAAATGGCCGCCGCCATTTTCCCAGTGAGTGTTTGCTGCTCTGCAGCGCCGGTACGGCACTGCGGAGCAGCACTTCGGGAAATAGGCGGAGAGGTAAGTATGATAACCTTTGGGTGCAGGGCGTGCAGTGTGGGCCCCCCTGCACCCAGGGGCCCATGTGCATTGCACATCTTGTACCCATTGTAAAGACGCCTATGCATTGAAGCCAGTTTTAATATGCAATATGTGCCAAAGTTTGTGTGTTGTCCAAAGCAGGGGATTATCTTGTAGGTCACAGAGTATCTCCTGGTCATGCTGGTGGAGGAGACACAAAAGGTCAGTAGAGGTGAGAAAGTTCCTCACAAGTAAAGTATCATCATTTACTTTGTAAGGCGCTGCGGAACATTTATGGCACCATATAAATAAATGATAATAATAATAATCATTCATGCCAGTGTCGTGTATCCAGTCTCTATGAAATAACGCAAGACTGCTGCTTGATTGAGCAATGTAATGTCTGGAAAATTGATCCTCCCATTAGAAACAGTTTGGTATGATTTTGCATAGCCCAATACATGCCCTGTCTCCCTTTCACATAAAGTTGTGAAAGAGAATATTAATTAATAGAATTGGTATCTTTCTTGGTAAAGATTAGGGAAAAGACTGAAATCAGTAAAATATACCATTTCGATCACATCAGCTATGCCTAGGTAAAAATGCATGGAGGTGCAGACAACTTTTGAGTTCCTCAGATAATGACTTAATTGCTTCAGTTATATTCAGATGTCAGATGGTAGAGGTTGGCAGGATTCATATGCAATTGAATTCCCAAGTATGTAAGGCTACATATATACAATACTCTTACTAAATTATAGCAATTAAAGAGAGACAATATGCATGAAAATATAGGTACAAAGAAAACAGAAAAAGGAAAATGTGGTAATATCAGGAGACCATGACTTTAATTGACAATTTATCCATGCAAACATTTCCCAAATTCTTATTTGGTACAGTAGATGCATAAAAAACTTTATTGGAAAGTACTGTAATTCAGACCTTGAGTTTAATAGGGACCATTGATATTTTTGAATAGAGAAGGACTTCTGAAATAAACAAGTATGATTTGAGTGTCTACTGCACAAATAAATTGTATTAATGATGGAATATAACCACATGGAAAAGCGTAAAAGTCTGCTCCGGACAGGAGTGAAAAAAGGGTTTAAGGAACTGCTATAGGGGCCATGGACTTTTTTCAACTCCAAATGACTTGTCAACTTTTATTTTTCCAGACTTTATTTCTTCCAAGATTCTTTTCTCTTTTGAAAATCCTGATATGTTTGTACAGCTTCAAACAGCAGCTGAAAATCATACAATTGATCTTGTTTTAGTATACCTGTATCACAATAAATATATATAGTATATATACTGTATACATATTACTAACATAATATATTTAGCTAATTGAATTAGTTTTTTGTAATTTGTATTAATCCCTGTAAGAATTGACCTTCATAAACTCATTAATGAGTGTCATTTGCTGGTCATCGTCAATGTTTCAGACACAATGCCATACTGCAATATAGTGCTGTCAGTTTAGGACAACATACTGCAGCACAATGCAGCTGCAGGACAGTCATACATCAAATAAAATTTATACAATTTACAGCCATATAGTAAATTGATTTAACTGAGTTGATACTGTATGTCTGGTACTGGTTATTTATTAATTTTTTACTTACTGTATAGCGGTTAATACATCTATTGATCACTGTGATAATTATGAAATGTTGAAGAACAGTGACGTCAATATTATACATTTAATAATTAAAATTAATACTTGAACAGTTGGTCGCCCTGTTCAGCAAATTGCACTCTTTTTGTATTTTCAATGTATACTGGATTGCCGACATTCCATAAAACTCATCTATTCAACTTCCAACAAGTACGCTAGTGAGGGATGAGAAATATAAATGATTATACATATAATAAGTATTTATCTATAAAAGTGTTCCTAGGTGGGTACTGACAATATTTATCTAGGGTTCCATTTTAACCCTCTTAAGTAAATTAAAATTGAAACAAGGGGAAAATATAATAGCACAAATACCTCACAGTCTAAACACAAACAGGGCTACCACACCAAAATTGGTTTGAAGAAAACATTATCGTGTTTTTTACTGATTTTTTCTTAACACATGTCAGAACTTTGTTTGTGTGTTCTTCAGTTTTCAATATGTGCATGAAAAAATAAAGCAACAACAATAAATAAAGAATGGTAATACTAAACACTGCTTTATGTGTAATAGTATGATAGGATCACAGTACAGGTTGAGTCTCCCATATCCAAAATGCGTGGGCCAAGGGGTATTTTGGATATTGGAATATTCCGTATTTTGGAATATTTGCATAAAATAATGAAATAGCTTGGGAATGGGACCCAAATCTAAACACAGAATGCATTTATGTGTTATATACACTTTATACATACAGCTTGTAGGTAATTTTATACTATATTTTTAATAATTTTGTGCATCAAAAAAAGTTTGTGTACATACATGAAATTCATTTATGTTTCATATATACCTTATACACACAGCCTGAAGGTTATTTTATACTATATTTTTAATAATTTGTGCTTTAAACAAAGTTTGTGTACATTGAACCATCAGAAAGCAAATGTTTCACTTCCTCAGTCATGCTAAAAATATTCCGTATTTTGGAATATTCCATATTTCTGAATATTTGGATATAGGAGACTCAACCTGTACTTGATTAACTGTATAAATATGCATGCAAAGTATGGTAAGTACTGTACACCACACTTACAATAAAAATTCCACTAAGATACAAACTTCAAATTTATTAAGGCTCTTTTATTCAATGATACCTTAGTATAATTTGTTGTGATATTTAGTTTTTTACAGTAGTGTGCATATTAAGACTGTTACACTCACATCTGTGAAATTGAATTTAGCCTTTTTCTACAGTATGTCTTTAACACTAGGGTCTTTTTTACCAAGTGTATTAGTGATTTTCTTAATGAAGCGACATTTTTCTCAAAGTTTTTTTTTTTTTTCAAAAACCAACTTTGTCTTTTTGGTTTCATTTGACAAACCACCCCATTACTGTATATTTAGGTTTTCGGTTTCTTGTACTTTGAAGCTATTTTTGTTCCTACTGTACATTAGTACTTATATCATTAACATTCATTTACAGTCAACTAGTGATCCCCTTCACTGGCCAAAGGCTATGCCAAGCTCACAGGTTAAAGTTAATGACAGAGGTGCACAAACACATGGCAAACAAACACATGGGAGTTTAATAAACTATAGAGGATAATTGTAATAGGATCTGAGCTTTGAAAATGTGTAAGTATAAAGCTATACTCGCACCTTTGTAGAACTCACCCTAGGTAATAGGGCGTGAGAACATGCAATAGGGTCTGAGTTTTGAAAATGTGCAAGTATAAAGCTATACTCGTACATTTGTAAAACTCACCCTAGGTAATAGGATGTGAGAACATGCAAACCCGTATGTTTCTCACACCCCCACAACTCGCATCCATAAGTTTTGCCATTGTGAATCTACAACTCGACCAATGTAAATAGAGAATTTTTAACTCGCACAATGTTACTGACCTAAAACTTGCAAAATAATAGACCTGCTTCAGGCTAGCGAGTATAGCTTGAGCATGCACAGGTCAGTGAGGTAAAAGTTATGATGATTGTGGTGATTTGTTTTTTGTTTTAAATAAAAGGAATATAGCTAACATCCAAAACACCATTCCAGTGGTAAGGCTCAAACTATGTCTCTGAATATAATACCGAGGCTGAAAATGAATTTGGATGATCACAGAATCCTCAGGAGAGTGCCTTTGAGTGCTATGTGCAGGGTCAGACTGGCCCATAGGGGTACAGGGGAAACCCCCGATGAGTCCCACTGCCTGAGGGCCCACCCCCTACTTTAGGGAACAGGTTCCAGACTGTGCACTTGAATTATACTGCACAGTAATATTGTGTATTTTAATCAATGCACTGCTGCTATTAATCTGGTACATTATCATGCATTCACTAGCAGTATTTACTATATATATATATATATATATATATATATATATATGGGCCCAGACCCCCTCTGGAGGCTGGCGACACCCCTAAGTATGGGCCCCTATCACTGCATTCCCCCAGTGGGCCCTTCATGCCCCAGTCCAGCACTGGCTACATGTGAGTCTGTCATTTCAGAATTTTACTCTGCAGCTATAATGCAGACTCCTTCTACAATTTCTCACTGGTTCAACATAAAACAGGTACCAAGAGTGTATATTTAAGCTGAAGCTACCAAATGAAATGTGCTATTTCAAAGGGATTCAATGAAAGTAATAAAAATTGGTAGCACAACTTATAAACTAAATAATAATAATAAAAATGTTTCAGAAACTTCTACCATCAATTTTTTTTGTAAAAACAACAACTTTTAGACAAAATAATATGATTATACTGTACAAAGCATGAGTTATGTGTACTGACATTTACCAACAGCAAAAGATATGTTTTCAGTTCCTACTGAGGTATCTTCAGAGATTTTCAAAAATAAGAAAGCATATACATTTTGCTGCAAATTGTCGATACACAGAACTCATGTTGAAATAATCATGCTATATTGTGTAAAAGTTTTTGAGTATAAGGGCCGCAAGGATAAGAGATCTTGGTCAAATGGAAAAACTGCACCTGCTATAGAGCTGGTGCATTTTTTTTTCTATGGTGTAACTGATGGTGGAGTATAAGGACAGCATTATAGTGTGCACGGATGCTAAAAGTGGGCATCTCAGTACTTGCACATTTGCCCACAAGAGACATTTATACACAAGAGAAGGGTTTGTATGCTATTTGCATAAACTTGCAGGTGAGTGACTGCCAATAGACGCGCTATGCTCACTTTTGCGTGTGACTCAAAATCAGACCCTAAGGGCCAAATGTAATAGGGTGCGAATTTTAGTTAAAAATCCAACTCGCACCTTCTCGCATTTTTTGAAGGTGTGAGTTTGTGTCGGGACTCGCAAATGTAATAGCCTGCAAATTTTGAAATCAAAGCTACTACACAAAGCGAATGTATGTGAGTATTTACAATGTAAACTCACACCTTTTAATGCAACTAGCATTAAAAGGTGTGAGTTACAGTATATAGAAGCCTTCACAGATCAGTGAGGTCTGTGAAGGCTTCTGTCGGTTAAAAAAAGGATCTAACACTAAATTATTATTTTTCTTCTTAAATGACGTGCCCCATCTCCCAGAAGCATAACCAGCCCCTGGACCTGTAGAGCCTGTGCTGGTTTTTCAAATACAGGGGACAAAATGTGTAGGGGGTCCCCTGTATTTTATAGTACCAGCACTGACATTTTCTGAGCCAGTCCTGGTTGTGAACATGACTAAATGCGTAGGGGTCCTTTGTATTTTTCATAACCAGCACTGGACTCTTTCTAGTGGGTGAGTAATGCCACAGCCAGGGGAACCTTTTCACCAGGTCCCCTGGCAAAAGCATTACCGCTGATTGCTAGTCAGCCAAGGCCATGGGTCCCTGGGGAGGTGACCCCCCTCAGATAATGGGGACCCCCTCTCCAGGGCACCCCATGCCTGAGCTGAAAGCCCAGGGATATCCCTGCCGCCCCTGGCCAGTGGGTGCGAAGTGCAAAGTCGAAGTGAAAATATTGGCTTTTGCAATAGAACTACATGTCCCAGCAAGCCTCCCCCGCATGTTGGTACTTGGAGAACTACAAGTAAAAGCATGCGAGTATTATGGGCCCGCTGGTATCTGTAGTTGTACTGCAAAATAAATATTTAAAAAATGACAAGACACACACAATGTGACAGTACAACTTTATTTAAACATACATGCACACTCATACTCACTGTCACACATACTCAGCTAGTATCCCTGTAGCCATTCATGTCCACTTCTCCATGTAAAAATCGACGGGTACCTGAAAAATAAAATCCATACTCACCTCTTCCTATGCGTGGATCACATCCTCTTCGATCCATGTAGGCATCAAGAGGGTTAAAAATATCAAACCGCAAAGTCCCGATCCAGCACTGACAGGAGGAAGGGTTTGTGTTTACACATACCCTTCCTTCACATGAATGACAGGGACCCACATGTGCCCAGTCATTGCAGGAGCCACCAGCCACTCACTGGGCAGCTCCTACCTGATTGGCTGTGCGCGGTCAGCCTGCCTCCCCCATAGACTTCAGTAATGGGAAATCTCCATTGAAGTATATGGTGAAGTATACTCACCTCTTCCTATGTGTGGATCACATGCACTTTGTTCCATGTAGACATTCAGGGGGTTAAAAATAGCAAACTGCAAAGTCCCAATCCAGTACCAACAGGAGGAAGGGTATGTGTTTACAAATACCCTACCTCCGCACAAATGACTGTGACCCCCATGTGCCCTGTCATTGCAGGAGCCGCCAACCAATCAGCAGATGCCTCTATAGGAGCTGCCCGCTGATTGACTGTGCATGGTTATCCTGTCTCCCCCATAGACTTCAATGGTGTGAAATCTCCATTGAAGTCTATGGTGGGAACTACTACATTGTAGTTTTTGATGGTAACCGCAAGGTTAATTGAGGTGAACTTTGTACATGAATGGCTACAGGGATACTAGGTGAATATGTGTGATAGTGAGTGTGAATTATCAAAATGGTCCTTATTAAAAGTATGTTAATAGGGGACAGAAGCAGTGTGCTGAATTACCATTATAGTCTGCTGTAAAATGTGGCTTTTAAAGTTCAGTATATTGTACTGTAGTATCCAAGCTGATGGCATATTTATTCATAGTTGAAGGTAAGTCTCTCACCTCTTGGGAGTGGAAGCAATATGTACAAAACCATTTAATTTGGGCTTTTTTTTTCATTCTTACAGTATTATTAACCTCAATAACATTATTTTCCAATCAATTTTGGCCACCTCACAGCTCACAATTTTGTTTTCAGTTTTCACCCATATACTGTAGGCCAAAGGCTGCAGCCAGCTGACTGGCTAAACTATGTGACAGAGTAGTGGTACAAACACATGGCAGTTTAAAAAAGAAAATAGCACATTTAGGAAACATAGTGGCACTGCAGTGGCAGACAGGGTGGCAGTTTAATATAAACTATACAATGCTATAGAGTGTTTTCATCAATCTAGAACTAGATCAGAGGCCAGCACAGGTAAATGAAGGTGGAGTACTATTTAGTGTAAGCCAGGTAAAGCATTTATTGATTGATTAATTAGTGTTAATACTTTAATTATAAAAAAAGTAAATCAGAGAAAAGGAAAGCACTGTTACAAAACAAGCATCCAAAATCCCAATGGATGATTGATTGATTGATTGATTGAATGGTTAATTAATGGATTGATTAATTACAGAATATAACTATAAATTTAAAAAAATTGATAAATGGATAAAAACTAGAATCCAAAAGAGATTGGCCAATTGATTAATTGATTTATTAGTGTTAATAATTTAACTATAAAAAAGTAAAATGGATCAAAAACACTACCAAAAAACAAGCATCCAAAATTGCAATAAGGTTGATTGATTGGTTAAGTGATTACTTAGTTTATTGATTAGAATATAACTAAAAATTTAAAATAATTTGATAAATGGAACAAATCATTAAAAAACAAGAATTCAAATGAGATTGATTGTTTGATTACATAATTTAACTCTAAAGAAATTGATAAATTCAACAAACCTTTAAAAAATAAGAATACAAATTAGATTGATTGACTAATTGATTGATTGATTTAACTATAAAAAAAGTATATTGGAAAAATGGAAAAGAAAATACTACCAAAAACAAGCAAACAAAACCCTAATTAGATTGTTTCCTCAGGATTTAAAGCAGAGTAAAAGCCTAGTCAAATTGAAAAATTAATTATTTATTTTATGATATGATGATTCTAGTCTGTATCTGCTCAGAAGCTGCAGAAAACGAGATCCATATGCTTTGATGAGAAGCTGGTGATGGATGGCATTGCAAGATACAAAAATACATGAACACTGCAGTAAAGTACAGTAATATACAGTACACTGCCTGTTAAACACACACAATCTTAACAAAGCCCATAATAAAAAGTGGTGAATGATAGAATTATCCTTGGGCCCTCCTATCCACCCTTATGTTTTATATTAAAAAGGGCATGCATAGATTAACAAACAAAGCACTTCAGTGACAGGGACTGCCACTGTTGTGGCTGAAGGACTTGGTTTGTTTAGGCCACCACAAAATAAGCTACCAATGGGCTTAAGGTGGCTAACAGTATTTTTATTAATAATTTCTACAGTTGGAAGATATAATTATCATCATGTTGTTAACATCTTCATCACCACACAATATTAGCTCATCCACACTAGAATCCACCTTTACAGAATTATCTGTATTTTGTTGTAATTGGCGATAGAGGCCTTTCTCATAGAATTTGTAGTTCATTTTTATGAACATCCTCCTCCAGTGGGTCTATTTAGAAAGTAATTTTTTTTCCTGGCAGCAGCATTTGCCAGAGAAACTGAAGCAATAGACGGTGTTGTCTCTTCTTTGTGAGAATTGTTTTGGGGTGCAGATGATGGGGACACCACGCATGTACTGTCATTTATACTGGAAGAATAACACACTATGGTAATTTTTTTGGACTAATGGCTTTGTTTTTTTAGACACAGACAACACTGGCAATTGTTTGCATGCACTTGGAAGAATAAGTTTTTGTGAGATTTGTTTTGGGGTTCTGATTAAGGGTGGGACACCAACGCACACACTGTCACTCACACTGTGAGTATAACACACTATGCAAATTGTTTTGCACTATTGGCTTTATTTTTGAGACACAGACAACACTAGCAATTGTTTTGACACATTTCGAAGAACAGGTCTTTGTGAGATTTGTTTGGAGTGCAGATGAATGGGGGGAAACCACCGCAAACACCGTCGCTTACACTGGAAGGAGAACACACTATGCATTTTTTTTTTAAATATTGTTTTTGTTTTTTAGACATAGACAACACTGGCACATATTTACACAAACTTGGAGGAGCAGGTTGCTGTGAGAATTGTTTTGGGCTGCAGATGATGAAGAGACATCACTGCACACAGAACAGTAATAAACTCAGCATTGCTCACCAGAACAAACTAAATTGAAATACATAATTCTAACATTCAATTAGAAAAGACTGCAGTTTTTTTTAAACAGAAATCTATATAAAGAGGCAAAACATCATCTTTCATGGACAAACATCATCTTCCATGGACTTTTGTTCAGGAATGATGATGTTTGTCCATAAAAGATGATGTTTTGCCTCTTTCTGAGACCTGATTTTTGGCAGGAAAAATCCGAACTTGGCGTTGAAATTCGAACCTATCCGAGCCTGCACATCCCTAATATATGTTATATATATATATATATATATATATATATATATATATATATATTTTTTTTCTGTTTAAAAAAATATATTATATATATATATATATATATATATATATTAATATATATTTACAATTTTGTTTTATATGACTAAGTTAAAACTCAAAACAAAGAGGTCTTCCAGTATTACTTGGACAGTTAAATAATATACTGTAGTGTACTTCAGTGACAATAAAACAGTAGCCTGTTTGTTTGTTTGCACTGCAGTGTGTTTGAGAAATACACATACACTGAGTGACAAGTGATAATGATGCCTGTAGTGCAGTCATACTTCCCAGACACCTTTTCCTGTCTCCAGATCTACTTATTAAACTCTTATACCTGAACTTAACTAACCTCTCCTAACATAATGAAACGCTAATGGTGCCCTGATGGATCGCTAAAGCATTTTGTTTTGTTTTTAATACCATGTCTCACAGTGCTCCAGCCCACAGTCCCACACCCTCTCTCTCCACTCTCCTGTGTGAAATGGCCCATGATCAAGAGGCAGGGGCTTTTTTATGCAATCAAAAACACTTGAGATCTAACCCCGGAAGATGATGTTTTGCCTTGTTTTAGGATCCGAAGTTGGCGGGAATACCCAAGCCAAGACTCAGATCCTCTCATCTCCAGGGAAACTGAACTGCTTATTTCTAGTTAAAACAGTATCCCCTGGTCTATTCATACTATCTGTCCTGCCCATGCTGTTTAGATCCCTCAATATGTATATCTGAAGGTTTTTTTTTAAGACTTAGCTATACATGGTCTATGAATGAAACAGTAGTCTCATTGTAAGAAATTAACACATTATTCCCCCAGTTCATTTTTTTTCAACTTGTCCCTCCCAATCCCATATTCCTATACTACTATGGTGGGGAATTATATTAAAGTGCAATGCGGGGTATATGTTATAGATACCTATTGGAATATATCTAAGTGTATTTGATGGTGTAGCTGTTGGAGGTGGCTGGTCACAAGGATTCCCTTTGACTTGGTCTTTCCCAATTTTCTCCAGTATTTTTGGAGTATTCACGGTCTCAGCAATGCCTGCTTGTATTGCTATCTCTATCACCCAGGCCCCTTCTTTCTGTCCTGTTACTTTTTGAAGCATACTACCAACTAGTGATCAGGAATGTCGGAGCCTGTCTAAGCACCTCACCCCACCCCTTAGTGTGTGTATTGGTGGAATTTACATCTGTTATTCATAAGCTCAATGGAGGTGGCTTTTTCTGGGTGCTACTCAGTAAAATGGAAGACCCAATGGACTTCTCTTTAAATTACCATCATTATACTTTCCATCCAGTGAAGTCGATGCCATTATCTGTTGAAATTATATAGGCTGTTAGACTTTTTATAATGTAGAAAAAGTATTTAAGCTAACTTTAAGTTCAGTACCCTTTTGATCTGTGTGAATCGATAAATGAACTACAGTACAGTAGTATCACTCCCAAGTGTCCTCAAGTGTGGCAGATGAAATCACACTGCTACACTTGTGCAGCTTTAGATCTATGATAGATGTGTGTAGCATATAACATACAGTAGGCCATGATTTAGAGTTAAATAAAGCTAGAAATGAAACATGTTGCACTGCCAGAAAAGTACATTTTTAATTTAAGACAGAATTGGAGTTAAGAAGAGGGTGCATCCCAGCTCAACTCTAAATGGCAGTGTTAAAGTAAAGCACCTCAGTATTTGTGTTTTACAAGCAAAAACAGGCAATATTTGTTTACTGCATGCCAATATATGTATTAGAATCCATTGCATCTGAATCGTTATTTAACCAGGTACAAATTTGCACCTTTATCTAGATTTGCTTCTAACTATACATGAGAGACAAAATGATACTATTATTATAAACACAGCAAGTACAATTTCCTCTGCAAATGTAAGCATAACATTTCCAGAATGCCCATGTACACTCCCATGACTATCATCACACAATACAGCTGCAGAAAAATTAACTTTGAAGCCGCAGTAATGTGAGATAACAAGTCCAAACAATGCCACAAATCAAAATTACTGAGTTACAGAAAGATTACCTTTGTGACTATCACAAAACATTGTTACAGTTGAAAATTTGCCTTAAAGTAATGATAGCAACAGAATCCAAAGCAATATCACAAATCACTATTGCACAAATTAACATAATATTTTAAGTGCTGAATGTTCCTTCTCAGAGTGAAATTTCCACAGAGGTTACAACTTTACTATCATAAAATATTGTTATGCAAAAGGAATACAAACAGGCAAAGGTGAATAAAAGAGATCCTTTACTTAACTTCAATTACAGGTTAGTGTACAGGTTGCAGGAATTACTGATTCAGCCAAAATGTTCAGTAATGCATGTCACTTTCAAGACACCCTTGTAGTGGAGGGCACCCATTACTTCAGCACTAGCCAGCTTTATGTATACAAAGACGAAGCAGACTCTGTAATTAAATATACTTGTAAGAATTATAAAACAGAGCTTTATGTTTAATTAATTCAAGGCCAAAATGTCTCCAGAAAATATTTTTTTCTAAAACCAACTTAAATAACAGTTTTTTTTCACATTTTGTCTTCGCATACCATGTCTTCCAATGCATGTCATGTCTTCCAATTGTTTTTGTAAGCTTTTGTTTAAAACCTTCTAAACACATATAGGGGCTCATTGGACATTCGTCTGTTTTGTATTAAATGTTGTTGTTTTTTTCACGATACACTTTTTGTACTGTGGCTAAATATGTGTATATACAATATGCATCCATATATTGCTATTTGTGCATCATAAGCTTGTGCCTTCTTACACCTGGAGAGAACAGGGATGGGCAGAAATGACAGCTGGGTCAGAAATTCATATGCTCTACAGAAAACTGTTCAGTGGTACTATGGAGGTAAACTTAACTTACTGTAGAATACAAACTGCTGGCTCCAACAGTATTCCACCAAAATGATGGTCACACCAATCAAAGTTCCTACAGTTGCATCACCTGTTGCTACAATTGAAATCTTGGCAGACAGTGTCCTTCAACAGTAATATGTCTCATTCCAGTGTGCCTTTGGCACATCTACAATATACTGTATATACAGTAAAAAAAGGGTTCAGGGATAATCCCCACTACCCTTATTACTCTTTGCCCTAGCCCTAGTGGCACTATATCAATCCAAAAATATACAACAGGAACGTGAATAATAATTGGCAATATGTATCTGCAATTTCAAAATTTCACCTCTTCTAGGAGTTTTTCTCTCTAAAGTTTGCTCAGCTATTGTTCCATGTTGTCTCGAATGGCAGTCTGGGGCACCAGCTCTTCTTGCTGCAATAGGTACTCTCAGCCATAGAGTCATGGTGCTCATTTCCCTAGCAACTTCATCTATCTCTTCAGGGTGAGCACCCAGGCTCTAACTAGGCACTCTTTCTGTCTCTGGTGCTCTCTCTCCGCACTCACTGGATACACACTCACACTCTCACTTCCAATTTCCTTTTTGGAGGGTGGGGTGTAGCGGTGTGGGTTGGGAGTGGGGTGGGGAGGGGGACCTGCCTTTTCATAACACCACAGCAACAGAAACTCAAATGTGTATAGTAGTCCTTGATTGGTGTACCAGATGAATTTCTACCATTAAATTAGGTGAAATACACAAATGAGGTCAATATTCCATAATACAGTTCTTTAAATTTAGCTAATCTCTTTTTAGCCAATTCCTTGCAGGACTTCAGTTGCCTGATCACCAAAATGTCCTGGAATAAATTTTTATCTTCTGGGAAGATATGTCTGTTCCCAGAAAATGTATCATACCGTAATATAATAAGCATTTGGCATTTGGCATCTGTGTGGCTGCTGGTCATGACAGAGGATCTGTCACAATGAATGAACATTTTCATAATCAATTTATAAAAATATCTATAATATATAAAACTGTAGCTATTTGTTTCAGAAATATTAGTTTTCAATTATTTACTTTTCTGTCTTGCCTTTTTTTTGCTGCCTTCGGTGTTCCCTTATTGTAAGTGACATTCTATGTGAAAGAAGAGAGGTTCAGATGTCATTTGAGTAGTTAAATAGAAAAATGCTAACAAGCTGAAGAAAAGGGTCTATCTAACTGTAGCACACAAAGCATAATTTGACTTCAAAAATTCAAGACATCTTTTACTGACCGTTGTCAATATTTGTGAATCTTATTATATTAAATATGTAATTGGTTTAATAGTAGAGTACTGCATTTGGTTGAACTAGTGTGTCTAACCCATGGTGGTAAATGGTTGGTCCTTTATTCTGTTTTTTTTTTATTTAAAATCTTGCACTTTTGTGACTGATTGTCTCTCAAATCCACCATAATGATAATGCAAAATTTGTGTACAATACACTGTTCTCCAAAACAGGGTATCTATGTGAGCAGAACATTTGTTAGCATAGAAACACCAGGTATCACTGAAGGTGCTGGTAAATAGATCAAATAGAGTAGGAAGATGAGAAGAGTGTAGATACAGTACATAATTTGTGGGATCAAATGAAGAGACGGTACCTGAGGGTTCAGGTAAGGTATTAAGTGGGTCGCTGACAGAGGAAGAGTGTACAATTTCATTTTTGATCTTATCAATCTTATCCTTAAAATAAAAAAAGGAAGCAAGATCAGTAGCTGGTGGGTTGGGTGTGGGAGGGGTAATAAGTGATTTAAATGTATTAAAAAGTCTCTTGGGGAAAGACGCTTGAGCAGAGATGAAAGATTGGAAATATGTTTGTTTGGCGGCTCCCAAAGTCTTACGATAAGATTGGTAACTAGTCTTATATGTGAGGAAGTTACTTGTAGTACAAGATTTATGCCACTGATGTTCTACTTTACATGAGAGTTTTTGTAGGTGTCTTCTTAATTTAGAATGCCATTGTTGACATCTACAGTAAGTCTATGTGGAGTGTGATGGGTAGCTGGAGCTAAGTCATCAAGGGCTATTTCTAGAGTTTGGTTGAGGTGTGGTACAACATTCTCAGGAAAAGTAAATGTAGAAATTGGTGAGAGTAGTTGTTGTAGATATAGTGGAACATTGTTAAAGATTAATAACATTAATATTTCTGTGGGTTTGAAGAGGCTTGGTAGACCTCAGTGACACAGAGTTTGAAATACTGGAGGTGAGGGTGCAAGTGATAAGATTGTGATCTAAGAGAGGGAAAAGAATCAACAGAGCATAATCTGGTGAATAAAAGATCAGGGCAGTGGCCATCCTGATGAGTAGAGGAGTCAGTCCACTGGAAAAGGCTGAGAGAGGAGGTTAGAGAGCGCAGTTTGGAGGCACAAAGAGATTGTGTAATATCAATAGGGATATTGAAATCACCCATGATGATGTGGAGGTCAGGGGATAAGAAATATATGCAAAGGGTTGGAGCAACCACTGGGTTTGTATGACCTAAAGGTCTGCCTTCAAACTTTGTGTCCACAGTTTACACAGCAATCACATTTAATGATGTCAATTGTAAACTCATATGCTTGAAACTAAGAATCCATTAATAACTTCTGGGGGTACAGGAGTCACACAACACAGTAAGCATCCATTGGCTACTATTAATCTATATTAAAATGATCAATTATGTGCTTTTCCAAACAGCTCTAACTTTTGAAGTAGGCAAATCATCTACTGTACTTACATCATAGTTCTTACATTGTTACAGGTTATTGCTTATAGGTACAGTCAGGTCCATAAATATTGGGACATTGACAGAATTTTCAAATTTTGTCTTCTATTCACCACCACAATGGCTTTGAAATGAAACAAACAAGATGTGATTTAACTGCAGACTTTCAGATTTAATTTGAGGGTAATTACATCCAAATCAGGTGAACGGTGTAGGAATTACAACGGTTTCTATATGTGCCTCCCACTTTTTGAGGGGCAAAAAGTAATGGGACAAACTAAACAATCCTAAATTTAACTTTCACTTTTTAATACTTTGTTGCAAATCCTTTGCAGGCAATTAAAGCCTGAAGTCTGGAACGCATAGACATCACCAGATGC
The DNA here is from genome assembly GCA_031769625.1 of Taudactylus pleione. Taxonomy (NCBI): domain Eukaryota; kingdom Metazoa; phylum Chordata; class Amphibia; order Anura; family Myobatrachidae; genus Taudactylus; species Taudactylus pleione. Next base: position 4,490,690 of record JAUIMM010000555.1, on the reverse strand, counting down.
TGGGTTTCATCCCTGGTGATGCTCTGCCAGGCCTCTACTGCAAATATCTTCAGTTCCTGCTTGTTCTTGGGGCTTTTTCCCTTCAGTTTTGTCTTCATCAAGTGAAATGCATGCTCAATCAGATTCAGGTCAGGGGATTGACTTGGCCATTGCATAACATTCCACCTTTTAGCCTTAAAAAACACTTTGGTTGCTTTTGCAGTATGCTTTGGGTCATTGTCCATCTGCACTGTGAAGCGCCGTCCAATGAGTTCTGAAGCATTTGACTGAATATGAGCATATAATATTGCCCGAAACACTTCAGAATTCATTCTGCTGCTTTTGTCAGCAGTCACATCATCAATAAATACAAGGGAACCAATTCCATTGGCAGCCACACATGTCCACGCCACGACACTACCACCACCATGCTTCACTGATGAGGTGGTATGTTTCTGATCATGAGCAGTTCCTTTCCTTCTCTTCTCTTCCCATCACTCTGGTACAAGTTGATCTTTGTCTCATCTGTCCATAGGATGTTGTTCCAGAACTGTAATGGCTTTTTTAGATGTTGTTTGGCAAACTCTAATCTGGTCTTCCTGTTTTTGTTGCTCACCAATGGTTTACATCTTGTGGTGAACCCTCTATATTCACTCTTGTGAATTCTTCTCTTGATTGTTGACTTTGACACATATACATCTACCTCCTGGAGAGTGTTCTTGATTTGGCCAACTGTTGTGAAGGGGTTTTTCTTCACCAGGGATATAATCTTCTGTCATCCACCACAGTTATTTTCCGTGGTCTTCAGGGTCTTTTGGTGTTGCTGAGCTCTCCAGTGCATTCTTTCTTTTTAAGAATGTTCCAAACAGCTGATTTGGCCACACCTAATGTTTTTACTATCTCTTTGATGGGTTTGTTTTGATTTTTCAGCCTAATGATGGCTTGCTTCACTGATAGGGACAGCTCTTTGGATCTCATATTGAGAGTTGACAGCAACTGATTCCAAATGCAAATGTCACACCTAGAATCAACTCCAGACCTTTTACCTGCTTAATTGATAATGAAATAACGAGGGAGAAGCCCACACCTGTCCATGAAATAGCTTTTGCGTTGATAGTCCCATTACTTTTGGCCCCTTAAAAAGTGGGAGGCACATATAGAAACCGTTGTAATTCCTACACCGTTCACCTGATTTGGATGTAATTACCCTCAAATTAAATCTTAAAGTCTGCAGTTAAAGCACATCTTGTTTGTTTCATTTCAAAACCATTGTGGTGGTGAATAGAGGCCAAAATATGAAAATTCTGTCAATGTCCCAATATTTATGGACCTGACTGTATGTACTCCACCATCTGCATATTTGGGACATACAAATCCAGATCCTTTAAGCAAGGATACAATAGAGTGCTGAATTATCAATTCAAGACCATATGTATTATTTTATACAATAAATATATATTTTTTTAAATATATAATCACGGCTGATTGTTTACATCATATTCTGTCATTATTATTTTTAATGAAATGTGTGAATGTTTCCTACTGCAGTGCTCTGATATTTGTACGTTTTTTTCTCATTTCTTAGTGTGCATACCAGGATGTCTTTGGGAAGATTATAGACTTTTAGACTTTCACTGCAGATCTAGGAGACACTGGGCCTGATTCAGTAACAAAACTGCAGCTGCGAATTTGTATGCAGCAGCTGTGTGAAAATATGCAAAAGTTGCACTTGCCTGGAAATATTGAGCCACCCACTGGCTGAATCGCAAATCCAAGTGACTGCATACAAAGATGCAGCAATGGCTGCAGATCAGTCAATAATCAGCCTTCTGAGTAACCCTATGGTTGTACAGAATTACCATGGGATGTGAGACACTGGAGCCATTTCTCATTGTATGGGATCGCAGCTGCAGGCAGAGACAAGCCCTGATAATGGCCATGACATGTCTGCATTTGAGTCACCACCCCCCTATTGCCGCTCACAAATGGTCCCTGCCTTCTACTCACTTTGCAAATAAGTCCTCACTGTGAGCGACAATGGTAATAAAATGTGACACATGCGCAGAGCAACTCAGACGCCTGCGCAGATTACAGGTAATAGGTCAATTGGGTAAGTATCAGCATTGCCTCCGTCTCTGTATCAGGCCCACTGTCCATGAGGAAACAATAGCCCTTAAGCACTTCATAAATCGTTTTTTTGGGAGGAAGACAGAATGAAAGCTCACATGAAATGTTAACTAGAGTTTGCAGAGGTTATCCACATTCCACATAGAAAAAAACAATTATCTGCTGAGAAGAAGATTGAATACAATACTAGCCACTAAGTTTATCAAGACTTGCAGTGTTCAAACGTCTGCTGAAACTGTGGGCCAAGCAGTGAAGCGTGTTAAACAAGTGTCCAAGATGTTTTCTACAACACTGAAGCTGATTGCGTTCAAGCTTTATCTTTTGGGCTACAACATTTCAGACCAAAGGTAAGGTTTAGGAAGGCTCTGTGCTGTTACTGGATATACTTTGTGTGGATGTACTGTCAAATTGTCTGGATACGGAAGCTTGCTGCAAATCCATCAACTTCAAGGTGGATTATATACAGTACATGGGGATTTGTTTCGATTCCACTTGAACATTTATATTTCCACTTCTATGTGCAGTGACTGGACTTATATATTCTTTGGAAACTGGCAGTATATAACATTGGCAATGCTGTAGTTTATAGATTTTAAGGGGTTTATTTACTAAGCTGTGTTAGAAGAATAAGTGAAAGGTGATAAGATAACAGCCAATCAGCTCCTAACTGCCATGTCACAGGCTGTATACTTTATCTCCTACCACAGCTTAGTAAATAGACCCCTAAGTGTTTTGCCACTTTTAAAGCTTTCTATTAATTGCCTTTTAAATACAGCAGTAAGATATCACACACACACACACACACACACACACACACACACACACACACACACACACACACACACACACACACACACACACACACACACACACACACACACACACTATATAATGAGGCTAGGTGGCATTAATGAGTCACTGAATCTGTGCTATGATGGTGGGATCCTCCTGCACAAATTTAAAAAGTGTTGTGACCAAATGTATCTGCTACCCAGAAGATACAACCAAGGTGGGGATGTGGTTAGCCATTCCAGAATTCCCAGAATTCCAGTGGGCCATATTTGTAAGAAGCAGGCAGGACTCTGTGACTTTGTGCCATTATTAGTTATGGCTGAAGAAGTGAGGTAGTGTCCTAAATGGGGGCTAGGCTGTTTTTTTTCTTTCTGTTACTGAATGCTGACAATATTAAAGCATCAGATTGTTTGTTTTAACCCAGACAACCTATATGGTGACCCTTATTTGAGTTCCCAAATACTGCACCAATGACCACTCAACTGAGCAAAATATCCCAGTACTGAATGGCAAAGGAAGTGATACTGGTACAGACAAGGGGTGACAGAGAGAATACTGTAGCTCAAATTGGATAAAGGGACAGAGAATGCCACAGACAGAAGAGAAGAAAGTAAAGTCTGACACAGGGAGGAGGGTGATAGAAAAGGATATGATGACATTGGCTGTATTTGCATTTTTTGCTTCTTCTGTAGGGGGCAGGAGGAGTGCTTCATCTTACATGCCACTGCCCAGTGGAGGAGGAGTGTATGTGGAGTCAGTGGCAGTCAGCAAATGTTGCGGCACTGGTTGACAAGAAGAAAAGCAGTGGTGCAGCTGTGCTGAGTTCTGCTCTGGCATCTGCTATAGTTTATTATAGAGATTGCTGTAATCCGAAAACAGCCGAACTTGGGGTTTCTGAGTGGAACCAAGTCACGGCTCAGGTCTTGCAGCCAAGCTTAGATCTTAAACTAGGCAAAATGTAATTTTCTCAGGAATCTAGGATCCCACGTGTTTTCAAAAAGCACAATAAGCACCTAAAAAATCTGGTGCTGCATCTCCTAGGTATTAGTGTATACGGACTAGTTCTAACTGCTTACTAGAAAACAAAAGTGTGAAATATATCCACCCACTGTATAGAATTTCCAAAAAAACAAGAATAGCTCAAAGCGCTGTCAGATGTCTGAATTTAATTACATTAAAAAAATTTGTAAAAGTATATTGAGTACAATTACATCAACACACAACACATAATACAATAAAAATCGTATTTCACTTAAAACAAAATCTCAATCATGATTGATAAATGTCTGTAAGAATTATTAAGGAAAAGATCATTGGACACTATATTTCCAAGTGGTTGTGTCTAACTAGACAGTAACACAGTTAGTAATTTGTATCCACTTGTATGAACAAATTGTGTCCACAACGATGCTTTGATTTTTAGAGTTGACACATCTTTCATTTCATAAGAGACTTCATGTAGAAGGATCTTGAACCACTGAAAGTGCTGCAAATCTCCAATTAATAGTGCAGACTCATTATTCAATCGCTACTATGAATGACATGTGGAGGATGGTAAATGCTTGATTTGTGTCTGATACGTGATTTCTTGTATAAGATAATTGTTTTCACATACTGTATAATATGTCTGAGAAAGAGCCCAGCACTAATACAGCCTGCCAATTCACAAATGTCCTATTTCTCCCACAGTGCTGCACATTAAATATAGGGCTTGTCGGTAGTGAGAAAGTCAGACGGCTATTTAGATTTCACCGTCGCCACTCCCGACTCGCGGCATATGTTGTGCATAGCCACAGGGCAGGGTTAGGAAGCAGTAGTAAGTATTAAGTAGATATTAGTACCTCATCACCATTCTTTTCCCTTCACTGCCCGAGTTTAATCAGCCCAAAATGTTGGTGGCAATGTCTCGCCGCCACCGCTCTCCGTCTGCAGCACAAGTTGTAAACAGCCCTGAGGGATATAGATGTGTTGACCAGTCAGCACTTCCGAACAAGAAAAAAAGGAAAGAGTCTCTATGTGTTTCTCCGCCTCCAACAATCTCGGTGGCTTCCTCAGGATCCAATGTGTTTTGCATTGCATATAAGAGTTCCTCCCTTGTGATCAGGTGCCATTTCACACAAAAGAGTGTATGGGGAGGGTGTGGGCTATAGTTTTTCTTCAACAGATGTAATTAGGACACCATTAGATTAGATAGAGTTGTAGTAGGTAGATGGATTAGGTGGGAAGGGTGACTGCAGGAACCTTTGACACTCTGTGTGCTTGTTTGCCAGACACATTAACCAGCAGCAATTGCAATCCAGTTTACTGCAAATAGACTACTGTGTTCAACCTGGTGTTGCTTTTTAAATGACTGCTACTTTAAAACATCAGGCAGTCTCACACAGAATTCGCCAATGCCCACAGTCTGCAGGCTACTACATTTACCCCTCTTTTTCAAAAAAATAATATACTGTCTGTGCTGTGTCTGAGTTTGATGCACTCCAAAGAATATCTTTTTCCTGTTATAAAAATAGTAATTGCAAAAATATATATTTTTTTATGTATAGTTTTTTATAATTCAATTTAAATGGTATTTCAAGACCGTGTGTCATGGAGAGCCAGCATATATTACTGTACTTATTATGTGTGTTGTCATGTCTCCATTATCTGCACCCCAAAATTATTAAAATGGAGAAAATATTTTTTTTTCTGGTGTCAATAACAATCTGCAGTATTTTATATTCAATTTAAATAGGCATGCCTATATTCTGTGTGCAACTGTGAGTGTTTCTGCAAGTGAAATGCAATGTTACAGTGTCAGATACTGCATTGCATTTTAATCAGCCAAAGCTGCTTATGCATCCTATTTGCATCATTGTGTGAATAAGATGCATTTGAAGGTAACAGGTCACACAAAAAAGGTGCTTGGTGCTGCTGAGTCACACAGCACTAACGCAACTTGTAGCATGTAGCAAGATGCAGTGGTGGGCTGGGCCGGGGGGCAGGGTGCCATGTCCCCCCCGGGCCACAGCGTCATGCGGGCCGGTGCAGTCTGTGTCACTGTGACACAGACTGCACCGCATGTGTAGCGCTGACCGGACGGAGTTCCGTCAGCGCTACACTGACAAACACACAGCCGCCGGCTCTGGCAGCTGTGTGTTTGTTGTAAGCAGCAGCCAATGAGAGTCTGTCAGACTCTCTTTAGCTGCTGCTGCGCCCACTGCGGGAGCCGCTCCATCTTCCGGCTCCCGCAGTGGGCAATGGGAGAGACGTCATGATGTAATGTGACATCTCTCCCATAATGCAGAGCGGCCCAGCCCGAGAGGACAGACGGAGGAGCAGATGGCGGTGGCAGGAGTGGGGATTCAGGTAAGTTTTATTTTTTTTAATATTATGTGTGTCTACTGGTGGGGGGGGGGTCTGGCACTACTGGGGGCACTACAAAGGGGGGGACTACTACTACTGGGGGCACTACAAGGTGCAGGGGACTACTACTACTGGGGACTACTACTACTGGGGGCACTATAAGGGGACTACTACTACTGGGGGCACTACAAGGGGGGGACTACTACTACTGGGGACACTACAAGGGGGGGACTACTACAGGGGGGGACTACTACTACTGGGGGCACTACAAGGGGGGACTACTACTAATGGAGCACTACAATGGGGGGGACTACTACTACTGGGGGCACTACTACTACTGGGGACACTACAAAGGGGGTGAGGGACTACTACTACTGGGGGCACTACAAGGGGGAGGGGACTACTACTACTGAGGACTACTACTACTGGGGGCACTATAAGGGGACTACTACTACTGGGGGCACTACAAGGGGGGTGGGTGACTGCTACTACTGGGGACACTACAATGGGAGGACTACTACTACTGGGGACTACTACAGGGGGGACTACTACTGGGGGCACTACAAGGGGGGGACTACTACTAATGGGGGCACTACAATGGGGGGGACTACTACTACTGGGGGGACTACTAATACTGGGGGCACTACAAAGGGGGGGGGGACTACTACTACTGGGGGCACTACTGGAGGCCTGCATAAGGGTGTTCTCTCCTGTGGCACACGGGGCACTGCATATGGGCACTACAACAGGGGGCTGCCCTAATCTTTATTTTTACCTTACATTAATCCCATATGGACCCGCCTCCTCCCTGGAACACTTGAGGGGGGGGCGCCATAGCACGCATATTCTTTGGACACCCTGGCTACACGCTACTCCTCTGCCAGAGGCGCCTGCATGCATTTGCCCCCCAGGCTAAAAGTTGCCAGCCAGCCCCTGGTAAGATGTATGTAGACACATCTGTACTGTACATTAATGAGGAGTTAATGTTCTCATATATAGCAATACCCTCCTTTACACCTATACTCTATTAACATTAACCTCACCACACCAGCCCTCACAAAGCAATGATAACCCCTCCCCACAGAACAGTATATAAATAAACAAACAATCTCAATATAGCTAGCAACACTGTAGAATCTGTGGGGTGATGCAGTGCAGTGAGAACGTCTCCAATGTCCACAGGTAATAGGTAGTTTAAGAGGTTGAGGGGTGGGGTGATGAGTAATGAAAAGGAAAGGACTAAGGAGGCTGTTACATAGTGCATCATTTACAATAAGTTTGCCCGAGGCAGGGGCCACCAACTAAGAGGCACAGCAGGCTTCCCATCCTGACCCCACTCATAAATTAAAAAAAGAGAACAAGGAGGAAATTTTGCTATTCTGCTTTTAGGTCTTTGAGTAGCAGATACATTTTGGGCATGTCAAGGCCAGAGTGAGTGTCTTGGAGAGACAGCATATATTACAGCACTTACTCTGGGTGTTGTTGTGTCCCCAATAGCTGCATCCCCCCAAAAAAAAATAAAGTACAAAAAAATTTGATCTGATATAAAAAACATCTGTAGTCATTTATGATTATTTAAATAGTATTTCAATAGTGTGTCTTGGAAAGGCAGTGTATATTACTGTACTTACTCCAGGTGTTGTTGTGTCCCCATTAGCCATCCCCCCAAAAATAATTAAATTGACAAAAAAAAAATCTGCAGTCTTTTATAATTCAATTTAAATAGTATTTCAAGAGTGTCTTGTAAAGGCAGCATATATTACTGTACTTACAATTCGTGTTGCCATGTCCCCATTAGCTGCACCCCCAAAAATGAAAGTGTAAAACATTTTTTTTGTGTCAAAATCAGCGCATAAAGAGAACACAAAGGCTGATGAACAAACTGTGTGTTCACGATCTTCATCGATCTCTAAGAGTGCTATGTATGAGTCACATTGCTGACACTGTAATCGCAGAGAACCCTCTTTCCACCTTTTCTAAACTATCTGCAAATGTGAGGATGAGTAGTAGTAAAAATAATAATGATGCTGATGATAATGGTTTAGACATAGAAATTGAGAATGTTATGCAAATTATGTTAAAAAATCCATAGGGTCATATAGTTTATTAAACTGTCATCCTGTCTGTCACTACAGTGCCACTATTTTCTTAGAACTGTTGTATTGTTTTAAACTGCCATGTGTTTGTGCTGCTGCTCGTCACTTAGTTTAGCCAACCAGATTGCTGCAGACTTTTGCCAATATTGTTGAAGACAATATTGTGAGTTGTGAGGTTGTCAAAATTGGCTGGAAATTAATGTTATTGATGTTAATAATACTGTAGGTACAAAAACAGGTCCAAATTACATGATTTTAGCTGTTTTTATCATATTGTAAAGAAATACAAACTCAAAACATTTGAGGTTGATTTTGCCGAAACCATAACCAAAACACGATGAACATTTAGAACCAAGAGCAAAACCAAAACGCACGGGTCTACGCACATCTTTATTTTTTTATATTTTAAATGAGACAACATGATTAGCCTTATGCTTTATTGGAGAGGGGCTGAGATAGCGGGAAGTAGGGCCCACCAGGAATTTTCTGCATCATTTTGATATGTTTGCATGCATTTATATAAATATTTCAGGAGCTTTTAAGTATGAAATATATTTAAGAAAAAGGAAGTAAGATACTGCTTTCATTTATAGAGCATATTGGATGAATATTTTACAAAATCCCAAGCTTCTATATATAACAATATCATCAGAATTGTACTTTGATGGAAGGTCTTTACCTATAAAATAGCAGAAAAAAATCACATCACCTTGATCTTTTTTGTCTCACACAGTGAATAGACTCTTGGCAGCATATACATGTAACCATATTGGGCAATTGAGCAAGAACTTTTATCATAATTGACTGGGACTTTTGAGTACGCTAGATCCTTGATAATATCTTTAATCCATGAAGGATGATTGTTGAAAATGCATTTCAACATTCCAAGTAGCTTCTCTGCAGATAGATTTACTGTCTGATATGAAGACATTTTTAAGTGAAAATGTACTCAATAGTAGATTGATAATGAAATATTGATCAATGTACCACAACTGTCATTGATTTAATGTGGTTTATGGAAACCGAGTATTTTAAGATGTGTATTTATGTGGTGACCTGATTAATTCAGTTGCACAATTGTAAGCAATAGTAAACAAATGAAGAAAATATATCAACACTTTCATTAAAACATATATTTTTTAAAAGGAAATAAAAACTTAATGTCCTTCCCTTTTTTTAACTGAACTAAGACTATAGGTTTAAAATGACAAGCACCATTGAAAGATTAAGTAATATTATACAGTTTTTGACAATCTTTATGACATATAAATAAATATATTATTTATTAATTCTTTAAATACAGGCAGTCTGATGTAAATTGGCCAATCCTTGAAAGCACTTTTCGCTGACAAAATATAGTGACAAATAACATTTTTTGATAAACACATTATGTATTAAAACATATTAATAATGACATCTACAGGAAAAGTTTGTCTATAGATTGAAAATAGGGAGCTTTAACTTCAGTTATAATGTATAGTATTTTTAATGGTTTCCACGTCAACGATGAACATGAACGTCCATATTAAACTTCCAATTTCAACAGAATGTTTACTAAAAATAATAGAAACAACAACATTTTGGGCCTGATGCAGAGACAAACACCAGTCAGTTTACCAAACCAATCTTGCGTATTTTGGCACAGAGCATGATCTAGAGCCAATCTTACACATCAACGACAATGCAAAGTCATTCACAAATCATTTCCGCTTGTGACTAAAAGAGCAGAACTGTGGTGTGTGCACAGAGACAAAGTACAGAGAGGGCCTTTGGATGATATTGCAGGTTTTTCAGATTCAGAGGAGGATGCAGTTGCAGCCGCAACTACATCTTTATGCTAATGCAGCAGCCACTGATCTTCCTACTAAGAAACTCAGTAGCTGTGGCACTTATCGGTCATTGCTAGTATTAAGATGCACCATCGGTCGCGTCAACAAAGATTGCATCAGCCCTATGGAGACACTAAATCTCCATCTAAACATGATTGCTTGTGTCAATGCAACTGCTGATGCAGCCGATGACACACCAGCGACATGCCCGCATCTGAAAACCTCCCCCATGTTATCTCCCAGGAACACCCACTGAAATCTTCAGCTCTTGCATCCACATTCATCCCAGCGATAACCATCGGGACGCATGTGTGACTCGGATGCAATCAGCCAACATTTTAAATCTGGGGATGCATCCGACATCGACACTGATTCCACCTCAGAATCAAGCCCTTTATGTGCACAAGTGTGTCTTTTTCTCCACATAATTTATTCAAGTGCACGCTTACTTCATAGTCTTTGAAACAACCTCTAAAAATAATCTATTTCTACATTTGTGAATGAGAATAAGCCTTATATGTGCACAGTAAAAACAGTAAAAATTGCACATTAAGTCCATCCAATGTTCACTTTTCTCTTCATTAAGGTAAACACCTCCATTTCTTCTATATTACTATTTGCTTAACCCTAGTATGAGTGAGAGAGGGTGAGATTGGTATTTTGGTCTTTCTTACGGGGTCACTTGTGTCCAGTATTCTACCACTTGCCTGGCATATTTGCATGGTTTGCGACCATGCCAGACTATATGTTACCTGATATGGTCCCAAACAATGTGGCCAGTCAGAAATGCACACTGGACAGCTGCAGAAGATAATCTCCCAATCCCTCTGCATCTCGGCACCCTTCTCCAGTGTCTGCTCTGCTATTTAGTACTGCTGACTGGGCAGGACCCCCCACCTGGCGGCTGCAGAGAGGAGCAGAATGTTGTCCTCAGCCACCCAGTGTATACCTGATGGCTGTTCAGAGGAGCTGCCACTGGGAAAAGTTGCAATGTCATGATGGTCTGATCATCAATGGTCCGATATATCGATGATCAATATGTTAACCACTTGCCTGGCACAGTCGTATCAGATACGACCATACCATACCAGACTGGGCTTTCCCTGACATGGTCGTATCTGATACGACCAGTCAGAAATGGCCACTATGTGGCTACGGGAAGTTAATCTTCCCGCTTCCACCTATATCAGAGGGACCTTCAGGTCCCTCTACACCCGCAGTTCCCCCTCCTTTGTGTCCCAATCACTGCTGACCACAGTGATCGGGTACCGTCGGCACCCCCCTCCCGGCGAACTTCCATAGCATAGCAACTTCCAGCAGCCAGGGCTCATGTAGCCACGGCTGCTGCTGTGACCCAATCACTGTGGCCAGCAGTGATCGGGCAGCCGGCCCCACCCCCTTCAGTAAGAAGCAGCAGCGGCGGCTCTGGTAGCCGCCGCTGCTGCTCTGTATCTGGGCCTCCCGCTGCGGCTCTACAGTGATCACATAGTGTCCACTGCTGTGTAGAAGTAGCAGCGGTGGCTCTGGTAGCCGCTACTGTGCTATGTATCTGGGCCACTCCCTCCGGCCTCATCAGCTCCTCCTCCTCCCCCATTATGCCCATTTGTATAAGGGCCAGGCCATAAAATTATATATATATATATATATATATATATATAAACATGTATGTATATGTGTGTGTGTATATATTTATAGATTCTATATATATATAGAATCGATAGATATCGCAGAGACTCTGATTAGGGATGGCAACAGACCATCGATGGTTTGCAAACCAGCGATGGTCTGACTGAAAGCAAATGGTTTACCATTTGGGGGTGGCCATCAATGTTGCACAGTCGATGGCAACCCTCAATCGATATTTAGGAAACATCGGCAGTTGTGGTCTACACAGATCTCCTCGACCAATTTCTAAACAATTGATGGCTTCTAACGATGGTTGAACCATCAATGGTACAGCTGTCAATGGCCATTACTACAGTATAACATACAAATTGCTATTTTTATGGTATACTGTGTTTTAAAAAAAATATTTTTTTCAAATAAAATAATGATGTATAAGTTTCAAATTATGTTCTTGACCTAATTCAATCATAAAAGAAACCGACAATTGGAGTGGCTTTTGGAAAAAGAATTAGTCAGTTAAGTGGTTAAAAAAGGGATATTAATATTATGTGTTTAAAAAAAATGTTTTCTTTTTTAATAAAATTGCATTGGATAAGTTATACATATACGATTTTGACCCAATTCATTACAAAAAAAAACCACAACAATTTCTCAGTGGATTTTGGTAAACATATTAGCCATTTAAGTACTGTAGTTAAGCTTTTTGTTATTTTTTTTTTTAAATGCCTGAAGAAATGTACATTGTTTAAAGTGCCACAAGAAATATATAGAAATCTACATTGATTAAGTTTTTGTGATTTCAGCATTTTGAGTAATTTCTGACACCCCAAATCTGAGTCCTTTTGTGTGTAGAAAACAAGCTGAGTGCATTTACTAAGCAGCCGGATTGTTTTCCATAATTTCCTCTGCAGGATGCAGTTTACAATGACCAAAACCACTGCAACCCTTTTGAGAAGCCACACTTTAGAATTAAAATTGGTGTTTTGGTAAAATAAAAATATAGAAAATCCAGACTTAATAATGTCGCTGACAAATATGTCAGTAAACCTGCTAAGAAAAAAATTACTTCCTCTTGTAGGCGTTTTTAGAATGCACTTTTCTAAATTTTTATTGACTATGATGACTATGCCTTAAAGCCATGGCTGGTAGTGGAAAAGTTTTGGGTATGCTTGATTTTATATTAACCAGAAATAGGATAGTGGAACCATAAAGGAGAGATGTGGAGTGTGGGAATCTTCCATCATGATTTCAACCAGCTCTAGGCCAGTTGGCACCAGGGCTAGTTTCCCTATGGGGATTGGGCAAAATATGCAGGTTCCCCTCCTTGTTATACCTAGCTCAAGTGACAATAGCATTAGAGGTCTTTGTGCATCTATGTCGTATTAGCACTTGGAGAAGCACAATTACGCTATTTGGTGACTCCCATACCCATTGGCATCTGTAGTGCAGCAGGGTAAATGTAAAAAAGACAACAGACACCAGTTTAATCAGTCTTCCTTGCAATCAAATCAGTCAGGTAATTTTACCTACAGATCTGGCTCCAGGACAAGCATGTAAGGACTACTTCTAATGTCATATACCTGATTACATGGGGTTTGAGTTCCAGTAGCTGGAGACAGACAAGAATGAATGGAAATCCTTATTAGTAGGTCTTTGAGTATGTATATGGGGGGTCTAGTAAAACTCTTGAGCAGAGGTTGGCACACCTTACTGTATAGGGCCATAGGAGGGTGGTAGAGATCCAGAGGTATGGTTAACTGCAGGGCTGTAACTAGGGTGGTACGACCTGTGCCGGGTGCCGCATGGCAGTGGGAGCTGTTTGGGCCTGTCAATTTTCCAGTTTATTATAATTCTCACTTGTAGCTTCCTCTTATTTTATCCCCAGCATTTCCTGGCCTCCCCTCTCTCTTCCCTGGCCCTTCCTCATAAGGCCATGGCCCTTTTTCGGGTGCACTATCTTATGTCCCTATTTAAAAAATAATGGGGGGGGTTCAAATGCTCTTTTTGGCACAGGGCACCAAAAAGTCTAGTTACAGCTCTGGTTAAATGTAATACAAGGTATAGTGTATGGTGAATAAGTTCTGGCATAAAGCAGCAGGTAAAGAGTATTTTATGAGAGGTTGTTAAAGATGGCGAGCACACACTGGATTAGCAAAGGGCATAATGACAAAGAGATCCAAGAGGTATCATTAATATAATGCACAGGTCAAGGTTCAAGAGAAAATCCAGACACCGTTTGAGCAAATGAGGACCTGTAATAGAAAAGCACTGCAGAACGGCATGGGCTTCCTTAATTGGGATAGAAGGCTGATGACAGCAGGCTATAAATGATTGGAATGGTGAGTACCATGGCAGCAGAGGTATATTTAGTGGGCAGAACTTCCAAGTGCACTGGCAGGCAATGAACTGCTGGGATTCATATTGGTGTCTAAACCACTGTAACCAAGTCATCTGCACTGGAAATAAGCAATAATTCTGGAAAGGGACTACAGAGACAACACCTGACATATCATAGCCCTGAAACTGTGCTCATATAAGTGATGCTGTCAAATAATAAATAAACATTGTTTATTAAATAAAAATTGTTTGAAAATGTCAGATGGGTTAATAGCTTATGCCAGGATATTTCCATGAGTACCATGACTTCACATGATAATTGATATTACCTGACAATTTATTTTGAAGTGAATCGGATCATTTACGAAAAATAAAGTAGTACAATATGTATATTGCTTAGTTTGGTTTTGATCCTAACTATGATATTTTAAACAAGATTAAAAATAAATCTCAGAATGTAATGTTTACTCTGCCACAAAAGTTTCACAGGTCTTAAACATTAACACACTTGTTTTGTACCTTAGAAACAAAGTGCTGTTGGCATGAAATCCACATCTGTCTCTCTGCCATAGAACATACTGTACTATGCTTTCGATGGACAGAAGCCTTCTGATTCATTGCTCTAATTATCTTTCTACAGCAGGATACAAAACTCTTGTCAAAGTTGCTATTTGAAATGCAGAGAAAAAACCACAATCAACAACATTTAATTTGATTTCTCCTATTAACAAGGCTCCAGAAGGCACAGTTTTCTTTAGACTCTGAGTTCAAGACAGTAGAAGTAATGTGTACACTGCAGATAGTATCCTTCAATGCACACTATCAAACCAGATATAATGCATCATAGAAAAGTAAAAACACTGCCCTGAAATGTTTAGTGTACAACAAGTGGAAACTCATCTATTGGCAGATGCCTACAAGTTGGCAGGTGCATGGCAGATGTGGACAAGTAAGTAAGTCTACCCGCTGATTCCAAACCAGAGTAGGATTTATTAAACATAACAGGATACAGGTGGTATAAGATAAACAGCAGTCAATACGATAAGGTAGTAATCTCTCTTGGGCTTAGTACTGTACATCCGTACAGCACTGGGATGCTCCAATAACACAGTGACAGGCTTGGGAACATACAAACCCTTCTATAGAGCCAAGTAAACATTTTTTTGCATCTGTGATCTAATTGGCCTGACCTTTAAGTCTGATGGCTCAGACATGTGATGAGTCACACACAAAGGATGTGTGATGATTTTGTGGCTGATGAGTCCTGCACAGTCAATATTATCCATTTATGAGAGCTTGTAGCATTTAAACATTTAATTACATGTAAAAAAAAACCTCGCTTTGAGAAGTCTCTTGTTATGAGTGCTAAATATCTAAAATGTTCTATGATAAAATATAATAAAAGCATCAAGCAATAATAATAACAAACATCATTAATCATCACATTTCAGCTCACATTTGTAATGAAATGCACTCCGTGTTAGTCCTTTAGTTGAAGATAAAGCAACTGCTAAATCAGCTAGGTAGCCAGTATAAGAAAGTCTGTTATCTCCATCTGCTCCCCAGTCTGCATTGCAGAATATTTAGTTTTAAAGTTTTAGTCCTTTGAAAACATAAGTTTTAATGAGCTAGTACCCTTTCGGTAGTGCACATTGCTAAATTTTGCTACTTCTAAACTTTGCGGCTCTGAAATAGCAATAATGGCAAATTCCTCACTCTTTGGGGTTTCCCTTTATGTCTTGTTGAAATCCTTGTTTGCTGTTGGCTTTCAAGGTTTAAAGTCTTTTGGTAAGAAGTATTGTTATTCAGGGGTAGTTCAAGCATTACACATTTCACAGGCATTTCACAGTTTGACTTATGAAATATGACATATCTGGATTTAACATGTTTTTTGTGGGCAATGTCCCAAAGTCTGTATCCTTTGCTCTCAAGACAATATCCAAGAAAAATACATTCTTTTAATTTGTAGTCTAATTTGGGCCTTCTTTCTTTTTGTCTGTGCATAAGCTTTGCCATCAAAACTCTTAAGTGACTTATGTCTGGTTTCCTAGCAGTCCACACCTCAATCCGTGTTTTACCTTTTACTGCAACAGTGAATGCTTTGTTCTTTAGCTAAATCGCTGCTTGAACTGCCTTAGCCCAAATTGTATTTTCAAGGTCAGCATCGTTGCACATTGCATGGGTTCTTTCTACCATCATACAATTTGCACTATAACTTACATCTTGTTCTGGTGAATATGCCATGGTTACCTGATGCTTGATCCCAAATTTCTCATGAAGTCCAAAAATCATTCTTTAGTCTTTAGTTTATAACCTATACCAGTTTCTACTAATCTCTTGTAGTCCACAATTTAGTATATCATTTTACTTTTTGCTCTTAGGAAGTACACATGGATCATCCTTGTAAAATCATCTATTATTGTCATGAAATACCTGAATCCATTAAATGATTCATGTTCCATAGGACCACATACATCTGTGTGCACCAATGGTAGTAATGTCTCAGCTGCAGATGCTGATATTGGAAAAGGGCATCAGGTTTCCTTACCCTTGATGCAATTGTCACACTCCAGATGATTAAGAACACTTACTGTCAAAATTGATTTTGTAGTTTTTTTTCCCTCAAAAATACTGATGGTGATTAAGTTAGTTCCAAGGTCTGGTACAATTAAAAATTATTCAATATCTGTGACTTCAGTTTTGCCTTTGACTTTTAGGTTCACTGTAATTGTCTTTACTTTAGATGATGTGAGGACTTTGTCCAAGAATACTCTGACTGTGATGGATTCACATTCACTCAATTAGTGTAATCATTTTTCAATGCAACTAAAATATTTAGTGGTCCCTGAGTCCATATACCAGCAGTCTCTCCTATGCTTGCTATGCTCAAAACCTACTCACTTTGTTATAACAATTTTTCAACATACCACTTTTGTCTGAAATTTGAAGCCTTGTGTCCTACGATGTGGTAAATAAAGCATTTGTACTTAGAATATAAGCAGAAGTTTTAGCAATATAGTCCACAGGTATCTGTTCCTTAAATTGTAGCAGCTATGCCGTTATAATATCAGTAGTTAATCCAGTAGTATTTGCTTCCAATGCCACTACCAGAAAATAAAATTCTAGGATCAGGTTCTGTAATACAGCCATAGTGTCCTCTTTGTCATTTACCTTGCCTCCAATGGTTACCAATTGCTGGGTGATGCACAACATCTTATTAATTTATTCATTAATGTCACATGAACATCACATCAAGATATTCCCCAAGAATGAGTCCAAATGACACCTAAAATGACACCTAAAATCTAAACAATATTTCACAATGAGCCTATTTTGTTAGTCCCAGGCCCCACAATTCCTGATGGCTGCCCTGGTCACTCCTCTCTTTGGGATTTGACCGGTCAATCCAGAACCACAGGGGTCCTTGTTGATTCTTTTGGGTTGGCAAAGGGCATTACTGATGCCCAAATGAAGCATTTTGCTGGTGCCCCAGCTTTATCAAAGGTGGTTTATGGGCTGCATAGGAGCTCTCTATATACTAATGTCAATATGGCTATGAATTAGCAGCAGATTCTGATTTGGACATAAAAAGACTTGTACACATAAAAACAACTATAAGAATTTATAAATTCATACTGAAAGCATCTGAGACTGATTGTTAGAGAGGCAAACTCATTTTGATCATATAAAAACAATTGTATTTCATATAGTACAATATGGTATTGTTCAATTCGCATTAGGGAGTCCCGATAATGTAACTCCTGCCACTTTGTAACATGGTTGCTAAAAATAGTAATCAGTTTAGAGCACACAGGCAACCCATGTTTTATATTTTCAACTGTATGTTTGAGACCCAGAATAAATCTTAACAAAGTACTCTAGACATATTGGGCAAAATTTACTAAGCAGTGAGTTCTAGACCCCAGCAGTTTGATGGTGGGTTCTAAACCCCGGGGGCTAGGTGGCGGATTTGCAGCAGTTTCTAAATGGCAGCCCTGTTCTATTCTATAATGTGTTTTGTCTGCAGTTTTGCAGCGGTTTTGGCCTTAGTAAATCTGCAGATAGCAAAACCGCCACCAAACCACCAGGGTTTAGAACCCGCCGCTTAGTAAATTTTGCCCATTGTCTTATTCCAGTGGTTCTCAAACTCGGTCCTCAGGACCCCACACAGGTCACGTTTTCCAGGTCACCCAGCAGGTGCACAGGTGTATTCATCATTTACTGACACATTTTAAAAGATCCAAAGGTGGAGATAATTATTTTACATGCAATTCTGTGAGGAGACCTGCAAAATATGCACTGTATGGGGTCCTGAGGACTGAGTTTGAGAACCTGTGTCTTATTCGAACAGTGTTAATTTTATGGATGGCATAAAATACTTGTACATAAATATTATAACAGGGTTAGGGAACCGGTACCATCTCCTGGGGTAGATGGCACTGCGCAGCAGCTGAGAAATCACACAAAGTCCGTTGGTCTGGTGCAACTTGGCTCAGCCAGTTTTATTATGCAGCAAAAACAAAATAAACAGAAATAAACACCTTGTTGTCTAGCAAGTGATCCTAGCTCATTAACACAAAAAGTACAAGAAGTTTTACCAGTCATAGTGTCTCATTCAGACCCGCTCGCAAGCTAGTCGATGTAGAGGCCCTGTGGACGAGCAGTGGCCACACTGCACAAGCCCCGGAGCAAAAGAGAAATTCTCTCGCTCTGGGCCTTACTACAAAAGGGGCGGCTGTCGATGGTAATCGACAGCTCACACCGTTTGTAGGCGGGGCGGGGGGCTGTCTTGCCAAATGGATGCATTCCCGCCTGCTGTTTGGGGGTGCCCCACTGACATCACTCGTGATGTCAGTGGTGAGCTTCCAGCTCTAATAGAGCTGAAAGCTCACTGCTTTGTGGCAGACGAGACCCTACCACAAGGGTCTCGTCGCAAGCCCCGATGGTCGCGATGGTCTTGATCATCACGAATATCAACCTGGCCGCTTGCTAAAGCTGTGGGTGGTCGCCCACAGCCTAGCAAGTGGCCAGGAGGCCGGGCCGAAAAATAGATCCGGCCGCCTCCATTCAGAGCAAGCGCTCGCATTATGCGAGCGCCTCTGAATGAGGTCCATAGTTCGCTTGGTTTCATCAACATGTTTTTTACAGAGACACAATAGACTCTCCTATTCCCCAGTGTCTGTCAATGATCAGCCTGACAGCCTTTAAAACACAGCCACCCAGCTGAAAGCCCTAATTAGCCTCCTGTGAGGCCAAAAGCCCAAAAACTCAAACTGGGCCTAATGAATGAAGCCCGTACTCTTCTCTCCATTCACAAACCCCAGAAACCCTTTTCCATCTTTGTCAAAAAAACCAGAAAGCTGTTAACACAAACATTTTCCTGGGGTTTTTAAAATACAGTATATTGGTTAGGAACTTAGGAGAAATGCACCCTGTCACAATATATATTGGAGACACTTAAAATTGAATGATACAGAAGCAAACCTATTCTGATTTAAATGAAAAAAAATTGTATTTCAAATGTTGTTGTTCAAGTTAGCGTTAGAGAGCCCGATCATGTGACTTTGGGCACACTGTTACAATGTTGCTAGAGGCAGTTGAAACAACAGTTTCAAACAAATGAACAGAGAGGCCGCCCACATAAGTCAATATTTTTAACTAAGCATTTTAGACTCACAATAAATATTGACAGAGGGTTCTAATCTAAACATATTGATTTATTATGGAAATATTCACCAATCCTGGGACACAGGCAAAGTAAACCTCCTGCAAGACAGATGTAATGACTTAATACCACATCCCCCTCCCCTGTTTTGACCTAGGGGCAGAACACTTGCAGCCCCTAAAGAAAAGATGCAAGACAATGCTTCTGCATTAGCTAGTTGGGACCCGGGCCTAAGTTCCACAGAGAATGTAAATTTCTGCAATGCTAAAATCCACCTTGTTACCCTGGCATTTTGTCCTTTCTTTACTGACATCCATTTTAACAGGGCATGATCTGTTAGGAGTATAAACTGTCTGCCTAATAGATAATACCTCAAGGTGTCTAACGCCCACTTAATAGCCAACACCTCTTTTTCAACAATAGCATATCTGGAGTGCTCCTCCCCATCCCTACTTTGGGACAACATTGCTCCTACCCCTACCTCTAAGGCATCCATTTGAACCACAAACTCTTTAGAAAAATCTGGTGCGATCAACACCAGTTGTATACACAAAGCCACTTTCTATGCCTGAAATGCAATTTCAACCTCAGGGCCCCATTTCACCATGTTAGACTGTTTCCCTTTTATGAGGTCTGTTAGTGGCACTACTGTCTTGGCACAATTTGGGACTGTCTGTAATACCCAGTTATCCATAAAAAGGCTCTAACTTATTTTTTGTTTACAGGATGGGGCTAGTTTTGTATAGTTTCAATTTTGTTTAACTGGGGTTTCAGGCCTCTCCCTATGGTAAACCCCAAGTATTGAACCTCTTCCATTGCTAGACAACTTTTCTCAGGGTTGGCTGGTAGGCCAGCCTTCTTAATTGAGTCCAGCACTGCCTAAACTCAGATTAAGTGAGATTCACAATCTGGACTGTGGATTATCACATCATTCAGATACTGTAGGCCACTGCATACGGTCTGTGGGGTTTTAAAATTCTATCCATTGCACATTGAAAGGTTGCTGGGGCCTCATTCAACTCAAAATTCCACATCCTATACTGGAACAGCCCTTCTGGAACAGAAAAGGCTGTTTTCCATTTCGCCCTATCAGTTAATGGTATCTGCTAGACCATTTGACTGGTCCAGTGTGGTGAGATATCTGGCTATTCCTAGCTTCTCTATCAACTCATCCACATGAGCCATTGGATGTGCATCAAATTTGGAAACTACATTTAATTTACAAAAATCATTGAAGCGTAGGCTGCCATCAAGCTTCGGAATCAGAACTATGAGACTGGACCACTCACTATTAGACTCCTCGATGACACCAAGCTCTAGCATATTCTTAACCTCTTTAGAGACAGCCTCACACTGTGCTTCCGGAATTCTATATGACTTTAGGTAGACCTTAACCCCTGGCTCTGTAATGTTATCATGCTTTATTATGGCCGTTCGGCCGGTCAGTGCTGAAAACAAATCAATGTTCCTGAAAAGGAACTTGTAATCCTTTTGAACAGCTGACAGGATTTTGGTCACTTTTACTTCTGGAATCAAAGCGACTGAAGCTACTTCTGAGGTAGTTTCAGCTGACAGGGTTAATCTATCCTTCCACTGTTTTATTAGGTTAACATGGTACATTTGTTCATGCTTCCTCTTGCCTGGTTGGTATACTTTATAGTTAACTACACTCACTTTCTCCCTGATCTCATACAGACTTTGCCATTTAGCCAAAAAATTGCTTTGCACTGTGGGTAGCAAAACAAGCACTCTGTCTCCAGGGGCAAATGTACTGTACATACCAGGGCATTCTGGTTATAAACTCCCTGTTGGGCTTGTTGGGCCTTCTCCATATGTTCTATGACAATGGGCACAATGGCCACAATCCTAAATTGCATCTGATACATATGTTCAATTACACTTTTATAGGGTGTGGGCTGTCCTTCCCATGTCACCTTAGCAACATCTAGCAACCCTCTGGGATGTCTCCCATACAACAGATGAAAAGGAGAGAATCCTGTGGAAGACTGAGATACTTCTCTAATAGACATTAAATATGGCAAGTAATCCCAGTTCTTCCAATCCTTGTCAAAAAACTTTTTTTTTTTAGCATACTTTAAGGTTTTATTGAATCTCCAGTGTTCTCCCCAGAAAATGTTTCCAGCCAGGTGGCATCAAGAAGTAGCCGGGTGGGGGCCTTCACAATAATAAAATGTTTTAATCCCTGACCTTATAATGATTTAAACTTGAAATAACATTTTATATATTAATTTTCCTCTTCTTATTAGAGGCTCAGTCGCCTGATTATGAAAAAGCTGCAAAGTCTGTAGGATCTGGTCCTTTTTTACAGCTCCCAGATACTGTCCACACTTGCAGGCTCCCAAAGTGCCGGGTGGTGCACCTGCAAAAAACAGCCTGGGGAGAACACTGAATTGCTCTACAAACCCATCTGAGGATGGTACACTGAGGTTCTCAAGTGAGTAACTTTAAACAATTTGCATAACTCTTTCATAATTCTAGACATAAAGGGGGTACTTTGGTCAGTTAAAAGTTCTTTTGGTATTTCTACCCTGCTAAAAAAAAAACATCTCTCTAGCTATGCCCTTGGTTGACATATTACATAAAGGGATTGCCTCATGATATCAAGTAGCATAATTGACTATTACAAGGATATACTGATGTCCCCGAGCAGACTTTGACAACCAAATCCATGGCTATCCTGTCAAAGACAGGCAAGGGCACTAGGGGACTCTTGAAATGGAGTCTGGGAGCATGATACTGGCACTCAGGGCAGGAAGAACAAAATTCAGACACAGCTTTATACACCCCGGGCCAAAAGAACCACTGCAACACCCTCTCAGTGATATTTTCAGCTCCTAGGTGTTCTGTGGTAATGTGGCCATGAGCTAGGTCCAATGCAGTTCTCCTATACATCTGGGGAACCACAAGCTGATACCACATACTCACCTCTTTTTGTCACTTGGTACAAGAGCTCATTGTTAAGGGCCATGTGTAGATACATAAGCCTGTTATCTGGGTCTAATGGTTTCCCATTAACGACTTTCACATTTTCTCTAGCTCTTATTTAGGTAGGGTCCCTTGACTGCTCATATGAAAACAGATCTTTTCACACTGCAAGGGGAGGAATGCTTTCAGCACTGGTTACCACTTCTCCCTCCTCTGGAGGAGGTACCTCATTTTGTTCCTCATTATCTATTACTTCCCCAGCCATACTAGCAAAATGGCAAGGGTCTGAGATTTCAGGGTCACACTTCTGGTCAGCAAATCGCTAGGATGGTCTAGTGGCTTTATACTGTTCACCTCTGTTACCATACAGGATTTCCATAATTTGCAAAGATGGGGAAAGTCTCTCCCTATTATAACATCATGTATTAAGGAAGGGATAATTCTCATGTTAACCATAGCTGAATCACAAGGAGTCTCAATATTCACTTCAGCAGTATTATAATAATGGGTGTCACCATGTCTTCAAGTTACATGAACAGTTGTTTGCTGACCCTTTAAAGCACTTACCAATCCATCTTTCACAAGTGCAATTACATTTCCTGAGTCAAACAATGCATTTACATAACACTTTCACACATTTGTTTTTCGGGCTCAGCCAAAGGTGCGACAGTACAGGCTAACCTGGCAAAGTAGGACATTCTGCGACATTCAAAGACAGCATCACATTGCATAGGTTCTTGATCAACTGGGCAATGTCCTGGCATATCACACCTAAAACAATTAATCATATAACTGTAAAGTCTTTTAAGCAGGTTAGACCTTTCTGGCTTACTGGCCCATCTTTGGACCAAGCACCCACAGTCTCTTCATTTTTAAGTTCTCTTAACCGCCCATGACTCTTTTCCCATGAAACAGTCTTACCAGGTTTTACCGAAGTGTGCCGTCATGGATCTAATAGTTCCCCTGCCACCAGATAACTCTCCATCATCTCCACTATCTGGTCAGCTGTCTTAGGATCCCCGTGAATCACTTGTGTAAAGCCATGGGGAGGAAACTCAAGTAACGGTCTATGACAACTCTTTCTACCATCTAGGGTGAAGTTAAGGTTTCTGGTTGTATCTATTTTTTGTCAGGTGGATGAGGTTGTGCATTTGTGAGCAGGGAGGTTTGTCCATGTAGTCCATGTCCATGTAGTACACCCAGCGATGCACACATTGCACTTGGACCGACAGGGTACCTTCCAGGTGAGTCAGAATTTCTGTTTTTAGCTTTTCATAATCCAAAGCATCTGCCATGCTTAAGTCAAAGTAAGCTTTTTGAGTCTCGTCTGAAAGAAAGGGGGCCAGCAGACCAGCTCACTGTTCCTCAGGCCAACTCTCCCGCTCGGCAGTCCTCTCAAACGTAGTCAAATACGCCTCCACATAATCAGTCTCTGTCAGCCCTTATGGAGCTGGAGCAGGTTTGGACATTTGGGGAAGCATTTTCAGGCCATGCTTTGAGATGCTGCAGCACCTCTTTAAGGATTTCAAAGTCCTGTCGCTGTTGCCTCTGTATCTCCTCAACCTCCAGTTGATGTACCCTGATGGCTCCCTGCTGCGCTGCTGTCACTAATAGAAAGGCCTTGATAACATCCTCCATGTTGTTGGGTTTTTCCAACAATTTTGTAACCATTCTCACCCAGGACATGTATCAGCACTGGTTTTCAGCGAAAAGGAAGGTCTGGCCCTTTAACTGAACTGGATTCCACAACTGTGCAGACAGAGCACCACCTGGAGTGGCTTCTGTGTGTGAGGCACCACAGCTCCCAACATGTCACACTGTAAAAAAGCCTCTGCAGAGTTTTGCACCTGCAGTTTTACTCTGTGCCACACTTAAGTCCAGACAGACACAGACCTGCTTTTTACAGGGCTCTCAAAGCTGCTGCTCCCTTCTTTTATGCACAGACCACAGCCTGCATTATCCACCACATGTAACATGGTTGGGGAACAGGTACCATCTCCTGGGGTAGATGGCACTGTGCAGCAGCTGAGAAACCACACAAAGTCCATTGGTCTGGAGAAACCTTGGCTCAGCCAGTTTTATTATGCAGCAAAAACCTAATAAACAGAAATAAACACCTTGTCATCTGGCACTAACTAAACACAGAAGTGATCCTAGCTCACTAACACAAAAAGTACAAGAACATTTTACCAGTCATAGTTCACTTGGTTTCAGAAACATTTCTCTCAAAGAGACACAATAGACTCTCCTTTTCCTCAGGCAGTGTCTGTCAGTGATCAGGCTGACAGCCTTTAAAACACAGCCACACAGCTGAAAGCCCTAATTAGCCTCCTGTGAGGCCAGAAGCCCAAAAACTTAAACTGGGCCTAATGAACGGAGCCCGCCCTCTTTCTCTATTCACAAACCCCAGAAACCCTTTTCCAGCTTTGTCAAAAAGCCCACAAAGCTGTTAACAACACAGACATTTTCCTGGGGTTTTTAAAATATTAGGAACCTAGGAGAAATGTACCTAGGAGATTAGAAACCTAGGAGAAATGTAGCGGCCTTCAACTACTATACCAGTGACCTTGTCACAATATATATTGGGAGCACTTACTGTATAAGTATTTAAAATTGAATGATAGGGTGGCAAACCAATTCTGATTCATATGAAAAAAAATTGTATTTCATATGGTGTTGTTCAAGTAAGCATTAGAGAGCCTGATCATGTGACTGGGCACACTGTTACAATGTTGCTAGAGGCAATCAGTTTGAAACAAATGAGCAGAGAGGCCACCCACATAAGTCTATATTTCTAACTATGCATTTTAGACTCATGATAAACTTTGACAGCGGGTTCTAAACATATTGTTATATTATGACAATATTCACCAATCCTGGGACACAGGCAAAGTAAAACTCCTGCAAGATTTATGTAATGACTCAATAACTTTCCATTATATGGAACTGATAAGATGTAGGCAAAGATACAGTTTTATATTTCTCTGTCCAAGGAATTACTACAATTGTGAGAGCTAAGTTATAGAATAATAAGGTACTGAACATAGTAGACCCTATTGCTGCCGATTTTCTCGGTCATATGGCATGAACAAAGGTTATGTATCCTGTAGAGAGAGGGAGAAAGGACTAAGTTCCCCATTTCTAAGTAATGACCACCACATGAGTAATCCAGCCTCACTGAGAATTATTGGAATCAAAGTAATACTTAGCACAGATTGAGAGAGGAATCGATACAAGAAGTTGTGCAGACAAGAAACACTGTGGATTTTCCAGATGAACTCACTACACGCTCATGGTCTAAATGTGACACTAGAATTGAACACAAATAATGTGTGCTCTGTGTCCTGGCTTCCCTTGTTCATTCTTTATGGTTGTACATTTACCTAGCTTCTCCCTTATGCACCATTAGAAAAAAACTAAAGCTGCTTCTTTGTAGCACATTCATTTGTCTATCTTCATTTCACCCTTTTTTATTGGCCTATGTGTTTATAAATCTTCATTTATACCATCACATCTGGCTGTATATAATATGCCTTACTACTTATTATATAGATTGAGATGTGACAATCATTACTCTAACTTGTATACAGGTTTCATAATAATAATATCATCATACTTAGTTGAGATAGAAGGGAATGGGTTGGGTATTAAATCCCGGCGACTGAATAGCTGCCGGGTGAAATGCCAACACCTTAAGCCCAAACAAGCAGAATCCCAATGGCTAAAGTAAGTTTCCTATCCCTCCCCCTTCCCCCCTAATCCTCCCTTAGGGGTGCCAAACCATAAAACTCCTGGGGTGGTGCCTAACCCTAAGTACCCCATGGGGGTGCATAATCCTATCCCCCCCTTCCCGTACCCTAAACCTAACCCTCCCAGGGGGGTGCCTAACCCTAACTTCCCCTTGGTGGCACCTAACCCTACCCCCCCTTCTCCTAGCCTAATAAAAATAAAACACACATACATTGGCCCCCACAGGAACAAAACACACAAACATTGGCCCCAAAGAAATAAAACACACATACCTTGGCCCCCATAGAAATAAAATAACATTGGCCCCCAAAGAAAAAAAAACACATTGCTGGCACACACAGAAAAAAATATAAACCACATTGCTCCCCACAAAAAATAAAACCATTAGCTGGACCCCAAAGAAAAAAAAATACATTGCTGACTGAGTCTGGTGGGACGGACGGCAGGCCAGACAGGCAATGCAGCATGTGTGACCTGTGATGTCACGCCACCACATTTAGGCAGGTCACAGCTCAGGTGCATCTGAGCCTCGCAGAGAGGCTTAGCGGCAGCACTGCCAGGTCCGCAATAGGGTCTCCTATGTTCAGTACCTTATTATACTATAACTTAGCTCTCACAATTGTAGTAATTCCTGGGACAGAGAAATATAAAACAGTATGTTTGCCTACATCTTATCAATTCCATTTAATGGAAAGTTATTGAGTCATTACATCTGTCTTGCAGGATAATTACTTTGCCTGTGTCCCAGGATTGGTGAATATTGCCATAATAATACAATATGTTTAGAACCCGCTGTCAATGTTTATTGTGAGTCTAAAATGCATAGTTAGAAATATAAACTTATGTGGGTGGCCTCTCTGCTCATGTGTTTCAATCAGATTGCCTCTAGCAACATTGTAACAGTGTGTCCAGAGTCACATTATTGGGCTCTAACTTGAATAACACCATTTGAAATACAATTGTTTTACAAATAAATCAGAATAGGTTTGCCTCCCTACCATTCAGTTTTAAATACTTATAAGCTTCCAATATATATGTACAAGTATTTTATAGCCGATCCATAAAACGAATACTGTTAGAATAAGACAATATGTCTTGAGTCGTTTGTTAAGGTTTATTACCGGCCTCAAACATACAGTTGAAAATATACATAACACAAGGATTACCTGTGTGCTCTAAACTGATTACTATTTTTAGCAATACTGTTACAAAGTGGCCGGAGTTACATGATCGGGACTTTCTAACGCTAATTGAACAATACCATATGTTACTACAATATGAAATACAATTGTTTTTATATGATCAAAATGAGTTTGCCTCTCTAATAATCAGTCTCAGATGTTTCCAGTATGAATGTATAAGTTCTTTATAGTTGTTTTTATCTGAACAAGTCTTTTTATGTCCAAATCGGAATCAGCTGCTAATTCGTAGCCATATTGACACGGGTATATAGAGAGCTCCTGTGCAGCCCATAAACCACCTTTGATAAAGCTGGTGCACCAGAGGGATGCATTAGATGGGCAGCAGTACACCTGTCAAACCGTAATGCAGGTGTCCTAAGGCGAGCTCAGGGAGGACAGAAACCTCCCGTGCAGCAGAAGGGCAATATTTACCAACCCAAAAGAATCTACAAGGAACCCCGTGGTTCCGGATTGACTAGTCAAATCCCAAAGAGGGGCGTGACTGATCTATATCAGCGGAGTTCACACGCAGCGTGCATTCAGCTAACAAGCTTTTACCTTGATAGACCAACACTACTGCGTGTTATGGAGGGGAACATCTCTGAAAGCAGCAAGACTTAGCCGAACTAGTCCCCAGATTACTCCTGCACAGTAATATTTGTATGGCTCAAAACTTAACTCTTATGCTCTTCTACTTTACTCTCTGGGTAATACCTGTGTCCACACTTTTCCACGTGGTTCACACAAGAGATTCTTCATTCATTTTTATACTGATTTTTTATATATTATGTGATGTATGCATCCATTTCTTATCCTAATTATTTTATGTTTAAATAAATGCATTC
The DNA here is from genome assembly GCA_031769625.1 of Taudactylus pleione. Taxonomy (NCBI): domain Eukaryota; kingdom Metazoa; phylum Chordata; class Amphibia; order Anura; family Myobatrachidae; genus Taudactylus; species Taudactylus pleione. Next base: position 4,462,172 of record JAUIMM010000555.1, on the reverse strand, counting down.
AATTTTATGGTTCAATTGTGTAGGAAGCATTTACTTGTACACTTCTGTACAAGCGCTGTTACAGAGTGACTAACTCCTTGTAACAGCGCCTCTTAGAAAAATAATTCCCAATAGCAGCGCTGGGCTAAATATCTCGTATACCTTACCAATCTTTAATATGAATTCCACTCACAATAAAGATAAACATTAAAGCATGTAATAACATCAGCTGAATTGTATGGCAGAACATCTCATAGTCACCAGACCAGATAGTACCCTCAGAAGCCACAGAGTCCCAGAAACCCAGCATTTCTTTGGTTGATTCTATATAGTCAGTCCCCACAGCCAGCCGGTCAGTATACTTAGCCACACAGCTTAATGCATTTAGATTTAGAACCATCAGTTTCTTCCCTAGAAGCATTATGTGGCTGTTCACAGTGAACAGCTCTAAATACCCCTCTCAATCAGTCAACTGAATTCAAAAAAGGTGCATGCCATTATTCAATTAGGTAAGCACACACAGATTCCATAACACCAGAAATAAGAAGTGAAACACCACATCCATTATTTGTGGTTCACTATGCATTGCACTAGTGGTTAATGTATATTCAGAAACTAATTTAAATGTCCATCGAAGTCACGGCTTAATAAACTGTGAAGCAATCCACATACTGTAGTATAGTGGGCGTAAAGCAGAAAATAATGAGCCACCTGCTTTACTTCATTTGTTCCATCCCACTGTACCTCAATCACGTGACTGGAAGGAGATGGCTGCTTGTGTTTCATAATGCAATCCATGCCACTTCACTGCGACATGTGACCACAAGAAGATGGCCATATGCATAGCAGAATGCATTCCATCTCAAATAGCATCCATTCCTTACATTATACTCAGGCTCATGTGCACCACAATACTTGGTCCTATTCAGTACCCAAATATCCCATAGTTAGAAACAAGTCCATAAGACATGAAATATAAAAATATAATAGATAAAAATATAAGCGTTAAAAACAGGGGTATAAATAAGTAGGTGTAACCCCCCTTCAGTGTGCGGTGTGGTACATAGGTGCATTTGGAGTGATACACCTCCTATTGCCTCAGGCTAGCTCTCCAGGGTGTGGGCAATACCTGAGAAGGGGGTCCCTGACCATGCAGGCTTTATAACAGTCACACATATAGATACAGGTATAGATAGACACATGCAGCAACAGTTCTATTGAATAACTTGGGCGCCAGACCTTCTCTTATAAAAATAAACCAATTTATTTCTCTCCTCCTGCACATGACTTTACAGGACAAGAATATGGTTACAGCAGCTTCTCCTCTCCCTCCAGCTCATATATTTGGCATGTCAGATGGTATATGACAATCTTATGGATATGGTTACATTACATCACACTCTTCTTCACCAGCACAGTCTTTAAGCACAGTCACAATGAATGCTTTGCATTTTACACACACAGGTCCACCTGGCCCTTTGCTGGCTGGTGCCTGTAGTTCTTCACTTCATATGTGCAGGTCCACCTAGCCCTTCGCTGGCTGGTGCCTGTAGTTCTCCACTTCATACATGCAGGTCCACCTAGCCCTTTGCTGGCTGGTGCCTGTAGTTCTCCACTTTTTTACGTGCAGGTCCACCTAGCCCTTTGTTGGCTGGTGCCTGTAGTTCTCCACTTCATACGGGCAGGTCCACCTAGCCCTTTGCTGGCTGGTGCCTGTAGTTCACTTCATACATGCAGGTCCACCTGGCCCTATGCTGGCTGGTGCCTGTAGTTCCACAGCTTCACACACATCTCACATAACTTCTTTTGCACTCTGCCTCTCCTTTGTCTCTTCTAAGACAATATACAGAGTGTCTCATACACAGTCTGCCTCTCTCTGCTCCCCTTCTCTTTCACATGGGACAGCAATATACAGACTTTTCTATTGCAGCTATCAGACGCTCAGCTGCTGCCCATCCCTATCCTACAGGAATGGCTCCTATAGCCACACTGCTACCACGGTGACCCCCCCTTTAATGGCTGCTGGGTGGCTTTTATGCATAAGGGACTCCTCTGGTACCTTAACAGTAAAAGCTCCTGGGAAATTCCTCTTCCCCATCTCTTCAACACATATACTTGCGTCTCTTACCCCTCTCATGGGTGCTGAACACTTCACTGGGCTGCTCACACTGCAACCTTCCAGCTCTTTCTCTGTGGTCTCTCACAGACTTTATCTCAGTGGTCTCACTCTAGACCTATTTCTCCTTTGGCGTTAGATGGGCATCGTGGCAGTCACCACGGCCCCGCCAATCTCCCCCTGCCAGGGGAGCACGAGGGCTACATTTCTGCTTCCAGCTCTGAAGCTTCCCAAAGATGTCTGCTCTCTCCCAAATTCTTCTTCTCAACTCCCTTTGTTCTCTCCCCCTCCTCCCTCTACTCTGCCAGCTACACACCCAGTCTTCCCACCCCTGTGTGTCTATCTCTCCAGCCCCTCCTTTACCTGAAAACTGATCCCAGGGTCTCAGGCATGTAATATCTACAACAGGAAGCAAGCTCTAACACTGAGAGGGGTGTTTTTACAAATACCATCCCTTAGAGGGTGTTACATAGGGATATGCGCCGGACCATTTTTGTCAGATGTGGATTTGGATTTGGTTCTAATTCGTTGTCCGGCTCTGGATTTGGATTTGCCAAACTGCGGTGACTGACTTTGGATTTGGATTTGGATTTTTTAACAAAAATTGACAAAAAAAGCTAAAATCACATACATTTTTCTTTTTTTTCATCCTAGAGAATTATTAACCTCAATAACATTAATTTCCAGTCAATTTAGAACACCTCACAGCTTCTAATATTGTTTTCAACATTATTTGCCAAAGGTTGCAGTGAGCTGACTGGTTACTAAGCGACAGAGCAGCGGCACAAAGACAAAGACACCACAGTATAAAGCACATCTATGAAACATTGCCATACAGCTGTGGCAGAAATGAAAAGTAGTGCACCCACCCAGTGGGAGACAGCCAGCAGAATCAGAGAACTTGTTTACAAAGTAGGCTACGGCCCAAGGAGTCACAGTGCACAATCTTATTCACATTACACCACACTTAGTGCCCCTGATTCACATTACACCATAAAGTAGTGTCTCTTATTTATGTTACAACACACAGTAGTGCCCCTTTTACACAATGCCCACAGTAGTGCCCCTTTTACACAATGCCCACAGTAGTATGTCCCCCAGTAGTATGCCCCCCAGTAGTATGCCCCCCCAGTAGTATGCTGCCCCAGTAGCAGGCCCCCCCAGTAGTATGGCCCCCCAAGTAGTATGGCCCCCAGGAGTATGGCCCCCAGTAGCAGGCCCCCCCAATAGCAGGCCCCCCAGTAGCAGGCCCCCAGTATTATGCCCCCCAGTAGCAGGCCCCCTCAGTAGTATGCCCCCCCAAGTAGCAGGCCCCCCAGTAGTATGCCCCCCCAGTAGCAGGCACCCCCCAGTAGCAGGCCCCTTCCAGTAGTATGGCCCCCCAGTAGTTTGCCCCCTGAGGAGCAGGCCCCCCAGTAGTATGCCCCACAGTATTATGCCCCCCAGTAGCAGGCCCTCCCCAGTAGCAGGCCCCCCAGTAGTATGGCCCCCCCAGTAGTATGCCCCCCAGTAGCAGGCCCCCCAGTAGAATGGCCCCCCCAGTAGTATGCCCCCCAAGTAGCAGACCCCCCAGTAGTATGCCCCCCCATAGTTGTGCCCCCCAGTAGCGCCACTGGCCCTTACACACATAAAAAAAAATAAAAAACTTACCTAAATCCCCACTCCCGCGCCGTCCGCTCTGCATCCACGCGATGAGGAGGGAGCCGGAAGACGGAGCTCCTGTGTGAGCTCCAGCCAGCTCCCTCCGTGCAGCAGCCAATGAGAGTCTGTGTGACTCTCATTGTCTGCTGTAATAAATACACAGCTGCCGTGTTTGTTCTGCCGTGTTTGTTCTGTGTAGGGCAGACCGCTATCACAGCAGTCTGCCCTACACTCGAGGAGCCCTGATGTCGGATTCTCTAGTGAGAATCCGACATCAGGCGGCCGCCGTTCAGCCCCGAACGGGGATCCGAGTCAGGCGGGGAACACCCAAACAGCGTTCGGGTGGACTCAGATCCCCTATGTTCGGAGCGGTTCGGATTCCATAGAATCCGAACCGCTCATCTCTATAAATAAGTATAGCAGAGCTGCAAAGACATATAAATATGTTAAAATACACTTCATCTCAAAATCAGAGTTCAAACCTTTGGGAAACAATGTTCCTAATTTATAAATCCATTTAATTTCTGTTTTGGAGAGCCTAGTTTCAAGTTCCCTAGTCATCCAAGTAAGTTTCACTTGTTCAATATCCCAAAACTTTTTTAAAAACATTCATGTTTATTGTGTTTAACTTTAAAATGTGCTGACAGAGTGGGACTCATGTCCCTTGTGATCATTGTAAATGTGTTTGGTAAAACAAACTTTAAGATTACTACTCGTTTTTCCAGTGTAAATCAGACCACAAGAGCATTCTATAGCATAAATGATGTTTATGGAATGACACGTTATGAAGTCTTTAATAGCATAGGTACTTCCTTTCACAACAAAGCTTTTAATCTTACTTTCTGAGCTTTTAACAGTCCTATACAAAAGACACATGCTGCAACAATGAAATCCCTGGCTGCGCACATTGTGCCTAGCTTCATTTTCAATACTACTCCTCACTAATTTGGCCTTAAGTGATGGAGCCATTCTGTAAATAAAGACCAGTCTATCAGGAATGGCAACCCCCAACATGGGTCCTTTTTCTACAAACACCAGTTCTTTACAATTATTTTTTTAATCTCTTTATGATGGGTATTGAATTGACTGATGAAAGCCCACTAACATTTTTCATCAGTATCTTTCAGATGGTTATCCTTATTTACCAAAAGATCCTCTCATTTGACCAAATCAACATTATCGTTTGCCTTCTGTAAGCTCTCATCTGAGTAACCCTTACTAAGGAATCACTGAGTAGTTTCTTTAATCTGCTCTTTACAGATTTTAGTATAACAGCAGTTCCTTTTAATCCTGGTAAATTGTCCAAAGGGAATACCCTTCAGCCAACTATAAGTCTTAGTCATACAGTAATATGACCATTTTCAATGTAAATACATAAATCTAAAAAGGATATCTCTGTTTTACTAGTGGTAGAGGCCAAACAAATGTTGAGATTATTCACATTAAGAGACTTAATAAAATGGTATAACCTATTTTCATTGTCATTCCAAATAATACAATATCATCAATGAAATGTTTCCAGAATACCAGACTTGCCCCAGGCCACCATCTGTAATGATGTATACAATATATATACATATTAGCATACCTGGGGGCAAATCTGGTACTCATGGCCATCCCGATTTGTTGAATTTAAAACGTTCCATCAACATAAAAATAAATATTAGCCAAAATTAACTTGATGATCTCCAGGATAAACAGTTTGGTGGATTCTTTATAATCATACAAAGAGAAAAGTTTATTTGCGCTAATAAGACACTATTTAGTATAAAAAAATAATAATCAGGGGGTCTGATGTTCACTAAACAACACATATAAATCTATTAATATATTTTATATGCAATGTATATTTATTCAGAATATAACTAGCCATAATGTAAACATTAATATTTAGACATATAACACATACATAAATATCAACAAATGCTGCATATAAAAATACATACAACTAATGAAACAACTATAATGATCACTATAATTTCATGGAGATCTCCAAGTCTAATATGTGAATGACACTGTGCTTTTTAATAGGACTCAGTCCATATATTCATAAGCTATCACTCCTGGTTTTAAGCCACAGATAAGAATGCAAATGGAAACATGAAAACTTGTATATAACCACTCTCCACTGATGTTAGTAATCAGCACTCAGTATGCTGTGTGGGAATAGGCAGTCCTGAACACCCCATGTGCTGTAAAGAGAGGTGCAGCAGCTGCAATTGCATTCCACCTGTGTATCCACCTGTAGGAGTCCGCCTGGACTACACATGCTAACGCTGGAAGTAGATGCCAGTAGTCTCTATATTCCAGATGGTATGGAGGATTCCTCAAGTGGATAGCGACAACAATAAAAAGTATATGGCAACCAGTCCCAGCAATGGCAAAGGAGGGAATGCACTAAGATATCGATTGTCCAGTCATGCAATCGCGAAGGGCTTTGGATCCTCTAACCAGTTTCGCTCCTGTATAGAGGGAGCTTTTTCTCTTTGTATGTTGTTGTTACACCATATTTTGTGATGGTGCAGGTGTGCTTTCACAAGCACACATGTCATTTTGCTGCTATTAATTAAAAATATTTTGGTCATTAGATATATATATTTTTTCATTAGCGCCTAATCTCTTGTTTTTGTAATTCATTATAATCAGCCTGAGTCAGAAAATAGGACACAGCCTGCAGTCCTTTCTCTGAATCTATGATTGTATATAATGTTGAAACATGTGCACTACACAATATATTTGCATCTCTCCACTACCTCTAATTTCCTTAGTATGTCTACTGTATCCCTCAAAAAAGCTTTAATTTTACCAACCAAAGGTTCGTGAAAAAAATCAATTAGGGCAGATAAGCTGGATATCAAACTGTTACAACCTGAAACAATAGGACGGCCAGGACGGTGGAGGGGATCCTTATGTATTTTAGGTAATACATAAACCATGGGAACAGAGGGTTCCTGGATATTAAGAAACTCATGCTCTTTTTTACTTAATTCCCCATCATTAAGGGCTTTGTAGTCAGTTCTAAAAGAGTTTTAGATATTCTTGAATTAGATCACCCCTATTTTATAGGTATTACTAGTAGTCAATTGCTTCATCACCTCTCCCACATAGTCCTCTCTATTCATTAACACAACTCACCCATTGTGGATACTAAAATTAGAGATAAAAGTTACTTACAAAAGGATACTGTGATTATAACTTTGCAATATGTGTATCTAAATCTGCAACATGGCAGATTGTAAAGAATACACAATGCTACCATTAACGGATGAAAATTACTATAATAAAATGTGCCCATCTGAACCAACGCTAATAAAATAACTATATACTATTTGAACATTGACTTTTGCTGTGCGAGGATATCTTTGTTCACATACTACCCTATAAGTTGCTTTAATGAAAGATATGATCCATACATGAGATCAAAAGAATTGATATAAAAGTTAACATATTAACGCAAAGTGTTAATTAAATTCCACAGGTATTAATTATGTTGGTAGAATTAAAAATATACCTAGTGTGACCAGTAGTGAAAGTGATTTTTAACAGCACTTTTATAATAATTGCTTTCACACTATAATCATACTTAATATCTGTTATTTTAATCAATATTTGACCTTTACATAGAACATACTGTATAATTTTAATAAAGTAATTAATAAGGGTTTATTGAATTTGTATATGTATGTTTTCAGAGAATAATAAACAATTGACATACTGACCTTTTAAGTGCACCATGACATATACTCTGCTTTTTTCTTTTTGAGCTTTCCATGTGTATACGTCAGAGCTAGCAGTAGCACCTTAATGGTATAACTACATACCACTAAACCATATTTAGTGATAGAATAAAAATTTAAATACAAAAGTTTGGGTAAAACAGACGTATTTCTCTGAATGAAGACAATAATAATACACATTTTGACACTGGTGCTGGACCACAAATAGTTTAATAAATATGACAATGTCTGCTTTGATGGAGGAACAATAGTAGCAATTGAGAATTAGCAAGATTACAAAAGTAATACATTTTATATAGAATTAGAATTGTACCTGACCTGTCCATTCAGGATATTGTATTTTTGTTGTTATATATATATTATAATTACTTCAGCCTACACCACACACTGTACAAGGCATTATTCCTTTGTCCCACACACCAAAAAATTTTTGTCCAAAATGTATGTACACATTGCCAAAACAGTAAAACATACCTCCACTATGCCACAATTAACTGCCTTTTCTTCACTAAGGGGAAGATTTATCAAGCTTTGGAGGGAGATAAAGTAGATATAGATAAAGTACAAACCAATCATCTCCTAACTGTCATTTATGTGTTGTGTTTTAAAAATGACTGTTAGAAACTGATTGGTTGGTACTTTGTTCCTAGGTATTCTTTTCAAGGTTTGATAAATCTCCCCCTAAATTGCCATCAATCCAGACCAGCATTGTGGTTACTTTTCCGACTCTTATTCATATATATTAGGTTCTTCTGTGGCTAATTCTATTTCCTTTCTGGCAGGCTAGTCTATATTGTAGTCTATTAAGGAATCAGTTAAACTTCTATGCACAAAATAACAATCCTGCAGCTCCAAAAGATACAAAAATGAAGTACCAAACTTCAAAACAGAAATCTTACAAAAACATGGATGTGTTGGATAGCGCTTACTGTTGAAAAAACCTTTTAAAATCGGGATTATTCATAAATTACCCAATAAAGTGTAAAAAAAGAGACATTTATTTCACACTCAAATAAAACAAATTCAAAAACATGTATAAAAACATTAATGATGCGATACAAGGAGTGGGGTTCCAAAGACAGTCTCTCACCAAGGTAGGGTAATGCGGTGGGCTAATGCTGAATGGTAGCAATGGGTCCCGGGCCTAAGTAGCTCTGTACCACTGCAGAAAGCTTAACAGTCCAAGGGTGGCTGGGTTCCCAAACAAAAGTTCCTCCTGGTCCACAAATTACCTCCTGCAACGCGTTTCGGATCGTTAAGGTTCCTTCCTCAGGCAAAGGTCTGTCCTTGTATCATATCATTAATGTTTTTATATATGTTTTTGAATTTGTTTTATTTGAGTGTGAAATAAATGTCTCTTTTTGTACACTTTATTGGGTAATTTATGAATAATCCTGATTTTAAAAGGTTTTTTCAACAATAAGCGCTATCCAACACATCCATGTTTTATTAAGGCTAGTCTATATTGTATTTTATTTTGCAATTGCATCTTGGAGTTGTGGTAATGATCACAACAAATGCTGCACCTACCTCATCTCTAGCCAAACTCCCAGTATGTATTTTATTTATGTCTCATTTGTGGGCTTTGATGTAATTTCCTTTGTCTTCCCTTCTTATGCATGTTGGGATGTTACTTTTCAGTGCCTGATGCTGGGTACACACATATCGTCCACATCGGCCAGTGTGTACCTGCTATGTGTGTGTATCCGCTATGTTGCTGATGATGCACGCTTCCGCGCATCATCAGCGGCATCATCCATTAGCTGTGCATGCAGGTCTGATGGGTGATATAGTCAGTAGGATGCCGCCACCCCCACTGAGTCCCGCCGCATGAGACATTGTGCTGGGTACACATCATTTAGTGTGTACCCAGCTTGAGGCAGTTTTGACTGGTCTATTTCCAATAGCTCAATTACCCCGGTCACTCAACTCCCAGTTCCTAGTCTTTCTATATATGTGAGTGCTAGCTCTGTAGGTTACAAATGAAATAAAAACAAATATGAAAGACTAAAAATCCATCCAGCTGGTGATAATATGTAAAATTGGTGACTGCCAATATTCTAATAACACTTTTACTAAACAAAAATATTAACAGAGTTTTTATTTAGTGGTGTATACAATATAATAATAAATGGGCTTATTGCAATTTATAGTTATAATTATTAATTATAATTAGCCTATATACCAAAAATAAATGAAAGTCTATAAACATTAAAAAATCTCTTCCAGATTACCCTATGTTAAAATAAAATAAATATATCATTAAAAATAAAATGATGACATGTATAAACAGTGAAACAGCTTGATACAACTAAATATGTACAATATATTTGATACAGTATGCAATATAACAAGAGAACAATGTTTCTCTTAGCTAGCAGCACAATGCAATGATTGCACAAAAAATATAGTGTCATTTGTCACGAACCCGGTCTGACTCGCAGATACAACAATCTGGATCAGCTGGTTGTGATGCCGGCGCACCGCGGTCACTTACCAAAATACACGGTTCTTCTGCCACCACGCAGACTGTTCTCCGGAGGTCTGCGATCTCCCAACAGATTAATAATAAATCACATTCAAATGAGACACAAATATGTAGCATGGGCCTATCCAGGCACGCAAGTTCAATAAGAATCACGGAGAATATGCTAGATTAAATGTGTTTAATCCAAAAAATATTTTCAAGGCTTAGTTACAAAAATATTAATAAAATGACAAACAGATTATAATGCAAATATTCTCTTACAAAATAAAAGAGAGAAATAATTCAGAGTCCCTAAGACAACTTACACTAAAGTTCTTAGCACTGCTGATGGGGTGGGGGATCTCACCCACAGGAATATCCTGATGCACTCCCAGACTTGACTGTCTGAACCCCAAGGAGTGGACATTGAATGTTGGATGGTATTCTCTTTTTATACATCCCTAATTCTTTGTTCATACTTAACAGGATCTCCCAATCAGGTCAGCAGGGTTTAAGATTAATAGATTTCCAATACAGGATTACCTGGCCAAACTAACAGGGTCCCTGCTTTAAAGATAAGTGATGATATAACTCACTCCAACTTCTACCTTCTAGACCTATAGTAAATACCAGAATCCTTATCTTAGCCTCTATAATAGTCTTTTGAAGTAGGGCACTGAAGTAACTGGAGGTCTGGTTCTGGGATTATGATATAGGACACTGACTTCAGGGGTCATAAAAAGGGAGAGTTGCTCACACATGGCCTCACACTGTGAGGGATATACATCATTTGGTTACCTGAAAGCCATTCACTTGCTAATTCCAGCCCTTTCTGACCTGCACACCAAATAGCAATGGACATACCATGTTTATACAGTCTATAGAACTAAAGTACACACAGTTATATAACACTCCTCAAATCACAGTACATAGATCATTATCAACCCCTCTTCCTGGAATGCCTATCTTCAAAAGAGGTGGGGTAATGCCTCAGCCCTTCTAGACACACACAGTTCAATTAAAGGACTTCATAGTTCACAAAATATTATTTCTGGCGATTATTCTTGTGATTAATCGTCACACGCCCCCCTGAAGTTGGACACAGGAGAGACAGTGATCCACCTATCACATTCTCTCCTGTGACCCCCAATACCATGTTACCTCATTGCAGTACCCATCTGCCTCTTTAGCAGCAGCTGCTATATTTACCAAGGGGTCAGGTTTCTGGTCATTTTCATTTAGGCAACACGGCTATTACACAAGTTTCCATGTCATGCCAAGCTCTGAGCAAATTACTGTGGTACACAGTCTCGCTCTTCCATCCCTCCCCTGCTGCCAACACATAATTGACATCTTGGAGATGTGGCACTATTAGCTGGGGGCTTTCCCAGGCAGCCTGTAGCTTGGTCAGCTGCATAGGGCTCAGCACCAGGCCCTTGTGGCCTAACTCAAAGGTGCCCTCCCTCATGCTGCCATCATACCAGAGCTTCTGTTTCATCTGCGCAGGGTTCAGGTCATTCTGCACCATTCCCCTTAGGGACTGTAACTCCTCCCTAAACTTCACCATGTACGACACCACTGACGTTTCAGGGGGAATCAATTTACCTTCCCACTCTTTCTTAACCAAATCTAAGGGACCGCACACTCTGCACCCATATAGGAGTCCAGAGGGTGAGAAGCCAGAGTGTTCCTGCGGCATCTCGCGGTATGCAAAGAGGCGACGCGGCAGGAACCCCTCCTGGTCTCTTCCCTGAGACTCTACGAAAGTCCTAAGTATTTGGTTTACGGTGATAGAGTGGGATTCCGAATGGGAGTATTTTGCAGTACCTAACATAGACACGACCTTCTCATCAACCTTAGGGGTAGACCCTGAAGCTAAAGTCTCCCCCAGTTCTGGTTGAGGGTGAAGGATACCTCCTTCTACCCTGTGCCTTGAGTACGGCACCTCACTCATGCCTTCTGGGCAGTCCTGGGCCTCCAGCTCATCTGACCTGGTCTGAATCACTGCTGGTTCAGGTAGAGAGTACTTCCCTTTATCACTCTGCCTTGGCTCCATCTCCTTACACAGTATCTGGGAGTGATCATTGTCAATCTCTAGCTCCCTGAGACCTACAACAGGAAAGGGAACTTTTGCAACCTCCATGTCAGTCATTGGAGAGAAAGTACAATCAGACACCACATTTTTAAAAAGTTGATCACCAGCCTGCACTTCTAATTCAAGAGGTAGGATCAGCTGTGACTCTGACACACCCTCCTCCCTCACAGGATCATCTAATTCATTGCTATCCAGCATTCCAGTCAGGTCCTCCTTATCAAACAACCCAGTGGGGGGTATATGGCTTATGATTGGGTCAGTGGTGTGTGACAGGATCACAAGCACAGGCTCAGCAGCAGGAAGTTTGAGGCTAAGGTTCTCTCTGTCATAGTTAGTTGGGGCTAGAATCCTTTCGTCCCCCTCATGACCTGTCTTAGCACAACGATACATCACATACTGGGAACTATATACTTTGGCCCTGATACCTGGACCATCAGTTGCCATACAAACAGGGGTAGACTCTAACACATTACTGACCCTACCAGATTCCATCTTGAAAACTTCCTGTCTTTCTAGCTCTGCTTGGCTAACTCTTGCTCTTACAGATTCCAGGCTAGGGTCAGTTTGCTGTTCAGCTTTGAAAGCATCCCTCTGGAATACCTGGTCATTGTGAGGAGTTAGGGCAGCAGCTGCCCCGCCCTTTCCCAATTCAGTGTCTGAGACTGACCTGTGTACAAGGAGGGAGGGGGAATGAGGGGGATTAACCTCTATTGAGCTGGTTTCCACACCTGCAAGGGTTAACTCACAGCCCCTCTGTGCTGCTGTGGGACGGGTCATTACTGTAAATGAAGGGGTTACATTGGATTCATTGTTGCATACAGTATTAACCTCAAATACTGATAAGGGAACAGTTATCAAATCATTTGTTAACCCCATATCACACATATTTGCAATGTAACACGTTTCTGCCTGCCTAGATTCTGCTCTGGGAATCTGCAATGGGTTAGTTTCTGGGACAGACAGATCAGCAATATTTTTGTCATCACATACTGTTATACCCAAATTACACTGGTCATCATAATTCACCTGGGTGAAAACAGGGTTAGCTTGTATTATTATCGCAGCATTATCAACATCAGCAATGACATCATCTTCACATGTCTCTGTCACCTTCCAAAATGCAAAAGGATCACTGAGCATTTCAGGTTCTTGACACAAAGTCACAACATTGCAAGATTCAGTATGAACACATACTACCTGAGATGAGTCACACGGTGCAATAGAAGCAATAGAGATAGCAGGAACAACATTTGCAGGAACATATTGGGACAAGAATTGTCCAACTTCAGTGTCCACTAACACATTTGTGGGATTATTTGCAGACATTCCCACCTCTCTCATAGAAGTAGGATTCTGAACAATTATGTCCTGTGCAAAATTGGCCTCACACTGTAACAAATTCTGGGCATCCTGTGGTGGTACGCTGCTAATACCATCAGCTTTCCTCAGCAGCGCGAACTTGTCCTCCGGATGCAATAACTCAGCAGAATACTCCACGTTGACTGTAGCTGGGGAGGGCATCTTTTCCTTGTGGGCAACCTCTGTAGGCTGGGTGGCTGCTTCTCTAGCTTGTGTAATAAGCTGTTGCAGGCGGTGCCTTTCAGCATCCACCCGGCGACACTGGTCTTGCCAAAATGGGGTATGGAGTTTCCCCCAAAACCATACTTCTTCGAAAGCGAATTCAAAACACTCCTCCAGGAAGTCCAGCAGTTCCTCAAAACTCATCTTATAAGTCAGATCCAGAATCGCATGGCGATACATGCTGAAGGCATTGAACTCATCGACCTGTGCGTTAGTTAGCTGCTCGATTATATCACGACGAGTATTGCTGTGGCAGGGTACACCTTGCAGCTGACATTCTTCAATCAGCTCTGCCATACTCATCATGGGATATGGATCATAGGGATCTGGTACAACATGCTCACTCTGATCCTGTGGTGCTGACTGGGTTCTCAGCTCAGGTTCCAACACAAGGAAATTCTCTGGGTGAGTGACATGTAAGTCTCTAGCTGCAGGCCGATACTGTAACCCAGCCTGGTCCAGCTGGTATAAGCGCTCTGCTTGGCATTCTGCAGCTTCACGTTCTGCAACCTCCCGGGCAGCTTCCTTGTCTGCCTCACGTTCCGCTGCTTCTCGTTCTGCAACCTCCCGGGCAGCTTCCCTAGCAGCAGCAGCAGCAGCAGCACGTTCCTCTGCTTCCCTGGCTTGGAACTGATGCATTAGCTGCATTTGCTGCAGGAGCAACGCAAAGTCCTTTTCCCCCAAAACTTTGCGGCCGTTTTCCAAGAACTTATAAAAGGCCATATCGTCACTGGAACTAGCAAAGGTATCCGACCTTTCCCTAGTATCGGTGGTAATGTCCAGTGTCAGAGGATTTCTCCCAACAAAGTTTGCCTCAGCGTTATCCTTTCCAGCATCCTGGCCCTTATCTGCCTCTAGGAGTGCTTGGATCAGCTGATCTTTGCTCTTGTTGGTGCTGACAATCCCTCTGTCTTTACATAGGTCACAAAGCTCATCCTTCTCTAGATGCTTGTACCCAGCGGCCATCTCGGATCTCACTTCTTGCCAAATAAAAATAGAAAAGAAAAACCAAGAGAAGGGGGGGGACAGAAAGTATTTGCAACTGTATGTCCTTTACAATATTATAAGCCTTGAGCGTACTCTCCGGTCAATTAGAATACTGATCCTATCCAGAATCACACAACTAATTGACTTAAGTTCTTATAAAAATGATTATCCCACCGCTTGCCACCAATTTGTCACGAACCCGGTCTGACTCGCAGATACAACAATCTGGATCAGCTGGTTGTGATGCCGGCGCACCGCGGTCACTTACCAAAATACACGGTTCTTCTGCCACCACGCAGACTGTTCTCCGGAGGTTTGCGATCTCCCAACAGATTAATAATAAATCACATTCAAATGAGACACAAATATGTAGCATGGGCCTATCAGGTACGCAAGTTCAATAAGAATCACGGAGAATATGCTAGATTAAATGTGTTTAATCCAAAAAATATTTTCAAGGCTTAGTTACAAAAATATTAATAAAATGACAAACAGATTATAATGCAAATATTCTCTTACAAAATAAAAGAGAGAAATAATTCAGAGTCCCTAAGACAACTTACACTAAAGTTCTTAGCACTGCTGATGGGGTGGGGGATCTCACCCACAGGAATATCCTGATGCACTCCCAGACCTGACTGTCTGAACCCCAAGGAGTGGACATTGAATGTTGGATGGTATTCTCTTTTTATACATCCCTAATTCTTTGTTCATACTTAACAGGGTCTCCCAATCAGGTCAGCAGGGTTTAAGATTAATAGATTTCCAATACAGGGTTACCTGGCCAAACTAACAGGGTCCCTGCTTTAAAGATAAGTGATGATATAACTCACTCTTCAACTTCCACCTTCTAGACCTATAGTAAATACCAGAATCCTTATCTTAGCCTCTATAATAGTCTTTTGAAGTAGGGCACTGAAGTAACTGGAGGTCTGGTTCTGGGATTATGATATAGGACACTGACTTCAGGGGTCATAAAAAGGGAGAGTTGCTCACACATGGCCTCACACTGTGAGGGATATACATCATTTGGTTACCTGAAAGCCATTCACTTGCTAATTCCAGCCCTTTCTGACCTGCACACCAAATAGCAATGGACATACCATGTTTATACAGTCTATAGAACTAAAGGACACACAGTTATATAACACTCCTCAAATCACAGTACATAGATCATTATCAACCCCTCTTCCTGGAATGCCTATCTTCAAAAGAGGTGGGGTAATGCCTCAGCCCTTCTAGACACACACAGTTCAATTAAAGGACTTCATAGTTCACAAAATATTATTTCTGGCGATTATTCTTGTGATTAATCGTCACATCATAGGAGATAATACTCAGATATAAACTGTTGCTCACTGTCACACTTGTACACTCAGAAGGCTATGTTTAGCTAGTGTGGGATTAGCAAAATGGTATGGACTAGTAGTAGACATTGAGAGATACGTTACAAAGTCAGGATTAAAGAGAACGGTTAGGCAAGCTGAATGTCTAGGTCAATAGCAGTAGTTTGTAAATGATGTGACAGGAAAACAGGTCAGGGTCACAGGCAGAGATGCAATGGTAAGTAACATGCAGGACTTGACATACGAGAATACATTCAGTAAGACTAAAAGACCTAATACTCTGGCGGTATCTTGCTGAAGGAGTGTGTGGTAAATAGGCAGGTCTCATTAAAGCTTTGTGCCCCCATGACATCAGAGGTTGGCTAACCGATACCTTAAATCACAGTATGGTCAATACCACGCACCTGCCCCTAGAAGGAGCCATGAACACAGAATTGTCACGGACCACCGGCCAATTCTTCCAGATACGCCAATCTGAGAATCGCCGCCCGTGACTTTTACAAGTTAACTCAGCACATGTGGTTAAATAAACCTGATA
Source organism: Taudactylus pleione (assembly GCA_031769625.1). Taxonomy (NCBI): domain Eukaryota; kingdom Metazoa; phylum Chordata; class Amphibia; order Anura; family Myobatrachidae; genus Taudactylus; species Taudactylus pleione. The sequence goes on along the minus strand of JAUIMM010000555.1, from coordinate 4,445,685 downwards.
GCTGCCACCAGCAAAGGGGAACTTTAGTATTAAATACAGGGTAAGCCTTTGCTCTTACTTGCTATACAATTATGCACACTTAGTAAAATTAGGTAACATGGACCAAATGAGGCATTGTGTCATAAAAACACAGTTCCAGAACTAGAATTAATGTTTTAATTCAAGAATACCTTCAAAGCTTAGTTACAAAAAGTTACAAGAGTATAATAATATAAAAATTAAAGGGTTCACACAAATGACTCACAATTTCCAAGAAATAAAAAAAAATAATGAATTTGGAGAAATGAACCACACCGTAATCTGGGGATAAGGCAATCCCAATGACGAACTCTGGATAAATCTATACCTTGTTGATAGCCTCTACAAGAATGAACGGAGGCTGGGTACAGAGGTGGATGCTGGAAAAGATCCGCAGGGCTTGGAAAAGGAGGAGAACAGATGCTTGGAAAAACACAGCAAAGGCAGGACACCCTCTCCTGGCTGAGTAAGTGGGTGATAATAGGGCATTTAAATCCACCACAAACACATGGACACATCTATTTTTTTCAATATTCCTCAATACCAGTCATATGAATAAAATAAAGAAATAAATACATGGTATAATACGTATATGTAATATTTTTGAATACAAGCCACACTTACAAAAGAATAAAATAAATCCAACATATAAAACACAGTACAATTAAATCTGCAAATATGCATTTGCATGCAGCTTTTTTATATGCATGCACAATGCAAATATGCAATTTTTACACTGTCCATAAAGTATGGGAGCACGTCAAGCTTAGCTTCAGTCCAATAATTAATGAGAGCTTTCCATGACAGACAGAGCCTTAAAAATGAAATGATTTAGGCACAGCATGATCAAACATTAGGCTGGCTTGGCTGCACCCTAGAGTGCCGGGACATAGAGGCATTACCAGAGGTGCAAAAGCCATTGCAGCAATCAATTTATGAAAGACTAGAGTTGAATGAGTTTGTAGTCAGTTCACAAATTGTCACATGCTTCAATGTTGTCACAAACTTCCTATGAACTGATAGGTTGTGTTCTTTTGATGATTATTATTATTATTATTATTATTATTATTATTATTATTATTTAAATATGCCCAACATACAGTATTATACAATGAGAAAGTGCTACTCAGTCATTGAAGTGGTTACAATATAGTAATGTACTTACTACAGCTACATGCACACACATTTCTGTGTTGGACATACAGTATTGCTTAAACACACACAATGGCAATGTGGGCAATAAATATAATGTAAGGTGATATTTTGGAAGTAATAAAGGTCCTGCAAGAGGAGCTTTTCCGTGCAATCACTGACACTGAGAAAGAGTTTACAGAGCATGATTGAAAATCTGTACTAAGGTTCTCTTTTCTCCCCATCTGCCTCTAAGTACTTATAAAGCATCTGCAAATACTTGTTAGTCTTTATTTAGCAGTTAAATGTGATAAGAGAACACAAAGCACAGAGCAGAACGGAATGAAATAACAGCTCTTTGGGTATCTTCTGCAGTATAGGGTACATTTTATGTTCACAATAGTTTTTTTTTTTTCCGCTGATGTTCCTGAGCAAGTTATATTATAGTGTTTTGGCATCTGTGTAGCTTAATTGAATAGCATTTAACAAACTCAGTTTAAGGATAAAAGCAAATAAAAATTTGTGGCTTTCAGTTTATCTAAAAGTAAAATACTGAAGTATGTAAGGTATTTATTTTAACTTATACCTATGCCGTACACATCATATACACAGCCAAGTCACAACTCCATCTGTAGCCTAGCAACTACTACTGCAGGCCTGCAGCATCTACTGGGACCAAAGATAAGGGGGGCCCCAGTATTCTGATACATCCTTCTGACACTGGTGCTCTACTATTCTGGGTGGCTTCATTGTGTATGAGCCAGTTACCACTTCCTCACAAGAGCATATCTATGGCCTTTAAGATGTGAACCCAGCTTCACCAGACTCTCACCCAAATTTTGCTTTGGGGCCCAGAAATGTCAGGTGCCACATCTGACCTCAATATTAGTTCCTAATAGACTGATAGGGCTAAATGTAATAGAATGCAAGCCAACGCTGCTGTGGGAATACATTTGAGTTTTCCCGCATTTTTAAAGCAGCAAGCATGTTAAAGGCAAATCCAGCTTGGTTTTGCCTTTAACATGCTTGCTGTTTTAAAAATACCAGAATACTCGTATGTATTACCGAAGCAGAGCCAACTCACACATATTTTTTGTTTAATGTTTTTAAATGTTTTTGTATTCTTTGGAATAAAATGTACTTATATTTCCATTTACATTTGGGTAATCATTTTTATTCCTATATGAATATAATTTTGTGGAACGTTTAATGGTATACATTCCTACTTACAATTAGCGCTGACAAAAATCACTAACAATTGTACTCCTCTGGTCACCTATGGTACTACTTTTTTGATGACACTTATTGTAAACACTAACCTAATGTCACTCAGGTTGGGTACAGGATCCCGGCGGTCAGAATACCAACAGAATTTGGTAAGTAACCCTAACCCTTACCATCCCCCTAACCCACCTATCCCACAGCCTAACCCTCCCCTCCCGAAACATAACTCTAACTCTCCCCCAACATCCTAACCCTAACTTTCCCCTTCTGCAGCCTAACTCTAACCCTCCCACTAGTGCCTAACCCCATACACTAAACCTAACCCTAATACTCACCATCAGGATGTCAGTGCTCAGTTTTCTGGAGCCGGAATTCAGACTGCTGTTGGGATTCAGGGGCTAGTTCAGAATTGCATGCAAATCGGCCACAGTTACATGTATACTATATGTATGGGACTAAGGGCCTGACTGAGCAAAGAACGCAACTGTGAATGCAATAGCACCCACAAATGGCACTTGCTGTCAATCACTCTGTGATGGGTCTGCATAGTCACTATGACTGGTTCACGCACACGCACTACGATGCAAGCGCAGTACGCAACAATTGGCCGATTGCGTGCATATTAGCAACTGTGTTCCTTGCTGAATCAGGCCCTTAACGTGGATATTCACCAATATGCAAAGTTTTATGCATCTATAAAATTGCACCACCCCTTCCCACACACCTGGATCCATAGCAGTCATCACCATTAGTGCACACCTGCATCAGCCGCCCTCCTTGTTGCAAGATATCTATCTGATTCAGATAAATGTCTGTTCACTGTATATGCACAATTTAATCTTGCCCGCAATTACATCTATATGGCCTTGACATGCCCTCACAAAACTTTGTCTGTATACCAATACCTCATTGTTAAGGCATTTCAGCTGCATGTGGAGTTGTGACTGAATTGCTTACTAAGGAAATTATCTGTAGATGCGTACACTCAGCTATGGAACTCATTTACATTTATGTGCCTAATAAAACATATTTAACATACATTTTTCCTTAAAAGCAGGTATCTAAATATTATTGCAGCTTCATGTGTCACATTTCATAGTTGTGTAAGCTGCACATGTTAAGCTGAATTAAATAAAAAAAAGAAGACAAGGCAGGAATCTTGTAAATTGTTTAAGAGCGTTTGTATGTTTTACCACAGCAGGGGATTTTGCTGCTGGGCTAAATTATGGCAATTAATTTACCACTATAATGCAGACGTGATAAAAGCAAAAATAAGTACCCAGCTTGGCATAACTTTGTATACTGTGTCAGTTCTTCATCTGAAATTCTCAAAGCAGTTTTACTTCTTATTTTTACAGCTGGTGAAGCTGTTAGCTAATTATAGAGAGCCGTATTTGATTATGAGCCATATTTGTTTGAAATAAAATTCCATATCTACATAATAATATACACAACAGTGCACCACTATATTTGCTAGATAGTTTCTATTGGATCATATTGTCAGGAGGTTGGTTGAAGCCATCAGGCTTGACTGAACATGAATGTCTTTATGTAATAATTAATCCCCGATGTTCTATTGCTCACATCAATCCCATATATATTTTGCCCTCAATTAATCCCTCCCAGGTTCACACTCCCTTCCACTGATTCACAGTCGCACATCACCGGGCTAGCTGTCTGCCTTGCCTTTCCCAATTTCCACTCTACTGCATGCCCTCTACTTTGCTCTTACTGCTCAAAGAGAAAGAAAGCATCAGAGTTTCCTTTCCCTCTCAGCGGGTTCCATGTGGTGTTGCTTTTCACATAGCAGGCAGCTTAACAAGCTTTCCGCTGAACACTGACACCACTGCCTCATGGGTGGGCTGTCATGGTACACATGAGTACATGTGTCTCCTAGCTGGATTACCTGGACAAATTTAGCTGCTACTCAAAGACCTAAAAACAGAAAAGCATAATTTAATCCTTTGTTTAAATTTTTTATATATATTAGGAGTGGGGAAAGGATGGGAAGCCTAATGTGCTTCTTAGTTGGTGGCGCCTCCCCCGGGCCATATTATTGTAAATGATGCACCATGGAAAAACTCCTTAGTTAATTTTGTTTATCTTCCATCCCTAACTTCTGTTTTCATTACTCACTACCCCTCCCCTCAACCGCATGAACTCCTTATTACCTGTGGACAGTGGACTCTTCTTCGCTGCATTGGGTCATCCCACAGTATTCTACAGTGTGGCTAGGTATTTTGAGATTGTTTATATACTGTTCTGGGTGGGGAGTTGTTATTGTTATGTGATGGCTGGTGTGGGGAGGTTAATGTTAATCAAGTACAGGTGCAAAGGCAGTAAACACTATATGAGGACATTAAGCCACAAGCCAATTGTAGCGCGTGGACCTCCAGCCAATCAGGAGCAGCCGCAGCGATAGCTCCTGATTGGCTGCTGGTCCACGAGCTCCGACAAAAGGACCAAACATCAGGGACAAGGTGAGTATAGTGTGTGTGTTTGTGTGAATAAAGTTTTACTGTGCACAGTGTGTGTGCACTGTGGTTCTTTTACTATTTTTTTTACAGTGGGGTACTGGTGCCAGCCGCCTGCTAACACTTGTAGTTCTACAAGTGCCAAAGGACAGGCACACTGGGACCTGTAGTCCACTGTAATAAACAATAGCAGACACTTATTATTATCACTATTACCCCTGCCCGCACTGGCCAGGGGTGAAGGGAAGAGGCCTGAGTTTCAGCCCAGGCCTGGGGTTTGCAGGGGATGGGGGACCCCTTTATTGGGGTTTAGGATGACTAGTTTGGGGGGTTAATGGGGTATATACTCTGACTAGTTTGGGCCCGGTGCTGGTTTTACAATTACGGGGCACCCCAAGCCATTTTTTTCCTGTATTTTTAAAACCAGGACCAGCTCACAGAGCCCAGTGCTGGTTAATAAAATACAGGGGACCCCTACACATTTTGTCATCATATGTTTAGAACCAGGACTGGCTCACAGAGCCCAAGGCAGGTTATGCTTTTGGGGGGAACCCCACTCCATTTATTTTTTTATTTTACACTTTTTTTCCTTAATTAGAGGCAGAAACATACATGGATCACACTGATCTGTGTATGTTTCTGCTAAATACGCAGCCCAGGAGGTACAGTAGTCTAATTAAAAATTCTATTTTTAACTGAGTTTGCTTAGATTACACCGATGATACTAAGTGCAGTTCTTGGTAAATTCCTGTGTTGTATTCCTATCTATGGAAAGTACCTGCGAGTTTGGCCGATAGTGAATTTACTTCTATTTGTGTTTTCACCCATGTTTTGCAAAGAGTTTAAAGATTTATCACCCAAGCTTGTTTTAAGTAAATTTTCAAGTTGTGAAACATGCCCAAACACACCCATGATTGACATTTCAACCAGACATGATTCTTAGTAAATTTACCCCTAGAAGAGGTGTCAAATGTAAAACAGGCAAATCAGTGCAAAAAGAGCACTAAGGCTGAAGAACAACTGTGTGTTCAGAAACAAAAAAATCCCTGAGGAGAGTCTAAGGGTGTCCTCGAGTGCTATGTGTGAGTCTGAGATTTCTGATTCTGTACTCATAGAGGAGCCTCCTTCCACCATTTTTGTACCCTCTGCAAATGTTGGAATGAGCAGTACAGGTAAATATGGTGACATAAAATGAGTGTGAAAGTGCAACAGGAGGCTGAGGAGGATATTTGTGTACTATCTGACATGAATTAGGATTTTGATAATGAGGATTTTGTTTGTGTAAGTCAGCCACCAATGGCAGCAGTTCTTGCTTGTGATAAAAAGAAAGCCATTGTCATGCCTGGGCATAAGACCAGAAAAACTATCACTTAGGTATGGAATTATTTTAATCCAATTCCTGACAACATTTGTGAAGCATCTATACAACTTGTGAGGTCAAATTTAGTAGAGGTAGGGATGTTAACCATTTACGCACCTCCTCTCTGTTACATCATTTGCAGAAAGTTCATGCAACTTATTTTACAAATTATAATAATTTGTAAAATGATCACAAGTAGTTCAGTAGCAGCTTGGGCCAGCACATGCAATCTCCACTGCCAACACCCTCATCATCAACCTCCTCATTAATGATTGGAGGTACTCCTTCCAAAAAATTGCTTTGTGGGGCATTGAGGATAGTCTTGTTTGCATAGACAACATTTATATTGGTTATTGCTCTAATACATTGCTCTAATAAATTACTACACATTTTTAAAAATAAAATAATAATAATAATAATAATAATAATAATAATACAATGTTAATAGCCAAGGATTCCCGACAAGTGTTACAGAATAAAAACAAATATTAGGAGGTTGACCTGCTGGCCATGCTAAATAAAACAATTAAATTAACTAACTAGTCAATCCTTAAATCCTTAACCTGCCTTCCACTACAGACATACTCCACCTCAATTTCTCTGTACTGCCCTTGATTAATGAAACCATTCTAGGTTTCTATGGGGTTGTATAGTTTATTAAACTGCTATCATGTCTGCCACTGCTGTGTGGCACAGTTTCATAGATGTGCTATAGTCTATTAAACTGCCATGTGTTTGTGCCACTGTTCTGCTGCTTAGTTTAGCCAGCCAGCCTTTGGACACTATTGGTGAACAATATTGTTCCAGTCATGAAATGGCTGGAAATTAATGTTATTGAGGTTTATAATACTGTAGGAACTAAAGCAGGCCCAAATTACATGATTATAACAGTTTTTAGCAATTTAAAAAACAAATACCGATCCAAACCCAAAACATGTGAGTGTAGTTTTGCAAAATCAAAACATTAAGCTGAATCCAGATCCAAAACCAAAACAATGGGGTCCACACACATTTCTAATGAAGGACCCTATTAATGACACTAGTACCCAGTTCTGCAAAAAAAAACCCGTCACCTTGGCACACAGGATACGGGAGCACTTGCTTGTTACAACACTGATAAGCACATGGCTTTAGTTACCTGCCTGTAGAGGTTAGCATGAATTTAATATAGTATTAATTTTACTTACTTTTTCTCCTTATATTTTTGTTTTCTTCTTTGCACCTGATCTTTTCCAGCCACCTAATGCATGGTGGCTTGGTAAACACAGAGGAGTAGTGTTGTATAAAAGCGTATGCATGTGAGAAACAACATTTCCAATTTAGTAACCATTCATTTAAAGTTCCAAAAGCAACACTAACTCTAAATACAATCCTGTGCAAATGTTTAAACTTCAGGAAAACAATTAAGCCAACCCTATAAAAGTGACATTAATGACTTTATTGCAATTTTCAGCATCAGGTATATTTACAAGATCCCCAAAGATTCCTACACAGTTCCTTTTATTCATGTATGATCATCTTTCTCCATGTAATAGTGCCCAATTTAATGGTCCACCGGTTTATCAGCTTTGTGTTTGTGCAGATGCAGGGTTGGAACTTGCAGCTTCTCATATTAATCAGTACTGTAGGGGTTTCAGACCAATGTGATAAAAAAATTAAAAAATGTAATCTAAAAGAGTACATTCTACCAGTCAGTTGGATATATCACCCAAAGGCTAAACAGAAATGTGCATAATGTGACATCTGTGGTAATATATTCCTGAGAAGGATAACAGACCTTGACTAAGCAAATCTCACAGGCACCATAGCTCATCACCAGATGGAAATAGCCTAGAAAGCTGCATATGTATTAAGAACTAGCAATACACAACAGCTTGAAATGTTTAACTTTTTTGTCATCTAAAGCTTAAGGCATCACGATAAAAGATTAACAGTATACTGGAAAGATCAACAAGAGTAATGAATGTACTTCCACTGACAGAAGACAACATGTTATACAAAACAATATGTAATATTGGATTCAGCAATGTTTTTATCATTATCGTGATGCTTATGGTATTGATGTTGTCAGGTAGCTGTTCAGTATTATGTTTTATTGGCCAATCTCTCTATTTTAGGGCTCTATTTACCACTGGTTGATCAGAGGCTTCTGTAACATTATATACTGCTGCATGTAACTGCAGCGACAAGCACCTTTGATGTAGGGTACATGAAGGGACATGGTCATGCCCCCAAGCATGGCAACACTCAGCCCACATAAGGGCCTGCTAGAGCTCGATGATGCTGCAAGCACCCTCTCCAAGTTCTGCTCACCGTGAACATACCTGATGCTCCTTCAGAGATTGATTGGTTATTTTAGGGCAGTGGTGGGAAAGGAAATGTTGTGGAGTAAGTAAAAAGAATGCAAAAACATTTGTATACAGGAAATATTTTGAAAAGTATGTCTGTGCTTCTTATTCTTGTGGATGTTGCTTGGAACACTAGCAGCAATGGCACTGTTTGGCATTCTGTTATTGGTTTCAATGAACATTTCAATTACCCTTTTATTCATAGTGTAATAATTATTTTAATGAGCATGGATTAGGAAGTGACATGCTTATCAGATGGTGCAACTTGTTTATGCCTATTAATAGCTCTTTGACAGACTTGTCATTATAACCTTTTGGCACAAATGTTCTAGAATTTTCTAAAAATTTGTTGTCATCTGAATCTGCCTGCAGACTGCATTTCATTGTGCACTACTACTGCTGCACATTAAATATGTTCTAAATGAATTGGATGAAGAATCATCAACATTGCATTTACTTGCTTCATTGTCATTAGCACTAGCATTGCTTCTTATCTTGTGCAGACTACTTACAGATGTTGGATTGCAGGAGTTAATTTGTCTATATTTGCCTAGTCCATATATAACTCTTTTTCTTGGTAGTAAATGTCCATTATCTGACCACCTGTAAGCATTAAATGAAAAAAAAAGTTTACCCTCATCCACCCTCTGATGATAATTACACCACCTATCTACTAAGGTCCCTTCAGAATCATCCTCAAACTACTACACATATTCATGGGCACTGTTAAATGTAATTCCAGATGTACTTTATTTTCATCATGGTTAGGAATCTCACATACAATATGTAAAAGTGTGACTACAAAAAGAAAGCTCTGTGCTATGAATAAACGTGATAGATATTCACACTTTTCACTATGTAAGGGGGAACTTTTCATCTCAAAAGTAGCTGTTCTCTAAAATGTAACATACTATATAGCCAAAATAATAAGAATCTTATTAGGGTATCCCAATATGTTAAGATCTTCAATCAAAGGGTTTTGCTAAATAACTGGTGAAAAGTCTTTTAATTAAAAAAAATACACCAGTTGAAATAGTAATGTATTCCATAGATAACTGAATACTTATGTGGGTAATGACAAGTGCAGAATTGATGGGTTTTGGATTTATTAAGCCAATTACAGAATAGGTGTGGCAGATGTGAACATATTGGCAACTAATATAATGACAAAAAAATCTTACACAAATCTATTTGACTCCAATCAATTGTCACTATAAGCCTAACTAAGAAGGATGGAAAATAAAAAATGTGGTTTGGAAATATTAGGATTGCTTCCAAAAATCACTTACCCATAAAATATTATATGCATCAGCGGTTATGCATTCTACAACATTTAATTTAGATTTTTACAGTATCACCACTTTCTATTCAGGTACAACATAATTATTTAAACTCATGTAAGGCTTATAGCAGCAATTACAAATACATATTTTTGTAAACAATCTATATATATAAAATCAAATGTCCTAACTGACTGACTGACTGATTCACTGACTCTTCAATGCCCAGCCCAAACCCTTGGATGTGAAAATCGGGGGATTGAATGTAGGTACCCACTAAGAAAGGATTTTTCAGAATTCTACTTTTAATGGGATAAAAAGGGCCTCACCTTATGCAATGTCCTGCCTGACTGTCTCAATGTGGCTGCAGCACAGTTCAAGATTCAAACACCAACTGTCATCCCAAGTGCTGCCAAACATCACTGGCAGTAGGTGTGGCTCCCCTATTTGAATAGTGAGGGAAGGGAATTTGCTACTACACAGGTGAGGGAGGGCAATGTCAAATGTGTTACTACTGGATGAGGGAAGGTAATGTGTTACAACAAGGTGAGGGTGGGGGATATGTTACATCAGGGGTGAGCAGTGGTAATGTTTTACTACAGAGGTGATGGAGGGGAATGTGTTACAACAAGGGTGAGCAAGGGGAATGTGTTACAACAAAGGTGAGGGAGGGGAATATGTTACTACAGATGTGACTAATGATAATGTGTTACTACAGGTGTGAGGGAGGGATTGTATTTCTACACAGGGGAGGGAGGGGAATATCGAATGTGTTAAAACATGGGCGAGGGAGGGAAATGTGTTACTACAGAGGTGACCGAGGATAATGTGTTACTACAGAGGTGAGGGAGTGTAATGTGTTAGTACACAGGTGAGGGAGGGTAATGTTTCTCTAAGGCAGTGATGCATTACTATAGTGGTGAAGGATTAATATATATATATATATATATATTAGGGATGTGCAGGCTCGGATAGGTTCGAGTTTGCACGTGGAGTTCGGATTTTTCCCTCCAAAAAAACGGAACTCAGAAAGAGGCAAAACGTCATCTTGCATGGACGAACATCATCATTCCTGGACAAAACCATTGGTGAGCCACAAAAACAGGAAGACCAGATTAGAGTTTGCCAAACAACATCTAAAAATGCCATTACAGTTCTGGAACAACATCCTATGGACAGATGAGACAAAGATCAACTTGTACCAGAGTGATGGGAAGAGAAGAGTATGAAGAAGGAAAGGAACTGCTCATGATCCAAAACATACCACCTCATCAGTGAAGCATGGTGGTGGTAGTGTCATGGCGTGGGCATGTTTGGCTGCCAATGGAACTGGTTCTCTTGTATTTATTGATGATGTGACTGCAGACAAAAAGCAGCAGAATGAATTCTGAAGTGTTTCGGGCAATATTATATGCTCATATTCAGTCAAATGCTTCAGAACTCATTGGATGGTGCTTCACAGTGCAGATGGACAATGACCCAAAGCATACTGCAAAAGCAACCAAAGAGTTTTTTAAGGCTAAAAAGTGGAATGTTATGCAATGGCCAAGTCAATCCCCTGACCTGAATCCGATTGAGCATGCATTTCACTTGATGAAGACAAAACTGAAGGGAAAATGCCCCAAGAACAAGCAGGAACTGAAGACATTTGCAGTAGAGGCCTGGCAGAGCATCACCAGGGATGAAACCCAGCGTCTGATGATGTCTATGCATTCCAGATTCAGGCTGTAATTGCCTGCAAAGGATTTGCAACAAAGTAATAAAATGTGAAAGTTAGATTTAGGATTGTTTAGTTTGTCCCATTACTTTTGGCCCCTTAAAAAGTGGGGGGCACATATAGAAACTGATGTAATTACTACACCGTTCACCTGATTTGGATGTAATTACCCTCAAATTAAATCTGAAAGTCTGCAGTTAAAGCACATCTTGTTTGTTTAATTTCAAAGCCATTGTGGTGGTGAATAGAGGCCAAAATATGAAAATTCTGTCAATGTTCCAATATTTATGCACCTGACTGTATATATATTTTTTATTATTTATTTTTTTTATTTTTATAAAATACACTCTTGTTGTGATCTCCAGTCTTAGAACTTGTACTTCTGAAAATATATTTTGATTAAAAATCAAATCAAAAAGGAAACTGTAGGAAGGTAATATATTTTTCATTAGTCTTTTCAATATTTACTTTGGCACAATTATTAAATCATCATATAGCAAAGTTATGTTGTGCATATATGGATGTTACGTATTATTAGAGGCTTTCTAAATGCATGCACAAAACACAGTTTAAGATTGCCACCACATGCTAGACACAGTATGATAGTCATCATCAACAACTTAATAATGCCGACTGGCATTTAAAGTGTTTAAAAAAATAAATAAATACATTTAATTAAATCAACAATTAAAGTGACGTGTCCTCAAGTTTAAACCAATGTCAACAGTGGACAACAAACATGGGGTTCCTCAGTAAAGCCACAACAGGCTATGCCAGCAGCATGGGTTCCTATGTTTTGGAAAAAGAAACTCTCCTAAGCCCTTATTTCCAATTTTATTGTTGTCCTAAATCCATTGATATATTGTAGAATTATTTTCTTCTATCTTGAAGTTATCCAGGATATATCCAATTATGAACAACAAAAAAAATGTTGAAAATTGCACTGAATTTGCTCCTAACAGAGCGGTAATAAATAAAGGCATATTTTACTGCGAGTAAATCCCTTGTGGGCTAAGAATGAACTACATTCAATTGGCTCAATTGAAATAGGTGCAAGTAACTCACACTCATGAGTAAGTGCGGCTTTATGCCACACTTACAGAATCTCCGGTTGCGAGTCCAGGGTGAGTTTAGGCCATGAGGAGGGTGAATCGCCGTGCTAATGCCGCCATTTCTTTGCCATTGCAATGGCAATTTATCCCCTATGCACCAAATTGGATTGAGCCCAATGTTTTTTTTTAAATTATTGTAACAATTAACTTTACAGATAAGCCAAGAGTCATCTATAGAATGTGCTCACTCTCTAGAATAGTCTCCTTAGGAAAGGCCCTGTAATTTTCTTCTTTTTGGATTCCTCTATGTAATTCAGTCATGTACTAACCATGGTGGGTGCACATTGTGTAAGTGCAACCAATGTTTCTTCACTTCTAAAGTGATTTCCATGTGTAGGGGCATGAAGATTCAATGTACAATCAAATAGCATGTGCAATAATCCAACGCAGAATTATTTGTTTGAAAGTTGATTTTGCAACCACTCTAAAACAAGGACAAACTAAATAAATGACTCTGAAGCAGGGAACTGGCAAGATAGCATCCACAGAGACTGAAGGGATCAAAATGCCAATCATATTCTTGGAGAGGCCTCTTGTCAATTCTCTGTCTGTTATTTGCTTGACTGCAAATTTAACACATACTAGACAAGTTATCTATATGTGTATCAAAACAATGGCTTAAAAATTCTGAACTGGGAATCATAGCTTAACTGCCTTGATTGGGGCTTATCTCAGAGGAAGCAGTTCACATTGCTGTCATGACAAATTCAATCTTCTAGGGTAAAGTACACCTTTATTCTCTCACCTTAATTTTCTGCCACATTGCCATGGTTAAATGTTCTATATTATAATCATTACAATTAAACAAGGATCAGTTAGCTTTCAAAGTAAATGTAATACAGGTTGAGTCTCCCATATCCAAATACTCCAAAATATGGAATATTCCAAAATACGGAATAATTTTGGCATGACTGGGATAATAAAACCTTTGATTTTTGATGGTTCAATGTACACAAACTTTGTCTAAGGCACAAATGATTAAAAATATTGTATAAAATTACCTTCAGGCTGTGTGTATAGGGTGTAAATGAAACATAAATTTAGTTCATGTATGTACACAAACTGCTTGAGCCACAAAATTATTGAAAATATTGTATAAAATGAGCTGCAGGCTATGTGTATAAGGTGTATATAACACATAAATGCATTCTGTGTATATATTGGGGTCCCAGTCCCAAGATATTTCATTATGATATGCAATTATTCCAAAATATGGAATATTCCGTTATTCAAAATACCCCTGGTCCCAAGCATTTTGGATATGGGAGACTCAACCTGCATACTTAAAATATGTTGTGTTTAGTCCAACACTTCCAATTTTATTACAACGATAACTAAAGGAGACATCACTTACCTCTTGTTACATTATGGGTTTAAATATTTATTGAAATGTCCAGTATACCCTTGAAAAATGTTATGACTAAAAATAATGATTATTGTTCCATGTGTACATTAATCAAATAATCTCAATGTATCACAATAAAATGGTCTCTACACAAAGAAAGCTTATTAGCAGCAATCACTGTATGATCATGTGAATAGGACTTTGTTCCTTGATATTAATAATGGATGGGTATATTTAAGCAGAGCCCCCACATTCACTCATATCATTAGAAAGATTAGGCCATTTTAGATATAATTATTTTACTACTGTAGATATTAGTCTCCAGATGGTTATCTTTATGCCGAAAGTGGAGCTGAATATTCTGTGCAGGGAATCCCGGCATAGATGATCAGGACAGGGATGGAGGATCAATACAATAACCAAGCTGGTGCAAGTCTGAAAACTGACATGTTACATATGATCAGTGCTTAAAGTGGTCCTAGAGAAGTGTTGGAACTCACCGTCCCCCTTGGTGGTTTTCTAAATAAAAGGGACAGTGTGCGCCTTTCAGGGTGCGCTGAAAAAATGGATGTGGTCTCAACAGAAAGAGACGTGGTCACAAAACAAATGGCCGTGGTCACACAATAGTGTTCCCAATTCAAATTACACCACACAGTAGCACAATCTTGATTCACAAAATTCACATTGCACCACATAGTGGTGTCCCTTATTCATGTATGACACACAGCAGTACCCCTTTTACACAATGCCCACATTTGTACCCCTTATACACAATGGCTCTGATTCAGAGGCGCTCGCAAAAAGCGAGCGCTCGCTCTGAATCAGGGCGGGTGCTTGTTGTTTTAGTTGCGGCCTCTTGGCCACTCGCATAGCTGTGGGTTACCACCCACAGCTTATGCGAGTGGCCAGATGATGGTCGCAATGGTCAAGACCATCGCGACCATCGGGCTTGCGACAGGACCCTTGCGGTAGGGTCTCGTTGATGCAAGCCCCAGTGGACTTCCTGCTCTAATAGAGCAGGAAGTCCGTCCGTTTTGGATGCGAGCACTGGAGCGAGTGCTTCGTGCACTTGCTCTGGGGCTCGCACACGCACAGTGTGCATGCCACGCGTGCGTACTGCCTAACAATCAACCCGTTTGCAAGCGCATAGCGCTCGCGTGTGGGACTGAATCAGGTCCAATGCCCACAGTAGTAGTGTCCCTTATACAATCTCCACAGCAGTAGTGCCCCTTATGCAATCCCCACAGCAGTAGTGTCCCTTATGCAAATGCAATGCCTATTGTAGTGCAGTGCCCCCAGTAGTGGTAGTGCCCCTTATGCAGTGCCCTCAGTAGTGGTGCGCCTTATGCAGTGCCCACAGTGATAGTGCCCTTATTCAGTGTTCTCAATAGTGGTGCCCCCAGTAGTGTTAGTGCCCCTTATGCAGTACCCACAGTGGTAGTGCCCCTTATTCAGTGACTGAAATAGTGGAGCACCTTATGCAGAGCCCCTTATTCAGTGCCCCCAGTAGTGGTGCCCTTTATTGCAGAGCCCACAGTAGTGGTAGTACCCCTTATGCAGTGCCCCCAGGAGAGGTGCCTCTTGTAGTAATGCCCCAATAGTAATGCCCCCCGTAGTAATGCCCCCAGTAGTAGTGTCCCTGTGTAATTTTCCAGTAGTGCCCCCTGTGTAATGCCCCGTGTAATGCCCCCAGTAGTAATGCCACCTGTGTAATGCCCCCAGTACTAGTAGTAGTGCCCCCTGTGTAATGCCCCCCGTGTAATGCTCCCAGTAGTAGTGCCCACTGTATAATGCCCACAATAGTAATGTCTCCTCTGTAATGCCCCCTGTGTAATGCCCCCTCTGCTTACACAAAAAAAAAACAATACTTACCTTAAGTCCCACTCCTGCATGCCTCTGGTCCGCCTGACTGCTCCGAGTCCTCTGAAATTGCTATGGAAGAGACGTCATGACGTCTCTCCCATAGTGCCCATGGGGGGAGCGAAGCTGGAAGGCATAGATCAAGAGTCAACTCCAGCCTCCGGCTGCTGCTGGTGCTACGGGGAGGGAGCCGGGCGCCCGCTTATAACAAAATCTCAGTGGGCACCCGGCAAATGGAACCTCCCTGCGGCGACGGGCTAAGGTGGGTCGGAGAAGGCGGAACTGGTTCCGTCTCCAAATAGAAGTGATGGAACACAGTTCCTCCCGTTCAGGCCCACATTAACCCCTACATATGATCTCTAACGATATACCTGCTATATATACACAGGTGATTCTAATAGCAAACAATAGGCATGTGCATGTTTGTGTTAATATATAGTAACATTCCATGCATTGTTTTCACTTACATCCATAATTTAATTAGAGGTAAGCACTGTCTATACTATTTTCCCTGTTTCACATAGGCATGTGTACTGTATATCCCAGCCATGGTAACTGCTATTGTCTATGAAATTTGTGGGTTACTTTAACAGATATGTTTATATAAAAAAAATTATATTTATCTCAGTTCCACCAGGATATTTTTTTCCTATTTTACAATTTTCATACAATTAACATTTAAAATTCCCATAACTTGAGAACCACAAACTTTCTTTTACATTGAATAGTCTGGGATCAAAAAGTTCACAGCAAGGTATTCTATTTTTAAAGGTTGCTAAGGACAGCAGATTCTTGGTGTTGGGTGAAGTTCTAACAAAAGGAAAAGTTTAACTCCTTCTTTGTCATATCTACTAAATGTCATAGTGGTAAATATAGTAGACTGTTAGTGAAAAAGAAAACAAATGTATGCTTTGCCAATCTATTTTTGCTTTGTGCAACAATGCTCACTGCAAAATTACAGTGATCTCTCAACCATATTGTCACACATCGGAGTCATAGATCCAGTTACTGGGTCTGGTGGTGTCACGTCACTGCCCACCATGTCCTCCCTGGTTGCTTCTGGTACTTATCAGACCTGGCCAATCACTACTGCTGCATGGTGTTTACTCTCCTGTCAGTTCCAGCTGTGGCAAAACATGGGAGTGGCCATCTTGTATTTGTCCACATAACTACCAGATTCCTGCAGCTGCGCTCACATGACCTGCTCAGCCAATAGGCACTGGGAGTGCCCAATGAAACCCTCTCCTATGTCCAGCTCATTGCTAGAACAACTATCATCTCCATGAGAACAGTCTCTTGGTTGCAGTGGCTTCCAGCTCTGTTCCAGTATCTGCATTTGACTCAGCTTTTAGTATCCTGTGCTTACAAAGTGTATCTGCATTTGTCTCAGCTTTCAGTATCCTGCGCTTACTGTACAAAGTGCATCTGCACTTGACTCAGCTTCTAGTAACTGTGCTTACAAAGTACACCTGCACCTGACTCCGTTTCCAGTCTCCTGTATACTGACTCTGACACCAGCTACATGTGTATAAGTGCTTCCTGCATCTATTCAATCTGTATTTATCCCAATCATCTACCATCTGGACTGTTCTGCACTTTGTACCCATTCCAGCAGGTGTACCACTACACATTGGTGCATCCATCTATTAGTTCTGTGCAGCACTCCAGTATTATCATCACCTGCAGACTGACACCTGTACTACAGGCATTACACTGTGATCATCTACTACTGGTCACTGCTCACTAAAGTTCTGAGGGCCTGATTCAGACCTGCTCGTGAGTGCTGAGCGCTCGCAAGCGGGCCGATGGTGCCCTAGTGCGCATGCGCACGACGGAGGGAGCTCCGTCGTGCGCATGCCCGAGACCCGGGGAGCGACGGGGAAGCCGTCGCTCCAGGTCTCGCACCAAAGGGGGCATGCTGTCGATGTTGATTGACAGCACGCCCCCTTTGGTGGGCATGCCGGGGGCGTGGCTGCCAGACGGAGGCATTCCCATGGGAATGCCTACCGCCTGGTTGCGGCCCCACTGACATCACTAGTGATGTCAGTGGGGGTGATTTTGGCTCTGATAGAGCCAAAATCACTCCAGGACTTGTGGTCACTGAGACCCTACCGCAGGGTCTCGTCACAAGCCCGATGGTCGCGATGGTCTTGACCATCATGACCACCATCATGGATGCTCGCATAAGCTGTGGGTGGTAACCCACAGCTATGCGAGTGTCCAAGAGGCCGCTCCAAGTTTAGGTAGGAGGGCCCTGATTCAGAGCGAGCGCTCTGGTCAGAGCGTCCGGCTCTGAATCAGACCCTGAGTCCAGTATCAGCAGGAGACTATACTTGTTATGCTTCCGGCACTCTATCCAGTATTGTCCTAATGACTATATTTTATCTGTTTGTTCAAGCACCGATTCATTGCCTCCAAGTAGGGGTCTGATGAGTAGGAGCATTATCAATGCCTCAAGCTTCCACTACTCTCTCAAATACAAAGCTAAACCCCAGGGTTCTGATTGGAATCTACAAAACACCAGTCATGTGACACATATACCAATAAACATGATGAGCTGTAGAATGGGATGGGCACACATAATGAAAGAGGCACAGTTCTGTCACTGTGACTTGTCCACAGTATCAGCACTAGGTTGAATTTTACTGACACCCATTAAGCACTGCTCTGCAATGCAGTTAATGGCAGACACACTTCATCAAATGTCAATGCTGTCCCAATGTGACAGTGGAACAGAGCCCTCGAATCGGGATGGTCTCACCGAAATGGGGATAATCAGGATGTATGCAATCTAGGCATGCTTTCTACGTGATTACTTCCTTGCTTATACTGTACAGTGTCATAGAATGGAGCTTACATTCTAGTGCAGTGGTGTCAAACTCGAGCCCTCCAGCTACAGTGGAATTACACATCCCAGCATGCAGTGCCACAGTTTTGCTATTAGGGCATGCTAAAACTGTGGAAGGGCATGCTGGGATATGTAGTCCCACGAAAGCTGAAGGGCCCGAGTTTGACACCACTGTTCTAGCGTCACTACCACAAACACATACAAAAGTCTTTGGACCATGTGGAAGAAATATAAGTAATTGGAAGTATCAGAACATATTACCTAAGCACTGTATTTAAAATTTTCTATGTTGTGGAATATATAACATACATTTAATGCTGACATAATAACAGTCGAATCACTCTCTGCTGTGTAGTATGTTTTAGGACTGGGAATACTTTTGTCATGTGTGAAAATTCGTGACCAAATGAAGATTTCGCAGAACAGTCCAAGCTGACACTATTGCTCATTTCAACTCAGCAGCATTACAAGTTCCAAACCTTGGAAAAAAATTACAGTATTTTTTGAAGGCATGAAAGCTTTTGTCCTCTTCTCACATGGCTTTAATCAGCGCGCACAATCCTTTTTACTTTCAAGAGGCATGCCATTCAGCTTTAGCATTTTCAAAGTATAATACGCAAATTATTGTGATTATGTTGTCATTCTCTGTCCATGATCACTGGCACTATAGAACATATTTTTGAAAAGAGAAAAGACAAAAAAAAGAGCAAAGTTCTTTCCCCAATGTGGAATATTTTACAAGAATGAAGAAAAAAGTGACACTGCAGTAATTAAAGATGTAACAAGGAAACAAGTGCAGTTCTGCCATGGACCATTTTTGTATAGCACTACAGTATGCAGATAAGTATTAGCAAGTGACAATGGGGCATGCAGAAACAGTATGTATGCACCTAGCAAACAGATAATTGCATAGTAAAATATATATGCTGCACGTGACACGTCTGCATTTTTCTTTCAGTTTATAAATGATCCTGTTCATCACAGAGTGTGTGCACACAAAGGAAGTTACACAGCTTGTTTCTAGTGTGGCACCCCCAGAGAAACTGCTTAGCCTGGCAGTCCTTTCATGTGCACAGTGAGTGTTGCTGAGGATTGACTCTAGGACCAAGGAACAGCCAACTGTAGGCCTGATTCACTACGGATCGCTATTCTGCTTATACGCACGCAACTGCGTTGCTAAAATCAATGGTGCTATTTAAATGTGTGCATTCAGATTGCGTATGCATACGCAGAACACAACAAGCAACAGATTGCATGCATCTTTGCAACTGCATTCCTTGCTGAATCAGGCCCTGTGAGCCCAGGATTGAAAGTGAAACTAAAGAAGGCAGAGGAGAAGCAGCCATGGTTAGGTCTAGTATTGGGTGCTGCAAAGGACCTCTGACGTCACACCCACATGACCCGCGACCAAAATGGAAGGGGTAAGGATCAGAACAGGGGGCCAAAAGTGACCGCTCGCCACACTTCGGGCACGGTGGCTCACTACAACAATATATTTCCCATCTATGTGGATGGTAAAACTGGAGTAGTCCATCCCTGCTGCTGCTGTCACGTGGTTGCAATGTCAGAGAGGTCCTTTCTCCAACTAGGATCCATCAGCAACCATGGCGTAGAGTATGACAGGAGCCATGCTATGTGTGTGCTGCTGCCAGGAGTGTGCATGTGCTGCACTGAGCCTTAACTGAGGGCACAGAGAGTGGGGACCAGCAGCTGATCGGGGTAACAGACCCCCTCCATGTCAGGCAGCAGGACAAGAGAGCTTGAAAGTGCTCAGTTTCACTGAACTTACTACAGCACCAAAGAGAGGAGAGGCTGTGCAGGTCACGTGCTACATGCTGAAAGTCAAGTGCTGGCATCTGGACAGGTACCCTTTGTATTGTAATACATGTTAGGTGAAGGACTGCACAAGTATAGGGACTGATCTTATAAGAAGTGGATTGTCTGCAAAGACTGTAACCATTTCAAGTACAATTTAATACCCGGGTATTCTTAATAATCGTCCCCAACGCGCTGATCATCCTAAAGTATTGACATTATTCTCGTGTGCACTAGTCAAGGGTTGTGGGTTGTTTATTAGAGTTTCTAAACATAAATTCATGGTTATGTTAAGAGTTACAGGGGGTCATTCAGACCCGCTCGCGAGCGCAGGACGCTCGCAAGCGGGTCGATGTTCCCCCACTGCGCATGCGCACGACGGAGGGAGCTCCGTCATGCGCATGCGCGAGACCCGGTGAGCCACGGGCTCTCCATCGCTCCGGGTCTCGCACCAAAGGGGGCGTGCTGTCAATATTGATTGACAGCACGCCCCCTTTGGTGGGCGTGCCGGGGGCGTGCCTGCCAGACGGAGGCGTTCCCATGGGAACACCTACCATCTGAAGCCAGCCCCACTGACATCACTAGTGATGTCAGTGGGACTGATTTTGGCTCTGATAGAGCCAAAATCACTCCAGGGCTTGCGGCAGCGAGACCCTACCGCAGGGTCTCCGTCGCAAGCCCGATGGTCGCGATGGTCAAGACCATCGCGATCATCATCATGGACACTCGCATATGCTGTGGGTGGTCACCCACAGCTATGCGAGCGGCCAGGAGGCCGCTGCATTTTCATGGAGGAGGGCCCTGATTCAGAGCGAGCGCTCTGGTCAGAGCGTTCGGCTCTGAATCAGGCCCACAGTCTGTTTATAAATAAACCTGTGCTCTGTGGAAGGAAACTGTTTAAACTAGGGGTGAGCGGGTTTGGATTTCTGAAATGCGAACCCCCCCGAGCCCCCCCGATCCGAGGCCGATCCGAGTCAGGCTCGACTATTCCCGCCTGACTCGGATCTGAAATCGAGGCAAAACGTCATCATCCCGCCTTCCGGGTCTCGCGGGTTTTGGATCCTATATAAGGTACCCGCGTCGGCGCCATTTTCTCACTCGGCTGTGGACAGTGAAGAGGGAGGGTGGGAGTTAGGGCTGGCTGGGCTGTGTAGTGTAGTGTAGTGCAGAGTAGTGTTGTGCTGTGCTGTGCTGCGCTGTGCTGCTGTTGTCCATAGGGGCTTTGTCCACTACTTCAAAGTCCATAGGGGCTGGCTGTGTTGTGCTGTGCTGCTGTTGTCAATAGGGGCTGTGTCCACTACTTCAAAGTCCATAGGGGCTGGCTGGACTGTGTTGTGCAGTCAGTTGTCCATAGGGGCTGTGTCCACTCCAAAGTCCTGTGCAGTGTCCCAGTCCTAAAGGGGTGCTGTAGTGTTGTCCAGGGGGTGTTCTGTCCGTCAGGGGTGCTCCCCCCAAGTGCTAAAAAAAATAATATTTTTTCTGTGTTTGTGAATTGTGTGCGCAGTAGCCGCACCTGCATCAACAAAGTAGTGCCAAGCGTGCGCCTGTGTCATAAGTAAAGGGCCGGCTGGCTTGACCGTTAAAAGGTGCTGTAACCCCCAAAGTACACTCCAAACCAAATAAAAAAAATATTTTCTGTGTTTGTGAATTGTGTGCGCAGTAGCCGCGCGTGCATCAACAAAGTAGTGCCAAGCGTGCGCCTGTGTCATAAGTAAAGGGCCGGCTGGCTTGACCGTTAAAGGGTGCTGTAACCCCCAAAGTACACTCCAAACCAAATAAAAAAATATTTTCTGTGTTTGTGAATTGTGTGCACTGTGGCTGCACATGCATCAACAAAGGAGCAGCGCCAAGCGTGCGCCTGTGTCCCATAAGTAAAGAGCCGGCTCGCTCATTTCTTAAAGGGTGGTGTAACCCACAAAGTGCACTACTCTCCAGCAAAAATAAAAAAATATTTTCTGTGTTTGTGTGCGCCTTAGCCGCACGTATATATCAATATAACATAAATGGAGGACCAAACTTTCTCCGATAAAAATAAAATAGGGAAAGATCAAGAACCACTTCCTCCTAGTGCTGTTGCTGCTGCAGGGAGTTGTTCATCATCCCAGAGAGGAAGTAGGAACACCACTACTTTTACTAAACAATTGACCCTCCAACAGTCCCTAGCGATGAGGATGAAGTACGACAGCAGTCATCCTGAAGCAAAACGTATAACTGAGGCCTTCACTGCTATGTTGGTGTTAGACGTGCGTCCGGTATCCGCCATTAGTGCAGTGGGATTTAGACAATTGATGGAGGTAGTGTGTCCCCGGTTCCAAATCCCGTCTAGATTCCACCTGCATCCTCAAAGCAGCAGCGACAAATGTGCGTCTGTCTGTTAAAGCGTGGTGTAACCCTCAAAGTGCGCTCCACAAACAATAAAAAAATTCTTCTTTTTTTTTCTGTCTTTGTGAAATGTGTGGGCTGAAGCCGCACCTGCATCCTTAAAGCAGCAGCGACAAGCATGCGTCTGTCTGTTAAAGGGTGGTGTAACCCTCAAAGTGCGCTCCACAAACAATAAAAATATTCTTCTTTTTTTTTCTGTCTTTGTGAAATGTGTGGGCTGTAGCCGCACCTGCATCCTTAAAGCAGCAGCGACAAGCGTGCGTCTGTCTGTTAAAGGGTGGTGTAACCCTCAAAGTGCGCTCCACAAACAATAAAAAAATTCTTTTTTTTCCTGTCTTTGTGAATTGTGAGGGCTGTAGCCGCACTTGCATCCTCAAAGCAGCAGCGACAAGCGTGCGTCTGTCTGTTAAAGGGTGGTGTAACCCTCAAAGTGCGCTCCACAAACAATAAAATAATTCTTCTTTTTTTTTCTGTCTTTGTGAAATGTGTGGGCTGTAGCCGCACCTGCATCCTTAAAGCAGCAGCGACAAGCGTGCGTCTGTCTGTTAAAGGATTACATCGGTGACAGCATCCAAGTAGGCATGTCAGACAGTCGGTACCTGTACTGGCAGGAAAAAGAAGCAATTTGGAGGTCCCTGTACAAACTGGCTCTATTTTACCTGAGTTGCCCCCCCTCCAGTGTGTACTCCGAAAGAGTGTTTAGTGCAGCCGGGAACCTTGTCAGCGAAAGGCGTAGGAGGTTGCTTCCACAAAATGTGGAGAAGATGATGTTCATAAAATGAATTATCAACTCTTCCAGGGAGACCAGCCTCCAGAACGTACAGAGGGACCTGTGGTTGTGGATTCCAGCGGGGACGAATTAATACTCTGTGAGGAAGAGGATGTACACAACACTGAAGAGGGTGAGGAATCGGTGGATGACGAGGATGAGGACGACATCTTGCCTCTGTAGAGCCAGTTTGTGCAGGGACAGATTAATTGCCAGCTTGTTTTGTGGGGGCCCAAACGAACCAATCATTTCAGCCATAGTCGTGTTGCAGACCCTGGCGCTGAAATGTTTGGTTTGTTAAAGTGTGCATGTCCTGTTTATACAACATAAGGCATAAGGGTGGATGGGAGGGCCCAAGGACAATTCCATCTTGCACCTCTTTTTTTTCTTTGAATTATGTACTGTTTGCGGCCTAGTTTTTCAAACTGCCATCCTGTCTGCCACTGCAGTGTCACTCCAAGATGGACCACGTGTTTGTGCCGCCCACTCGTATCTCTTAGCATAGTCATCCAGCTACCTCGGTGCAACCTTTTGGATATAAAAACACTATTGTGAGGTGTTCAGAATAGACTGGAAATGAGTGGAAATTAAGGTTATTGAGGTTAATAATAGCATAGGAGCAGAAAAACACACAAATTCTGTGATTTTAGCTGTTTTTATGCTTTTTTAAAAAAAAATACAGATCCAAAAACACAAAACCCAGAACCCAAAACACGGAAGGGTGGTTTTGGCAAAACCAATCCAGATTCAAAACACGAAGAAAGATCCAGATCCAAAACCAAAACACAAAACACGAAAGTGGCCGGTGCACACCCCTAGTTTAAACGTACCTTTGTGTGACTCCCATCCTCCTTGCCTCTCCGAGTCCATCCTGAAGAACCTGCTTCGGGCATCCAGGCTACAAGGTATATTGTTTAGAACTTGTCTATTGGGTGCGACACTAGTACAGAGAGAAAGCTAAATACAGTTCTCTTCAGTCCTGGTACTTGCTTTCTCAAGCACAGAGCACACCTACCATCATTTGAGTGGTAGGATTAATAACTTCAAATCTGCTATTCAGACCTGGTAACTAGTACAAGCAGAGGTGGATAATTTAAGGCAGGGTGGACGTGCTGCACATTTAAGTATGGGCTGATGCGCCTATTTGTCTGCTGTGCACACAGTTAGCAAAGCTGTAGGCACACTTTGGGAAATGCTCCTGGTCGAACTCTGTAAAAATATAATGAATAAAATATATGGAAATCACAGGCATAATAATCCGACAAGACAACTTATTCATAGACATGCCAATATTACCATTTACAAAAAATCTTCTCAGGGAGTGTCCAGCAATGTCCCCAATCCTCCTGATCAGACCTATGGTTCATGCCCATACTGCCAGCATTACAATATACAGTAGTACTATTCTGCTAAATTGGGATGGTAGCTAGGTATGAATTCTCATGTGTATAAGATGAGTATGATGGATTTCATGTATACCGTATGTGGATACATTAATTTTAAAGGGTGCGTTTTCCTGGTTTATCCTCAGTTAGCCAGTCCAATGGACAAGAGAGAGCACTGATACACTTATTATGATAAGTCTGCCTTATCATAATAATGATTGGTCTGTCAACTGTGTTGACTGTATGCAGAGTTACTGTGCTTGTCTTCTTCCAAGGTGAAATTCTATATGTTGGTGGATAGCAGGGTAAATACAGATGTTTCGACGCTCATCTTTGCCGCCACTGCGACTTGCCATGGCACGTATACCATGAGTTGTGTGCCAGCGATTGGGCGTGTGCGCCATTTTCACTCCCGCGATTCATATGATCACTTGGTGCGAATTCTGCTCAGCCTGGCATACTGTGGTGTGCGCATGTGCAGCAAATCTCACTGATATCCCCACACTAGAACAATATTACAAGCCAGGGGATATTATGCACGGAAAGCTGTTTTTAACAGGGCATGCAGAGGGGAATGATGGCACATAAAGGGCATCTGGGGGGTCTAATGGCAAATATGAGGTATCTGAGAGGTCTGATGACACATAAGGGATAGTTGGAGGGGTCTGATGGTACATACGGGGCATCTGTAGGGGACTGATGGTATAAAAGGGGCATGTGGGGAAGTATTAGAGGACTTTGGAGAGGTAAAGTGTGATCAGACCATAATTATTTTAAATGATAGGCTCAGTACTGTTTGCTGTGATTAGATTTTCAGACAAGCAGCTGTGTTGCAGTAGTTAAAAGGTCTGTGACACTGGTAGTGTCTAGTTCGAAGCATAGTACCTCAAAAGTACCTTCTATATACTGTGTCAGAATATAGATAACACACATCTGTTGTGTTTAAATTCTTCATGGATCATCCTATATTTCACCATTACATATCCATGACACTTATAACCCGTTACCCATACAAATCACATTAACAATCTGCACACATTTCAATAAGTCATCAGAGCACTGGGTGTAATAGAAACCTCTCCCTACCCACTAAGACCTTTGTCTGAGTCTGCAAACATACCCCTTATATACTGTATATTTGATGATTTTGTGCTTTGGCCGCTACCCTTCCTTTATCTTTTTTCTGACCTGTGACGGTCGGTGTTTCCTAGCCTTCACTTTACTTCTATTTCTGCTGAACTTTACCTCCTTCCTTTTCTCTGGTCCGGGGATGGTCAGGCAATGTTTATTTGTCAGTTCCTCATTTTATTAGCTATAAGACATGATATTTCATTCCCATCTCACAGTCACTGTCATTAATAGAAGCAATCATGATACAAACATATATAATGACATCAAAGAAAATGTTAAGCTGCCCCTGCCAAAATGAGCTAACAATATAAGGTGTGGGTTAAACTTGATTAACAGGTAGCGGACTAACAGTTGTGACTGTAGGTGGACATTTATCCTCATGAATACAGAACATTCACTGTGCCAGATCCCAGAATGAATGTGGCATATACTAATTTGTCTTATGTGACCACATCTTTGCCTAGGAACTAGGAAGTATTTAGTCACCAGTTATATTTGACTTAAAAGGAACCTTCTCATAGGCAAACGCAGGGGGGGGTTTCCATCTGCCTGGAAACCCCCCTCCCCAGCCCACACCATGACCACAATAGAAATAGTAATATAATATAATTTTACTAGTGCTGCATGTTCTTTTCTCAGTATCACAAATGAAATAATTAGCACCACCTGTGGATCTTTTAAAATGTATCAGCCAGTAATAAATAATCTGTGCACCAACTAGGAGATCTGGAAAACATGCACTGTTAGAGATGCACTGCTACAGAGCCCAATATGTACAGTACATATATGTTCATGACAGTGCTAGGTTCTTCTGCTGCTCCTCCAGGCTCCCGGACTTACTCCAATAGTCTGGAATGATACCCACATCTAAAATAAATACATTCAGCTCAGGCTGGATGGCCTACTTACACACCTAATGGCTTACTGTGATCACTGGTCCTGTATATGCTGGGATTATTACACACATAGCACTTTGTATGACACTTATTAATGCTGGTTAAGTACTAGTTCTGCCTTCTTCATTGACTGGCCACACTCACTCTAAAATTAAGCATTTAGAAAACCCCCTCTGGAAATCCTGCGTTTGCCACTGCTGCTCAGAAAAATGTAGAGCCCAAAAATGTTATTAAGAATAGGTGCATCCAATCAATTACAGTATGTAGACAATTCATCACATACTGTATTGTAGCCAAACTACAGTGAAATCGGTAGCGCCTGGCCAACAAAAGCAGAGTTCCCGGCAGCAGAAGCCCGACAGCGCTGGAAATCCCGATCGTCGCAAAGGTAAGTGTAAACTAAGCTAACCTAATCTCCTAACCCTAACCCTCCTTAGGAGTGCCTAACCCTAACCTCCCCCCCAAGTGCCTAACCATAATCCCCCCTCTAAGTGCCAAACCCTAAGCCCCCCCCGGGGGTGCCTAACCCTAACCCTCCCTCCCCCTAGCCTAACCCTAACCTTCCCGGGGGGGGTGCCTAATCCTAAATCCCCCCCAGGTGCCCTAAACCTAAACCTCCCCCCCCCGTGGCTGTCCGCTCGCGATCGGGATGCCAGGCGCCTGTCTCCTGGCGTCAGGGAAATAACAGGCGTCTAGATATAGACGCCCGCCATTTCACCCTCGCCGGGATATGACAGTCGGGAAGCCGGCTGTTGGTATTAACACTGCCGGTTTCCCGATTGTATACCACTACGGTATGTGCTATGCACCAAGAACACTGCTGATCTGAAAAACACGTCTACACAGGTGAAAAAAAACCAAACATTTAAAGTTGTTTCATCATTGGCCATCGCTTCTCTAATAACTCACTAATATCTTTGACACAAAGAAACAAACCAATGATGTCACTTTAGGTGCTCATATACATGAATGAGGGTCTTATGTTACATTTAAATAAGTGTAATAATGAACTTTAAGTTTGTTACATTGAATCCTAAGCTATACCTTTGATATCATTATTTTGAGCAGATTGCATAGAACATTGTGTGAATTTTAAGCTTTGCCTTATGATACTTTAAATGGTGTATTTATTGTACAGATGCACATTCATGAAAATGCTAAAGATTTTATGCAAAGAGAGTGTATGTACAAAAGCTATATATCGTTTCCAATTATAGGTCAATACATGAAAACTCTATTGACGACATGTTCTGGAATGGGATGCAGAAGACTTGCAAATATTCAGAGTAGACATGTGTTGCTAAAATGAGGACAATCATCATAATTTCACACTGATAGCCCCTATTATATCTCCCCGTTACACTTCTTCTATACAATCACTGTGTTTGTTTCATCACTTATTTGCTGCTGCAATCAAATGCTTGAAGACAACAAATTATTGCAAAGGAATTTTTCAGTGCTATCAAAAACTTGGCAAAATATGTAACATCTCCAGCTGAATCCATTGTGAAAAGTGAAGACTTTCTTTATAAAGGCATCCATAACGTCAAATTGATCCCATGAAAGTAAATTGTAGAATAGCCAATTTATGCTTTTTTTTTTTCAAACAAAATTTTTGTCAGATTAAAAAAAAAGAAAAAAAAAGAAATGGTATTCACCCGGAGCTGCGAGATGAAATACAGAGGCCTGTAAAAAGGACTGCGTCCCCCAGAATTCAAGCTAATCAGCTTCAAGTGGTATTGCAAGTTAAATCAGATAAAAAATATTAGATATGCCTGATATAAAGTGCAGATTTAATAGTCATTTTTTCAGACAGTTATGATTGCTTAATACTAGAGATGAGCGGGTTCGGATCTCAGAGATCTGAACCCACCCGAATTTCGGGGATCTGGGGCGATCCGAGCGACACTCAGATCTCCCTGCCTGCCCCGGATCCCTCACCCGAGGCAAAACCTCGCAACCCCGCTGTCGGGTCGCGAGGTTTTGAATTGAGCGGGCTTAACGCTGATTGGCTGAGAGAGCCATCTGTCAACGGCTCTCAGCCAATCAGCATGAAGCCCATTGAAAATGAACACTGAAGAAGAAGATGGCGCACGCAACCCCCCACCGCCTGACACCGCTGGCACCACCCGCTGCTGACACCGCTGGCACCCCCACTGACAGCATCCCCTGCTGTCGAAAACCACCGCTGCCAGCACTGCCGGCACCCCTGCACTGCTGCCCCACGTACTGAAGACACCGTCAGAGACCCCCACAATGCCAACACTGCAGACACTCCCACACTGAGGACACCACCAGCACCCCTGAACTGCCGACACTGTCAACACATATGCACTGAGGACACCGCTGGCACCCCCGCTCTGCCGACAACGCCTGCACCCTGCATTGAGAACACCCGCAATGCCAACACAGTCAGCAAACCTGCACTGAGGACACCGCTGGCACCCCCGCTCTGCCGACAGCGCCGGCACCCTGCATTGAGAACACCCCTGCACTGCCGACACTGGGCCTGATTCAGAGCCGCTCGTAAGTGGCCGCTCGTTCGCTCTGAGCGATGTTCGCAAAACTGCGCATGCATATGGGTCGTAATGCGCATGCGCAAACCAGTCATTGCGGTCGGAAATCATGCGCTTGCAAAACAGCGAGGGGCTGCTAATTTGATTGACAGAATGTACCGTTTGTGGGTGGTAACGGGAAGGTGCTTGAGAACGGGGGAGTGGATATCCCAACACAGGCGTGCCTAACGGTAAAAAGGGCGTTTAATGGGAGTGCATAATTAGTAAAGGAGCGTCATCGAACACGTCACTTGGTTGTCTTTTAGCCTGAACTGCTCGTAGTGATTGCAGTAGGAAAATCCTATCACAAGTACTGCGAGCAGTTCTGATGCCTTTCGATGTTCCCGATTAATCAAATAAATACCGGAGATGACGTGTGTTGCGAACGGCAAAGGGGCGTCTTTACAAAATAGCGAGCAAATTTTTCGTTCGCTCGCTCAGACATAGAGGCGTCAACAAACCGCAAAGAGCGAGCGCTCAATTTAAATAGCCGGCCCCTTTTTTGGAACGACCGTCCGCAAATAGCGTCCGGATCTGAATCAGGCCCACTGTCAGCAAACCTGCACTGAGGACATCGCTGGCACCCCCGCTCTGCCGACACCGCCGGTACCCTTCACTGAGAACACTGCCAGCACCGCAGCACTGCCATTCCATGTACTAAGGACACCGCCAACAACCCCCGCACTGCCAACACAGCCAGCAAACCTGCACTAAAGACACCGCTGGCACCCCGCACTGCCGACACAGCCAGCAAACCTGCACTAAAGACACCGATGGCACCCCCGCATTGCCAACATCACCGGTACCCTTCACTGAAGACACTGCCAGCACCGCAGCACTGCAATTCCATGTACTGAGGACGCCGTCAGCAACCCCGCTCTGCTGACACTGCTGTCACAGTAAGTGCACTATTGGTGTATCCAACCCACACTGTATAACACACTTTATCCTTGTTGAAAATTAGAAGCTGAACTGCCATGTTAGTGCCGCCCACTGTGTCACTTAGCTTAGTCAGCCAGCTAGCTGGATGCAACCTTTTGGCCTTAACTAGATGAAGCAAATAATATTGTGAGGTGGTCAAAATTGATTGGAAATTACTGGAAATAAATGTTATTGAGGTTAATTATACTGTAGGAACAAAAAACAGGCCCAAATTATGTGATTTTAGCTGTTTTTATGATTTTTTAAGAAAAAATCCAGATCCAGAACCAAAACACGAAAACAAAACACGGAGGTGAGGTTTTGGCAAAACCAATCCAGGTCCAAAACCAAGGGGGATCCAGATCCAAAGCCAAACCAAAACACGAGAGTCGGCGCACATCTCTACTTAATACCAAGAATTGTCCACTAATAAACTGTAATATGTTATGGCGTGGAGCATGGTTCTTACCATCAGTTTAGACTCTGCCAGGGGCACCAGCAGCACTATAAGCACATTGAGCTGAGAATGACCAGGTGAAATAAAACCAGCTTTCCAAATTAATTAGACTCTTCTCTAATTAAATTAACTGATAATTAGAAAACTAGCTATTTCTTGAGATGAGTGAACTCATCACATTTCGGGTTGCAGATCCATGTTATTGGATGTATAGTACTGTTTTTGGCAAATCAGTTTACTAAAAAAAACTGTTTGAGTAGATGTGAAAGTAAAATTTCACCTCCACATCACAGAAAATGTAAATTATTATACCGTTTTCTTATGTCTCAGTAACTACACCACCCAGCTTCAGGCGAGTCATTATAAAATACATATTTGTAGTTTCACATAAATGAACGTGTTTTACTTGGACTTAGAATTTTTCTTTGGCTTGTAGTAGATCCATTTATAATAATATTAATCTTCTTTCATGTACTGTATGTGAAAGAATTGGTTTTGGAAAAGTTCATTCTGCATTTTCCAAAAAATTTTTTTTTTTAAATGTAGAAAGTTGTTTAGTACATAAAGGAACTGATGCTGAGTTAGAACAAAAGTGCAAGCAGCAATGTCTATTGGCAGTCACCCACCTGCGACTTTATACAACTATCCTACAAACGCCTTCACTTGTGCACATTAATGCGGCCAAATGTGCATAATCTTGCCCTTTCGGAAAGTCTGACCTGCCGCAAGGGCAAGATGGCAGCCGATGTGCTTCGATGTTAATGCTGCAGAATGTGCATAATCTTGCCTTTACAGTAGGTCAGACCTGCCGCAAGGGCAAGATGGCAGCCGATGTGCGCAGATGTTACAGATATTTACACAGGTATGCGTCATCGCACACAGGTGAGAAGGTAGCAGTGGGCGTCTTTGTGCTCGGGTGATCTTGGCAAACATTAACATATTTTCGCAGCTACATTGCGTACAAGATCGCAGCTGCGATCACATTAGCGTCCATCTTTGAATCAGGCCCAAAGACGCAGATACGACAGGATTTGTGACCATCTTTGAATAGCTTCCTATGCTTGAGGCTGTGCATCTGTGAATACAGCTGCTTGCATCGACACACCCGCAACACACGCAAAATATGCCCACTCAGCAGACCATTTTTGCTTGTACTACCAGCCACCTCCCAGTCACCGCCCAGGATCTCCACCACACTTCTGACATCTTCTAACATCTGTCTGTACTAATTGCAACAGCACCTTTGTGTGGACACTCAGGGTAATGCATGCTCCATAGAAGATTTAAAAATTCATGCATGCTACAGTACATACTGTAAACTTTGCGTGCATTTTGCATGCAGCTCTGAATCAGGCCACAATTGAATTGAATTATGGGCTGTGAAACCCTGAAATATTAAACTGCAGCATTCACTCTAATTAGTTGAAATAATTACTTATTTACTAGGAATTGTGTCTGTCTGAAATGAAACACGCTGGACATCGCAGTAAGTTTTTCTCAAACTCACAAATTTACTAAGAATCGTGTTTGACTGAAATGTATTTGCCAAATGTGTATGAAATCATGATTGATCATGTGCAATTCAGTTATATTTGGACTGAAATGAATAAAAAGTGCATGTGAGCTGCGTGTTCAACAGAAACACTACACAGATGAGTGTGATCTGTACAGTGATTTTGTGTTTTAGTTAAAAGAAAAGGTTAAAAAATAAATTAAAAAAAATGGCGTTGGGTCCCCTCCAAAAAAAGATAACCAGCCCTGGACCTCTAAGCCCGTTCTGATACAGGAAAATCAGAAGAAAAACCAACATGGGGTTCCCCCTATTTTCCTATAGCCAGCATAGGGCTTAACCAGCTGGGGGGAATACACTAAAGTAGTAGGACACACAGCGTGGGGTCCTCCTGCCATAATATGAACCAGCCCCTAGCTAGTTAGCCCAGGGCTGGCAATCCTCAGAAAGTGGGGACCCCAAAAATAAAATGGTTTCCCCTCTCCCAAGGATCAACCAGAACTGGGCTGAAAGCACAGGTCTCTTCCTTGCACCCCTGCTGATGGTGGGTGTAGGGGTAATGGGTTAAATATAGTACTAATATTGTTCATCACAATGGGACTACAGGTCCCAGCAAGCCTGCCCTGCTGCACTTGCAAAACCACAAGAGCCAGCGGGCCACTGGTACCTGTAAACCCACTGTGAATAAAATATAAAAAAAAAGATAGGGCACACACACCAAAGGCTTCAACCCTTTATTACACATTCACTCACTTACCCACTCTCACACTACATACCTACTCCCTGAGGCTGGTCGGTCCTCTTGTCCATGTAGGCATCCTGTGGCTTGTCAAAAAAGCAAACCAATTACCTGATCCCAGCAGACACAGAGACAGTGTACAGTATATACATTGCTGTCTATACACTGCTTCCACAGTCTGACAAGTCATCCACAAGGTTCTCTGCATCTTAGCTATGATTGGATAAGGGTCAGACCACTCTTTGCTAATCAGCGGCCACTGTCATATGCCATAGCTGGATCAAAGCCTTCAGAGTTGGTCGTAACAACGCAGCTGCACCGCCCCTTTCTGCTTGTGAAAGTAGTCATCATAGCATTATATCCATCTGCAAAACTCACTTGTTTGCAATTCTGAAATTAGCCACTAATAGTTTAAGTACTTTAGAATATTATTCAGTTTTAAGGACTGAAAATCATATACAGTATTTGACTAAAAATATGTAAGTGTTGCTTAGAAAGAGTGTTTACAGCATTAGTATAAAGAGTAACATATATGTAACATATGACAAAGCTACAGGAATAGTAAGGCCCAGTACAAATGAAACAGGCAGGCCTGCTCTTTCTTAAACCACTTCCACCAGGGGGTGGGTTCAGAGCCATAACATAGAGCACTGGTATGTGGAGCAAGCGCTTTATACTGTATGTCGACCCCCACAGTACTGAAGTGTGCTACATACCCCCTAGGCCTACCCACTTGCCATCATACCTTCACACATCCCACCTGATTGTTTGTTAACACTTACAGAGTCTCCACCACCCACTGTCACTGACTATTCTGGTGAGATGATGGCGGGAGATGTGAGGATGACCGCCATGAAACCAGGGTGGTTCCTCCGACCAAGGACCTTGCAGTAGGCCACAAAGGATAGAGGCATGAATGCCATTCTCACCCTACTTGAGGTAGAGCCAGAGTGGTACAGCAAAGCAGGAGATTGGGAACACTTACAGAATGACAGTCATGGTGGGGTGGAAAAGTGTGCAGGGACATGGTGCCGAGTGATAGGAGATACAATATTTGAAAAATTGGAGAGAGAAAGGAAGGAGAAAGGCAAACAAAGAAGGTAGAGAAAGAGAGGGAAAACATTGCCAGGATAACCAGTATGTAACACCCCACAATTGTATTTGTTAAAGTAATTTCCAACCTGAGATGGATCAATCACAGACTGGTGTGTCACAGTTGCTTGAGGGATGGTTGAGTGAAGCTTTTACTTCATGATAGAGAGGCAAGGACCCCAGCTTGGCCAACTCAGTAAATTCAAGTTACAGATACTTTATTTATTTTTTTTAAAGTATTTTTTATTGGTTTTTCCATATTTTCATCCATAAATTTAACATGAAATATACAATTATCAATATATTAATCCGGATGTTTTATAGAACAATATAAATGATATACATATATCTGGCATGGTCGACCTTCTGTCATAGTATAACAACTGTAGCATTTTATTTTTTACTTCTGCAAGAGTCGGGGAAGATCTATTGGTCCAATGTACTAAAATAACTTTTTTTGCTACGGTGACCAGATTAACAATTAAGGGAATTTTTAAATTTTTATGTGTTCCGAGATCCCATAATTGGAAGTTAGCACATAAACAAGCTAAAACAGATACTTTATTTAAGTCCCATCGGGAACTTCAATCCTTGGCACTGGATTTATACTTAAGGTGAAGCAATTATTAGGGATAATAACACACTACAGGTTGAGTCTCCCATATCCAAAATGCTTGGGACCAGGGATATTTTGGATATCGGAATATTCTGTATTTTGGAATATTTGCATAGCATATTGAAATGTCTTAGGAATAGGGCCCAAATCTAAACACAGAATGCATTTATGTTTTATATACACTTTATACACACAGCCTGAAGGTAATTTTATACAATATTTTTAGTAATTTTGTGGCTCAAACAAGGTTTGTGAACATACATGAAATTAATTTATATTTCATATACACCTTATACACACAGCCTATAGGTCATTTTATACTTTGTTTTTTAATAATTTTGTGCCTTTAATAAAGTTTGTCTAAATTGAACCATCAAAAAGCAAAGGTTTCACTATCTCAGTCATGCTAAAAATATTCCATATTTCGGAATATTTGAATATGGGAGACTCAACCTGTATTACAATTTCATTAGTATTAACTCCTATGCTTCTCTTGCATAAGCTAACTACTGGGAATAAACAGAAACTTATCCCAAGACAACTTCACCAAAATCAGTTTAACTTTAACCAGTTACAATCTTGACAGAAAATACTTTATCCTAAATAGCTATATATGCTATAAAACAGTCACTCACATATAAACTAATCTTCTAAGCTGACATAACATGTTCCTGCCATTAACATTCATAATGCTTTTTACATACACTGTAACAATTAAAAGTTACACATATTATAGTTTCTACCTGATATATGGCTCACAATGTAAATCTGAGTGCAAGAGTTGCTACCTAAGATGACCCGGGTCATAACTGAGAGGATATCCTGGAAGCTGTTTATTCACTACGATCACTTGAGGTGGCAATTGTAAATAATGAGAGAAAACGTTTCGTCCGTAGGGGGATAACAAATCACTGCTGAATGAGGAGACAAATGCTGACCGACAGAAAAACCTCTGAGGGCAATACTGTAATACACGGGTTCTCAGGAATCTTATATCCCTTTTCCACAGCTGCAATAACCCGGGTTATTTTCGGGCCTACCCGGGTCACGGCTCAGTGGAAAAGGGTGCCTGAAAAATAAGCTACCATGGTCGGACCCAGGATGGACCCAGGTAATGGTGCAGTGTAAACGGTACAACCCGTGTTATCTGACCTGAGTCATGCGTGAAATGAGCTGATTGGTGGTTGTGGAGCAGTCACCTCCCACTTTTTATGACCTCACAAGTTTAGCAGGACAGACCCGGGTTCAGTGTGAACAGGGCTGACCTGGGAATAACCCAGATCGAAGGTGCAGTGTAAACAGGGTCTGACCTGGGTTGGAACCATGTCCAAGAACCCAGGTCGGACCCGGGTTTTTGGTGGAAAAGGGCTATTAGTCTCACAATAAAGTATGTTTTCCTCTAAGTTCAAGGATGGACCCTTACTTTAGGGTGGATAATTTCCTAGTTATTATGATTGGTAATTCAGCAGAGGCAATAATGACTACAATATCATATGAATATATATGTATGCTGACTGGATTCACCTATTACACCTCCAATGCCGGGTACACACTAGCCGATATGTCGTCCAATGCGGCAGATCGGACGACATATCAGGCACAATGGCCAGTTTGTACCCGCTTTGTTGCTGATGATGCGCGGATCAGCGAGGGCCATGCTGCTGAATGCAGCATTGCCCCCACTGTCGATCCATCAGTGCTGGCATCGGCAAGTGTGTATGCACTTGCCAAAGCTGGCATCTTTGCCGGATCCTGCCGCAAACGACATCGTGCTGGGTACACATCGTTTAGTGTGTACCCAGCTTTAGGGGCATATTTATTACAATCCGCATGTCAGATGCAGAATAAATTCACCCTATATCGCAAATCAATATTTGAATACATCACAAGGAGCTTACAATAAAACTCTGTCCCTTTGAATTCACTTCCTACACTTTTCACTATATTTTTTGCGAAAATAAGGTGTCCACACATTTAGACCACACAGCTGATCACAGGGGCCGGCTCCCGACTCTGCTCTGCCTGTTAGAGCAGAGCAGGAGTCGGAGAACCAGATGAAAGCCCTAATTACGCCATATTAAGGTGCGGACCTATGTGTTTTTGGCATTTAGGTGGTGGAAAAACGGCACTTATCGTGGATTATTCTTCGGGACACATCAAGTCCCAAAAAATATCCAGTGGCGTCAGACGGCACTTCGGGGGCTAATTGGATAGATTAAGATTGCCTGTGGATCAACCTGCACTGGTACAGTACTAGTTTAAATTCACAAATGTGATATTTCTATTACATGGTACTGTGTTTAATATATATATATATATATATATATATTTATATATAAAATTTATCTTTACACTATTTGACTGCAAGGTCTTTTATGGTCAACTACATAATTTTATAGTTCACATTTAATCTTTATAATTTTTACTGTACATGTCCTAAAAGGCAAGGAAATCCTTTTATGCCTAATACACTACTGTACATTATATAAGATGTTACGCAGGTAGACCACAGTATATATTAACACATTTTTAATAGAAACAATATAAAATAAAATAATAGATTCAATAAGGACAGGTCAAGCTATTATGGTGAAAGTAGCTAAGTTTCCCAAAGAGATAATCTGCCAATTCTACAATTCTACTATATTAGTAGTCCTTTAGTTTTTCAATATGACACAACTGGTTAATTGCAATTTATTTAAAGTCTTCATCTTAAGGCCCCCAAACATCAGAGATTGATTGCAGCAATCGTGCAATTTGCAATCGATTGTGTATAAAAATCTTTCCCTTTTTCAATCGATTGTAGCAATTCTGCAATGTGCAATCGATTGAAAAAGGGAAAGATTTTTATACACAATCGATTGCAAATTGCACGATTGCTGCAATCAATCTCTGATGTATGGGGGCCTTTATTTATTGGCTTTCTACTTGGGGGAATAATCATTTATGAGGTTTCCATAGCTAGAGGAGCAAGTCTATATTAAACTCTGATTCAATATCTCGCCTTCATGTTCTGCTTGTTAGATATAGTTGTTATGTGACATTTTATGTCTAAAGGCCCCCATACATCAGCAATCTGAAAACCACAATTAAACAATTTGAAGATTTATTGCCTGATCTTAGGATTTCCCAATCGAGCAATCTGTGCCCATACACTACAGATCTTTTTCAGTGATTTGCAGATCGATTGCAGCAAACACAGATCTGGCAATCTTGAAAGGCCCATCATTTTGCTATAAACGGTCTGCAAATCTGCTGATCATGTCCATACATTAACAATCTACAGCCCCAATCGATCTGTAAAATCCAACATGTTGGACAATCTGATTAAACAATTCCAATCACTTTTTGGTTGCAATCTGCGATCTGTGAAGCCCATATATTGCAGATTTTTATACACAATTGATTGCAAATTGCACGATTGCTGCAATCCATCTCTGATGTATGGGGGCCTTTATAGGGAGCCTTCACTGTTAAGAGATGCCCCCAACAAATAGAAAATTCTCTCTGCTAATACCACACCGGACTGACAGTCCCAGCGGGAGGAGTTATCCTGAGACTGCCAGTCTGATGTGTGATTATCAGAGTGCACTTAGAATGTGAAGCCACTGAATGCAGTTAACTCCACCTGCACACTCGGGCTGATTTACTGGAGGAAGGGAGGTGCACTGGGTGTGTGGTGGATTTACAGAGGAAGGGGGGTGTCTGCAGTCCTGAAGCCCTTAGGTAAAATTCGCCACTTGTCTCAAGTCACATTTGTGGTTTGGAGACTGCTGGGATACAGACCGTCACATTTATCTAGCAGAATTTTGTCAAACCACGAGCGCAACTGACACAAAATAGAAAAAAAAAGAGTAAAAAGAAAATGTGGTTGTGACAGCACGTGCAGTTCATAAAGGATTATGCAGATGATGATACAAAGCCCAATGCCAAATAAGAAGGGCTGTTTAGTTACTGCACTGGGGTTTAAACCAAGAAATCGCTGGCATTCTGACATCTTTTCAGTTATTATTTTTAAATAAATAAATTAAAAGTAAAAATAGTGTTTCACTGCTCAATTTTAATCCAGCACTAATACTGTCAGCATAGGTTGGTTTTGGAAAAATCGGGGAAATAAAGAGTGAGGTATCCCTCCAGAGCCGTAACTAGACTTTTTGGTGCCCTGTGCCAGAAAGAGCATTGGTGCCACCTCATTTTTCAAAGGGACATAATGCATCCAAAAAAGGGCCATGGCTTCATGGGGAAGGGCAAGGGAAGAGATAGGAGAGGCCAGGAGATGCTGGGGATGAAATAAGAGGAAGCTACAAGCAAGAATGATAATAAACAGAAATATGACAGGCCCAAACAATGCTCCCTGACCTGTAGTGCCGTGTGCAATGGCACTGGCCGCATTACCCTAGCTACGGCCCTGTATCCCCCTGAACATTCCTCTTTCAGCAGTCAGCATTAAGAGCCAGGGGTTGTGGCAATGGAACCGGTATGATTTACCGCCTGACCCCTGCTCGGCGGTTGGAACCCTGACACCAGGAGGCCAGCAGAGGAGCAAATCCCGATCATCACTTCGATCAGGATGCCCGGCGCCCGTCTCCCGGCGTCGGTAAAATGAAAGGCATCTAGATTTAGATGCCTGTTATTTAACCCTCGCTGGTATAAAGCAGTCGGGAAGCAGGCTGTCGGGATTACGTCCGCCGGCTTCCCGACTGCATACCGTGGCAGTAAAGCAGGGAGATACACAGTGTTGGGTCCACTTGCAATAGTACGCAACCAGCCCTAGGCTGAATATCATAGGGCTGTATTCCCTTTGGGAATCAAGATCCCCAAAAATGGTCACCCTATAAGAAACAATGTAGACCTGCACTAATAGCACTAGGAATTTGCCTGCACCTAGATAGTGTTGGATGTGGGATAATAAAGTGGTTATTACTCATATTATAGAAAAATATATATATATTATTTATTTTACTGGCACACTACAGGTCCCAGCACTGTCATGACCAAATTAATGGAATCAAGGACCTCCTGACACCTGCAGTATACCTGTAAAAAAATATTAAAATAATGATACAGACACACGGTGCCACTCAATGGTACAGTATTTTATTGAAATACCACTCTCTGATACTACCCCCTTTTAACCTATTTGTACGCAGATGTAGTGGAAGAACCAGAGATGCAGCTGTGATCTTGTTGGGATGAGGGATTAAGTGTTGGACTGTTTTGTAAACATGGGTGTGAGGGAAAGGGAGGGAGTGCAGTTGGCAGTATATCCTTATCCCTTCCCGGGGACAGTGCACAGATCCTGCCACTGAACCCTGTGTGGCTGCACCAGGAGGAACTGATGAGATCTCCAATAGTAAATTGTTAGGGTATATGGAGGAAAAGTTATAACTTAAGGTAGGTAATATTAAGAATAAGGGGAAAGGGGCCAATGCTTCAATGGGATTAATTAAGATGAAGGTTTTTTTTACGAGACTGAATTATTTAATGATGTTGGGTCTAATTAATCATGGGGTTTATGAAATTAATTATTGTAAAGGGGTTCATTATATGAATTATATTGAATGGGGTTGTTAAGGTGATGCTGAATTAGTTAAGAGTTTTTGAGGAAGGGTTAAATATTGATGAGGGATTGTTATAGGGCAATTAAAAATACTCTCTGTACGAGTATTTTACGGCAGTCACAACTACTCTTTTGTGTTATATAATTGTCACTGATGCTCTGTATTATATGGCAGTAACTGATATTCTCTGTATTATATGGCAGTCACTGATGCACTCTGTATTATATGACAGTCACTGATGTTCTCTGTATTATATGGTATTCATTAATGTTCACTGTATTATATGAAGACACTGCAGAACAGATGCTGGCACCTTAATGTAAAGGGACTAAACATGGGGTCTGCCCCCTCCACCATACAAACATTTTAGTTTTTACAATGTTGACATCTGTAATTAAGGAAGCCAGTTTGACTATGATCTACTGCACAGGTTCTCAAACTCGGTCCTCAGGACCCCAAACAGTGCATGTTTTGCAGGTCTCCTCACAGAATCAGTAAAATAATTAGCTCCACTTGTGGATATTTTAAAATGTGTCAGTGAGTAATGAATACACCTGTGCCCCTGCTGGGTGACCTGGAAAACGTGTATTGTGTGGCATCCTGAGGACCGAGTTTGAGAACCACTGATCTACTGGGATGACACCAAGCTTTTGTCCCAGGTGACAGAAAGCTTAGATTCACCCCTGGGTTCATCCAGTTGTCCTATTCTGTTTCAGCCAGCCAAAAAATATTAGCTGCCTGTTCATGTATTATAAAGACTAGGAAAATATGCATCAGAAAACTAAAGGGGCCTATCCACCGTTGGTCATTCACTGCATATCCACTGAACAACTTTCTAAAGTCCTTCAGCAATATACAGAAATTGACCAGCATGTTCGAACGGCAAAAGACTCTAACAGTTGTTCACGGGAGTGCGCGTCACAGGACGTTTGTAGCTTATCCATTACACAACCTTTTACGCGATCCGACCAAAACCTCCTGGTTTTGGTCAGATTGTTCACAAAGTCGTGTAATGGATAAGCCCCTTAAGACATTCCATACCAATTTAGATACCATTGTTGGAGATAGGGTGCTCTAATAAGTAATTATTAGTGTTCATTTGTTGGCAGCACATTACACTGTGTGGGATTGAGCAGAGATAGTTCTATAAATAATTGCTTCTCTTTATTATTCTCTGCTCTCCTTACATACATCTGTTAAAATATTATTCAGAAGTATTCAGCTGAATTGTAATATTTCCACTAGCAGCTGTTAAGCTAAATGATTATGCCATACCATTCTGGGTCATATAACAATAAATGTAGGGATGGTGCCAAAGGGTGCCCAATCTCTGCAATCTGAGAAGAATTAGTGGATTTCCCAAAATATAAAACAGGATAGTATCTCTGGCACTGAGAAGGGTAACTTATAGATGTAAATGGAGAAGAAAAAGAAAAAACTCTCTTTTTTGAGGGCACTCAAGTATCCAAAATATAATTCATAAGTTCATTAAAAAGTAACTTTTATTAGTTATGCTTAAAAATGTGTTTGCAGGTATAGACCGGCTCAACCCAACCAATTTCACTGC
This sequence comes from Taudactylus pleione, assembly GCA_031769625.1. Classification (NCBI taxonomy): domain Eukaryota; kingdom Metazoa; phylum Chordata; class Amphibia; order Anura; family Myobatrachidae; genus Taudactylus; species Taudactylus pleione. Next base: position 4,403,572 of record JAUIMM010000555.1, on the reverse strand, counting down.
CAGAAAAAGGGTGGCAGCAATAATAAGAAGCAAATCAACAAATACGCAATTGGACGATATAAGAACATAAAACTAATTGCAATATCATAAATATATAATTATTATGAAGCCAAGTGAAATATTACAGAAAATGTCTTGAGTATCAATGGTGATGAGATTATCATCCTCTGGTCACGTAATCTAATATTGTTATGATAGCACATTGGCTAGTCTAAAAGATATGCAGCAAACATCACAAATATTGGATAGGCTCTGATCATTACTGTACATACATATATAAACTAGGGGTGAGCGGGTTTGGTTTTACTCGGATTTACTCGGATCTTTAAACGGCATTTTATAAACATGTATAAACCATAAAGTGCAGACTTTTCAGCGGTGTAGATACAAAACACGGTATATGTCCTATGTATAAGGATCAATTTGAAGTATCAACACCATCACAATTATATTCACATGTGAAAAATGTAATAGCGCAGGTATATTAAGGCAGACCTTTCATCAGCAGGTACAGATAAAAACCAGGATATAGATAAGTAATATGTGAAGTTAGACTTCTCCCTTATATGGGTTTGTCTAGACAGCAGCTGCTGCATATCAGTGATAATTATAGTGAATCAGTGAATGACACGTGAGCGTGCTGTATAGTTAACCCAGGGGTGTGAATAAGTATAATGGGCATCTACTTTTGGATCTAACTTACAGGACGGTCCTGGTACACATATATATCTATATATGCAGTGCAGGAGCCTCCTGTGGCCAGAAGCCAATGAGAGTGCTCATAGAAATAACATAGACAGTTGTATATAGTAGACAAAATAGAATAAATAAATAACAAAGCACAGGATCGGATTATGTGCTGCTGCCAGTCACGTGTCACATTGCAGTGGTGACTGGTGAGAAGCACAAATCGCATATGCAATGATAAAAGATCATAGATGAAGTGTAGCGACAGTGGGACTAATACAGGGTGAGCAGCGCTCTGTTACCCAAAAGTATAGCAGGGTCCCCTGCTCTCCCATGTAGTAAACAGTCACCACTTGTGCTAGAAATGGGAGAAAAAGCTATAGAGTACCTGGGTGTCCCCTGGAGAGAAGCCGATAGTTATCTGAGAAGGATCTGTCTCACATGGAGCCTGTGCGTGTGCTGATGCATGGAGTTCCGCCTGTACACAGCGGGACTCGCGGGTTCGATCTGAAAATTAGATTCTGTGCTCAAATTACATTTCCACATTTCCCCATTTCCCCCATTCCTTGGTCTTTCCAAGGGTAACTTATAGATCAGAACTTCATTGTGACACTATCGCTATGAAAAATTAGTCCCATATTCTCCATAAATGGAAGCCGAGCAATATACAGTAGGACTGTTAAAGATAGTGTCAACACTTAAGATATAAGTGGTCAAACAAATGATTAAATGTCAAAGGAAGGGTGTATATAAATAGTATAAATACATCTTTTAAGGATCAGAATGAGGGAAATGCAGCTTTGAGGACTCTTTGTTTGGTGCAAGTAGTGTATTTAATGTTTTTTAAAGAGAGAATGTTCGAAAGTTCATTATCATTTTACTGTTCGTCCTGGAGACAAACACCTCAATCTTGTTAAAGGTGATGTGTATATAAAGAATATTGCACTTGAATATGCTGTAGTTGTAGCGTTTTGTAAATAAAGTGGTTAGGCAAAAGTTATTATCTTAGTGGTAAGAGTTCTGATGTATTTCTTGATGTGGCCAAGTCCATTGGTGGTCTTGCTGTTGGGCTACAGTGTACGTTCAGTGGGTTTTGTAGACTATCATGCTGTCAGGGTTTCAAACTCATGAATCACAAGACTAGGAGAGCTGTACTGTACATGTCACTCTGATCAGAACACTTCTTGTCACACTTCATTTGAGACTTAGACCTCCTCCTTTAGGCTGTGTATAGTCGAATATCAGTATAGAGGCAGCTTCAGTCATATCTCCTCCACCATCCACTCCCAGAATGCACTACCAAACCACAACTCTGGTTAAAAAAAATGATAAAAAAATATATAGAAATCATCTACTAATCCCATCAGGGCAAAGGCCTAAGAGTAAAAGTCCTGGCAAGCATTATGGCTAAGCCAGAATCAGTATGACATACCGCCGAATGTGAGCCCGGCGAATGTAATATTGACGCTGGAAGACAGAAGAGTGAAGATCCCGACAAGGTAAGTAACTATACTATCCCTAACTTACTCCCCCCCCTAACCCTCCCTTAGGGGTGCCTAACCCTAACCTCCCCCCCTAGTTCCTAACCCTAACCTCCCCCCAGGGGTGCCTAAACCTAACGCCCCCTTCCCCACACCCTAACCCTCCCGGGGGGTGTCTAACCCTAACCTCCCCCCGGGGGTGCCTAACCCTATCCCCCCCTTCCCCCAGCCTGACCCTAGCCCTCCCAGGAGGGTGCCTAACACTAAGCCCTCCCGGGAGCCCCTAAACCTAAACCTCACCCCACGGCTGTCCGCTCATGATAACCGGCTTACCTTCATTCGGTATGCCGGGCATCAGGATTTCGGCAGGTGGATAATGATAGGCATCGGGATTTCAACGCCTATCATTAGTCCCAGTACTTAGGTGACAGTCAGGAAGCCGGCGGTCGGCATTTTGACCACCGGCTTCCTGACCGCATACCGGCTAAGCCACCCATGCACATGTATGCAGCCACTATAATGAGACATCTTTGTTTGCATACATTAAGGTGCTTTTCACTTTACGTTTCCTGCTTACAATGATTTTTGACATTCCCCTTGTTTTCCTTTTATAGACTAGAAGTGAAATCATGTTTTAAACATTCATTAGAAATAATAAATTAATTAGTTTTTGGAAACCTGTCCAAAATGGATATACGATTGTTTAGAAGACAATCAAACTTTATGTAGGAGATGATTTAGAGCAGGGAAAATATATATTTGGTATAAAATACCAACACTCTAGCAGTACTTGACGACACATTCATGTGCAATTACTGTGCTTATCTCAAAGAAATCACATTAAACTTCTGTTGCTCCATATCACTTGCCTTAAATGGATATAGCAATGTTCCTTTCTTCAGCCTTGCTTATTAAAAACCATCAGGCAGACAAAATCTCTGGAAACGTGCCGTTAGGCTTCACTCTTGAGTCACACAAATGTTCACAAAGTCTAATTGTAAAGTATATTGAATTGAAAGCCTCTTCATGATAAGATATTGTTTGTTATTATTAGACTTGTCTGTTTCAGCTAGGAAAATGATTTATTACTGTACTGTTTGTGCTCTTTTGACTACTGCTTTTAAAGTATGTATTTATTGTTATTATTATTTATTACTAGTTTTCTTTAGTGGGGGTTAAGTGTGGAAAAACAATTTATTACAAAAAAGTATACTTTGTATGTGTTATTTCACATGGAAATAATGCAGGTTATCAGACATGTTGGATTAATAGGATATGATCGTGTCCCTCGGGGCATGTCTGTATATAGAATTCTGTGTTGCACATATCAAATATTGTGTTTGTTTGTGTGGAAATAATTTAGGTTTTATGAAGATTTTGCTGATTGGAACATGCTCCGTAATAGCCCTGAGCAATGCTTTCCTTCTTATTCACTGGAGTATGTATGAATACAATGGAATATGCCATCAGTCTCACACATACCACTACTCTTTTGTTTGTTCAATCTAACATTCAGAATGATTATTTAAAAAAAAAAAAATTATGTGGGTGGATGACTGTTTTTTTAAATTTTTTTTTAGTAGTTCTTTTGTAAAAATCAAACAAAAGGGGGACGGAAACTCATGCCAAATTCAGCAGATAGAGACAAATAAGATTAAGAAATCAGAGTGCAATGCAGCGCTGGAAATAAATGAAATGAAAATGTGAACCATAGGCTATGTTTCAATCGCTCTCAGAAAGCAATGGGTCACTGACTTGACCACTCATGCATAAGCCACAAATCTCAGAGTCAGGAAAGAATGTAAACATGTTTTTTTTCTACACTGGTATAAATGAATTTCAAAGATGCATATTACAACAGATTGACAGTAATATAACTGACTGAACAGCTAAGGATAAGCAGACAGACTTTCAGGGCATAACATTTTCAGAATAATATCTGTAGCAAACACGTAAAGGCCCACATGCATCTGTGATGGATTAGGGCAATTCCTCGATCCCTAGACGCCGGGCTCGGGGCATTGGTGAAATCCAATATGTTGGGTTTCCCTGATTTGCCGATCCCAACCAATATATATGATCATGATCAGTAAATCAGGGATTTTTAACATAAAAAATTTCACAAATTCCCTGACGGATTGCCAATCATCGATGGCCGGTGGATCGGCTGTTCTGGTTAGATCAGGGAATCAGGAAACAGCTGTGATTGATAGTTGAGGTAGAGGGAGATATTATAGCAAGAAGAGGTATGAAACATAATTCATGCAACAAACAGCACTAAATGGAGGTTAACAGGTCCTTTGTTCTAGGGGTGAGCGGGTTCGGATTTCTGAAATCCGAACCCCCCCGAGCCCCCCCGATCCGAGGCCGATCCGAATCAGGCTCGACTTTTCCCGCCTGACTCGGATCTGAAATCGAGGCAAAACGTCATCATCCCGCCTTCCGGGTCTCGCGGGTTTTGGATCCTATATAAGGTACCCGCGTCGGCGCCATTTTCTCACTCGGCTGTGGACAGTGAAGAGGGAGGGTGGGAGTTAGGGCTGGCTGGGCTGTGTAGTGTAGTGCAGAGCAGTGTTGTGCTGTGCTGTGCTGCGCTGTGCTGCTGTTGTCCATAGGGGCTGTGTCCACTACTTCAAAGTCCATAGGGGCTGGCTGTGTTGTGCTGTGCTGCTGTTGTTAATAGGGGCTGTGTCAACTACTTCAAAGTCCATAGGGGCTGGCTGGACTGTGTTGTGCAGTCAGTTCTCCATAGGGGCTGTGTCCACTCCACAGTCCTGTGCAGTGTCCCAGTCCTAAAGGGGTGCTGTAGTGTTGTCCAGGGGGTGCTCTGTCCATCAGGGGTGCTCCCCCCAAGTGCTAAAAAAATAATATTTTTTCTGTGTTTGTGAATTGTGTGCGCAGTAGCCGCACGTGCATCAACAAAGTAGTGCCAAGCGTGCGCCTGTGTCATAAGTAAAGGGCCGGCTGGCTTGACCGTTAAAGGGTGCTGTAACCCCCAAAGTACACTCCAGTCCAAACCAAAAAAAAATATATTTTCTGTGTTTGTGAATTGCGTGCGCAGTAGCCGCACGTGCATCAACAAAGTAGTGCCAAGCGTGCGCCTGTGTCATAAGTAAAGGGCCAGCTGGCTTGACCGTTAAAGGGTGATGTAACCCCCAAAGTACACTCCAGTCCAAACCAAAAAAAAAATGTTTTCTGTATTTGTGAATTGTGTGCGCAGTAGCCACACGTGCATCAACAAAGTAGTGCCAAGCGTGCGCCTGTGTCATAAGTAAAGGGCCGGCTGGCTTGACCGTTAAAGGGTGCTGTTACCCCAAAAGTACACTCCAGTCCAAACCAAAAAAAAAATATTTTCTGTGTTTGTGAATTGTGTGCGCAGTAGCCGCACGTGCATCAACACAGTAGTGCCAAGCGTGCGCCTGTGTCATAAGTAAAGGGCCGGCTGGCTTGACCGTTAAAGGGTGCTGTAACCCTCAAAGTACACTCCAGTCCAAACCAAAACAAAATATTTTTTCTGTGTTTGTACCGTTAAAGGGTGCTGTAACCCCCAAAGTACACTCCAGTCCAAACCAAAACAAAATATTTTTTCTGTGTTTGTGAATTGTGTGCGCAGTAGCATGAAGAAAGGAGCAGCGCCAAGCGTGCGCCTGTGTCCCATAAGTAAAGAGCCGGCTGGCTCATTTCTTAAAGGGTGGTGTAACCCACAAAGTGCACTACTCTCCAGCAAAAATAAAAAAATATTTTCTGTGTTTGTGTGCGCCTTAGCCGCACGTATATATCAATATAACATAAATGGAGGACCAAACTTTCTCCGATAAAAATAAAATAGGGAAAGATCAAGAACCACTTCCTCCTAGTGCTGTTGCTGCTGCTGGTAGTTGTTCATCATCCCAGAGAGGAAGTAGGAACATCATTACTTTTACTAAACAATTGACCCTCCAACAGTCCCTAGCGATGAGGATGAAGTACGACAGCAGTCATCCTGAAGCAAAACGTATAACTGAGGCCTTGACTGCTATGTTGGTGTTAGACGTGCATCCGGTATCCGCCATTAGTGCAGTGGGATTTAGACAATTGATGGAGGTAGTGTGTCCCCGGTTCCAAATCCCGTCTAGATTCCACCTGCATCCTCAAAGCAGCAGCGACAAGCGTGCATCTGTCTGTTAAAGGATGGTGTAACCCTCAAACTGTGCTCCACAAACAATAAAAATATTCTTCTTCTTTTTTCTGTCTTTGTGAATTGTGTGGGCTGTAGCCGCACTTGCATCCTCAAAGCAGCAGCGACAAGCGTGCGTCTGTCTGTTAAAGGGTGGTGTAACCCTCACAGTGCTCCAAAAAATAAAAAACTATTTTTTTAATGTGTTTGTGACTTGTGTGCGATGTAGCCGCACGTGCATCAACATAGTAGCAGCGCCAAGCGTGCGCCTGTGTCATAAGTCAAGGGCTGGTTTGGACATCTGGTCCGGACTGAAGGACGTGCCAACAATTTCTGACAAGTCTACTGTCACTGCATATGATACTGTCCTCAAAGCAGCAGCGACAAGCGTGCGTCTGTCTGTTAAAGGGTGGTGACACCCTCAAAGTGTGCTACACAAACAATAAAAATATTGTTCTTTTTTTTCTGTCTTTGTGAATTGTGTGGGCTGTAGCCGCACTTGCATACTCAAAGCAGCAGCGACAAGCGTGCGTCTGTCTGTTAAAGGGTGGTGTAACTCTCAAAGTGCTCCAAAAAATAAAAAACTATTATTTTAATGCGTTTGTGACTTGTGTGCAATGTAGCCGCACTTGCATCCTCAAAGCAGCAGCGACAAGCGTGCGTCTGTCTGTTAAAGGGTGGTGACACCCTCAAAGTGTGCTACACAAACAATAAAAATATTCTTCTTCTTTTTTCTCTTTGTGAATTGTGTGGGCTGTAGCCGCACTTGCATCCTCAAAGCATTAGCGACAAGTGTGCGTCTGTCTGTTAAAAGGTGGTGACACCCTCAAAGTGTGCTACACAAACAATAAAAATATTCTTCTTTTTTCTGTTCTTGTGAATTGTGTGGGCTGTAGCTGCACTTGCATCCTCAAAGCAGCAGCAACAAGCGTGCGTCTGTCTGTTAAAGGGTGGTGACACCCTCAAAGTGTGCTACACAAACAATAAAAATATTCTTCTTCTTTTTTCTGTCTTTGTGAATTGTGTGGGCTGTAGCCGCACTTGCATCCTCAAAGCAGCAGCGACAAGCGTGCGTCTGTCTGTTAAAGGATTACATCGGTGACAGCATCCAAGTAGGCATGTCAGACAGTCCGTACCTGTACTGGCAGGAAAAAGAAGCAATTTGGAGGTCCCTGTACACACTGGCTCTATTTTACCTGAGTTGCCCCCCCTCCAGTGTGTACTCCGAAAGAGTGTTTAGTGCAGCTGGGAACCTTGTCAGCGAAAGGCAAAGGAGGTTGCTTCCACAAAATGTGGAGAAGATGATGTTCATAAAATGAATTATCAACTCTTCCAGGGAGACCAGCCTCCAGAACGTACAGAGGGACCTGTGGTTGTGGATTCCAGCGGGGACGAATTAATACTCTGTGAGGATGAGGATGTACACAACACTGAAGAGGGTGAGGAATCGGTGGATGAGGAGGATGAGGACGACATCTTGCCTCCGTAGAGCCAGTTTGTGCAGGGACAGATTAATTGCCAGCTTGTTTTGTGGGGGCCCAAACGAACCAATCATTTCAGCCACAGTTGTGTGGCAGACCCTGGCGCTGAAATGTTTGGTTTGTTAAAGTGTGCATGTCCTGTTTATACAACATAAGGGTGGGTGGGAGGGCCCAAGGACAATTCCATCTTGCACCTCTTTTTTTTCTTTGCATTATGTATAGTTTGGGGCCTAGTTTTTCAAACTGCCATCCTGTCTGCCACTGCAGTGTCACTCCTAGATGGACCACGTGTTTGTGCCGCCCACTCGTATCTCTTAGCATAGTCATCCAGCTACCTCGGTGCAACCTTTTGGACATAAAAACACTATTGTGAGGTGTGAGGTGTTCAGAATAGACTGGAAATGAGTGGAAATTAAGGTTATTGAGGTTAATAATAGCATAGGAGCAGAAAAACCCACAAATTCTGTGATTTTAGCTGTTTTTATGCTTTTTAAAAAAAAAATACAGATCCAAAACACAAAACCCAGAAACCAAAACACGGAAGGGTGGTTTTGGCAAAACCAATCCAGATCCAAAACACGAAGAAAGATCCAGATCCAAAACCAAAACACAAAACACGAAAAGTGGCCGGTGCACACCCCTACTTTGTTCATACATTTTGTAAACTGCCCAGTTGATTTACACACGTTAATGATTTTGCTGTACAGTACTTTAAAAGTAAAGATAAGGAAAACTTTTGAAACTGTTCTGCAGAACATTCGCCTCATTTCACATTTTTCCATGTAATTTAGGCTGTTTGGCCAGCTGTGTTCCCAGTACTGCCCCATCCTCACTGCCCAACAACACTGCACAGCCATACTGCAAAACCATACTGCCCAACCATACTGCCCAGCCACACTGCACAGCCACACTGCACAACCATACTGCCCAACCATACTGCCCAGCCACACTGCCCAACCAGGAAGAAAAATAAAAAAGAAGACAGAATTGTCCCTTGGTTGGCGCACTAACAAAAAATTTGATAAAATTTAACTTTTATTAAACAATATTAAAATTGTATATATAATAATCTCTCCAGTGAAATATAAAAAATGAAAAAACGTCTGTGTTAATTATTGAAATGAATAGTGTAATTGGTACACCTGCGCATGTAATGGCGACACAAAAATGGATATTAATAAATAGAAAATCTCTCACAAATAAGTCATAGAATATATGCAAATCCAAAAATAGCAAATCAAAAAATGCATTTAATTGGGACCAATTATATGTGGCATGCTATAACATCCCTAAAAGTGGGATAATATTCTGCAATGTCCACTACATGTTATGCATGTGAGAAGTGGCCGCAATATACTCATATACCTAGATTGCCACCTATAGCTGAAATGCACATGGAATCTAATACATTTAAACAAAGGTTGACTTAACTGCTGCAAAGCCAACAAATAACTTATATCAGGTGATATATGCGCTGTGTATATGAGACACTTCTGACATGCAGTGGACATTGCAGAATATTATCCAACTTTTAGGGATGTTATAGCATGCCACATATAATTGGTCCCAATTAAATGCATTTTTTGATTTGCTATTTTTGGATTTGCATATATTCTATGACTTATTTGTGAGAGATTTTCTATTTATTAATATCCATTTTTGTGTCGCCATTACACGCGCAGGTGTACCAATAACACTATTCATTTCAATAATCAACACACTGAGACGTTTTTTCATTTTTTATATTTCACTGGAGAGATTATTATATATACAATTTTAATATTGTTTAATAAAAGTAAAATTTTATCACATTTTTTGTTAGTGCGCCAACGAAGGGACATTTCTGTCTTCTTTTTTATTTTTCTTCCATGTTGTATCTTGTCCTTGGCAGCACGCCCCAGATGTCGCATAAATATTGAATTTATTACTCTTCATATTGGGGTTTCACACTTATTTTTAAATAAATATTTACTGGTGCAGAAGCTTTCCCCAGATTCCTTTCCTTCTATTCTAACACTGGCCAACCACACTGCACAGCCATACTGCAAAACCATACTGGCCAACCATACTTCCCAACTACACTGCACAGCCACACTGCCCAACCACACTGCACATCCATAATGCTCAACCACACTGCCCAACCACACTACCAAAACACACTGCCCAACCACACAGCCCAAACACACTGCCCAACCACACTGCACATCCATAATGCTCAACCACACTGCCCAACCACACTACCAAAACACACTGCCCAACCACACAGCCCAAACACACTGCCCAACCACACTGCCCAAACACATTGCCCAACCACACTGGCTAAAACACACTGCATTAATACATGGCCCAACCACACCAACCACATAGCCCAACAACACTGTATACCCGCACTTCCTAATCTCATTGCACAAAAGAATGTAATGCAAATGTTCAAATACAGTGTGAAATAACATTGCGCTGTAAGTTGAAGCAAAAGAGAAATTTGAAACACTGGATTTACTAAGACTGATCAAATGCTCAAATCTTTGAAAAAAATCTTCATAAACTGTGAATATTGATTTGGGCAATATTTGCTCATTTCTAATGTAAAGTAAATTCACAATAAAATGTATGTATGTATGTATGTTGTATGTATGTATGTATGTATGTATGTATGCAGTGAGCAACTTCAGAATTAATTTGTCAAAAAGCAGAGTTCAAAGGATGTATATAAGTCATTACAGTTTATCCTCCTCTATAACAGTTACAAGTAATTGCTTTGAGACTGTAGTACTGGAACATCATCATTCAGAAAGTCTTCTGCCTTGATATAAGTACAAATGTGTTTACATAGATACAATGCAATAATACTTGGTATTCCAGAACATTTTTAATGCTTTTATTTGAGAGTATTTAGGGCCTGATTCACTACGGATCGCTATTGTGATCGCAGATGCATGTACGCACTCAGGCTTGCTGCGAAAATATGCTAATGAATGCAATCTCAAAGCCGTCACACAGCCTGCATAGAGGCGTCCACTGCTACCCACTACCACTATCTCATATTTGTAACACCTTGCAGTCCTGCATATACATTGGTAACATCGAGTAACATCGGCCCCTCATGCACATTTACCTTACTCAGAAGTTGCTAACCTCGTCATACGCACTAAGTACTCAAGCTGTGTATGCCGTCGCGTGGGTAATTTATGCAAGTCCATGCAACGGTATTCAAACGGACAGGAATGCCCGTGTTTCTCCTACCACTCCCCAGTCACCACCGCCAAACACAGACCTCCCATCACTCACTCTGCGATATCTTTCTTTCTGCGTGAGTGATCGCTGAGCGATTGCAATGCTAACTCGCGCACAGCGATGCATATGCATGCGCAGTACGCACCATCAACCAATCTGCGTACGCTGTTACAGTTGCGATCCGTGTTGAATCAGACCCTTAGTACATAACATCAGTGGCGTCCTTCCCTACGGTGATACCCAGTGCAGGTACGGGGCGGGTAGACTTGGCCGCACTCTAGCAAAAAAATAGGGTGTGGCTTCACGGGTAGGGGGCATGGCGTTGTGCCCCAAACCCCTATTTTAGTCACACCGGGGGTGCCGGAGATGCGGACTGCCCCCAGGGACCACTCTGTTTGTAGTGCAAGCTCCTTTACTGTGTCTGGAGCCGAGTGTTGCACGTAATGCTACAGTGCAGCACCCGGCTTCTGTCACTGAGGAGTCGGCACTTTGGTGTCACCCCTCGGGGGGTGACGCCCGGGTACGGCCCACACCCCCCTTGTGATGCCACTGCGTAACATACAATATAACATACAGTATACGGTATATACTGTAAATATCCTAAAATACTTTCTCAAATCTTGGTATTGGTAAAATTAGGTGCCTAATTCAGAGATTTACGCAAATGCAATCGCAACTGCATTCTCTCACGGGACGCACTTTGTCAAAATATGCTCATTTCTTCCAAAGCACAGCCGAGCATAGGAACGTCCACTACTGCCTCCTCATATGCGTCCGACGTTATGCAGCAGTGTAAACATCAGTAACATCGATGCACGTCGGGCAGTCACGCAGCTTCTAAGTAATGTCTGACCAGCCGCAAACATTGCAGCCCTCCTGACACTCAGAGAGCTCTCATACTGTGACTGCAATCGCAATGGCTAATTTACTGTATGCACGCCCATGAAACGGTGTTTAAACAGTCCAACACTCCTGTGTTTTTTTAACCATACCCATTACCACACCCAGATGCTGACTGCCTGTCACTCACTTTGCGAGTAGTTCCGCTGTATGAGCATATTCACTATGCAATCACTGCACTTGCGCCGTGCGTCTTTCACACATGTGCAATTGCAATTGTAAACAATCGCTCGTTCTGTGTTAATATTGGTTTTGTGAAAATCTCTAAATCAGGCCCTATATACGCAGCACCTCATCTCTTTTCAACCAGCTGAATTACCCTTTCATAGCTATCCTCTAATTAACTAATTCATGAGGAATATTGGACACATGTGGAAAAAGAATTATGAACAGTCCGGTGATCTGAGGCCCTCATTCAGAGCCGCTCGTAAGCGGCCGTACGCTCGTAGTCATCCGATGTTGTAAAACCACGCATGCATCGGTGTAACAGTGCGCATGTGCGTACGGCTGATTGCGATCATTTTTTCAGTCGTTCGTCGAATAGCGAACAGGAAGTGACATGTCAAATGTGATTGACATAACTGTGCGTTTTGGGGCGGTGACGGGGGTGGAGATGGGAAAACGCAGGCGTGTCGAGGCGTTTTTTGGGCATACATAAATTATCTGATGCGAACGGCCAATGTGAACGGAACAAGTGTTACATCACTGTCTGATTCACTTTCCATTAAAACTGCTCGCTCAGCTTGTGGTCTGGTATACTCTACCGCAATGACGATGCTCTCTTTGTCCTTCCTGAGGCACATCGATTGTATTCCGATTTATCAATTGAGGCCTCAAAAACAATCAGTTTTGCATTGCAAAAATGCTTGTAAGGTGTTTAGCAAATAGCCTTTTTTTAGTAGCAAAAAACCGTACGCAGGTGAACTACTCAGCTGCTAATTTCTGGGTTAGACAATCAATTAGCTTACAAATTTATTTTACATTTGCTTGTTTTTTCCAAATTTGATTTTTCCTTTTTTTAGGGCAGCAATATTGTACGCATGTTTGTTTTTTTTCATCATTTTTAGGGGCCAAGAAAACAATCATCCTTTTGTTTTTTGCTAAGTGTTAATTCAAACTCATAAATTGTTTTTGACCCTTGGTTTTTTTACTCAAAAATAATGTTTAGTTTTCTGTTGTATTGTTTGTAATTTTGTTTGCGGGATTACCTTTTAACCAGTTTTTGAATAAATTAACAATAGAATTGTGCAGATTTTCAACAGAATTTAATTTTTTGTAGTTTTTTTTTAAATTTTGTCGGAAATAATAAAAACTTGATCACGTAAAAACAAATAACAAATGATTTTAGAAACACACAAACAAAATAAGTGGCATTTGAAATCCACAAACAAACAAAATTATAAAAAAATTCACAAGAAAGGAGAGGGAGGTTTTGTACATTAAGGAATATGGGGCAAACACAGAGAAGGATTGTGGGAAAATTAACCAGTGCTGTCATCGCCTTTTGGCCCGTTTGGCCGGGGTAGGGAGGGAGCCGGGATGTCCTTCTGCTGACCTGGCCAGAGGCAGATGTTGTGGCCTCTGGACTAGGCATAGGGCTAGGCACATTTGGAGGGATGGCTGTTGTTGTGCCAGAGGTGGAGGGTCCTGATGTTCCGGTAGGAAGGGAGGCCGGCTACAACATGTGCTGGTGAACGAGCTGCTCCAGGGCATTTGCTATTCGCATGTTGGCCCCAGTATTTTCCGCCAGGGCCTTAGCAATGGTCACGTTGGCCACAGCACTTTGCTCCAGGGCGTCCACCACCCGTAGCAGACTGGCGTCCAGCCTCTGCAGAATCTCGGTCTGCTGATCCATTTTAATATTGAGATCAGTGAGTAGGCCCACTGCCTGCGAGGGGGAATGCCCTGGACTGTCTGCCACAGGGTCCCCAGCCGGATCTACTGCTTCCTCCCCTGCAGAGCCAGCAGAAAATCTACGGCCAAAGCTCGCCTCTGGAGCAGACTCATCCGCCTGTGTCTCTGTGAGAAAAAAGAGAAAAGAGTAACATTATAATCTAGATATTGTCCCAAACACATTTCTGAGTTGTTAACATTACAACATTTACCTGGGGCAACATGAGGAGCTGCAAAGTCTGGCATGTCGGTATCCATGTTTTACAGTTAGTTTGGCATTGCCCCAGTGATGTTTTTGAACTTTGGGATATTTGTCTGTTTTTGGTAAGTGTTTTTGTTTTCATGATTTTACAAATTAGATGTGTTGTTCTTAGCATATGTTTCGCTAAGTAATATTGTTTATTTTCTGGGAACAATCATGTCTTACCACTAATGTAGCGTACTATTTAGCAAAATAATGTTTGAGTTGTTTTAATTGTAAAAGTAGCGTACTATTTAGTGAACTAATGTGTCTTGATTTAACTGTAAAAGTAGCGTACTATTTAGCGAACTAATGTGTCTTGATTTAACTGTAAAAGTAGCGTACTATTTAGCGAACTAATGTGTCTTGATTTAACTGTAAAAGTAGCGTACTATTTAGCGAACTAATGTGTCTTGATTTAACTGTAAAAGTAGCGTACTATTTAGCGAACTAATGTGTCTTGATTTAACTGTAAAAGTAGCATACTATTTAGCGAACTAATGTGTCTTGATTTAACTGTAAAAGTAGCGTACTATTTAGCGAACTAATGTGTCTTGATTTAACTGTAAAAGTAGAGTACTATTTAGTGAACTAATGTTTTTTAAATTTTCTGTGTAAAATCATGTCTTAACACTAAATGTAGCATACTATTTTCTGAACTAATGTGTGCTCCCTTCTTTATTTTTTCACGAAAACAATTTGTTTACAATCATATTTTATTTAATGAATCTTAAACATATTTTCTACTTTTGAAATGTAGGGTGTTCTGCACATGACACGTCCCAGGCCTGTAAGCATCTTTGGATTTCTGAGAAAATATAAGTATATTTTTCTTTACACATTTGCCTAAAACAATAACTACCTGGCTTACCCTTTCAGGTTGATGTTGGTCGTATTATATTGGCCATGGTTCCAGAACCCGACCAACCTCAACTTCGTCCCAGGCGTAGGCCTCGTAGGCGTGCAAGGCCCCAGATATATAGAACACGTGTCACCCTTTTTGGAATGCCAGATGATGAGGTGTTACGGCGATACTGTCTGCCGCCCCAAATCATCATAGACACTCTCTCATTAATAGAGAGTGATCTTGAACGGCAAATTGACAGTCCTACAGCAATACCACCACTTACTCAATTAATGTCGGTGTTACATTTTTGTGCCTCAGGATCCTTTCAAACCACTGTGGGAATAGTTGCGGGAATATCCCAATCCTCCTTTTCAAGGATCCTGAGGGCAGTGATGGAGGCCTTTTTAAACACCTCCATCATTTTATTAAAATGCCATTGGATATGGGTACCCTTAATGTGGTGAAGGCGAATTTTTACCAAATAGCTGGCTTCCCACACATCATAGGGGTTGTGGATGGCACTCACATACCACTTCAGCCTCCAGCAAGGCTGGAGGCTATTTTTAGGAACCGCAAGCACTTTCATTCACTGAAAGTAAAGGTGGTATGTGATGCCTCCCTCCAGATCCTGTCCCTGAATGCCAAATTCCCCGGCAGTGCACATGATTCCTTCGTCATTCGGCAGTCAGGGATTTGGCACAAATTAAACAACCTACAAGCTGGTGATGCGTGGCTTCTGGGTAAGTTGACACCTTCTGTTGAAACCAATGCAAAGCTTGTTACACAATGGTCCTGATGTTTGTTTTTTCACAGGAGACAGTGGTTACCCTTGCATGCCCTGCCTGCTCACTCCTTATTTGGCTCCCACACCAGGGCCACAAAGTGAGTATAATTCCGCACTTACAGCCACCAGGCAGGTGGTGGAGTGCTGTATCAGCCTTTTAAAAGGCCGATTCAGATGCCTCCACCGCTCTGGTGGCGACCTCATGTATTTGCCGGCTATGGTTTCGAAAATTGTGGTCCTGTGTGGGATATTTCACAACATCGCCATAAGGAGTGGTGTCCCAATGCAGCCAGAGGATGCCTTGCCTGAGGACGGCCCCCCCGAGGTTGGTCGGAGGTCAGTATGTGGGGGGGCCATACGCGATGAAGTTGTTGCCAGATATTTTAGGTAATTATTTCCTCATAATGTTTAAAAATGCCACAATGTAGACATGTAATATTTTAAAGTTCACTTTTAACATATTTTTTTTTCTTTCATTTTAATCCCTAAAATGACCATAAAAAACCATGCCTACTACCTGATCAACACAAATGACTTTATGTGGACACATTGGATATAACTTCGAGAGCAATGATTTCTTCTCCTCATTTGTGGATTCATGTTGGCATATTACTTCTTCAAACAGTTCCTGATTGTGTTTTTTTGGGGTTTTGGGTGTGATTTTTAACTTGTGTGTGTGGTTTGGTTTTTTGAAATTATTGTGTGTATTCACTTGGTGTTTATTATTTGTGTGCATTAAAATTTTATTTGACGTTCACCAACCATTTCCATCGTAAATTACAACCAAGTGTAACCTGTTTCTAAAAATGCAAAGTTGCTTAATGCCTAATACTGTAATTTCTTATTTGAAAAAGTTTAGTACCCTGCTTTGTTGCTAAAAACAAACACCAAAGGTATTATGGTGAATTAGTATGTTTGCAATTGTAGGCCTAAGCAGGTAGCTTTAAATGTAACATTACCCACACCAAACAATTTTGAGGTTACTTCTCCAAACCAATTGGTATTGTTATGTGTTTAATGTGCAAGCTTACATACTTACTTGAGCTTTCGACAAACACATTTACATTTCTTTAAAAAACATGGACAAATAGTAGACTTATGTAAGGTTCACCAATCTAAAATTGACACACAAGGAATGAGACTTAAATAAACCAAAATATAATTTATTTTTTTCAACATTTTTGAAGGTGTAAAAAAAAAAATTAGTGGCGCAGACGCGACAAAATGTGTTCCAACGCCACAAGCAGCCCAAATACATGGCCCCTCATAATCTGCAATCCTGCATAAATGTCTTCATAACGCCTCTGGTCCTCTGTGGGTCAAAAAAATGTGCGGATTACTAAAATGACACCTTAATTTATATGTGAGAAAAAAACTAAAAAAACAAACTATACAAAAAAAGGTGACACAAAAAACAACCAAACAAAATGAATGCCAAACGAAAAGATTGTGGAAAAACAAAGACAAAAATTATTTGGACAAAATAACATAAAAGAGAGTTACAACTACGCAAAAATACAACATTTGTTGGTACCGTAAACACAAGTATGAGTGTTTTGACATGTGTCATATGTGTAAGGGGCAAACATCCTAGACATTGATTCACAAAGATATATATCCAAAACATTAGAAATACTTTACACTTTTGAACTGCACAGGCAAAAGGACAACATCAACCAAAATCCAAATACTTAAAAAACAGCCATAGTTTTAAAGGGAAACATACCGGTCCTAATGGTGCCTGGTCCTGGAGCCCCAAAATCTTCCTCATCAGAGGTGGGCCAGTGCTGCAGGGATGGAGGAGGGGTGATTTGTGAGGAAGCTGAGGTTGAGGAAAAGAGAGGGGGGGGGGTGGAGGGGAGGGTGAGGAAAAGAGAGGGGGGGGTGGAGGGGAGGGTGAGGAAAAGAGAGGGAGGGTTGAGGGGAGGGGGAAGTTGGAGGGATGGTCAGGTGAGGAGAGGGAGGGGACTGAAGGATGGCAAGATCTGGGGTGGAGGCGGAATTTTGGGGAAGAGTGGACAGAGGAGGTTTGGGTGGGAGTGGGGGATAGGGGACAAGCCCAACGTCGAGGAGGATGCCGGCGTTGTAGTCTGCGCTCAGCCCCTAAATGATGTTGGAAAAGTTATCTTACTAAATATTAAATTTTTTGATTCAACAATTTACACACCAAAAAAAAAAATAGGGCTATACGGTAAACATGCACAAGCAGGTATGTCCAAAATAAAGAAACAGGGCAATACAGTAAACATGCACACGCAGGTATGTCCAAAATAAAGAAACAGGGCTATACGGTAAACATGCACACGCAGGTATGTCCAAAATAAAGAAACAGGGCTATACAGTAAACATGCACACGCAGGTATGCTTACATTTTAAATCAAATGAAAAAAAACACTTACTTTCCAAAATTTGCTGACGCAAAGTGGCCAACAGGCGTGGGGATCTGCGCCCCAGATCCGATCACCGTCTTTCAAGCTGGCCAATATTTCTGCGGTAACCGATCCTACGCAGGTGGCGCCGCACCTCCGCATAGGCCAGCCGCTTGCAGAGGTTAGTGATGGGGTGCGGCTGGTGTGTGATCCTCCGGTTCACGTCTGCAAAAAGCTGCGGCTCTCATGATGGAAATGATTTTTTTTACACAAAACAGTTTTAATAAAGGTCCTAGAAAAATTTTGATTGGCTAATGTACTTTGTAAATTAACAGAAAGCATTCTATTGGTTATTGTATGAGTCTTGTGACCTACACCCTCACAAATATAATATGAGTTATGATAGGCTTGAGGCAGTGACATGCGTAAGCTAATTTAAATATTAATAAAAAAGATGAAAAATCGGGCTAGAAAAAATAAGCTAAACAAGAGTAGCATTCAAACAAATGTTTAATTTTGAACAACCATCCCCTTGGTCCAACCGTACGTATTCTGCGGAAGCAATGACACACACTAACAATAATAAAGTTTATTGACATTGAAAAAAAAAAAAGGATTGCAAACATGCGAATAACAATTAAGCCAATTCATATAGTGATTGCTATTAATCGATTCAAGTATGTTTGCTGAATGAAATAGCAGGCAATCGAAAACTGACAAGGCCACTTCCGGATTTCACTTGTGTGAGCGTTCCCTGCAACCAAAGAGGAGACGCACGGTCGCTATTTCGAACGTTCGCTAGCTAGAGGAGGGGTTGGGAGAATATGGGGCAGAAGATTAGCTGCGAGCGATCATACGAGCGAGCGCTTGAATTTACATTTTTTCATTCGTACGGCGGACAAGCGAACGGCCACTTGCGTCCGGCTCTGAATCAGGCCCTGAGATCACAGTGCGGAAACATTAGGCATGTAAGTGTTTTTTTTCTGAATTCTTCATATTGATTCCATGCTGCATGTTTTTATTGTATAAGGTGTAATCGGTAGTTTGGATTTTTAAAAACCATTAATTTACTATCTTCCAATGTACAGTCCCAGTGTAGCAGTGCTAGTACGGGATGCGGTTAGGATCCCGACAAGGAGGATGCTGTCTGCCGGAACCCCGCCATCGGAGTCCCGATCGCTGAGACAACCCCTGCGCCGAAATCCTGACATGACTCGGGATGCCGACGTTGGGATCCCGGCAGACGGCATCCCGATTGTAAGGACACCGGGGAAAGGTAAGTATCAGCTGCGGGGGGGGCCTTAAGTTTCGGCGCCCCGGGGGGAGTTAGTGTTAGGCTGCGGGAGGGCGGAGGTTAGGCTCCAGGCAGGGGGCTTAGGTTCAGGCACTGATGGGGGGAGGTTAGGGGTAGGCACTAAGGGGGGAGGGTTAAGGTTAGGCACTAAGGGGGTGAGGGTTAGGCTTCGGCGTAGGGAGGGTTAGTATAAGGGTGCAGGAAAGGAGGGTTAGAGGGTAAATAGGACAGGGGAACATTACTTACCATTCCCCTGTCGGGATTTGAACCATCGGGATGCCGCTGTCAGTGTACTGACAGCCGGCATCACGCCCATCGGTATTTCATACCGATTCCTGCTAATACAGGTGGTGAATTCTATTTAAATGCCACCTGTCTGTTCAGAGGCGGTATAAGAGAGGAGAGGGCTAGTGTGCAGGGTCTGTGTGGGTCTCCTCCTCTCTGGCAGC
The DNA here is from genome assembly GCA_031769625.1 of Taudactylus pleione. Lineage (NCBI taxonomy): Eukaryota > Metazoa > Chordata > Amphibia > Anura > Myobatrachidae > Taudactylus > Taudactylus pleione. Next base: position 4,383,756 of record JAUIMM010000555.1, on the reverse strand, counting down.
ACAGTAGACTCTGCTTTGTGACTCCAACCACCCACAATTCTTACCTCATATATAATGGTGGGGGTGCACCTTTTTGGGGGATTGTGATACTGGGCAGCGATATCACTCTCAGCCCATTACCAGAATAAAGGGGCAGCATCTGGCAACTTTGCAGGTTAGAAACTTTAAAAAAAAAAAGATTCTGACATTTTCATTCATTCAGTTTATTAGGCTCTCCCTCATCAATGGAACCCTAGGTGACAGGTTAGCAAGTTATTGGTAGTGCTTGCCAGATGCTAAGCCACCACATGGGTCTTTGGGCAACACCTTACTTCCCAATCAATATTAGTACATCTTTAGCATGTATAGCAAACTTTCAGTCTAAAGTGCTCTGGGAACCCCTTCCTCATTGAGGTGTGGTATTATATAGAATAAGGAAGAAAAATTGGGAGCACAGGCATCTCTAAACACCTAAAAATGGTTGATACACTATGGAAAAACACTCCTCACCTATTTTGTGAGTGGCAGCTCTAAGCCAAAAATACGTGATGGCAAGTCACTATTAAGGACATCATGAACAATGTAGAAAATATAGAGCGCCTGGTAGTGTGTAGTGTATAGCCAGCCCAACCAGTGGGGTAAAAAAGGAAATAATAACGTGTTCGTACAGTAGTTCTTCAGTCAAAAGACCCATCAAATTATACAATATATGTGAATTTAAAGAAAATAAAACATAGTGTGCACTGTTTGATAAATATACACTGCAGTAATATAAAATATTTAGAATTTGAAAAACATACAAAGGAACATTTAATCCCCAAAAATTATTATGCAGATGGTTTAAAGGCTAAAAACAATTCATTACAAGCAGTGATAGAAAAATAGTAGGTAGCACATGTACAAAAAGACATAAAATACAGCGCTTATTTGTCCATAGAGGGATCTAAGGTATAGTGTAGTGTTTCAGTCCCAATGCTTTTTGCCTATGAAAAAGACTCCATCATGGGGATGGTATTAATGAGCTAGTTATCCTTATTTATTATAAACATAACATAACAAACAAGATACAATACACATGTGGCCATAGCCAGTGAAGTCACTTCCTGTTGCATCTCTTCCTGTTGCAGCCTAGTTAAAAACAGGAAGGTACTAAGGACCTCATTCAGAGTCGGTCGCGAGCACCGATGCACTCGTAACCGACTCGATGGTTTGGCCTGCACATGCGCAGCGGCCGCACTGCGCAAGCCCCGGAGCGACAGAGAAACTGTCCCTCCAGAGCTCGTTTCCAAAGGGACGGCTATCGATGTTGATCGACAGCTGCCCCCATTTGGTAGGCGGGCTGGGGGGGTGGTTTCCAAAATGGAGGCGTTCCTTTTTGAACGCCTACCATTTTGAAGGGGGCCGCACTGACATCATCAGTGATGTCAGTGGGGAGCTTCCTGCTCCATCAGAGCAGAAAGCTCCCTGGTGCTTACGAGTGCCCAGACCCAACCTTACGGTCTGGTCGTAAGCACCGATGGTCGCGATGGTGATCACTATCGCAACCATCAACCTGGTCGGTCGTTAAGCTGTGGGTGGTAACCCACAGCTTAACAATAGACAAGGAGGCGGTCATTCAGGATGCAAGCAGCTGCCCTGATTCAGTGCTACCGCTTGCAACTAACGACCGCCTCTGAATGAGGTCCTAAATATCTTTCCTGTTGCATGGTGGCCCAATGAAAAACAGGAAGTTGGCCATGATGGAGGAAATTATGGTTTTAGCACAAAATACAGGGGTCCCTGCACATCTCTAATAAATAGTGTATATTTTTCAGCCCTGCAACAATATTACAAATAGCATTGCACCCTGTATGACACATTTTTTAAACTATTTTTAGAGATTTGTTTTGTGCACCGGGAGTGATATTATTGATTAATCCCTGCGGGGTGACAACTTTGTATCTTTTTGTAGCATACTTTTAGAGATGGAATATAAAAAAAGCTTATTTATGAAAATGCATGATGCTTTTGTGCATGTTCACTCAACTGAGAGAGATTCATACTACTAATTGGAATTTTTTTGTACCTCTGCTGCATCGGTTATAAGTAAGGCAGAAATGGGAAAATAATGTTACCAAACAGCTCAGTTTTATGATTTTAAGTAATTCAACCCAGTAAATGATTTAAGGGGATACGGTCAATATCCCAGCAATGGGGATACCGGCACTTAGGAATTCAAACACCTGTCAGAATCCCGGTGCCCAACCACCAGCATCCCAAAGGTAAGTAGCAGGGTTAGGGGGAGGGTTAGGGTTAGGCACTAGGGGGAGGGTTATAATTAGGCCCTATGTGGGAGGATTATGTTTTGGGTGCGGGGAGGGGGAGGTTAGGTTTAGGCACTAGGGGGTAAGGTCAGGTTTAGGCACAGGGGAGGGAGGGTTAGGGGCAGGAGTAGGATAAGGCTTATGATACCTACCAACAGGTGTCTGTATCCTAACCCAGTCAGGATGCCAGCGTCAGGATTTTGACCGCCGGGATCCTGAATACCGGCATCCCATACCCAACCCATTTTAAGCATTTCTTTATTGGAAAAAAGATACATACAGTCAGGTGCATAAATATTGGGACATTCACAGAATTTTCATATTTTTGCCTCTATTCACCTCCACAATGGCTTTGAAATGAAACAAACAAGATGTGCTTTAACTGGACTTTCAGATTTAATTTGAGGGTAATTACATCCAAATCAGGTGAACGGTGTAGGAATTACAACGGTTTCTATATGTGCCTCCCACTTTTTAAGAGACCAAACGTAATGGGACAAACTAAACAATCCTAAATCTAACTTTCACTTTTTAATACTTTGTTGCAAATCCTTTGCAGGCAATTACAGCCTGAAGTCTGGAACGCATAGACATCACCAGAAGCTGGGTTTCATCCCTGGTGATGCTCTGCCAGGCCTCTACTGCATGTGTCTTCAGTTCCTGCTTGTTCTTGGGGCATTTTCCCTTCAGTTTTGTCTTCATCAAGTGAAATGCATGCTCAATCGGATTCAGGTCAGGGGATTGACTTGGCCATTGCATAACATTCCACTTTTTAGCCTTAAAAAACTCTTTGGTTGCTTTTGCAGTATGCTTCGGGTCATTGTCAATCCGCACTGTGAAGCGCCGTCCAATGAGTTCTGAAGCATTTGACTGAATATGAGCATATAATATTGCCTGAAACACTTCAGAATTCATTCTGCTGCTTTTGTCAGCAGTCACATCATCAATAAATACAAGGGAACTAGTTCCATTGGCAGCCATACATGCCCACGCCATGACACTACCACCACCATGCTTCACTGATGAGGTGGTATGTTTTGGATCATGAGCAGTTCCTTTCCTTCTCCATACTCTTCTCTTCCCATCACTCTGGTACAAGTTGATCTTTGTCTCATCTGTCCGTAGGATGTTGTTCCAGAACTGTAATGGCTTTTTTAGATGTTGTTTGGCAAACTCTAATCTGGTCTTCCTGTTTTTGTGGCTCACCAATGGTTTAAATCTTGTGGTGAACCCTCTATATGCACTATTGTGAAGTTTTCTCTTGATTGTTGACTTTGACACATATACACCTACCTCCTGGAGAGTGTTCTTGATTTGGCCAACTGTTGTGAAGGGGTTTTTCTTCACCAGGGAAATAATTCTTCTGTCATCCACCACAGTTGTTTTCCGCAGTCTTCCGGGTCTTTTGGTGTTGCTGAGCTCTCCGGTGCGTTCTTTCTTTTTAAGAATGTTCCAAACAGTTGATTTGGCCACACCTAATGTTTTTGCTATCTCTCTGATGGGTTTGTTTTGATTTTGCAGCCTAATGATGGCTTGCTTCACTGATAGTGACAACTCTTTGGATCTCATATTGAGAGTCGACAGCAACTGATTCCAAATACAAATGTCATACCTAGAATCAACTCCAGACCTTTTACCTGCTTAATTGATAATGAAATAATGAGGGAATAGCCCACACCTGTCCATGAAATAGCTTTTGCGTTGATAGTCCCATTACTTTTGGCCCCTTAAAAAGTGGGAGGCACATATAGAAACCGTTCTAATTCCTACACCGTTCACCTGATTTGGATGTAATTACCCTCAAATTAAATCTGAAAGTCTGCAGTTAAAGCACATCTTGTTTGTTTCATTTCAAAGCCATTGTGGCAGTGAATAGAGGCCAAAATATGAAAATTCTGTCAATGTCCCAATATTTATGCACCTGACTGTATATCAGGTTGAGGCACTAATCACTATAACGGGTTAAGTATATTTTGTCGAAATTCACCATGTCAACATTTGAAATGCGTATATAAAAATGTCGACATGGTTATAAAGCCTAACCCTAAATCTAACACTAATCCTATCCTTATCCATAACGCTAATCCTAATACAAATTGTCGACATTTTTATGTCATACTGTATTTTGGCATTTTAGTGTCTTTTGCAGATGTTGACAATTTAATCATATTGACATCATAACATTTGACATTCTGGTGTTGAAATTCTGAATGTCAACAATCTAACTGCATATAAATATAACTGTACTGGCAAATGTAGACCCACAAAACTTGCACTATTATTGTGGACTGAGGACCAAATTGAGGCGATAGCTCCAACTACATTGATATCACATTGTAATTCCATTTAATCATAAACAGCCATGTCATTCAGATCTATACCAAAGAAACAACACAAAAGAAAAACTACAGATTAGATAGGAGAGAAGAAACACAAGGTAGCCACATATTCTTAAAAAACAAGCAAACAAAAATAAACAACAACAGTATTCTGGATAGCTCCAATTGACAACCAGATAAGAGTCAATATATTGTTTGCAGAGTCATCCCAAACTGCAGCCATAAAATATTAAGCCTCCTAGTAGACTGACAAGGGGCATAAACGAAACAAATGTTTCCAGCTGATTGAGATTCCAACTGTAACAACAATATGTGTAAGGATTGCAAACCCTATGCGAATTAAGGGTTCTATTCCTTAGAGGTAGAACAATGTTAAAGGTTGAGTGAATTGAGGAAATTGTTGCTCACTAAAGTTCAGTGAGCTGGAAACATGTCCATACATTTCAGGTATTCAACCAATTAGAAGTGGGTTATTTTTGCATATTAAACTTCTTTATAATGTGTCCTGGAATGTAATTCCATCACCAAGTAGTAATATTTGGTGATAATAACAGTATCAATAAAGCAATACAGTTTATACAGTATTATAAAATTGATCCATTTAAAATATAAAAAAAGATATTAGCATGGACAGTTGTTATGATTGAAAAAAAAGGGTAAAGTCCCTAAGTTACTAAGGACCAGGTTTGAGTAGATTAGAGAAGCAAGCTGGGTGAAATGTGTCCCCCTATTTATCAGACCAAATGAGGCATATTCAATTGGGGGAGAGAATAGCAAAAATCCCAATCAAAAGGTTTTTCCTGCAGGTGCTGAATTTTTTAGATTTTGAGCCCCGGGAGTTTTTTTTTCCTGGCATCTTTTTTTTTTAGGACAAATCAGTGTAACTTGATCTGGCACCCCAGTGGCAACCCCCCTGAGGACTAATTAAGTAATTGGAAGTTTCCAAATAGCTTAATTAGTCCTTAATTACTTACCTTCCCCTGCGCTGTCTTCTTCCTCAGTGTCGTGACCCGGTCTCCTGCAGCAGCGGTGAGTATGTCAGTGTGTGTGAGTGTTTGTGAGTGTGCACAAGTGTGTGTGTGAGTGACCCCCAGTGTGTGTGACCCCTGTGTGTGTAACGGGAGCTGGGAGAACTACATCTGGGAGCTAGGAGAACTACATCTACCAACAGCTCTTGCTCCTCCCACCAGCCCCTGGAGCCTCCCAGCAGTCCCCCACCCCAGTGAGAAGATGGAGGGGAGGCCACCAGTAGCTGCGGAGACCACTGGAGACCCCCAGGTTTTTTTTTACGCGGTGCAGGGTTTTCAGAGCTGAAAACCCTGCAACAACTTATTTTTTATTGGATAACGTGGGTATCGGGAGCATGCATACCCGTGGTAATCCAAAATTGGGCGCAAGGGGTGCAAGGTTTTTTTATGTCGCTAAACCTTGTGCCCAATTAGGTATGACAAGCACATTTATAAGGGTACAATGCAATGTTATTATGCAAGAAACAATTGACACATAACAACTGTACATCTAGTACATTGCGACGCAATAACCATTTCTTAAAACAACTATGGTTAAATTTACTAAGAATCGAGTGTGGTCGAGTTTTGTTTTTTTAAACTCACTTTGCTTCACCAAAACTCGGGTGGGTTTACCCTTTAACAACTCACAAATTTACTAAGAAGTGAGTTTAGCTGAAAGTGAGTTTTCCGATGGTGAAGCAGATCGAGATTTCTCCCCCTATTTGCGAGTTTAGATTACTCACCCAAGATTGCACTGTTTTCTCTCTGGCAAACTCACCTGAACAAGAAGCCTGCTCATCAGTGAGATAATGTATTAACTGCTTGTGTTTTGTACTTGTAAAAAATGGGTTAATTGTTCAAAAATAAATTACGTGAGGTCCCGCCCAAAAGTCTAACCAGCGGACTTGTCAGCCTGTCCTGGTACCTAAAATTATGGGGAACAAAACAAGTAGGGGTCCTCCGTAATTTAGGACTGGCTGGCAAGTCTGGGGTTGGTTAGGCTTTTGGGGGTAACCCTATGTAATTTTTTTAAATAAAAATATTAGGTATTCAGGAAGAAACATACACAAATCACACTGATCTGTGTATGTTTCTGCCAAACTCGCAGCTCTGGAGGTGGTCTATTTGAAACATCAATTTATCAGTGAGTTTGCTACAAACTCACCCCAGATTGTAAACTCAATTCTTTGTAAATTTGCGAGTTGCAACTTTTACATGTAAAGTACTTCCTAGTTTGGCCGATGAGGAGTTTAGTCGAGTTTGCAAACTCACATGAGTTTTAACGTGAGAAGATAAAACTCACTTCCAAACTCACACCTGTTTGGTCTTAGTAAATTTGTGAGTTTGAAAAACAGGCTAAACTCGCATGATTTTGCAAACTCACCCAAACTCACCCAAACAAGATTCTTAGTGAATTTACCCCCTAGTCTCTGCAAAAGAGACTACACTTCTGACTAAAAAAAAATAACACAGTTCAGCATTACAGTGAAAATACGGGTTGGCATACAGATATGTGGCTTTTGTTTTGCGCAAAGTCAGTCGAGCTTTAGAGGAAAAATAGAGATTAGCATTCAGTTCATGGCCTGAGCTTTAAGCACAGTCCAGCACTGAAGGGACCAGTAAGAATTACACAAAATCCTTTGCGATGGCAATTTATAAGCAAGTACAGTCCTTTGCAGTGATAAGCATTAGCAAGTACAGTCCTTTGCAGTGATAAGCATTAGCAAGTACAGTCCTTTGCAGTGATAAGCATTAGCAAGTACAGTCCTTTGCAGTGATAAGCATAAGCAAATACAGTCCTTCAAAAACCAACAGCATTTAACATAACATACATTTCTTTGCAATACCCTTTTAGCATAAGCACATACTGTGAAAAACAGCAACTTTTTATGTAAGAAATATTAAGTAGGACTTCTAATAAGCTTATAAACTGGTTTTAAGCATAACAGATCCCAGCACAGTAGAATTAGTGGTCTCTGATGTGCACTCACGGTAATAAATTCAAACAGTATATGCAGAAGGAATAACTTTAAAACAGAAAACGATCCTATTCACATATCACTTTTGCACTGGCTAGTTGCATCAGTATAATAGTAAACATCTGCACAATTAGCAATATAATGGTGCATACACACGGTCAGATTTTTCCTTCAGATATGAACGATAACGATTTAAAAATCGTTCAGTCGTTCATATCTGAAGGAAAATCTGACATATCTGACATGCCTGAACGATGGACGATCAACGATGCGTGTTCCCGTTTGTCAGATAACGATATCTGACATCTGATGGGTTTGCAGTCAGACTTGGACGATTCCATTCATTTTAATGCAGTCAAAAATCGTTCAATCGTTCAAAACTTTGGTAAAATCGTTCAAATCGTTCAGTCGTTCAGTCATTCATCTGACAAATCTGACAAGTCTGACAAATGTGACCGTGTGTATGCTCCATTAGAGTTTGACATTTCTACAGTACACCAACACAGTGAAATGTAGCACTTCACACCTACTGTACTTACCAACATTGCTGTGAAACTAGCAGTCATTTTAGTAGCAAAAAACATACTTTGCAGGCTAGACATTGATAATTACACATTTAATATCGCCATTATACAGTTTGTCTAAATTAGCATCAGCAACTCCTTGAAAATATGACATAAGAATTTAATAGGAACATTATCATCTACAGTAAAAACAGACAATGCATTTAAGCACAAATAATGTCCCCTGCAATCTAATAAGGGCAGTACCTTCATGCCCTGCTTTTCCAGAGTTAAACTAAAAGGGGGTTGCGCTTAGCTCACCACTTCTCACTACCCTACGGGCACTACTAACACTGAAGACCCCGTGACCGATGGAAGCGATTGCTCATCTACCCAGTGCTGCCTGCCCAAGAGAAGTATGGTTAGGAGAAAGCAGCCAGATGACCTTGATCAGGATCCTGTACTACTGAGCACAGCCCAGTGCGGTGCTTAGCATCCTGGGCTGTGCAGGAATTCAGGCTTTTCAGCAAAGAAGTAAAGAGTAAACCTGGGGCATCTTACCACCGCAGATCTCTTCCGGTCTTCTGCCACCCTAGGAACTCCTGCACAGCCCAGGATGCTAAGCACCGCACTGGGCTGTGCTCAGTAGTACAGGATCCTGATCAAGGTCATCTGGCTGCTTTCTCCTAACCATACTTCTCTTGGGCAGGCAGCACTGGGTAGGTGAGCAATCACTTCCATCGGTACCGGGATCTTCAGCGGAGGGTACCTCCAGTGCTGCGCTCCTCGTCTAAGGTTCGGTATGCAGATGTGGGTGCCTCTCCAGCAGAGTCCTCTTCCTCCCAGCAGGTGCAGCTCCTCTGTGTTATCCAGGGTCCTTAAGATGGGCTCCTTCCTTGTTGCCTGCAACATTCCCTCCGATACCAACAAGCACAGGGTACTGTCCTCACATCCTCCGGTCATCTGGGGGTCCTCTAAAGCGGCCACGGTCCCAGATGCTCATCAAAAGTTCCTCATACAATGCGGGGGAACACTTCCTTGCAGGCTCCGGCAGCTTGTTTCCAGCGGGGTTCTTCCCTTATGGTCAGTAGTTCCTTGGTCCAGCTGCATTTCACTCTGCCCTAGCAGTGTCAGCTGCGGCTCTCCAAACTGTGGCAGCAGGGGACCTTACTGGTCTCTGCTTCCTCATCACAGCCTGTACTCTATTTTCAGGTGAGCCATTTTCACTCTCCTCCGGCAGTGACAGTCCTCCCGCAGGGTTCCTTGCTACTAAAACCATTATCCACTCACTGGTCATCTCCTGATTGGACTACTGTAATCTCCTCCTATCTGGCCTCCCTGGCTCCCACCTCTCTCCACTCCAATCTGTCCTCAATGCTGCTACCTGGCTCATCTTCCTCTCCAAATGTTTTATATCTGCACCACCTCTCCTACAAGACCTAGGGTTAAATTTACTAGTGAGAGTTTTTAGAAGTGAGTTTTAAAATTGATGTTGCCCATAGCAACCAATCAGATTCTACTTAACATTTAACTAGCACCTTCTAGAAGATAATAGCTAGAATCTGATTGGTTGCTATGGACAACATCACTTTTAAAACTCACTTCTAAAAACTCTCACTTTAGTAAATTTACCCCCTACAGTGCAACCAAGACCAACTTAGATAACCTGATGCAAATATAAATATTTCTAGTGTGCTCATTAATTACCATTTCTCTTTTCTTCTCTTACTTGAACAGTTAATTGAGCTCTATAATATACTTCTATACCAATTTATCAATATTCAAGCAGTGAAGCTGCAATAAGTCACAGACAGTATACTTTGTACACATACTGTATGTAGCTAAATACTTTTCTTAGTGTTTTGGTCTCTTGAGCTTTCAAATGTTCACTTATAATTGTGCCACAGGAATTTTTTATCCATTTTGCAGACAAGACTGAGATCCAGCTAAAATCAAACTCCAGATTAGTTTAAATACCATTACTCAGGTGCACATCAATCATTTTTCAATTGTTTTAAATAAAGCACATTTTATAGCACCATGGAGACCGTACATAGTAAACCAAATATTTCTCAAAGTCCCTCAAGGTGTATTATACTGTATGTTGTAAACCTATTTAACTTCATCAACACCACAACATTCTACACAGATTTTAGCTTAGGGGGTTGATGTATCAGGTTTTAAAGTATTGCCACATATATGTAAGCATTAATGCAGGAGATATTGCAAATATCTCTTGTGTTAGTAAATAAAACCAAAAATATTGCATAACATCACCGAAACCATAGAACCCTATGGTAACTGCAATGTTTTTTAAATGTGTCAAGTTCCAAAAACTTTTTTTTTTAGAACTTGGTTGCTATAACTTATGCCATCTTCATATAACATTAGAAGTACAGTTTATTTGAAAACAGTGGGAAGAGTGGAGAAAGCACTTCATTAGGTCCATTACATTAGTGCCACAGTTTTTGCTAATGAAGATTAAAACTTTTGGAAACATGTGCAGGCTGGTGAGGGGTACTTACCTTTCCTTAATAATGACAGGGGCGAGTGAATGTTTTTGGGCATGTTATGGGTGTGTCGTGGGTGTGTCTATGCAACGTGACGTGCTGGATGGTGGATTGTTTAGAACCACAGTAGTAATTACACCATCAGCTGGCATTGAAAGTGGGCATCATAGGACTTGCACTTACCCTTATTGTCTTGTATTTGCATAAACTCTAGGTACCCTTTCTTGACTTGGTAAATCATTTAATAGTATTCATAACAAAGATGAAGTTTCCTGTCAGGATCCTGTGAAAGAAAACATACTTTAAATCTACTACATATACTATAGAAGACGTTTGTCTGTTTGGTGAAAATCTACCACAGCTCTCAAGGTAAAGCTGCCAAATCTTACATTAGTTATTTAGTATAAAAAAAGTAAGTTATTAGACCACATAGCAACAATGCGACAAAACGACAGAGCAACAAATCTTATATATGAAATTCATTGGTCTGTTTGTTTGTTGTCTGTCCAGTTATGCATTCAGACACCCCTGCACTGACTGGGATGAAACCAAAGGGAGGTTTTCGAGTTGGATCCTGTCCAGGTTTTATGGGGTTAGGGTCCCAGTTGGACCTCCCATTGATGTACGCTGGGGAGAACTTTAACCCAGGGAGCCTGTTCTGAGCCATCGACTGGATGGATTTGAATGAAAACTTCACAGAGTGGTAACATTGGATCCCAGTTGACATACCAGTGGGTTGAGGTCTCAGCCTGCCCTCCCGTTGTGTATGCTGGGCAGAAATTTGACCTGAGGAGCCTGTTCTGAGCCTTCCACTAGATGGATTTGGAAGAAAACTTCACAGAGTGGTAACATTATATCCCAGAAGACATACTAGTGGATTGAGGTTCCAGTCGGACCTCCCTTTGGTGTACATTTGACTCAGGGAGCCTGTTCTGGGCCTTCCACTGGATGGATTTGGATGGAAACTTTACAGAGGGGTGGCAATTGGTCTGGAATGCCTAATGGAGTGTTTTGGGGTCCAGGTTGGACCTCGTGGCGGACAGACTTTGACTCAGGGAGCCTGTTCTGAGCCTTCTACTGGATGGATTTGGACGAAATTACATAATTTGGCTGAAAACTTCACAGAATGGTAACATTGGATCCCAGAAGACATACTAGGGGGTTGAGGTCCTTTTCGGTCACCCCGTTTATGTACGCTGGGCAAAACTTTGACCTGGGAATTTTGTTGTGGACCTTCCAGTGGATGGATATGGATGAAAACTTCACAGAGGGGTGGCAATTGGTCTTGGATGCCTTATAGATTGGTCCCAGGCAGAGTGTGCCAGGCAGAACTTTGATCAAGAGAGCATGGTCTGGGCCTTCCACTGGATGGATTTGGACGACATCACATAATAAAATGTAGTAACTTGAACATTTAAACCCAGGCAATGCCGGGTACTTTGGCTAGGATATTCTAAATTGTGTTATGGTGTTAAATTAATGGGAAGACTAAGGGTAACTACAATATACAAATAGTATAAATCCATAGAAACAGGGCTTCCCAAAGTCAATCCCCTGTGGAGAAGCAAAGCATTTCAGACAGCTTTGGTGGAGGCACATGCCAGGAGAAGATCAGTCTGTCATCAGATGAAGAAAAACCTTGGCTCAGAATTAGCAATGTTTCCCAGGAGGTGAGCAAGGTTTACATGTAAATAAAGTTTTGTTATTATTGCACCATAAGATGGTCTGGTGTCCAATATTCTGTGACATTTCACTGCACCTGTTTTCCATATGTGTCCCTTCCACCAGGTACTATGTGCTAAGCAGCTGAGTTTCAGAGGCCTTTCTGGAGCAGACACTATACTCATGCAATTGTCAGAGCAGAGCAAAGATACTGCAAGGGGGTGTGTGTCACTCTACATCTAGGTACCTAAACTAAGTGTACTACAGCACCAGCAGAGTTCACAAGATCACTGATTGGAAGTTCTCAAAATGTTGTGGTCCTGAGATGATAATAACACTGTCCATGGTTTTGAGAGTTTTGAGATATTGTGAGGCTCTCCTTCATATTTTGCTAAAGGCACCCCCTAAAGACAATCAGCCATGGGCTTTTACTCCTGCTGGTGTTGGGTGTTTGGTTAATATACAGAATAATAATAATAATAATAATAATAATAATATTGTTCTTTACAGGTGGACTACTGGCCCCAGCATAATGACAATTATATGACCAAAAGTGCCTGTATGCCCAGGCATCAAAGGCCTTTTGGCAAGTGTAGTATAACTGTGAAAATTATTAAACAAGTGACAGGACACACAAACCGAATATTATAATATTTTATTAAATAAAACACATCACACCCCTTATTCACCAATTTATTATCCAAGGACTTGACAAAATAAAAAAACAAATGAATAGGACCACGCTGACAGACAGAACCAAAACAGTGCTGCACTATTCATTTCTATGACATTGTCGGCTAGTGATCTTATTACATATTTACAGTACTGTACAGTACTTGGACGCATGATATGCAAAATACTGTACAAATAACACACAGCATTGTAGTGTACTGCATGGTACTAGACACATACATTCAGGTGCATAAATATTGGGACATTGACAGAATTTTCATATTTTGGCCTCTATTCACCACCACAATGGCTTTGAAATAAAACAAACAAGATGTGCTTTAACTGCAGACTTTCAGATTTAATGTGAGGGTAATTACATCCAATTCAGGCGAACGGTGTAGGAATTACAACGGTTTCTATATGTGCCTCCCACTTTTTAAAGGGCCAAAAGTAATGGGACTATCAACTCAAAAGCTATGTCATGGACATGTGTGTGCTATTCCCTCGTTATTTCATTATCAATTAAGCAGGTAAAAGGTCTGGAGTTGATTCTAGGTGTGATATTTGCATTAGGAATCAGTTGCTGTCGACTCTCAATATGAGATGCAAAGAGCTGTCACTATCAGTGAAGCAAGCCATCATTAGGCTGAAAAATCAAAACAAACCCATCAGAGAGATAGCAAAAACATTAGGTGTGGCCAAATCAACTGTTTGGAACATTCTTAAAAAGAAAGAACGCACCGGAGAGCTCAGCAACACCAAAAGACCCGGAAGACCTCGGAAAGCAACTGTGGTGGATGACAGAAGAATTATTTCCCTGGTGAAGAAAAACCCCTTCACAACAGTTGGCCAAATCAAGAACACTCTCCAGGAGGTAGGTGTATATGTGTCAAAGTCAACAATCAAGAGAAGACTTCACAAGAGTGAATATAGAGGGTTCACCACAAGATGTAAACCACTGGTGAGCCTCAAAAACAGGAAGACCAGATTAGAGTTTGCCAAACAACATCTAAAAAAGCCATTACAGTTCTGGAACAACATCCTATGGACAGATGAGACAAAGATCAACTTGTACCAGAGTGATGGGAAGAGAAGAGTATGGAGAAGGAAAGGAACTGCTTATGATCCAAACATACCACCTCATCAGTGAAGCATGGTGGTGGTAGTGTCATGGCGTGGGCATGTATGGCTGCCAATGGAACTGGTTCCCTTGTATTTATTGATGATGTGACTGCTGACAAAAGCAGCAGAATGAATTCTGAAGTGCTTCGGGCAATATTATATGATCATATTCAGTCAAATGCTTCAGAACTCATTGGACGGCGCTTCACAGTGCAGATGACAATGACCTGAATCATACTGCAAAAGCAACCAAAGAGTTTTTTAAGGCTAAAAAGTGGAATGTTATGCAATGGCCAAGTCAATCCCCTGACCTGAATCCGATTGAGCATGCATTTCACTTGTTGAAGACAAAACTGAAGGGAAAATGCCCCAAGAACAAGCAGGAACTGAAGACATTTGCAGTAGAGGCCTGGCAGAGCATCACAAGGGATGAAACCCAGCGTCTGGTGATGTCTAAGCGTTCCAGACTTCAGGCTGTAATTGCCTGCAAAGGATTTGCAACAAAGTATAAAAAAGTGAAAGTTAGATTTAGGATCATTTAGTTTGTCCCATTTCTTTTGGCCCCTTAAAAAGTGGGAGGCACATATAGAAACCGTTGTAATTCCTACAGTACACCGTTCACCTGATTATGAATGTAATTATCCTCAAATTAAATCTGAAAGTCTGCAGTTAAAGAACATCTTGTTTGTTTCATTTCAAAGCCATTGTGGTGGTGAATAGAGGCCAAAATATGAAAATTCTGTCAATGTCCCAATATTTATGCACCTGATTGTATATGCACTTTAGTGTAATTTGATGCAACCAACTGTGGGAAAAAAGAATATACCAAGTACATAGCAATTACATGCTGTATTGCATTATTGTAAGTTGTTAAATTTTGCACACTGTTCTGAAAATTGTCACACAACAGTGAACAAAATATATAAAATCATTTTATAAATACACATTAACCTGCAACCACAGTCCTTGCATTGAGGATATTCTGCTGAATCTCAATGTGACTACCACTTCCTGACTGGTTTGCTACAGCATTGCCTCCATTGACTGCTTTGGCAGCTTGACACAAGAGCAGTACGATTTTGCAAAGATGCCATCTGCTGGTTGAAAAGTGGTATTACACACTGTTGCAGTTTAGTATGTTATGCTGCAACTTAGTGCGCCGTGGTGTATCTTGGCATGTATGTGCGCTATGTGGAGCAAAAGCTATGTGCATGTGGACACATCTGTAAGCCATTCGTGTTCATTTCAATCACTTACATCAGAGAACATTTACTAGTTTCTATTGATATGTATTAAAGATTGTAAACAAAGTCCTATTCATGCAGAGGTTACCCCAACTTGAATAGTCAATAATTCTTCTTAAAAGCCAGTCTATGTTGACAACTCAGTTGCAGTTTACACTGAAAAGAAAGTTTACACTTAAAAAAGAGGCTTTAAAAAGGAATGTATCATCAAAATCATTGCTATTGAAAAAAGTTAATGACAGATGCTTTTTTGAAGTGTAATGGAAACACTATTTAATCTTCTTTTATACAAGTTTCCTTGTCATATTATTATTGTTATTATTATTATTATTCTTTATTTATATGGTGCCACAAGTGTTCCGCAGCACCTTATAATGTACATAAACAAATAATTTGACAACTGATTTACAGTACAAAATAGGACAAGGACATGGATAATATACATTGCTACATTAGTGAACATAACACCTAGATATGCAACAGAGCGTAAGCAACCAAGTGTTAGGTGCCCTGGTGGGGGGTAAGAAGTAGATGAAAGTTAAGTAAGGAGAAGCACAAGAGGGTAGAGGGCCCTGCTCGTAAGAGCTTACATTCTAAAGGGGAAGGGCAAACAAAAAGGTGTGACACAGATGGGGTAAACAGGGAGGAGATATCTGAGACTTCACATACTATTTGCAAAATAGTGATATCTAAACATGAAATACAAGAGTATATAAAAAATGTAAGTTCCGATATCTTTGAATTTGAGATTAATAAAAGTTCTTTGTAGTGTTTATATTTTCAGGCAGAAAGTCTTTGTTACATACAGCGCATAAGGCTGCTCTCTTTATGTTAGCCTTAATTCAAATACATTTTGCTATAGTCACTCTATAATAATTTTATATCTAGCAGTAAAAAAGGCAGAGTTAATAAATTGTCAGAAAAAAGACAGCAGTCTATAACACATAATCAGGCTGTAAGTGGCATTCCAGACTGTGATCCCTATACAGTATACGTTAAATAAGCTCTGTGCTCTAGATGCAGTTCCATTCACCTGTCCTGCTCCCTTCTTTGGGATTTACAATACACTTACCTCTAACACTTCTGACCAGACTAAATCAGTATTCCTGCTGTCTCTGGCACAAGGAATCAAGAAATGTGAGAAAGGAGACACTGGGGCTTCTGCAGAGAACATAATTTGGACGTTTTGAGGACTTGGCCAACAGATCAGATGATGAAGTCACAAGAGACAAGAGGTGACAGAGACAGAGCAATCAGTATGAGAGGGGAAGATAGAGACAAGGGACTGCAGACAAGAATATTGCAGGCAAGTGATAAGGGGTGAAAGTCAAAAGAGGGCAGGTGACATATGGATTACTGTCACACTGGCCAGAGGAGGTATTGACAAAAGGCCATGACTGTAATTCAAGAGGGGACAGACAAAGACTAGGGCATAGAATATGCCAACTACTAATTGTTAAAGAAGATTTATCAATGACAATTAAAAAGAAGGTGATTTACAACACCAGTGAAAAGTAACTAAAACAGTACATAAAGCAACACATCAATACATTCTGGGCTTGAAGTCTTGCAAAAGAATAAACTGGTGGTTTAATTTGTTTTTCTGCTTCATTCATGTTCCCGTCTGCCTAATGCTACTTATCTGCCTTCTCAACTTATATTCATCTGCTTACAGTTCTTCTACATTGTACTCTAACTGCTTAAAGTATTACACATATCTGGCAATGTTTTTACATTACTGCCTTCTACATCTCCTCTTGTCAGATTATGTATACCCCTGCCCCTCACAGTGCCTTGTCAGATTATGTATACTCCTGCCTTCTACATTTCCTCTTGTCAGATTATATATACCCCTGCCCCTCACAGTACCTTGTCAGATTATATATACCCCTGCCATTCACAGTATCTTGTCAGATTATGTATACCCCTACCCCTCACAGTGCCTTATCAGATTATGTATACCCCTGCCCCTCACAGTGCCTTGTCAGATTATGTATACCCCTACCTTCTACATTTCCTCTTGTCAGATTATGTATACCCCTGCCCCTCACAGTGCCTTGTCAGATTATGTATACCCCTGCCCCTCACAGTGCCTTGTCAGATTATGTATACCCCTGCCTTCTACATTTCCTCTTGTCAGATTATGTATACCCCTGCCCCTCACAGTGCCTTGTCAGATTAAGTATACCCCTGCCCCTCACAGTGCCTTGTCAGATTATGTATACCACTGCCCCTCACAGTGCTTTGTCAGATTATGTATACCCCTGCCTTCTACATTTCCTCTTGTCAGATTATGTATACCCCTGCCCCTCACAGTGCCTTGTTAGATTATGTATACCCCTGCCCCTCACAGTGCCTTGTCAGATTATGTATACCCCTGCCCCTCACAGTGCCTTGTCAGATTATATATACCCCTGCCCCTCACAGTGCCTTGTCAGATTATGTATACCCCTGCCCCTCACAGTGTTTTGTCAGATTATGTATACCCCTGCCCCTCGCAGTGTCTTGTCAGATTATGTATACCCCTGCCCCTCACAGTGCTTTGTCAGATTATGTATACCCCTGCCCCTCACAGTGCTTTGTCAGATTATATATACCCCTGCCTTCTACATTTCCTCTTGTCAGATTATATATACCCTGCCCCTCACAGTACCATGTCAGATTATATATACCCCTGCCCCTCACAGTATTTTATCAGATTATGTATACCCCTGCCCCTCACAGCCCCTTGTCAGATTATGTATACCCCTGCCCCTCACAATGCCTTGTCAGATTATGTATACCCCTGCCCCTCACAGAGCCTTGTCAGATTATGTATACCCCTGCCTTCTACATTACCTCTTGTCAGATTATGTATACCCCTGCCCCTCACAGTGCCTTGTCAGATTATGTATACCCCTGCCCCTCACAGTATTTTGGCAGATTATGTATACCCCTGCCCCTCACAGTGTCTTGTTAGATTATGTATATCCCTGCCCCTCACAGTGTCTTGTCAGATTATGTATATCCCTGCCCCTCACAGTGTTTTGTCAGATTATGTATACCCCTGCCCCTCACAGTGCCTTGTCAGATTATGTATACCCCTGCCCCTCAAAGTGCTTTGTCAAATTATGTATACCCCTGCCTTCTACATTTCCTCTTGTCAGATTATATATACCCTGCCCCTCACAGTACCTTGTCAGATTATATATACACCTGCACCTCACAGTATCTTGTCAGATTATGTATAACCCTGCCCCTCACAGTCTCTTGTCAGATTATGTATACCCCTGCCCCTCACAGTGTGTTGTCAGATTATGTATACCCCTGCCCATCACAGTGTTTTGTCAGATTATGTATACCCCTGCCCCTCACAGTGTGTTGTCAGATTATGTATACCCCTGCCCATCACAGTGTCTTGTCAGATTATGTGTACCCCTGCCCATCACAGTGTCTTGTCATATTATGTGTACCCCTGCCAATCACAGTGCCAAATGCAGAGATTTGTATCCTTCGTTGTTAAACTGTTATTACTCCCATTATTGTTATAATTATGCACAGATGCATTTTAAGATCGGACGGGGCCCCAGTGCATATTTTTGTGGGCCCCCTCCCCCCCAAAAAAAGGCAAAAGAAAGGCCTGACGTGGTGCTAGAGGCTTCTGCATCTGTGCTATATTTACAGCATTTTTGTCAGAAATATGGTGACACATTTACAGAATTTTCTTTAGAGATTTCGTTAGAAATGGTGCCAGCACCATTTTTCTGTAGAAATCACTGGCAAAATGGTGGGGTAGGCAGGCAGGTAAGTAAATGCAATGTGTGCACAGTGTGTATGTGGGCCCCCCTTGCCCTATTGCTTATGCGTTCATCTTAACCTATTTCTTTCCCATTTATTCTCACTTCTTCCTTTCCCTCCTCTAATTCTCATTTATACTCCCTGATACCCCCTATCTGTTATATCTACTCCTACTCCATTGCCACCTTCTATTAGCCTTTACCACATACCACACTTCCACAGTACCTCACTGTATCCCAGAAACATCTGTCGCTTTTTCATCACCTCTCATTTATACAAACATTAAAAACTTCCCATTAATCAATTTTTATTTAATATTTTATTTGCATAATATCTATTATTATCTACAAGCTGCTTTCTTTCACCCCTCACGTTATGTTCTTTTACATCTCTTATCACTAAGGGGTCTATTTACTAAGCAGTGTTAGGAGACAGAGTGAAAAGTGATAAGGTGCCAGCCAATCAGCTCCTAACTGCCATCTCACAGGCTGTGTTTGAAAAATGACAGTTGGGAGCTGATTGGCTGGCACCTTATCACTTTTCACACTGTCTCCTAACACTGCTTAGTAAATAGACCAACTGTATTACTGTTACTCAAGCTCATCTCCCATCATCTATGGACTCTTGCTCCTCTACAGCATTATTCCAACCATTTAGATCCAGTACTTACTCTAGATCCAGTACTTACAGTTCAAGCTGCTTGTACTGTAAGTACTGGATCTAGAGTTAGTACTGGATCTAGATGATTGGAGTAATGCTGTAGAGGCTAAACTCAGACAGCTAAAACAGACAGCTAGGTATAGGTTTGTATTTTGCAGACAGCTAAGTATAGGTTTGTATTTTGACATAGATGGTAATGACTATTAATTCTCTGGAAAAGGATGAAGTTATAGGCTAATAGTAGCAACTGATAGTGTCAGTTAATAAACTATATGTTCAGTGTATTAATGACAATAAATATAAATATATTCTTTTACATAAAAATACATCAATTTTGTGTTTATAAAAGATAATATTAAAATAAATCTAGAAACATATGAAATTGTTATCCAATTAAAGGTGTTCAGTAACTAGAGTGGGTAAATGATTACTGAGTTAATAGGTAAAAAGCACAACATTTTTACCGCATGTAACAATTTTGCAAAAAGTAGCCCAGGATTTTAGGTGTTAGACACCTAGAAATAATGTAACTAAATAGATGCAGGAAACACAGCAGTTCTGGCAGGAATAACTGAAGAAGTTCATTCTTTGAAGTAATCAATACTTTAAACGGGTTGGGTAAGGGATGCTGGCGCTCACCATCCCGACAGGGTTAGGATACTGACACCTGTCTGTAAGTACCCTAACTCTACCCTTAAACCTAACCCTCCCTCCCTGCTGCCTAAACCTAGCCCTCCCACTCACAGCCTAAACCTAACCTCCCC
Organism: Taudactylus pleione; assembly: GCA_031769625.1. Taxonomy (NCBI): domain Eukaryota; kingdom Metazoa; phylum Chordata; class Amphibia; order Anura; family Myobatrachidae; genus Taudactylus; species Taudactylus pleione. The sequence continues at coordinate 4,363,232 of JAUIMM010000555.1, read as the reverse complement.
CCCACCCCCACAGACTAAACCTATCCTCCCACCATAGTGACTAACCCTAAACTCAGGGCCGCAACTAGGGGGGGGGCTAGAGGTGCATGTGCACCGGGTGCCAGAAGGCTTGGGGGCTGGAGAGTCAGAAAACGGCCATCCAAAAATGGCCACCACCAAGGAGGAGACAGATGCTAGAGGTCCTTACTGGACCTCTAGTGTCTGTTAGGCCAGCGCAAGTGCCGGGAGAAGATGCTGAAAGCTGTATCTTCTCCAATGAAACCCCCTGGCAACGAGCATAAACCCCATGGCAACGAGCATGGAACCCCCTGGCAATGAGCATAAAACCGCTGACAAAGAGCAGGTAATTTTAAAGTAAAATTGCTACCTTGCACCGGGTGACAGATATCCTAGTTTTGGCCCTGCTAAACTCATCATCGGGATGACGCTGGTTGGAATGCTGGTGCCAGGGTTCTGACCCAGAGGATATAAACTACATGGACTATAATCTGATAAATAACTGTATGGACACGTTGTGTTGCCTTGTAGATGGAATATCCAATGTTTGGTGACACCTTGATATTAGAATCTTACTACAGCAGTGGTTAGCTGTAAAGATTTAAACATTTTCTCCAATGTGAAGTACCAGAAAAGCCATTTGCTGAGATGTTCCTGCAGCTGGCATAGTCACAATCAGAGACTTATTATGAGATTAGCTCCAAAGCCTTAAGACACAACATTACTTTGAGGGATTTCAGGACCATGTTCTTTCTCGAAGCAGTTATAGTAATGAGCAGCCAAGGTGAGGTTTAAATAAATGAATAATTGGTTGATTGTTTCCCTTCTTGTTCATTGAATAAGTGATTCACTGTTTTGTTCTTCTTTATTGTATAATTGATACATCAGCCACCACCTTTCATCTTGGAGGTAATTGAATAATCAAAATGGTGTTTTTTTAATTGGTTAATTAGACGGTAATGTAAAAAAAGGCACAGCATATAACGAGCAGTGACAAAGACTTCAAATTTTGCTTTGGATTGACCCACGTTTGTATATATTTTACTTCATTTGCAACTGAAGAATGTGACTACATTGGTTACTGATTTTAAAAATAAACTGATTGCAAATAAGGCTAGCAATTAATATAGGAATTGATTTAAATTTCATTAAAGTAATATTAAACTTAAAGAAGACTGGAAAACAGAAGCAGGTGAGGGACAAGGTAAACAGGAAAGGAGAGCACAGTGTAAAGAACAGGAGTGTGGTGTAATGAGAGAGGGCAGAAGGGATAGGGAGGAGCACTGTAATTAAACTAAATTATTCTCTCCATTTTCCTTTCCTCCGTATAAATACAGTAAATGCATTGAAATGTATATAGCAAATCACTCCATTGTCAGGTATTTTACAGCCATATAAATTAAGCTTCTTGTTGAATATTTTCATTGCTGACATCATTTCTTCTTTTATCTCTCGATTCTTTTTTGTTATTATTTATGTACTCTGCACTCACCTGGTAAGGAACGCCCAGCTTCTATCATCAAACAAAGCAAGATCTCAGAAGCCGCTGTAGTCACCTGCAAATCTTTGTGAGTAGTATAAAATCAGGACAGAGACAAGTGAAAATGACAGAGGGCCTGATTCAGAGCCGGACGCTATTTGCGCTCGCTCGTTCAGAAAAAGGGGCCGGATATTTAAATAGAGCGCTCGCTGTTTGCGGTCTGTTGACGCCTCTGTGTCTGAACGAGCGAACGAAACATGCGCTCGCTATTTTAAAAAAAACGCCCCCTGGCCGCGATCTCCGCTATTTATTAGATTAATCGAGTACATCGAAAGGCATCTGAACTGCTCGCAGTGCTTGTGGTAGCATTTTCCTACCGCAATCATGCGAACAGTTCAGGCTAAAAGACAACCAAGTGACGTGGTCGATGACGCTGCTTTGTTAATTATGCACACCCTTAAAATGTTTTGACCGTTTGGCACACCTGCGTTCGGATCTCCACTCCCCGTTTTCAAGCACCTTCCCCTGTTACCACCCACAAACGCCTCATTCTGTCACTCAAATTAGCAGGCATTCGCTATTTTGCAAGCACACAATTTCCGACCGCAATGACTGGTTCGTGCATGCGTATTACAACCCATACGCATGCGTAGTTGTGTGAACATCGCTTGGAGGGGACGAGTGGCCGCTTACGAGCGGCTCTGAATCAGGCCCAGAGTACAGAGATGCATGTTTAGTACTTTCGTAAATTGCCTTTACTGTGTACACAGTCAGGGCCGGATTTACCGCTAGGTCGCCTAGGGCCCGGCGGGTACTAAGGGGCCCGTGGCCGCCGCCCACCCCTCTAAAATCCGGCACTGTCACACTGGCTGCAAGACTGCTCTCCCCTGGCTGTAGGTACATCATATAATGTTTACAAGACTGCTCTCCCCTGGCTGTAGGTACATCATATAATGATTACAAGACTGCTCTCCCCTGGCTGTGGGTACATCATATAATGATTACAAGGCTGCTCTCCTCTGGCTGTAGGTACATCATATAATGATTACAAGACTGCTCTCTCCTGGCTGTAGGTACATCATATAATGATTACAAGACTGCTCTCCTCTGGCTGTAGGTACATCCTATAATGATTACAAGGCTGCTCTCCCCTGGCTGTGGGTACATCCTATAATGATTACAAGACTGCTCTCCTCTGGCTGTAGGTACATCCTATAATGATTACAAGACTGCTCTCCCCTGGCTGTAGGTACATCATATAATGTTTACAAGACTGCTCTCCCCTGGCTTTGGGTACATCCTATAATGATTACAAGGCTGCTCTCCCCTGGCTGTAGGTACATCATATAATGATTACAAGACTGCTCTCCCCTGGCTGTAGGTACATCATATAATGATTACAAGACTGCTCTCCTCTGGCTGTAGGTACATCATATAATGATTGCAAGACTGCGCTCCCCTGGCAGCAGCCTGCTGGTCCCATACTGGCTTCTGTGCATACTTCACTGATTGACTGACATGCGCTGCCGGTGGAGAGCGCTGCGCGCATAATCAGTCAGTCATCAGGATGTATGTGATCATGCTGCAGCAGCAACTGTGTTACATCAAGAGGATGGGGGGCTGTGGTAAAATAAAATTTCTGCCCAGCCGGTGCCGCTGCAGAAGTATACTGTAACTTTCCTTTCTCCCTGTACACCGACAGTGACAGCCTGTACTGCAGTCACCTGCCGATGGACATCAGCTGACCTGCTGATCACTTTCCGGCAGGGTCAGCATTTTCCGGGAGTGCTCAGTGCTCCCCTCTATGTTTGCAACCAACAGCAGGGATTGGATGGTATCTGGAGACAGACAGGAGGACTGGCTGTGCTTCTTCCCACTGAGGCAAACCCAGCCTTCCTGTCTGTCTAGAGAGCTATAAAAGGAGAGTGAGGACCCATGAGCTCCAGCAATAGTAAGTATTGTGCTGGACTTTTTTTTCCCCCAAAAGCATTGCCTGTAGTTTGTTAGGGTAGGATACAGTGTGTATAGTTAGTGTTGTTAGATTTAGTAAAGAGGTGTCCCCACTCCAAATGCATTTTATAGTGTCTCTATTTTTATTAATTAGACTTTTTTTTCTTTTATTTAATAGTTACATTATAATGCCACTCCCCCCCCCCCCTCCCCTCCCCCTGCTTGGTCTAAACCTAATCTAGCAGCAGGACTAGCTTTTTTTGTTGTCCTTTAATTTAATTTAATAGTTGCATTTTAATGTGTACCCTCCCCCCTCACATAAACCTAATCTAGAAGCCAGCAGAACTAGTGTTTTTTATTGTCCATGATAAACACTAGTGCTGCTAGACCAGGCTTGGCAATATGTTGGTCTGCAGCTGCTATGGAGCTACAAATTTCTCAAAACTGACAGCCATTGTATAGGAGGACATGCTGGGACTTGTAGTATCACAATAGCTGAAGATCAACTGTGACCTAGCCATGCTGCTGTTCCTCAAGGGAGGTCATTTAGCTTCTTGTTTGTAGAAGGTGTTTGTGGATTTCAGTCAATCAAGAGCCTGATATTTGAATTTGCTGTTATTAGGTAGGTAAAGTGATAACTTTCCCTATCCCCGCTCTCCTTCCAGCGGTTACATTCTTCTATAAAGTAGGTGCTGTGTGGCATAATGTGTAATTGCCAATTACAGTGTGTCATGTGTATAAGGGGCTCTTCTACTGTGTCATTATGTGCTATAAGGGACACTACTGTTTGTCATAATGTGTAAAAGGGGCATTACTATGTGGCACAATGTTAATAATCAGCTATACTGTGTGGTGTAATGTGTATAAGGGGCACTACTGTGTGGCATAATGTGAATAACCAGCTATACTGTGTAGTGTAACGTGTATAAGGGGCACTACTGTGTGGCATAATGTGAATAACCAGCTATACTGTGTGGTGTAACGTGTATAAGGGGCACTACTGTGTGGCATAATTTGCATTGGAACTATTGTGTGGCCATGCCCCTTATTTGAGGCAGGTGGGACCCAAACCTGTATCTTGCCTAGGGCACCCTAAGTTCCAAATCCGGCTCTGTACACAGTGCTACAATAGAAATGTCACATGTAGTAGCTGCTTTTACTGCTGATCATTTCTCCAGCCAAAGCACTCTTTTTGCATAAGAAGCTGGTGGGGTGGGTTTCAGTAATATCCGCAGGATATGTGCTATTGAAGAATGCTTAGATTACAGCTTTTACTGTTTGTCTATAACTATGTAACTAATATTTACTCATTCATATATTAGTTTTGCATGTTAATTCATTACTCAATTTTATGAGTTTTGTTTCTCTTCTCAGTTTTATATATACTGTTTGTACCATCTCAATGGTTCTATCCCTTAGCTATTATAATTTAATAATGCTAGCTCTTTAAATTATGAGACATAATATACTTAGCATACTTTACTTTTCAGAAATTGAGGTCACACTGCCCTTTATGAAATGTATTTTGCAGGAAGACATAATATGTGGAAACCAAAATTAAATAAAATTGTTCTAGAGTTATTATGGTCAGATATAGTTGTATTAGATATAAGCAAAGCTGTAAAATAATTCCTGAATAATTTTATTAAGTGGGTATTTCCTCACATAAACCTGCATCAAACGTAAATGCTTGGCAGGAAAACTGTGCCATACATGCAGCCAGTTGTGTGGCAGTGCGGTGGCATTGCACAGTGAGTGCTTCATCATGGCCCTGCAAACCATGATTCTTGGCCTTGTAAGGAACGGGGATACAATGATGAAATTGAGCACATTACTTCATCACGCCATCGATACCTCCCACTTTAAGTGGGCAGGAGTGACCAGCGGGGCACAGATTCAAGGATGCTGCCTACTTTTGCCGGGGTCCAAAAAGAGTCACTTGAGATTCGAGAGTCTCCTGGACATTCCAGTATAGTAGGCAAGATCTGTGGTATTGAAAGAGAAGGATGGGGAGGATAGGCCATAAGCCTCACTGTAATTTGCATGAATTTGCTCTGAGCTTGCACAGAACAATGGGCACAGACATATACACATACAGTAATTGTGTGATTCTTTCCCATATGCCTACTTGCTTCCCTGCGGCTGTGCAATAACGTACAAATCGGAATCAGACCTCTGAATTAAATTCAGCTTCCCTCTGTATCATCTACAATTGAGTGCTGGAATAGCATTCAAAAGGATTGGAAGACTCTGCAATTTACTGTATAATATACCAAATGAATATAAAAATACAGCAACACTACCTCCAACCCCACCAGTAAGGTGTTCCCTTGTTATAATGTGATACAGTTCCCCTTCGACATAGCAGCCACATATGGAATGGACTGGAGGGGGGATGCCAAAAACAGTGTTTCTTCACCTAAACAGGTTGCAAGTACTGTGTTGAAAAGATGGGACCAGTAGTGGAACTTTGGTACCCCTCTGATTCATGTATGATTATAGTTACATACAGTATGAGGATAAGTGAATAGAACATGGACACGGAGGTGTGGGCAAAAATAAGTTAGGTACAGATGGTACCTTGCAGTAGAGATGGCAGCTCCAGTGGACTTTCTCTCTTCAAGCAGGCAATGACTCCACCATTTTTTCCTTCTCAGACTGTAGCAGAGAGGCTTGGCCCGCACACAGTAACATTACTTAATGTGACAACTTTGATAAGCAGAAAAATCTGGAAAATGTATTAAAGGGTATAAGAAGACATAGGTCCAGGTATACAGTACTAATAACTATTAGCATACAAATGACTGGGGACTTCACACAAGAATAAGCAGCAAATAAATAGAAATTAATTATCACTATGCAAATGACATACTGTATAATGTGAAACAGATAAGATATGTATTTCCTGACAATATTATGATGATTAACCAACAAACTGCATCTATCTTGGCGATCTTTGAGAGCATGTAGTTGCATTTGCATTACTGTCCATCTCTGAATCATGCTTATAGTTCTTTTGTTGGCGTACTCTCTCTTGCTAGGTAGTCACTGTCCACATGCGCGTATGTATAATTCACGATAGGAAATCCACAGTAAGGCAAAAGTTAGCATGGTAAAATCTTCAGAACTCTTATCAGATAGCTATATCAGTCCTGAGTGCACTATTGTCTCCAGCACTTAGCATTAGGCATAATCAGCACACTGACAGCCAAGCATCACAGTGGGACCACGGACCACGCGGCAAACGGAGCTGGTCTCACCACAATCACCACCTGAAGGAACACGCCGCACCAGGAGAGACCTACGTCTCAGGAAGCCGTAGAGGGAAGCTCCACTCACGGACTTCAGCGGCAGAACTCCAGCGGTGACCGTCCATATCCGTGACGCCAAAAGAGAGACTGGAGTCTCTGCAGCCCAGGAAGGGTAAGTCACCCACGGGGCTAACAACGGCCGGACCCCAGCGGCTTTACTAACTTTCAAATAAGCCATTATTTCATTGCTTCAGCAACGACCATCCTGGGTCCCCATACAGGACAATTTTTTGGTCCAAGTTTATTGGACACCATCGGGACATCATACAGACCCATCCCTCCCCCCCAATACCCCCATTACCCCCATTACCCCCATTACCCACACATAGCACTATTGTATTTGTCTATCACATATTCCCACACACTCACCCATCCCAATGTCAGTTTGTGTTGTATACGTACTGTGATGTTTTGTGTGGACGTCCTAAAATTGCTCGGTGCCAGCAGGAGATTTTATAGTATCAAATATATGTTCTGCAACAATTAGCTTATATTCTGATATAATTATTCAATCAATTACTTGTTAACAGTATATTTATATCCTGTGTATAGCATAGAATTGTCACTTTACTTACCTGCCAATAGACACTGTAGGTGTCTGATAAACAGTTTATATTAACTTTGATAGTGGTAACATATATTGATAAATAAACGATTTTAAAGAAACAAAAGATCAACATCTATTCATTTATTTAGACCAATATATTACATACAGGTTGAGCGCTGAGGTATTAATATCAAAATCAAAGATCCATATATATATATATATATATATATATATATATAATGTCTCTTTCCAGCAATTAGCAAGACACAGGGGTAAATTTACTAAGATGGGAGTTCTATTTAAGAAGTGGTGTTGCCCATATCAGATTCTACTTCTCATTTATCTAGCACCTTCTAGAAGATAATACCTGGAATCTGATTCGTTGCTAGCTATGGGCAACATCACTTCTTAAACAGAACTCCCATCTTAGAAAATTTACCCCTCAGTCTCTTTACACATATCACTAGTAAGATGTGACACAGATGTCTCAGCACTTCACACAATGGGAATGGGAACTCAGTGGCCGTGTCTTCTGGCACCACTTTAGCAACATTGCTTGCCTCAGTCTCTCAGTCTGACCTGTGGTACCTCACCCACGGCTCTACAACTCCGCTCCTTGGCAGCTCGTTAAATACACTTGTGCAGCTCACAAATCTTTTTTCACTAGCCTCTTGTGCTCCACAGTGCAACCAAGGGTAAACCTCTGACACAACAGGGTCCACAGGCTTCAATAGGAAGCCGAACTCGAGTATCCCATATTATTAACCTTTAAATGATATTCAGTAATGGTCTGTTGATCTATTTTTCTCTGAGTGCTCCCTAATAACAATGTATAGAGAAAGTGCTGAAATGTGCCTGAAATATGATTCTATAGAATGTAAGCTCTTACGAGCAGGGCCTCTACCCTCTTGTGCTTCTTACTTTACTTTCACCTTCTTCTTACCCCCCCACCAGGGCACCTAACACTTGGTTGCTTATGCTCTGTTGCATATCTAGGTGTTATGGTCACTTATGTATCAATGTATATTATCCATGTCCTTGTCCTATTTTGTACTGTAAGTCAGTTGCCAAATTATTTGTTTATATACTTTGTAAGGCGCTGCGGAGCACTTGTGGTGAAATATAAATAAAGGATGATAATAATAATAATAATAATAATAATAATTAGGGATGTGCAGGCTCGGTTCCGTTCGGTTCTTTTTACCGAATCTTATTGGCTATCCAAAACTCGTGACAGCTGAAACCCAATAAGATCCGGTAAAAAGAACCGAACGGAACCGAGTAGAACCGAGCCTGCACATCCCTAATAATAATACTATAGTACTGCAATAATTGTTTTTCAGTTTTTCTCCTATCTACTCCATTAATTGGTGTACTTTCCACCCATTCCCATTTGTCAGCTATGTATTGTGATCTACAGTTTTGTACCTGACAACCAATTTAAATGAATAGGACATCTCCAAAATTGTACAGAGTAGATGTAATGGCAGGTACAGGTTGTATTGTTCTCCTTCAATTGACAGTAGGTTTTTAATCAGCCAATTAGTTGTCAGCTAGGGGAGGGTCTTATGTCTATATATATGGTGCTGGATCTGCTTCTGGTTTCCTCTTTATTTGCAAGTTCTGCAAGATAAGTGGTACCAGGTCCATGTCCTGCTGTATTTCCCTGTCACAGAGCTTATCTCTATAGGTCTTCCATTAATTTTGATTCTCTGTTCTTCCAGCTTTTCTCTGTAATTCCCATTCCTTTGCCTCTTTCCCTTTCCTTCTTTCCCTGACTTCTTCCTTTCCCTTCCCCTCAGCTTAGTTTAGCTTCCTTTGCTTCTTTTCTGCTCCTTTAAACTCTGTTAACTCCTTTATTTTGTTTCAAAGATCAGTTCCTTCATTTTATTTATTTCCTTCCCAGCATGTCATGTGCAACATGTTTCTAATCCCCCACACACCCTCCAGCATTCTCACCAAATGTGACTGCTATGCTCTGGTGAGTATGGTTGTGGTTTTGATATTTGTGCTGGCACAAGATCTTAATCTGTCAGCAGTGGCTGTTTCTCAGGATCACAGAGGAGGATGCATAAAATCCTATGCATGCTTGAGAGGCATTTTAAGGGACAGGGTGGCAAAATCCTAGCTAAGGAACTCTTGGCACCTACCCCACTGGTGACTCTGACAATATGGTGCATTGCTCTTATACCACCTTAACTAGAGTTATTTATTTTATTTATTTATTACCAGTTATTTATATAGTGCACACATATTCCGCAGCGCTTTACAGAGAGAATATTTGGCCATTCACATCAGTCCCTGCCCAGTGAAGCTTACAATCTATAATCCCTACCATGTGTAGACACACACATACACACTATGGTTAATATTTGGAGTACCGGGAGGAAACTGGAGTACCCGGAGGAAACCCACGCAACCACAGGGAGAATATACAAACTCCACATAATTGGGGAAAATGAACCCATGACCTCAGTACTGTGAGGTAGTAATGCTAACCATTACACCATCTGTGCTGTTGTGAGTAATAAGACCTAAGTCACTAAGGGGTCTATTCAGCATCACTTAATTTCTACAAAAGTTTTCAAAAACGTAATGCAGGAGATATCTGTGATATCTCCTGCTTACCTTTCTCTACCAGAATGGCCCCTTATCCCAATACACTAGTATGGGGACAGAATTCATCAAACTCCAAAAATACAATATCTTTGGAGCTTGACTGCAGGAGCATTTGCCATCTTCAGATGACGTTTGCTCTTGCAAACCGCTTGGATCCCTCCGCCCCGGTCAGGCTCCTTCTGTTGGAAGCTGGGGCTTTTGTGCGCATACATGACCTGTAGGTCACGCAGGCACACTAGTGTCACTGCTCAGAAAGGAGAAGTGAAAAGATTCAAGAGTCAGCTGATTTTCGGATAAGATGTCTCTGCGCCCGAGCAATGATGAATTGCTCCGACACTCGCTTCAAGTTAATATATTAATTATTGGTGTCCATATGATCCCCGATAATTAACATAATGAAAAGAGCCCTAAGGGTCTTTCATACAATAACAGAGGAAGGTTGGTAGGACTGTACATCTGCCAAGACGTCCGGTTGGAAGCTTTTGGCTCCTATACTATCTGTGTGATTGGTATGCTTGCAGTTGGGATGTGCTACCTTGATCCGAGTCCTGAGGAGCTCATGACTGTTTTTCTACACATGCATCCTATTCCACTCCAATTTGGGCATAAGGGCAACACCAAGCAACCTGCTCCCCGCAGTTTCCCCCACACCCATAGAAGGTGGTTACACCCCTTCAACATACAGCACACCTCCCCTGCCCCATTCAAACCCTTTGTGGCGCAGCAGCCTGGCTGGTCCCCATCCTTCCTCACCACCGGGCCCCCCCACAACCCCACCTTCCCATTTCACTTTGTACCTTGCGGCCCCACCCATGTACCACCAGCCAAACCCCTACCCTTTACCAGTTCACCCCCCCAGCTGCCCCCATGGGCCCCGACCCCCTTGTACAAGGGTTTGCGCCTTACTACCAGGCACAGAGACCACCCCTTTCCCTGCCCCTTGCCCCCGCAGCTGCTTATCCTCAAACATCCCATATGCTACAGCCCCCACTCCCCCTTCCATCCCCCCTGCCCCCCCTGCCACCAGCTCCCCCATCTGTATCCATGGTGCAGTTGCCCCCCCCACTTCTTACCCACCAGAGGGAGTTGCTGTTATCTTGGATTCACCTGTGACTCTTTCAAGCCCCAAGGTTGCAGTTTTGGAGCATTCCAGGCCCGTTGCCGAGGTCCAGCAGATGGATGGAACAGCGGTGTCGATGAGTCAAATTGTGGTGGGCGCACTGCGCAGCAAGGGACAGTTGGAGAAAACACAGGTGGTTGGGGCTGGTCCTACAGCGTCAGGATCCGGTGAGCATGGTGTTACTCCCTTATGCAGCACACATTCCTCATCCACTGATTCTAGCGCTTCTTCCAGTTCATCCGAAAGGCTGCGTAAGCTTATGCGTTACTTAGCGCAGAAAATTAAAGGGAAGCGAGGGAGCCCTAAGAAGTCTAGCACAGTGTCTGCAGCTAAGGTCCCGGATGCAGCGGTTGATATGGTTCACTGCGCAAATACGGCCATCTTCAGGGGTCTCAGGTCTAAAATTAGGGAGCGTATCAGGAAAGGAAAATTTGTGGACATGTTTGTGATTACAGCCGACATGAAGAAAGCATTAGATCGGGCTAAGTCAGTGTGGGTAGTGGTGGAGGAAGCCCACTGTTCGTTCCTGAATTGGGAAGCGGGTATGTTTGCTTTTGCTGCGTACTACCTTGAGTCCAGGCCTGGGGAATACATGAATGTCCTAAAGTATATGCACATGGTCCACGGCATGCACTCGTCAGCCAAGGGTACAGCCTGGAGGCAATACGACGAGACATTTCGTAAAAAGCAGGAAGGTCAGGCGGTTTTTCAATTCAGCTTCAAGGATGTAGAGGTTTGGCTGGAAGTCAACCAGCTGCCTCGAGTGACTGCGGACTCCCCAGTTGGGCATAAACAGCCCTTTCTAGCCTGCCCTGGAGGTATGGCCATCAACAGAGGAAAATGCTATGCGTATAATAACACACAGTGTAATAGAAGGTCAGGCTGTCGATATAGACACATATGCATGCTCCGTGGGTGCGGCCACCCAGCTAAAGAATGCAATCGAGCCGGCAGTGCAGGGGCGAGTCGAGGGAAGCAACACAACGAGCCGTGCGGAGGTGTTAAGTAAAGCACCGTCGCCGGTCGACTTAAGGGCTTTGAGGAGTTGGTTGGGCCGTTATCCTCTCAGGAAGGAAGCAGCCTTTTTGTTACACGGTTTCAGTGAAGGTTTTCATTTGCCTATGACATGGGAGGTATCCGTGGTATATAAGAGAAATCTTAAGTCGGCCCGCGATTTTCCAGAAGTAGTTAGAGCCAAGATTGAGGCGGAAGTTAAGTTAGGGCGCATGTGCGGCCATTTTTCTTCCCTGCCTTTGGAGAGTTTATACGTATCACCACTAGGGATCATTCCAAAGAAGGAAGCGGGTACATTTAGGCTGATACAGCATCTTTCTTACCCAGAGGGTGGGTCGGCCAACGACATGCTAGAGCTGTTGGATTGCTGGTTAGTTTACCAATCTTTTGAACAAGCTCTAGAAATAGTACAGAGTTTTGGAAGGAGGGCTTTATTAGTGAAGGTGGATATCAAATCCGCTTTTTGCCTGTTGCCCCTTCACCCCGACTTGTTTCAGGAAATTGTTTTTTAGAGTTGCGGGGCTCTATTATGTTGACAAGTGTTTACCGATGGGCTGTTCGATCTCTTGTTCTTTCTTTGAGTGTTTTAGTTCCTTTTCGCAGTGGTACATACTGGAAGGTACCGGGCAATCTGGTGTGTCCCACTACCTCAACGATTTCCTGTTAGTAGGGCTAGCGGATACCCAGGTTTGCGAGGATTTACTCTTTATCTTGCAGGCCTTGTTCGCCGTAGTAGGCGTCCTGGTTGCTCGTGACAAGACGAGAGGGTCCGGTTACACGCTTGTCCTATTTGGGTATAGAAACAGATACCTTGCTAGGCTTATGTCGCTTGCCTATGGAGAAGGTACGGCATTTAGGGGAACTTGCTGGAAGCATTTGTTTTACCAATGAAGGTCTTGCTGAAGCAGCTGCAGTCATTATGAGGCCTCCTTAACATTCGCCTGTAGGGTCATACCCATGGGTCAGGTTTTCTGTAGAAGGCTGGAAAGGGCCACGGCAGGAGTTAAAAGGCCTCAATACCTCATACGCATATCGCAAGATCTGAGTGATTGGTTACTGTTTCTGCGAGATTTCAGTGGTGTGTGGATATGGCTCCAGGCCCCTGTGGCTAATTCTGAGCTTCAGCTATTTATGGATGCATCCTGTTCATTGGGTTTTGTTGCCTTTTTCAAAGGGGAATGGTGTGCGGAGCCTTGGCCAGAATCTTGGAGATTCCTAGGCCTTACCAAGAACATCCTGCTCCTGGAGCTTTTCCCTATTGTAGTGGCTGTTGAGCTGTGGGCTCACAGGCTTTGCAATAGGCAAATCCTGTTCTGGTGTGATAACTTGGGCATGGTACAGGCAGTCAATAATCAGAGGGTGGAATCGCCTTTGGCTTTGAAGTTGTTGCAGCACTTGACACCCCTTTGCTTGTGGAGGAATATTGAGGTTAGGATGCTGCATGTTCCAGGTGTTTCGAATGAGATAGCAGACCCCTTATCCCGTTTGCAGTGGGACAGGTTTCGTTCACTTGTGCCTTCTGCTAGTCTTCATGGTTTAACCTACCCCCCATGTCTGACAGATCATCATGCCGGCATCAAGAGCCTCGCACTGAAATCACTAGCCCCCAACACCTTGAAGACCTACACAATGGCTTGGGATGATTGGCAAGGTTTGTTTGCCTCCATGTGCTGGGGAGTTAAGATGGTGGATGATTGCATGGTAGAGTTTGTCTGGAACTGGCATGAAGGGGGTCATTCCAAGGCAGCTTTGTCTGCAGCCCTATCCGGTATTGCTTATTTTTCCAAGTTGCACGGTATGGCGGATCCCACAAAATCATTTGTGCTGACCAAGGCGCTAAAAGGGTGGGCGAAAGAGCATCCTAGTGCAGGCGATACACATAGACCCATTGACCCGGCCCTGTTAAGGGACTTGATTGTGGCAGTAATGGGAGTGGGTTTGAGCGAGTACAATTTGGCCCTTTTTGGTTTAGCTTTTTCGTTAGCTTATTTTGGGGCATTTAGAATCAGTGATCTGGTGGCGGCTAATAAGATTTCCACGGTGTCAGGTTTAATGTTTAAGAATGAGGTAATTAAGCCTGCTTTGATCTTATGCAAAATACATAGGTCCAAGACAGATCAGCTAGCCAGAGGGCATTGGATTTCTATTCTGGCAGATTCAGATCAAGTAATTTGCCCAGTTGCTCTGGCTGGGCGATTTAACAATGTTTGCCCACTAGGGGGTGTGCAGTGGCTTATGCATGCTAATCTCACCCCATTGTCCAGGTTTCAGTTTACGAGGGTGTTTCATAATTGCCTTATTGCTTTAGACTTGCCTACGGAGCATTTTGGGACACATTCATTTAGGATAGGGGCAGCAACTTGCACAGCGGTTGCGGGTGCTTCAGTCGACTCATTAAAACAGTTGGCAGTGGAAGTCATCAGCTTATAGAACTTATTTAAGGGGGAATCAATTGCATAAGTAGCTGCGCTCCTTGCAAGTTTGTTGGGGAACCAAGGGGCCTTATGCCTACTGCCGCTATGGAGTTTGAGGGGCTTTTCAGCTTTGCCCTCAAAGAGGTTAGCTGTTTTTCACCTTCAGATGGGTCACCCAACTATTTGTTTCCCTTCCCTTGGGTTAGTCTGTTTTGATGTAAAGATTAAATTTCTGACTAGGTAACTTTTCTTACAGGGATGCTCAGGAATGCTAACTGGCAGGTGTGGTTTGTGGGGCATTCATACATTTAATGGGTTAGTCAACACCCCATAGCATTGCAGGCCCTGCATTTGTTGGCTGCAAGTGATGTCCGTTGGTTGGGTTTTCGTGGTATGCGCTGGAAGCGCCTACTGGATACCTTATTGGTGACAGAGGAGAAGTTTGGGGCCCCTGACTGGGTAGTCATACACTTGGGAGGAAACAATTTGGGCACATGCAAGGGCTTTGAGATGATACATGCTATTAGGGATGACTTGCAGGTGCTCGTCAATCATTGTCCAACGTCGGCGTAGCGTGGTAGGACAATGTCCCAGGGTATTTTTGACGGGGTGGAATGGCATTGGATGGAGTCCGTCGGAAGGTCAATATGGCAATTGGCCATTTTGTCCTTGGCGTTGGTGGCTGCATCATACGGCACCCGCGTTTGCATTACGAGGAGGAGAGATTTTATAGGCCTGATGGGGTACACCTCACAGGCGTGGGTCTGGAGCTGTTTATCAACGACCTGTGCAGTTTCCTGTAATGTTTAAAGAGGTCACGGTTTGGTGGTGGGCCTGGTTCTAGGAACCAGGTTTTGGCGGGAAGCAGTGCTCCTGGGCGGCCTATTATTAGCGCAGGAGTGCCTGTGGTAGCATCTTTCCTTTGAAAGCGGCAAGTTGGTCACCGCCCAAAGGGGGGACCTGATCCCTGTCCAAGAGAAGGGCCGAGGCTGTGCCAATTAAGGGGGGATGGTACTACCTCAGGTCGGTCTGCACGGGGCGGGGATCTGCCCCTATTATTTATTATTGGTATCCATCGGGCTGTGGCCTCAGAGCACTGCTTTCTTCCTGCCACCTATTTCTAAATTCCAATTCGATCAATAAATTCTGTCTGTGACCTCTTTAATTCCATATTCATGTGTCAGTGTGTTATTTCTAGGTTTAGGACTAAGACAAATTAACAAAAGGGAATAGTAAAACTAATGGGTGACTTATGTGTTCCCAGAACAGAGGCATTAAAAAACACGTTACTCTTGCCACAAAGCATTTGTTTAACGCATTACTGTCTAAATTATTTTGGTTTGCAAACAAGTCTTGAACCACTGTTTTCAAATCTAGGTTAAGTTGCATACAATGAAGAAAGTATTTGTCCGTTTTTCATTTAGTCACAAGCACAATGCTTCTTTACAGCATGGAAATTATTTCTACTCAATGAAAACAGTAAAGCAGTGGCATTCATATTTAGAACTGCAAATATGTAGTGAGCAGAGTTTATTTTTTTTGCAAAAATGTATGTTTATGTATTTCAGTGTACATTGGGGGAACATTTAGCAAATGTTTGGTCTGCAAAGAAAGAGAGAATGTTTCCTTTGAATATACACTTATGTCAATTGCTGCTTTCTCATGTCAAGTGTAAAATTGAAATATTTTCCTTCTTATCTCTTAGTCTTAATACTGTGAAGTAGTTACCATATGCCATGCAGTCAACAAGTCAGTCCTTGTTACTGACTTTTCTCTTGCTTCACCTCTACCCCCAAAACAAAGGTTAAGTGCACTACCCCCATCGCAATTTGGTTTGTCCAGATACGGAGGGGCCCATTTAAAGCTGGCCACACATCTAAAGATTATCTGTCAGCCAACTAGTTGATTGGTTGGAATGAAAATCTGGTAACGTATGAAAGCAAATGACAAACTGCAATTTGCTCCCAAATGCCAGAAAATGGACTAAAACTGTTGTTTGTACAAGTTGTTTAGATCAAACATTTAACAAACTTGTCTGATCACCATTTTCATCTGTTTTCTGGCATTTTGGAGCAAATTGCTGATCATCATTTACTCCCATACGTTACCAGATTTTCATACCAACCAATCAACTAGTTGGCTGGTTGGACAGATAATCTTTAGATGTGTGGCCAGGTTAAGAATTATCTGTCCCAAAATAAAACTAATGGGAAGGGAAGGGAAAAAAGGAAGGCCACAGTAGTAGTTCAGTGTACATGGTACCGTAGTATTAGGTATAGTATACAATAAGGAATATATAGTCAAGTACATAAAATGATCATTGAAAATATATACTGTAACAAATTTATGCAGTGTGAGTATAGTATTTTAAACACACAGTAAAGTATAAACTAGTGCAGAAGGCAGCCTTTGGGCTTCCAGTGTATGGGACTTATTATCTGTTGACCCCAGGTGGCTGCTCACCATCTGACTTCTTCTCTGCATTGTTATAAAGCACAGAATAGAGCTGAATTGGAGCAGACTACAATGCAGGGAGGTCCTGCAGCACACCATAGGAGGAGTACAAAGTGCAGTGTGTGCATACTTCTTCCTCTGCTGACACTGTGTCTCATGGTAGATTAAGCCACCTGCAGCTTGTAAGTATTTAATGAAGAGCACTGAACAATGCCTTATATCCATAGAACAGCAGAGCCGGTGATTTCTTGGACCTGCCATGGCTCAGCAGGAGGCCTGATCTCTGACATGTGCTAACACGCATGAGTGCCCTGTTGGAGCATCTTTCCCCCTCAACATTCCAGGAGACTGGACATGCTCTCTGAGACTCCCAGCCATAAGAGGCACATACAGACCTACAGAGTATCTCCAGTTCCCTAAACCACTATTACTAAGGGGCATAGTGCTACTAAGCACAGGGACATAAACCATTCTTCTGCCCGGCGCACGACAATGCCTAGCAATACCTAAGTTCCAGGCTGCTCCAGCATTGCTATTGTACCTGGTTCACCCCTGTGTCTCTATGCCACCTTGTTATTCTACCTGATTATATAAACCAGAAATTGAATAATCTGTACCATGTGTGGACAGACCACCAGCATCTCTGTTGCGTAACTCACTTAACATCCTGTACACCCAGGGCCCAGTTAACTCCCAGTGTACTCTCTGTAGTTATAAACATATATTTACATCATACAGTACCATCAATCAGGTTATGGACCCCAGTGTCCTACACAGTCAATTTACAATTAGGTCACATGCCCATACACACTACACACTCTGCTATACTCTGCTAGTGGGTTATGGGTGTAGTACACTGCTTTGTTAACAGGTTATGAGCCCAGCATAGAGCAAGTAGGACCTGAACCAAGACCAGAATTGATCAGCCTGCCAAAAGTCCAGATACCTTGGCATGGAACAAACAGATGCCATGATCAACGGAATGCAGTTACATGGAATAAGAGGATCTGAGTGAATACAGACAGACCCTTATTCATCTGTATGAAGAATGCATAGTGCAGGAATCAGCATGAGTTTTGAGAAGCTGACAGGTGCAGAAACTGATGCTGCATGGACGTTTTCCATGGAGATGCAGTTAAAGTGGAAAAAGCTATGGAAAGTTAATAGCAATCCTGGTGATAATCCAAGCTCAGAAGAAGTAGATTGATCTATGGGGACAATAGATCTAGCTGTGAAATTACATTTGTATTCCATCATCTCCAATAAAGCAACCACATATGATATGTGGGTGACTCTGCAGATGGCTTATGAAAATAAAGGGCTAATGAGAAGAATTAACCGGTACCACACATTATATGCTGCTGCATGCTCACTACACCTTGGAGGACAATACCTTGTTAGACAAAAGGGGTGATATCCGGACTCACCCTGAGTGCATCCAACGCCATTATTTTTGCAAATCTGGTTCGACGGCTATTATTGCCTATATTTACTTCATGCACTTTATGTTTGCTCATTCATGAGCCAAAGTTTTTTTATTGTATGTCCCAAAAAGTTTATGTGATGAGCATTTGCTCACTTATGAGCTAATTGTATACTATTGTCATTTTATATTATTAAACAACAGTATGTTTAATGACAAAAAGGATTACACTATGTTCTTTCCTTTTTTAGGTTTCCTTTCATATGTCCACATTTTGAATATTGGCTTGTTGTGAGACAACTTGGAAAATATGGAAAGTACTCATTTATTAATCTTTTGTTTTGTATATTTTCATTTCCATCATCCCGCAAGCGCTAGAGGTTTTGTTCACCCATTATATTTTCTATTATTATATGCAAGAAAGCTTAATGCAAACAAAAACATGAATGAGTAAATTGACAGATTATTATTCATCTCTCACCATTTGAATTCAGTGGGAATCATAACAGACGATAAGGAGGTTGCAATTTCAATCCTGCAAAATCTTCCTGGTAGTGGCATTAAAGTCTAGTACAACAAAACTAATCACAGAGAAAACATGCCAAATTATTGAAGTTTCAAGAATGCATACCTACCGAAACAAATACTGAAAATTCTGTTCTACTGTCTAACAGTTCAAAGCATAGAATGCCTCAGTATAGATGTTTTAAATGTCACAATTTGGTATTTAAGGGCTGACATTGCAAATCAAGTGTATCAAGTGGCATCGCATCACTTAAATGTGACATCGGGAATGAGTCAGCATTAAATATATCATATTGCAACCTCAAGGACTGCTGGTACATGGACTCATGTGCCACAAGGCATTTTAGCTGTAATGAATGTTGGTTCAAGTCATTAAAGCCATGTGAGTCAGTAAAAGTCAGAGGAATAGCAGACAAGGTCCTAAATACCACAAGAGTCAGGACAAATACTTTACGTATTAAAGTTAAAGGCAAAGCAATTGTCACAAGCATTGAAAATAAACTATTTGTGCTGGACTTAGAAACTAACCTAAAGGCCATAAAAGTTCATGAGAGAAGAGAATACAGTCTAATTTGAAAAGAGTCAGTATGTTTTGTACAACCAATGAGGCACTATAATTATTGCAGCAACCTGGTATCAACAACTGTATACCCTAGACCAGAGGTTCCCAAACGCAGTCCACAAGGCTTCCCAACAGTTTGGGTTTTATAGAGATCCATGTTTGAGCACAGGTGACTTAATTGGTACCTCAGTCAATTTGATTTAACCTATATGCAAAAGGGCCCTAGACTGCACACCCTGAATATATATATAATGGGAGATGATACCTGTTGAGACTATTGTTGCAGACACAAAAAGAAAAATGACAAGGGCACACCTCCAGCATTACTAATTGTGTGTGCGTGTATTATATATATACAATTTTGCAATAAATAAATAAATAGATGTTTTAGCATGATTATGCTAAAACCTCTATTTATTTATTGCAAAACGGTATTGCTATATATATATATATATATATATATAAAACACAGAAAAACTTTTGCTATCGGCGCTAACAATAATATACTGCAAATTTATGTCTGTGCAGCAAATAAAACAAAGGGGATTTTGTCATGATTTGATACATTTATGGCATTAATATTGCCATGCTGCTGGTACCATATATTATATGGGTAAAACCGAGCGTGGGCATATTTCTTTTCTGTTTTGTTTAAAAATGTTGCCTTGTGCTATCATGGTAGCTTTCAATTAAGGCTATAAAAGGCCTAGTTTGGTGTGGCTAACAGCCAGTCCCTGTATAGATGTGTCCCTCTGTATCTAGGAGGTGAGTACATTTAACTGCAATGTAGTGATGTGCTGGGCATATATGCTAGTGTTAGGGACCTGCAGAAAAATGGGGTCCCTTGATGCTGGGTTGCAAGCTTAAATGCTTTGATCAAATCATGACAAAATCCCCTTTGTTTTATTTGCTGCACACACATAAATTTGCAGTATATTATTGTTAGCGCCGATAGCAAACGTTTTCTGTTTTGTATACATTTATGGCGTTAATATTGCCATGCTGCTGGTACCATGTATGATATGGGTAAAACTGAGCACGGGCATATTTCTTTTCCACATATATATATATATATATATATATATATATATATATAAATATAAAATATCATACAAACTCGGCACTCACATGCTTTTCAAGCTGCAACTCCTTTGAACATAGGGAATGTTGGTTCCAAAATATTGCAATAATTTGTTAAGCTGGCCACCGCTTCACGGTCATTCCCATCTAGCCAGTCCCTACACTGATTCTCAGATAAATGAACTTGATCTGCCATCGTTTATTTAAATTTTGTGGTCACACTTGCTAGGGCACCCTGTTTTTCAAATGTAAGACAAACTTTTTTCTTTTTCCAGGTGCTTATTAACTGATAGCCCTGGGTGTGGTCCTGTCTCTTTAAGGCAGGACCCAGTTTTCTGTTTAAAATGTATGCAAGCTTGAGGCCAAGATGGCAGATCAAGTTCATTTATCTGAGAATCAGTGTAGGGACTGGCTAGATGGGAATGACCGTGAAGCGGTGGTCAGCTTAACAAATTATTGCAATATTTTGGAACCAACATTCCCTATGTTCAAAGGAGTTGCAGTTTGAAAAGCATGTGAGTGCCGAGTTTGTATGATATTTTTTATGTAGATGGTGTGGTCACATACCAAGGGCACCCCAGATGGTCGAGTGCCGTGGATTGAGCCTGTCGTGTGTGTGTGTGTGTGTGTATGTGTGTATATATATATATATATATATATATATATATATATATCTATCCTCCAAAATTCCACGCTCTCATTATATTCAGTCCTTCACAGCAACTGGGGTAGCAACCCAATAAGGATCCAAAAGGTCCAAACACTTCCGGTCTAAACTCAAACTGTGGCTCACAGTCGCATCCATAGTGACTCGTCCAGGTCACCTTTAATGTGACCAGGGCATCAAAGACATCCGCATAATGTGCATTAAAAGGTCCTTAGTATAATATATACTTCCTTTTGTGTGTGGTAGTGGACTATGGGCCTGATTCAGACCCACTCGCGAGCGGCTGTCCGCTCGCAAGTGGGTCGATGTTATGCACTGAGCATGTGCACGATGGAGGGAGCTCCGTCGTGCGCATGCGCCAGACGCGACGAGCGAAGGAAAGTCCTTCGCTCGTCGTGTCCGATCAAAGGGGGTGTGCTGTCAATGTTGATTGACAGCACGCCCCCTTTGGTGGGCGTGCCGGGGGCGTGCCTCCCTGACGGGGGCGTTCCCACGGGAACGCCTCCCGTCAGAAGCCGGCCCACTGACATCACTAGTGATGTCAGTGGGAATGATTTTGGCTCTGATAGAGCCAAAATCACTCCGGAGCTTGCGGTTGAAAACCTCAACCACAGGCTCCGGCTCGCAATTTCGATGGTCGCGATGGTCTCGACCATCGCGGCCATCACAAAGCACGCTCGTATAGCCTGTGGGTGGTGACCCACAGCTATAGGAGCATCCAGGAGGACGCTCCATGAAAATGGAGCCCGGCCCTCATTCAGAGCGTGCGCTCTGCTCAGAGCGTACGGCTCTGAATGAGGGCCCATATGTATTATCTGGTCTTCGACCTGAGAGGAGCACCACTTTTCTTTACAAGTTGGCTTCAATGATGATGTGAGTGCAGATATACACTACTTTCTATATATATATATATATATAAAAAAGAAAAGAGGAACACTCACCAGGGTTTTCTTGCAAAAGTGAAAAAAATAGAGTCCTTTAATTATACATACATCATAGAGTCGTTCGACATTTCGGTCCTAGTTTGGACCTATATCAAGACATGCAGCCGCACATCATAATGTCACTAAGGACAACCACCACCTTGAAAGCATAAGTACACTTACCCCACAAGTCAGATCCTCCTTATAACAGGGCTTCAATCAACTTTGGCGCTACATTCCCCCGCTGCCGCATGCACTGTGACACTGTGAGTGCTCTTCTTTTTTTATTATATATATATATATATATATATATATATATATGAGAAAGTAGTGTATATCTGCACTCACATCATCATTGAAGCCAACTTGTAAAGAAAAGTGGTGCTCCTCTCAGGTCGAAGACCAGATAATACATATAGTCCACTACCACACACAAAAGGAAGTGGAATGAGGGCACTCACTATATATATATATATATAATATATATATATATATATTATACTAAGGACCTTTTAATGCACATTATGTGGATGTCTTTGATGCCCTGGTCACATTAAAGGTGACCTGGACGAGTCACTATGGATGCGACTGTGAGCCACAGTTTGAGTTTAGACCGGAAGTGTTTGGACCTTTTGGATCCTTATTGGGTTGCTACCCCAGTTGCTGTGAAGGACTGAATATAATTAGAGCGTGGAAATTTGGAGGCTATATATATATATATTTAGTAATGTTGGTGTTGTGCACTTGTAATTTGATTTACCCGCCTGTGCTCAACCATGGATTTCTTTAAAACCTGAACTGTTGGGGAGCCTTGAGGACTGCGTTTGGGAACCTCTGCCCTAGACACATTGGCATGTCATGCAATGGCAGCTGCTGAGTCCAAACAATTAATTGACCTGTGGCACAGGAGACTAGTACACCTAGGTTACTTCAAAATACAGAAGCTTCAAAATGGCATTGTGACTGGGATGTCAGAGAGCAATCCTGTAAGACCAGTATGTGAAAACTGCGTGAGGGGCAAACAAACACATTTTAACTTTCTCAAGTTTGCATCCAGAGCACAAGTGTCATTGTAATTAGTGCATACAGATGTGTGTGGAACAACGAAGGTAGAAATCAGTGGGAAATGTTACTTCAAGAAACTCATCGATGATGCTACAAGGATGACACATGTTTACTTTCAAATAAACAAAAGTAAAAGTAACAGATAAGCTCAAACAACACAACAACCTTGTAGAAAACCAAACAGGTCTGAAAATACAGATACTAAGATTAGACAATGGTGGAGAATATGAGAAAAAAGAACTAGCCAACTTTCTACAGAATGGCTTGAGTGAAAGAGCAAATAGGACAATTGTTGAAAGAATTTGAGCTATGCTGAATGATACAAGTCTTGCCAAAAGATTTTGGTTCAAAGCAGTAAAACAGCTGTCTACTCCAAAACTTTATCACCTACAGTGGCAAAGACAAGACACCACTGGAGGCGTTGAATATATGTATCTTGAAGTAGAGCTTACACTTATATACCCAAGGAGAGAAAACACACACTTTATCTTAAATACATTAAATTTAACATGCTAGGATACTGGAAGCAAAGCAAAGGCTATTGTTTATTGAGCATCAGGGACAAGCTTATACTATCAAGGGAGGTTGTGTTTCCGGAGACTTCATCAGCTAAAGGCAACCAAAGTATTGTACAGCCAGAGAGACTTGTGTTGCTAGACATGCTTGCAGCTGAAATAGTGTCAGAGATTAAGAAATTAAATATACAGATAGCCAAGTGAGGAACAGGGGTTCCATGAGAAGCAACAAGGATAAATCTCCCAGGAAGTATGCTGAGGAGTTTGCTGATCTTGTTTGTGGTGTACCACAGAGATCTCATGATCCAAAACCAAGTTAAGACTGGCAAGATTTGAAATCTGCTATTAGTCTTAAAGATAGCATAAAGTGTTCAAGGAACATGAGAGCATCAAAAGTTGCGTGTTTAACTGCAATTGGAGAAGCAGCAGAAGAAACACTTGCAGTTGCCTAACCTACTGTTGGGACTAAATGTGAATTAAATATTTCTAAATTTGAGAAAACCATCAGGGAGGTGGTAAAGAATGTTTCAGTATGTATGTTGTATACAGAGGTGTCCACATACATTTTTGTGGATAGGCATTGAAAATAATCATTTATGCACAAGAAGACAGTAAGAAGGGGAGAAGAGGCGGACAGGTACAAGTATTTTCTTTAGCCAGTGAGGGCAAGGGCATGACAACCATGGTACTGTAGGTTTAATGTGCAGGTGAGGAAGTCTGAAGATCATGTCAGGATATCTGATGGTCATATTAGGAGGTCTGTGGCATATGTGGAGAGTTTAGTAGTATGTGTATGATACTGGACCAGATTTGAGAGCTATGTCCTGCTTTCCTGATTGCAACATATTTGTCTTGTGAGTGTTAGTGTTGGGAGGTATAACATGTTCACTGTTACTCTGCATAGACGACAGCTCCTGCCTCATTATAACAATGGTAAAGAATAGAGGACCTGATGCAGACCCGCTCGCTAGGATGCATTTTCTTGTAGCTGGACGATTTTCTCAATCTGCGCATGCATCGCAGCGCACGTGCGCAAACCAGTGCAAGAGATCGGGAAGCGTTCGCTCGCTGCGCATAGACAGCCCGGCTGACTGAGTGACAGGAGAAACCATTTGTGGGTGGTGACAGGGGCTAGGTGCTAGAAATGGGGGAGTGGACATGCGAACGCAGGCCTGCCAAAGCGTCTCAACGCCGTTACAGGTGACATGCATAATTAACAGACAGCGTCATTGTACACGTCACCTAGTTGTATTTCACACTGAAGTGATCGCAGTGCTTGCGGCAGGGTATAGTCAACCTCAAGTGCTGCGATTGCTTCCGATGATACACGATGTACCGATGGTTGCATACACTTCCTGGAGATGATGAACACAAATGGGCGTCTTAAGACAGGCTGCTGAGCGATCGCACGCCAGGAGATAGTGGGCGTGCTTATGCCTTGCTGTGTGATCGCCTGCCTTGCCGTCACTAAGCCGAAATAGCATACGTTGGGTGCGAGCGTGCACATCTAGCGAGTGGGTCTGAATGAGCTCCAGAGTTCGGTGCAAGAAACACCCTGTAAACTACCAGGGGTATATTTACTAAATTGCGGGTTTCAAGAAGTGGAGATGTTGCCTATAGCAACCAATCAGATTCTATTTAACAATAATCTAGCACCTTACAGAAGATAGTAGCTAGAATCTGATTGGTTGCTATGAGCAACATCTCCACTTCTAAATACTTGCACTTTAGTAAATATACCCCCCAAAGTGAGGAGAATTCCATTATGATTACCGTTTTATAAATGTGCTGTGTTTTTCTTATATGTCAGGGTACCAGGATCTAATGATGTTCAATCACTAGAACTTTTTTGTGGCCAGGATATTCAAAACTTAAATGTATGTATTATAATACCACCCCTAACTTCTAATTGCTGAATTTAAGTCAGCATGACCTGACAGCATTTAGCAGTCTTTTAATAAAAATAGAGGATTTCAAATTCTTTTTTTTTTTTTTTTTGGGAAACAGAACAAAACATGCTTGAAGGAATAAAATGAAGTAGATAATGCCTTTGGTATTTCTAGTTAATAAAGAAAGAACATTTTAATAATGCAAGTCAAAAGTATAATACTTTAAGAAGCGCATGTGTGCTTAAAATGTCTTTTGGTTAAATAGGAAGGTCAAAAAAGCAGCATACCTTATTACAAGTTAGACAATGCATTTCATGCAAGGAAGATTTACCAGGGATTAAGATTTACAGTAATAACAGTTATTTAGATAGTGCCTACATATTACACAGCACTTTACAGAGAATATTTTAATAATTCAAATGTTGGTAAATCTTTATAAGTTGTTAAGTAAGATGTGAAGACTCCATTTATCCTCACCACAACTGTTCTCACCACAACTGTACTCTAGTCTGTCCCTCTTCCTCCAAAATGTTCCTGCACTGCGGAATGGCATTGGAGAAAATCTTTTTCACTCTGATTTCTTTCATTTCAATTTCATGCTCTCTCCTTACAGTTCTGTTCTTTTCCCTCCAAACATTCCTATTTTAAATACCTAAAAATCCTCCTCAGTCTGCCCCATCCTTCACTCCCCTCCATCCTCTTGGCCTTTGACTGCACTACTTACTTATCCAACAAAATGGTTGCTATCAGTCTATCATATTTCCACTCTATGGGCCTGATTCAGTGGTGCATGCTGTTGCTGTCATGGGTGTTTGTGTAGCCGGATTTGCATCTGCGATAATATGTAAATGCAGTGGCGTCCCTCCCCGCGGTGACACCTGGTGCGGAAAGGGCTGTAGTGTTTGCGGCTAAGCCGTGCGGCAAAAAGGGGTGTGACCTCATGTGTAGGGTGTGGCTTCATGGGTAGGGGCATGGTTTCATGACCAGAACCCCCCACTGTGATCACTACGGGGGGTCCCAGAAGTGCGGACTGCCCCCGGGGTCCACCATGTCTGTAGTGCCGGCTCCCTCCCTCACTGTTTTAGGAGCCGTGTGCTGCATGTAATGCAACAGTGCAGCTACAGTGCAGCACCTGGCTCCTGTCACTGAGGAGGAGTCGGCACTTTGGTGTCACCCGTCGGTGGGTGACACCTGGGAGTGGCTCACACCTCCCTTGTAACGCTACTGTGTAAATGCTAGTAACAGCCCTCCGCTGGTGCACTAGCCAAAAGTATCAGCAACAGAGTCGAAGTGAAACAAGTGGATTAAACCGAACTGGGACTGGTGATAACAGCAATGGAACTAGAATGGGACTGGGGCAGAGACAAGTGATAGCAACAATAGAACCGGAATGGGACCAGATGAGAGCAGCAGCTTGAAAATAGGCAAAGGTGAAAACTGAAGTCTGGTCACAGCACATAACTGACTTGTGCACAAAGCAGCAGCGGCTTGCAGAAAACCATCAGACAACAGCAGAGGTTTAGGCAGTAGATCAGAGGTAGCACATACACACTGGTGAGTGACTCACAATGTTATGTCAAATAGGGTGCTCTTGCAAGGGATAGGAGAAGGCAGTAATGTGAGCACAGCAGACAGGTAGAGACTGGATACTAGCGCTCACTTGATCAGTCAACATGCATACTTAAGACAGTCACGGACCAGTGATCTGCCTACCTTAACAAAGCACCGCCAGTCATGATAAGTATGACTAAGTCCCGGTTTTGTCATAGCCGGAGACAGTCACTGGCTGGTGATCTTTCTAAACCCTGCTTTGCTACAAGCTCCACTTCGAGATCCTCTTCTACCAGTGTAACAGTGAGTATGGCTGTACTACCACTTGCATAATAAACCACACTGCCTGGTTAAGATACACTGGACTGGTTCTTGGGTAATCTTGCAATCCGCTGGCATGTACATTTAACTATGCTAAAACTACCACCAGTACACACTTTTTTTAAAAGGTTTTGGGCCCAGACCACTCAGATGTCAGGCCTGGGGATCCCATTGTTTTCACCAGTGTCTTCCTCATGTTGTTCCAGTATGAACCCAGCAAGTCTCTACCGAATCCTCCTCCGAAGCTTTCTTCGTCTGACCAATTACGTTCTAAACCAGATTCTCATCTACCCAAACCATATCAAGATTTTGCTGACATTTATTGTGAAAAAGCTGCGGACAAATTGCCTTCCCATCACCTTTGTGACTGGGGCATCAATCTTATGCCTGGGAAGATGCCACATCGTGGCCATATCTATCCTCTTTCAGTTCCGGAAACAGCGGCTATGTCCTAGCCAAGGATTTTATATGACCATCTTCCTCTCCTGCTGGGGCTAGATTTTTCTTTGTTGAGAAAAAAGACGGAGGTCTCAGACCTTGCATAGACTAGCGTGGGCTGAATCAAATCACAGTAAAGAATAGGTATCCTTTGCCACTTATCTCTGAGCTTTTTGACAAGGTTCATGTAGCATCCATTTTCACTCTATTGGATCTTCGGGGAGCCTAAAAATGAATTCGTATTAAGACAGGGGACAAGTGGAAAACTGCTTTTAATATGCGAGAAGGCCATTATGAATACTTGGTGATGCCTTTTGGCTTGGGTAATGCGACAGCAGTCCTTCAAAGTTATGTCAACGAAATCTTCTGAGATGTCCTTTACAAATTCATTGTAGTTTATCCAGACATTTACATTTTTTCAGAGAACCTGCAATCTCATCGCCTTCATGTCAGGGAGGTCCTGTCTCATCTTCGAAGAAATCATCTCTACAGGAAAATGTCTAAATGCCTTTTTGAACAGCCCTCCATGACATTTTTGGGGCATATTATATCAAGGAATTCTCTTCCAATGGATTCAGACAAGGTAAGAGCCATCCAAGATTGGCCCCAACTGCACTCTTCTCAAATTATTATAGGAGGTTAATTTTAAACTTTTCTATGATTGTTCCTCCCATCACAGCTCTCACCAAGAAGGATGCTATCTCATCCCGTTGGCCTCCTGCAGCAGTGGCGACTTTCAAGCACTCAAAACAGCTTTTTCTACTGCTCCAATTATTTGCCAACCTTAACTAGAAAAACCCTTCACGTTAGAAGTCGATGCCTCTTTTGTAGGAGTGGGAGCTGTACGATCTCAAGTGGCTGAAGATGAAAAGAATCATCCTTGTGGTTTCTTTTCTCACAAATTCTCTCCAGCTGAAAATAATTATGCCATAGGGTGAGCAAGAATTGCTGGCTATGAGATTGGCACTAGAGGAGTGGAGGCATCTTTTGGAAGGCACTAAATTTTGTTTTACAATCATCATGGATCACAAGAATCTCCTTTATCTCAAGACAGTTTATCATTTGAATGTCAGACAGACTTGCTGGTCTCGTTTCTTTTCCAGGTTTGATTTTAAAGTCCAATTTCATTCTGGCATACAAAATAAAAAGGCTGATGCACTCTCCCAGTCCATTTTGCCTCCACAGGAAGAAGAACAATCTCAAGTTCATCCTATTTTAGATGCTTTTGTCTTCGCTCACACCCAGTTGCTTCCTCCTCCTCCTCCTCCTCCTCCTGGCAAGATTTTTGTGGCACCTCAGTTGCATAAGAACCTATTAACTTGGGCTCATGCCTCCTTGTTTACTGGTCACTCGGGCATTTTCAAGATGTTTGTTTTTACAGCGCTCCTACTGGTGGCCCACTATGAAAGAAGATGTCCGTGATTTTATTGTCTCCTGTGCCAAGTGTACCTAGCATACAGTAAATCCATTAGCAATAAAGTGGTTGGCCCTTTGCATCCTTTGCCTATTCCTGATGTTCCTTGGACTCATCTGTTGATGGATTTTATCTCTGAGTTAGCACCCATTAAGGAACATAATACCATCTAGGTTGTAGTGGACCAATTTTTTGGAAATGGCCAATTTTATTCCCCTGGTGGGACTCTCTTCTGCTCTACAGTTGGTCAAAATGTTTATTCATGACAACTTCCATCTTTATAGACTACCCAAGGAGATAGTGGTTGAAGTGAGCATTATGTGGCCAAATTCTGGAGGCCTTTATGTGCCTCTTGCGGAATAAAACTGAAGTTTTCCTCCACCTATCACCCGCAGACAAGTGGCCAAACTGAGAGGGTTAATCAGGAATTGGAGACATTTCTGAGACTTTGTTTCTTCTTCTCAAGATGACTGGCTCAATTTATTGCCTTGGGCAGTGTTTTCCCACAATTTTAGGTACCACTCTTCTTCAAAGGCTACTCCATTTTTTGCAGTTTATGGAAGACATCCGCATGTTCCAGAGTTCCAAGAATTACCTTCCATGGAAGTGCCTGTTGTCACAAATCTTGTGAAATCATTGTCTGATACTTGGAAAAAAAGCTTCTAGTAATTACAAAAAGTTTGTGGATTGAAAACGTCTGACATTCCTCTTCTGAAGATTGGAGATAGGGTGTGGCTGTCAACTAAGAACATTTGATTAAAGGTTCCAAGCATGAAATTTGCTCCATGCTTCAGTGGACCGTATTGTATTCTTAAAATAATCAATCCAGTGGTGTATAAACTAGAGCTACCTCCTCAATTGAAGATTTCCAATACATTTCATGTTTCTCTTCTACGAGCATTAATCCTTAATCAATTTCAGCATTCTCCACCCAAGACTCCTCAAGTACAGACTCAATTGGGAGTTTAATTTGAAGTTGAAAAGATCCTTCATCTTCAGTATCTCATTGACTGGAAGGGGTATGGACGATAGATCAAGGCATCTGATGTCCATGCTCCACAACTGGTTTGAGCATTTCATAAGAAGTATCCTGATAAGCCTTGGGGGTGTCTGAAGTCCACCCTGAAAGGGGGGGTACTGTCAGGTTACTCACCTCAGTGCCAGCTTTCCCTGATCTCTAGAGTGGTCAGACACCAGGTGCGGTGGCGAGTGACGTGCTGAGGATTATACCTGGGGTCTGCTAGGACATCCATGTGCTTCCTCCATAATGTGTTTTCTGTGGTTACCATCATGGACACAGTCATGACAGTCTATTTTCACCTGACTAACCCTTTACCCAATGATAGCATTGGTTGTGGTCAGCTGACAGTGTCCTCCAATGCACTGCTTCCTTAGGGTATATAACCCGGCTCTGGACAACAGGAAGTTGCATGTACAATTTCATTACTTCCAATGTGAACTTGCTGTTCCAGCATTCCAGATTCCAAGCTCTGTTCCTTCTAGTGACTAGTTCCTAGTGTTTTCCACGGTGTGTACTCAGAACATCTTCAGAGTCATCTTCTGTGCTAGCTCCGTGGCTGAATCCTCAGCATGTGTACTGAGTTCATCATTCAAGTACCATCTCATGATACAATTCCATCACCAGTGTGCATGTAACAGTGAGTATGACTGTAACTACTATCCATCAATAATTTAAAACAGTGTGTACTGTATGCATAAGTAGCTAGGCTGTTCATAGTTTGAATCATCCACTGATGTGTGTCTATCTATTTAAATTTGTAATATTAACACTTGCACACTCATTTTTCCCAACACCAAGTATTGTATCGTGAAATGCCTGGTAGCACCCAAATCAATACAGTATAGCAGCAAACTTTTCTGTTGCTGTCTGTGACACTCAGTGCTAACTCATCTTTGCCATTGCCATTCCAATTCTTATTCTGCATAGCATTTACATATCTCTGCCTACAGTACTTAACCAGTGGGGTAGTTTATTCAGCAGTACTCACAGAAATGCATACACACACTTGCTGCATGTAGGAGAGATTGAGCAGAGTATATAGGTCACCAGCCGGTGACTGTATAGTATATGGATAGAAGTGTGGAATGAAAGCGGTACGAGCGGTTAGAACAGGATGGTTCTAGCAGGGTTTTCTTGAAGCCAAGTATGACATGTCTGTGTCCCACTTGGCACTCCAACACAGTAAGAAACAACTAGATTGCACAACACATGCACAGAAGTACAGATGGTGGCCATCTTGGCTAAAGATTGAAGCCTCCCTAAAGGAGCCAACATGGAGTATGTGCAGTAGTCTCCCAAGATCTTCACATGGAGAGCCCGCATCCATTGTACCGATGGTTCCTTTATAGGAGTCTGGATCTTGATCTGAGTACACATTAGCCAGTGTTACCCGTTCCCAGTCCTGGTTCCTGGTGGCAGCATTGTGGATGTGGCGTACTGTAGCTACATCCCAATGTTGCCAGTCAGTGGAGACGAGAGGGGTCTAGAGAAGCATTCCAGTGTCAGGGAAGCACTTGAATGGTGGAGTGCACCATGACGGTGGGGGCTAATATAAAACAGAGCTGGAGAGAAGCATACAATAGCATATCATTTTGTCAATTTTATTGCTGGGAGGCATGATAATTTAATTGGCCTGGGGCTCCAGCAAACCTTAATCTGGCCTTGAAATATATGTTGCAAATGTTAAATGCTTATGAATCTGCATATGTAATTCACATTTACATTATACATGTTTTGGTTGAAAAAAAAAAAATTGGCAAAATAAAGACATAAATAATTTAAATACTGTCATAATATTATTTATAATAATAGGGCTCTTAGCCCACACTTAGCATGGAAAGATCCATTTTACCCTGTTCCTCTTATCAGAAGATGCAAAATTGTATAACCATTCAGGTGCTGCATTCTTAGTCCCAAAACCCATGCACACCCTGGTAAGATCAAGCGCATTTGTACAAGATTAGGTGCATGATATCACATAATGGCAATTGCATTGTGGACCTGTGGTTTTGCACCTGAATAAAATGATCTTCTGCATAAAAAAACTCCAGCTCTCATTCAGAATTAATTACAGAGCTTGCTTTGTTGTTATCTATAATTATTCCTATTATCCTCTACAATGTTTTTATCAATTTGTAAGTACATTTGTATTTTTGTAGCTGGCATTCAAATCCGTAAATTAATGATTGCATTCAACATGTCAAGAAGTATTTATTTACGAAAGGCTAGAACATTGTTATTTTAAGAGGATGATAACTACACGTTAGGAAATAATATTATCTCGGTCCTAGTTTACATTGCAGATCAGAGGCCCTCATTCAGAGCCGCACGCTATTTGCGGTCGTTCGTTTAAAATCAAGGGGTGGCTATTTAAATGATCCGTACGCACATTGCAGTGTGTTCACACCTCTAAGTCTGAACGAACGAGCAAAACATACGCTCGTTTATTTGTTAAAAACGCCCCCTGGCCGCACGCATCCTACGTCATGTCCGCTATTTATTAGATTAATCGAGTACATCGACCAGCGTATGAACTGCTCGCTATTCTTGTGGTTGGTGTTTGCTACCACAAATTTGCGTGCAGTTCTGGCTATAAAATAACCCAGTAACGTGGTCAATGACGCTGCTGTTTTAAATATACACACCCATAAAACGCCCGTTTTGACCTTTAAGCACGCCTGCGTTCGGATCTCCACTCCCCATTTTCAAGCACCTTCCCCTGTTACCACCCACATACGCCTCATTCTGTCACTCAAAATAGCAGGCACTCGCTATATAGCGTACAAAGGATTTTCGGCCGCACTGACTGGTTCGCGCATGCGTACTAAAAAGCGTACGCATGCGCAGATGTGCAAACATCGCTCGGAACGAGCGTACTGCCGCTAACGAGCGGCTCTGAATGAGGGCCAGAATGTCTTATTCCAAAATTCTCCTTACTTTCTGACTATGCACTATATTTTTAATACGGCAGAATTCTAATATTCTACAGATCTTACTTGAATACTGTACTTTTATTAGGATGGAAAATTATTGTACAGGTTGCATTGCTAGATCTGTTTGGGGTGCTAAAGTAAAATTTGGGTGTAACGCAAAACTTTACTGTTGATTTGCAAAATCCAGCAACCAAGAACCCAGAGGCAGATAACAAATAAGGGGGTCATTTAGATGGTAAAAGTATGTGGCAATGCACTCGCTGTATGCAGCACACCCGAAGGAGATGATGTGTGCCTTCCTGTTATATCATTACCTCCTCCAGCTGGTTCAGCCCAATGCTGTTTGTTTATGGGAAATTGGGGAACCCCATGACATTTTTTCTGACAATTTTTCAATGCTAGCCCAGGTCCATGACTGGTTACAGATTGGGGAAGGGGGGAAACCCTCACTTTGTTAATTAAACATTTCTTATATTTTTAAGTTATTAATTTATTATCTTTTCTACTAGCTGTTACTCTGGCTTGAATCACCTGTACTGGCCTCAGGCCTGTGATTTGCTATTTGAAGAAAGTTTGATGGTGATCTAGTATTCTACCAAACTTTTCTCCGGCAACAATCACCTGTACTGGCCTGAGGCCTGTGATTTGCTGTTTGGAGAAGTAAGTGTGTTGGAATATTATATTTTCTACTCTGCTTTTTCTTTTAAGCTATTAGTTCTTGATTAATGAAAATATTAAACTGGCATCCTGTTGCCACTGCAGTGAGTTTATGGGCCTGATTCAGACCCGCTCGCGAGCGCTATGCGGGTCGATGGTGGCCCAGTGCGCATGCGCACGATGGAGCCGGCTCCGTCGTGCGCATGCGTGAGACCCGGATAGCGACAGGCAATCAGTCACTCCAGGTCTCGTACCAAAGGGGGCGTGCTGTCAATGTTGAGTGATAGCACGCCCCCTTTGGTGGGCGGGCCGGGGGCATGGCTGCCCAGACGGAGGCGTTCCCATGGGAACACCTACCGTCTTGGGCCCACAGTGGGAGAGCTTTCGGCTCTGTTAGAGCCAAAAGCTCTCTGGGGCTTGCGGCCACGAGAGCCTACCACAAGGGTCTCGTCACAAGCCTGATGGTCGCGATGGTCTTGACCATCGCGACCACCATCATGGCCGCTCACTATAGCTGTGGGTGGTCACCCACAGCTATGCCAGCGGCCAGGAGGCCATTAAAAAAAAAAACAGAAGGACAGCCCTGATTCAAAGCGAGCGCTCTATCAGAGCGTCCGGCTCTGAATCAGGCCCTATGTTTCAAAGATGTGCTATATTCTTTAAAACTCCCATGTATTTGTGCCTCTGCTCTGTTACTTGAATTAGTCATCCAGCCCACTGCAGCCTTTGGCCAATATTGGTGAAAACAAT
Organism: Taudactylus pleione; assembly: GCA_031769625.1. NCBI lineage: Eukaryota > Metazoa > Chordata > Amphibia > Anura > Myobatrachidae > Taudactylus > Taudactylus pleione. The sequence continues at coordinate 4,328,592 of JAUIMM010000555.1, read as the reverse complement.
ATTATAAGTTATGTGGTGAAAATTGACTGGAAATGACTGAAAATTAATGTTATTGATGTTAATAATACTGTAGGAGCAAAAAAAGAAAACAAATGCATTGATTTTATCTGATTTTATAAATTTTTAAAGAAATCCAAATCCAAAACACTTGTGGTTTTGGCTAAACCATCCTCAACATGATGATATAGAACCAAAACTAAAACATGGGTGTCTACGCACATCTCTAAAAATTTTGCTTATACAGTATGTAAATTTGTGAACTAATCTGTATCTATCGAATTTGGTCACTTTTATACATATGTAATTTGGTTTCAAGTTCTGAACCTTATGTATAGTACTAAAGATCCTTTGAGGCACAAAATATACCAATACTGTGAAACAATGCATAATTGGTGCCACACTCTTGAATGGAGAGGGGGTGGGGGCAGAGAAATTTAATATATTTTTATTGTTGTGGTATTATTTTACTTTTTTTCACCAGTCTGAACAATGGGGAATAAAGAAGGCCAACTTGTATTACATTACTATCTTTGCAGTGCAGAAGAGATATGGATAATATGGTTAACCCTTTCTTCAACAGCAGTACCTATGTGAAATAAGAATCTGTATAAACATATTTTAGCGATTAAATATTTGCAAATGTAAATAAATTACTCCTGTGTACAATGTTGTAAGTGAAATAAGTCACTGATTTGTTTACTGTCATTTTAGTATGGTTATTTATCTACTTACTGTAAAAACACAGTAAATACTAATAAGGTGTTCATATTCCTGTTGACTACAACTGGCTACATAAATCTGACTGTGCTACAATGCAAAACTACATTCAAACTGCTCAAAAATATTGACATCATATTTATGTTTCTCTGCAATTTATTTATTATCAATCCTGATTTTTATTTGTTACATCATTAAAGGCTAGAATATAAAAACACTATTATTATTGTCTTTCATTTATAAAGCACCAGCATATTACACAGAGCTGTACGTCAAGACGATCTTAGGACAAATAAATATTATATGATAAGAAATGTAAGTTAAATACGGTCCTCCCTTAATGGCTGATGCTCTAAGATAGGGGTGGGGAACCTTTTTTCTGCCAAGGGCCATTTTGATTTTTAGAAAATCATTCGGGGGCCATACAAAATTATTAACTTAAAATTTGCCTCCTATATTTGGTTAAAAACGTTATTAACTCACCCTTAATGCGATGGCTGGAACTGCTTCTCTTTGGTATGTTGCCAGGCAGAGTCTGGAGGGGCAGTCCCTTAGGATGTGTGACAGGCAGATTGATAAGGCAGCCCTGGGGTCCTCTCAGTCCTAACCAGCCTGATGGCAGCACTGACTGTACACACCGCCTGCCGTGCCACCACTGCCTGCTTGCCCGCGCTGTTAGGCTGAGACCCTGCACTAACCAGCTCAATGGCAGCCATATGACAGCCCTGATCCTCCCCCTTGTGCGCTGCGGCCTGCTCTGATGGGGAGAGAGCCCTGCATGCCACTCAATGACAGCCCTGACACCCTGATCCCCCCCTGTGCTACCTGCCGCCGCTGATAGGGAGAGAGCCCCTGCACTAATCCGCCCGATGACAGCCCTGACACCCTTCACCGCTGCGCTACCTCCCGCCGCTGATAGCCGATGACAGCCCTGACACACACACCCTCCTCCCGCTGTGCTACCTGCCGCAGCTGATAGCACAGTGGGGGGAAGGGGTGTGTCAGGGCTGTCATTGGCTAGCAGCCACCCCTGCTCTAAGAGAACAACTAATACATACATTAGGTAAAGGAATAACAATTATAACAAGTAATGGGGAAAGAGTCTGTTGATACCCTAAGGCAGAAGCATTATCGTCAAGGACAGGTTGGCCAGGGAAGGGGGGGGGGGCAGGGTTATAGGTGCCTCATGGCAGGTACTCCTTTGAAAGGTATGGGCAAACATCCAGCCAGCTAGAGTAATTAGCATTGGAAGTGGGCACATACAGGGCAGAAAAAGCAAATGTTCACAAAAGCGCTTAGATTCAAGGTAGATGTAAATAAAGCAGAATATAATAAACAAAGTACATCTAAATACACCAGCCAGTGTCTTGTAATTAAAACCACAACTTAATATAAAATCAACAGCATATAATGTTTATCCCTAAACTAGAATCTCAATTCCAGTCATATATTTATTAAATGTCAAGTTCGTGCTGATTAGTCTTCACATGCGCATACAGGGTTTAAAATATTATTGATATATGATACATGAGCTGGTTCATTTACAGGATTTTGGACATTACTTCCTAAGAGCCTCTTCTACATTTCCTGTGACGTCTTGGAACTGACATCAAACCCAAACCCGGAGTCGAGCACTACCCAAACAGCCCAGTGTACACTGGAAGATCGAAGTGGGACATATAAGTGATTTGTGATTAGATGTACTAAGCTCTGAAAAGTGATAAAGTGGAGAGTGATAAACTGCCAGCCACTCAGCTCCCAACTGTCATGCCACAGGCTGTGTTTGAAAAATGACAGTTAGCAGCTGATTTGCTGTTGGTTTATAACTCTCCACTTTATCACTTTTCAGAGCTTAGTACATCTGGCCCTAAGGGACATATGTATCAAAGCTTGATGTGAGATAAAATTGTTTAATATATATCACCAACCAATCAGCTCCAGACTATCATTTCTTAAACACAGCCTGCAAAATGTAAGTTAGAAGCTGATTGGTTGGTGATATATATCTCACAATTTTATCTCACATCAAGCTTTGATACATATGCCCCTAAGTCTTTTACTATTTTGTACTTGCATGCTATCATTGGCAACTTATCTATGAAGCCAATACAGTTTTGCTTATGCTCCTGCACGATCGGGGAGTGATTTAACAGCTATCTTCCTGCATGAACAGCTTTTACTAACACTAATTACACTGTTTACTGGTCTGGTTGAGATCGGAGATATTCTAACAGTGATATGCGGCAGTGAAATAAACTTGCCATCTTATCAGATAAACAGACGTTATGGTGATGTATGTGTAACCACAGATACCTGCATGTACAGTAATCTGTGGCAACTGACTGATTCTAACTTTGGATGTGCTCCGGAGATCGGGTATTTTGACTTTTGAATTGTTTTAACCCATACATGCCTACCCTCCCGGTTTTCGCGGGAGGCTCCAGATCTTTTGGGTAACCCCCCGCACCCCCGGAAGGGTAGGCATTTCTCCTGCATTCTGCCCACTTCCTAGTGAAGTGGGCAGAATGAGAATACCTGCGGCAATCGTGGGTCTCCATGAAGGGGGCGGGGCTTAAGATGTTATTCTGCATGAATCAAAGCATTTGGCCCCGCCCCTATGTAAATTTTACCCAATCGCGACAGTTTTGCCATGAGGGGGCGGGGCTTAATGACACGAATCATTAGGCCCTGCCCCATCGGCCCCCTGCTGCTTCTCTTACCCGGGCTTCTCCCGGGAAGAGATTATTAAAGGTAGGTAAGTATGATTTAACCCTGTATGCGCATGTGAAGGCATTTAACAAATATATGACTGGAATTGAGAGGCTAGATTAGGGATAAACATCATATGCTGTTGATTTTATATTAAATTGTAGTTTTATTAACAAGACACCGGCCAGTGCATTTAGATGTACTTTCTATTTCATTTATTATATTCTGTTTCAGAAAATTTACCTTGAATCTAAGCACTTTTGTGAACATTTGCTTTTCTTGTACTAAACCTGAGTGTTGAGTATTCCCTCAAACAATATCAATTGGAAAGATAGGGTAACTTTTTACATTTCTTGACATTTTTTATTATTTATTTGGAAATGAGCGCCTGTATTTGCTTTTGTTTTACACACAGGGCAGCCCTGCCATTACACCAGGTACGTGGCTGCTTAGAGGACCAAACTGAGGAGGGCACCGCTATACAGATCGGCAGACGTGCTGGGATGGAGCATGGGGGGAATCGAGGACCCGACCAGCAGCCATGGAGAGAGACAGCATTTTGAATTTGACGTCAACAAGAAGCCAACATCAAATTCAATCTCATCATCCTGGTTCTACACTCGTGCCACATACAAAATTACCCTGTCCTCCTGTAGGAAGTGCGGGAAATGTGGTAGAGGCAGCCGTGGAGACATGAAGGAAGACTCCTGAAAATAAGTGCAGCTGCAGTGCTACCACTGCGGCCACAGATAGGACACATCCATAAGTAACACTAACTGTAGTCGCAGTCAAAGTTCAGCAGTTTGAGCTTGAGGCAGCCACGGATACAGCACAAGACGGCACAGCAGCTGAACACACCTGAATTGTAAGTCTTCACCTCCCGCCAGTCAAAGCTGTGTGCTTTTATTTAACAAAGTGTCATCAGCCTGGGCTTTTTAATGTCAACTACCAAATCATTAATCCTCTCCCCCCCTATTACCTTCACCTGATGACAGTGGTGAAGAGAATTTGAAATGAATCTAAAAGGTAAGTGGAGGATCTTTAGGGGTCTATTTACTAAGCAGTGTTAGGAGACAGAGTGAAAAGTGATAACAAAGTGATAAGGTGCCAGCCAATCAGCTACCAATTGTCATCTCACAGGCTGTGTTTGAAAAATGACAGTTGGGAGCTGATTGGCTGGCACCTTATCACTTTCTTATAACGTTTCACTCCCTCTACTAACTCTGCTTAGTAAATAGACCCCTTAAATTCTTACGTATTCCAATATCAGAACACAATACCTATACAAATTAGAAATTAGCTGGACCAGTTCTCAGAGAACTGGACCCACCCGAACGTAGGGGATCCAAGTAGGAGCTGAGGGTCTGATTCAGAGCCGGATGCACTGAAAGAGCGCTCGCTCTGAATCAGGGCGTTTTTTTTATTTTGTGCGGTCTCCTGGCCGCTCGCTTAGCTGTGGGTGACCACCCACAGTTATTGCGAGCGGCCAGGTGATGGTCGCGATGGTCTCGATGATCGCAACCATCGGGGCTTGCAACGAGACCATTGTGGTAGGGTCTCGTTCCCACAAGCCCCAGTGAGCTTTCGGCTCTATTAGAGCCGGAAGCTCACCCACTGACATCACTAGTCGTGATGTCAGTGGGGCCGCCCCCAAACGGCAGGCATTTCTTTGGGAACACCTTCGTTTGGCCAGCCACCCCCCCTGCCTGCCTCCAAAACGGGGCAAGCTGTCAATCAAAATCAACAGCTGCCCAGTTTTGGTGCGAGACCCGTAGCGACAGAGCGCCCATTGCTAGCTTGGTCTCGCGCATGCGCACGTCGGAGCCGACTCCGGCATGTGCATGCGCAGTGGCCAAACATTGACCCGCTCGCGAGCACATAGCACTCACGAGTGGGTCTGAATCAGGCCCTGAGTCCGGCTCGGGTTTTCCCACATAACTCAGAATCCAAATTGAGGCAAAACGTCATCATCCCGCTGTCAGATTCTTGCAGGCTTTGGATTTTATAAAGGTCCCGGTGATCTGCGCCCTTTCACTCCGGCTGTGGAGAGTGTACAGAACAGACATGGTCTGTGCTGCTCTGTCTTTGCACGTGTTCTCAACCTCTCAAGGGTGCAGTGTTGTTGGGCTAGGGCTGTCACTGTTGTCCTGTCAATCAAGGGGTTGGGGCTGCAGTACCCTCAAGGGACTGGGGATGGAGTACATAAAGGGCCGCTGCTGTCCTGTCCATCAAGGGGCTGGGTCTGCAGTACCATCAAGGGGCTGGGGCTGTGTTGTCCATAAAGTTGCTGGGGCTGCAGTACATAAAGGGGTGCTGCTGTGTTGTCCTGTCCATCAAGGGGCTAGGGCTGCAGTACCATCAAGGGGCTAGGGCTGCAGTACCATCAAGGGGGCTGCAGTAAATAAAGGGATGCTGCTGTGTTGTTCTGTCCATCAGGGGGCTGGGGCTGTAGTACCATCAAGGGGCTAGGGCTGCAGTACATAAAGGAGTGCTGCTGTGTTGTCTATAAAGGGGCTAGGACAGCAGTACACAAAAGGATGCTGTGTCATCCAGGGGTACTCTTCCCCAGTACATAAATGGGTGCTGCCGTGTTGTCCTGTCCATCAAGGGGCTAGGGCTGCAGTACATAAAGGGGTGATGTGTCATCTAGGGGTGCTCTGTCAATCCAGGGGTGCTCTTCCCCAGTGTAAAAAAAAATAAAAGTTCAATAAAATTATCATTCCACAAAAAAGAAAAAAAATATTTTTTTCATATTTTTGTGTGTGCTAGTAACGCTATTATTGTACAGTGACACTGTTGGCCAGACCGCAGTTTATCATCCATGTATTGTGACACTATAAGTCAAAGCACAGTGTGTTTTCCTTATTCATAAAAAAATATTGTGACACTAAGTGGTAGCGAAGTGTTCTATTCTTTTCTTTTTATTCATAAAAAAATCTTGTGACACTGTGTGGTAGAGCAGTGTTTTACTCATAAAACATCTTGTGACACTATAAGTGGTAGTGCAGTGTGTTATTCTTTTCTTATTCATAAAAAAAAAATTGTGACACTGTAAGTGGTAGCGCAGTGTGTTATTCTTATTCATAAAAAATATTGTGACATTAAGTTGCAGCACAGTGTTTTATTTCGCAGTGTAATATTTAAAACTGGTACAAATTGACATGTGTGCTGTACCACACTTCATTCATGTTTGTTGATATGGAGAACGATCAGTTGAGAGGAGAGCAGGAAATACATACTAGTGCTGGAGCTGCTGCCAGTGCCACCAATCATGACGATACTAGTCCATCTACATAATCTACTAAAGACAATGCCCAAGGGCATACAGGGCTTAAGTCAGGGCATCTAAAATCAAAGAACCAATCTTTTACAGTGGTAAAGAAAAATGTCAAAGAGAAAATTAGCTGCAGAAAGACATAAAATTGGCTATATGCCTTTCACCACATGAAGTAGCAAGGAAAGGGCCTTGGCATTTATTTAGGACTAGTGGTTCTGCCATTTATGATGATGTAAGCACAAGTGAAAATACTGACATAGAAATCGAGGATGCTTCTGTGGAAGTGCACCAGGAGGAGCAGGATGTTTGTGTAGCTGATGCTAATAAGGATGTTGATGATGAGGATTTTGATGATGAGGATGTGGTTTGTGTAAATAAGGCACCAGTGGAAGAAACCGTTGTTGCCCATGATATGGAAAAGCCCATTGTTTTGCCTGGGCACAAGCAGTCCAGAATCAACTCACTCAGGCCTCTTGAATAATAAAAACATTTGTTTCCGGATGTGCCACATTGGAAGTTGAACTGCCACAGCTGCTGCAATCTTTGACATGCAGTTGCTGAATGCCAAAAATGTCCAGAAATGTTTATGGCCATAGACAGTATCTCTTGAATACCCCTTTAATTTTAAAAAATATTCTGAACCACCAAGTTGATTTTGTTGGCAAACTATGGGACATATTGTTTATCCATGCTCTCCTCTCCTCCCTCATAAATTTTCTTCTGAATCAAACATTTTTATTAAATTTACTACCAATCATCCCTTCTTGTCCCTGCTTTCAACTATATACATACTCCATCTTCCTAAGGCCTTTTGATTAATGAAAACATATATGTTTCCTTATCTGCCATGTTGGAAATTGAACTGCCATGTGTTTGTGCCGCCCACTGCTGCCACTTAGCTTAGTCAGCCAGCTAGCTTGGTGCAAATTTTGGGCCTAAACCAGATAAAAAACAATATTGTGAGCTGTGAGGTGGTCAAAATTGACTGGAAATTAATGTTTTTGAGGTTAATAAATATGTAGGAGTAAAACAAAGCTCAAATTATGCGATTTTAGCAGTATTTATCAATTTAAAAAAAAAAAATACAGATCCAAAACCAAAAAACACACAAGGGCGGTTTTCACAAAGCCAAATCCAAAACACGAATGATATACAGATCCAAAACCAAAAAACGGGGGTCGGCGCACGTCCCTAATACAAATATTTGCAGAACTGTCAATTTGATAAAAAAAAAAAAAAACAGACTACTGATTTGTATATGCCCTTTTATCTTTTAAGGATATTGAATTTAAACCTCTACATGCTCCTGCCTATAACCTCTACAGAATCCTGCCTATAAACCTCCACTGAATCCTGCCTATAAACCTTCTAGGTTTTGACGCTATTTGCATACGCAGTCATACAGTAAATAAATGCCTTCAGACCTTGAACATGTGTTTCCAAAGCACAAAGTATTATTCTAGTAAAGTACAGTTAGTTACACACTGTGATCTAAGTACAATTTAGCGCAAAGAAATTATACAGACCCAAGATACAGTTATACATACACACGCGCACTGGGACCAGTTACCGGCATCCATAAGAAACCTCCATCAACAGCATCAGCATGAAGACTCCAGATTGGGGTCAGAACCCACATATATATACACCCTTACAGAAATAGACTATACAGTGAAAAGTTTGGCATGGTTTCATTGGTTCCCAGTGCGGGTGCATCTGTTACAGGATATTTAACAGGTTAATTCAAATGGAGACAGACCAGCCTCCAATAGCCTTTGTCTCTGTTTTCTCCCTGCATGCAAATCTAGGCTGTTAATTTTACAAATTACATTAAACTCCCTATCGGCAGATAATGCGTGCAACCACAAAGTTATTAAACCAAGCTTAAATATAATAAAGAGACAGACCAAGTATATATGCGATCAAAAATATATGGTCAGCTTTATTTATTTTACAATCAGAGTATGGTGGCATAAGAAAGAACGGCCAGTAACCTGACGCCCCACACTTGACTTATGCAAGGATGTAAAAACACTCACTGAACGGGCCAATATCCCAATTTAAGTGTAATAGTGATATAAAACTTGCAAGGGCCGATATCCCTTTCTGGCAAGTGAGACGGTATCCAGCCCCATCCCAATGCACTATTTTAGCTCTCTCCGATGAGAGGTGCCGCTGACCCCAGTAGGGTAAAATCAGCCTAACCAATGCATAGAAGGGGTCGCACCGCTCATACTGCAGCAAGGTGGACGCTTTATAGATACTGCCGTTCTTTCCCGCCACGCATGTTCCCAAAGATGGAACGTGCCCACCACCATACAGCCTACTCTCTAAAACCTCCCCACAACAAACAAAAAACACTCTATAAATGAAATTTGTCCCTGCTAGGCATCTTGTACCCCATTAAAGGGTGATGCTCCACAAATCTACCCCCCCCAACCATGCACCTACATCACCAGGAAAGGTTAGCACAATATCGGACAAAATATCATGACATCTGGCCAAAGCCAAGTAACCCACCCAAATCATAACAAATACTGTGCCGCAAGTAAAGCGACAATTGCTGGCACAAATCATTCTCACCCAGGTGAATTGCTAAGACCAAAGGAGAAACCAAAGTCCTCCCCTGACATCCGTATACAGGGCACTAATGACTCCCAACCCATACTAGCACAGCGGTATGACCTGCCCAAAATATAAACAAGTGTCCGATAAACAAATGAGCTATAATCCTTTAAACCACCTGCAATACATGCAATACACATGAGTACCGTGACTATGGCATATTGCAGAGGGAGGTGATGGGGGGAGGGAAAGGGGGGAAGGAGGACTTGACCCGAGGTAAAAACCTACAAAAAAACCTGCTGGGTCTTTTTATTTTCGTTAGTAATGTCATTCTCATATTCATGTTGTTATTTGTCATTCAGTTTAACTATTGGTATTAGCCAAACGTTGTCCTGCGCAGGGCAAAAAATAGGGCAAAATCCCTCGAGACCCCCACCGGAAAGGTGGCAAGTTGGTCGGAGCACTCAAGTCCACAAACAAACATTACACATGATTAGTCCACATTAATATAGGCGTAGGACTTCCATCATCATAGAGCCTGTATGCTCTGCCGAGCTGAGACTGCCAGAAAGACTCTCACAGCTGTCACAAAGTCTGATAGGCAATTATAGGACTGAGGAGCCAAGGACTGACATGTGAAAACTCTCCATGGCGGCTTGAGAATTGAACAGGGTATCATCTGCGCTGATGACTCCATTCCTGGCAACAACAGAAGCAACAATATCGATCCCTGGGGTGGCGGTAGGAGGGGATCCGGCCACATCGATGTCTGAAACAAAAGAAAAACAGGGGCAGTATCGAAATTCAGGGTCCTTTGCATTAGGCAATGAACCGTATGCGCAGGCGCAGGAGTGTAAAGAGCAAACGAGACACAAGGAACCACAGCCTCAAATCATACCTAGCTGCTTAATTAGTGGACTCAGCACGCCGACATATCGGATGCTGGGGGAGCAAACAATGCCAACCCTTGTTGTAAACAGAGCCCCCGACTGTTATGACAGCAGGGACCTCAAAAACACCCCCACTGACACAAGCAATACAGCGATGGCTCCTGAATCCAGGGATGTAGTATTCCCCGATATATGCAACCCCACATAAGCACTGACCAAGCTTCTCCAAGCCATTAGGAGACCACAACCCACGGCCCGGGGAAACCCAAGTCAGGGGTGTGTCCCGTTATTACATAGGGCTGTGTATAAGATATGGGGCCAAATGTAACAGGGCGAGAGCCCTGAAAAGCGAGAGCTTCTGACACTTTTTTGTCAATGTAATAGAGACCAAAAACAAAGTAGAGTGAACTTGCATGTTTTTTTAGACTTAGAAAAACTCTGACGATTTAAAATCTCATTCAGATGTTTTCCCATTTTGAAGATAAAACTCAAAAAATGTGAGAGGTTACTGCTAAACTCTCACATTTCCTACACTCTCACCCTATCACACTCGGCCCCTGGTGTGCTTAGAAGAACGTTGTATGTGGGTGTGGTGGACTCGGGTCAAACCTGTTTCCCTGTATAAGATTTATATATAAATATATGATTAGGTATATATGAATGGGGATCAGATGCAATATAAGCTGTGTAGCTCACCTAAATCCTATGAACATGTATTTGTAAAATAAAAAGGTGGGTGTGCGTGTATAAGATATGGTGTATTTTGAAGAGCGTTGCATGTGGGGGAGGACTCGGGTCGAACCTGTATCTGTATATAAAATAAATATATATGATTAGGTCTCAATTGGAATAGGGATGAGACTACCATGCAAAAATGTGTAGCTCGCCTAAATCCTATGAACCATATTTGGCATAAAAAACATTTTCAACACCAAAATGTAAAGTATAAAACAAATATTCCCAAAGGCCAGATACTGAGTCTGAGGAGTAACTGGACCACCGAGGGGATAATTGAAATCACACCAGCAGTTATCGCATAAATGTACCTTATGTATGACCTCACAATGTATTAGACAAAGCTCTCACATTAAAACGGTATGGAAAAGCACCCACTCATGGGTAAGAAAAACCAAACGCAGGAGCCGGCTATAGGGAATGGGCCAGAAAACCCTACGTGAATAAAATGCAATCAACTACCAAAAGTATGAGGAAAAATTATACGGACAAAAGAAAAATTACCCCAGAATGAAGTGGGCCTATGCATGCATGAGCACCGGCTACAGGTAAAGAGCATAAAATACTGTACAGGGATTAATACAATTCAACTACAGAAAGTATAAGGGTAAATCATATGGGCAAAAGAAAAATAACGCACCGACACGTGGTGTTCCTATGCATGCACACTTATGACCAAAAGGTGGTCCCAACATTTTATAACAGAGAAAAGAGAGTAAACAAGTGAAGAATAACAGAATAGGAGATGATAGGCTCTTGATACTTGATTTTAGACTATGAGCCAGTGATACCATTCACAAGCTGACTCCAACTTGAGCGCATGGAGGGAGGGGGAGCGGCACACGCTTCAAGTCCCTACGTGGTCATAGGGTCCCAAGACACTCCCAAACTCTATGAAACTTAGGGATACCCATGTAATGTAATTTAGTACATTTATGAAATAGAAAGTATGTAATAGCGTGATATTAGTAATAGTGTGCAAAAACACATTTGTGATCGATTAGCTGATGAATAGTCCATGATACATATGTTCCTTATCCACACTTCTCTGCCGCACTTATTTTCTTATCTATGTGCATGACTAAACATGAATGTTTTGCTGTAATAAATGAGTTTAATGGATGATACGGTCTTATTAAGATTGAGGTAATGAATTGCTTGTATTAATATTAAATCAATATAACTTCATTGTGCGTACTGACTTATAATATTCGAAAGTCAACCATGTGCATGACTATAACATGAATGTTTGCTGTAATAAATGAAGGTCATATGACAAAATCTTAACGCAATAATCTAATAAGGAACCGTGCAGAAGAACCGCAGAACAAAGGGCCAAAGGCACCGTGGTTTCTGACATGCTGGCTTACGGCCCTACATGTGTGGAGCCCGTACAATCTCCCTGTGCCCGTGTGGGCCTCCTCCGGGCACTCTGGTTTCCTCCCACACTCCAAAAACATACTGGTAGGTTAATTGGCTCCAAACATAAATTAACCCTAGTGTGTATGTGTGTGAGCATGTGGTAGGGATCATAGATTGTAAGCTCCACTGGGGCAGGGACTGATGTGAATGGCCAAATATTCTCTGTAAAGCGCTGCGGAATATGTGTGCGCTATATAAATAACTGGTAATAATAATAACTGGTAATAATGATAACGTGCTGTAATGCATTTAACATGTATAAAAAATGCACTGCATTTATTTATGAAATAAGTGCTCTACCAATAGTATTGATTAAAAAAACTGTTTTGTATGACTAGATGAATAAAAACTGGTTTGTTGACAATGACCAGCCGCTGTGAATAGACCAAATAAAAAGATGGGCGGAGGTGGGCTGGTAAGCTTCTGAGGAAAACGGCATATGGCCGAGAAACAAGATACGCCACGGCCTTGTAGTCGTGGGTTATGTATGAAATGAGCCTTCACAATAACACAAACAACAAGCGAGCATAAGACCGCCGTCTCCTTACACAGAGCAGCGAGGGAACCTCCCAGTCCTGTACATTACATATTCCCACAGCCTAGCCCAGGAGCTGCGGCTGACATGAGCGCTGGAGAAATGCTTTTTGCCTGCAAGCAGATATGAATACAGCTGCCTACCTACAGTCATTTTTTAATTATCAAACTGTTGGCTTACCGATACATAACTTACCACATTCGTAACCATATACCTAATGCCCGAAAGGACCGACTTAATAGCGCCCTTACCACTGTGCGTGTCATTCAGCCTGTTATTACTGAATATGCATGCACTGCTAATAGTTTTTGCTTTGTATAAAAGAAAAGGAGGAGGGAGAAGCCACACACATTTTCTAACTGCTGAGCCCGTGTGACGTATGCCGCAAGTGCAGCCAAGGTGCTAAATCTTACCCCACACCCTCAGACTGCAAAGACCATAGGGGTGTCAGAGCACCCCCACTGCCACCAGTCGTCCGGTACTAGAAAACAGAAAAGAAGAAGAAACAGCAAAGCAGGAAAGAATAGATCAGAATAAGAGATAAAGATGAAAGTAGGAAAGACATGTATGAGAAGAAAAAGGGGGAAAAATACCAAAAACAAAGACCAGAATATTACAACCTTGTGACTGTGCAGCTTGCAGATCAGATTCCAAAAAGGCAGAGTAACAGTGCTGACCTACCCACACTCCTATTAACCACACCCCTTGCACAACACTCCACCAATCCTAACCTAATGTCAATCTGACCATAAAAACTAACACTACCCTACCTAACTTTATTAACCCCACGCATCCCTGACTAGGGGTTTATGTGCCCTCTGTTCTATCCGAACCTCAGTTATCTTTTGGTGCTTTAACTTTCTACGGTCCATAAGTTGAGAATGCATGTTGCGATCTTCACACCGATGATACCGGGAAGCTGTTGAGAAAGTGCAGATCAGTATAACACCAAACACTGTTTACTTATCATGTATTAAGCCTAAGATACCAAATAACCTTTGTTCACAGCATTTGTAACAAATGAATAAAGCTTGAATCTCATGCTTTAAAGCTAAGGAACCTTTTACGTGAGTGTGCAGTGCGTAAGTATTATGGGTTTGGGAAAAGATGCCAGTTAACTTGTGGCAGATGTGTACGCATGAAGCTAATAAACAGCGTTTGCATGCAGGGTATTATGCATTCGCTAATGTGCAACACGTTAACAGCGCAACTGTGTGTAATGTGCGGTGTTTATGCATGTGATTCTATTTATGATGGATTTAATTATATATATATATATATATATACATATACACACACACATATATATATATATATATATATATATATATATATACACACACACACACATTATATATCTCATTCCTTACTAACATTTTTAAACTGCAATGCAATGTGTTTTTAGTAATGAGATTCACTCTCAAACAGGGTGGAGAGCCCAACCGATTGCTGGTGCCATATTGTCTGACAGTGAGTTTAAACAGTTCTTTTCATGCAGATTTCTTACCATTGTTCATTCAGTCAAATTCAAGTGTCTGGGCCATATTACAATTGCCACAGCTACACCTGTCCACATGTGGGGTCTCTCCATTTACATGCAAAAACACCCACAGTTCCTAGTGTATTGTCTTTTCTAATTACTTTTCTCAGGAAGCTGTTTTTCTAGTTGTTTTGGTATTTTTTCTATGCAAGGTTGTCCCCAGCACCAAAAACATTGCCATCTGTACTTAGCTCGTGAGTTGTAACTTAAAATGGCGCTGGGAGATCAGTCACAAAATGGCGTCTTGCAGATTCTTATATTTAAGATGGAGTCTGGTTGCCATTCGCAAGATGGCATCGCTCCAAGCTAATTTTACACTGATTCTGTCTCAGCCACTAAACCAGCTTCGACACTCTTTTACTTAATAATGTATGTTAAGTATGCCCCTTGGTTATATATTTTATCTTGGTAATGTATTAAGTTTCAATAGCATGCAGTTACAATAAATGCTTCAGTACCATTAATACAGTATAAAGGGCAATGTGAAAATAAGCTATTTTGCTGCTGAAAACAGTCAGTGTCTCTCGAGAGCCTTCTACCTTAAAATCACATTGTAAAGTAAGGGCGCTATTTGTGGAAGCAGCATGATTTACTGCCGGACACCAGTCCGGCGGTTGGAATTTCGACACCGGCTGCCCAACATGGGTGAAAATCCTGACCGTCCCTAAGGTAAGTATTGACTAACCTAATTCCCTCCCCCAACTCTCCCTTAGGGGTGCCTAGCCCTTACCTTCCCCCCAGTGCCTAAACCTAACCCCCCCTTCCCCACTGCCTAAACCTAAGTCCCCCGGGGTGTGCCTAACCCTCCCTCCCCCTAGTATAATCCTAACCTCCCGGGGGGGTGCCTAACCCTAAGTCCCCCCTGGGAACCCTAAACCTAACCCTCCCCCTGCAGCTATCCGTGCTCTGCGTCCCTTCGATCGGGATGCCGGGCGCCAGTTTCCCGGCATCGGTAAAATGACAGGCATCTAGATTTAGACACCTGTCATGTAACCCTTGCCGGGATTAAGCAGTTGGGAAGCCAGCTGTTGGGACTAGGTCCACCTGCTTCCCGATTGCATACCCTAGTTGTGGGGCAGTGCTTATAAGTCACCAATATTAGAGGTGTGATGTTCCTGTTACCACAGATTTTCCTGTAGCATAAATGATACATGTGTTTAGAAAAACCATCATCTTTCTATTTCTATTACAGACTCAGGAAAGAAATCTCCTACCTGACTCATTACAGCTGCAGCATTCATTTAAAAAGAAAAATAAACTAATTCCTGAAAAATAGAAATAATGATATATTGGACAAGAGTCTGTGTAGAGTTCTTATGACATGATAAAGAAGTATTAATTGAATATGCTGCATTGTGTTACTTAATACTAAAGATGTGTGGTTTGGTTCTCCAGAAATCCAAATCCATCTGAATTTTGTGAATCCATGCAGTTCTAATCTCCTGAGGAGATCTGGATAAATCAGAGTTGCGGTTCTGATCTTCCAGCGGTTCGGAATTTGGATTTTAAATCCAAATATTGGGTTTTGGAGTGCAAAAATTACATGATTTTAGCTGTTTTAAAAAACTTTTTATCATTTAATAATACAGATCAGAAAACAAAAAGAAAACACTTGACGGTGGTATTGCAAAACTAAAACCCAAAAAATTAAAATGAATCAAGATACAAAATCAAAACCAGTGCACATCTCTACTTAATAGAGATTTGTGCACATACACCCATCTTTAAATCACCCAGTTTGGCATGCCACAGACTTTGCAACTTAGCCACATAATGCAACTTTTAATTTAAATAAGCGTCCTAATCTCCGATTTCTTTTGCAACAAAAATACTAATCCTAACTACTTAGTACACTATGGAGGAGATGTAAGAAGAGGTGGTAAGTGTTAAATGTCCTATAACCAGCACTATGTGTCACCTACAACAAACCTCTGCATATAGTAGTAGATAATATTTACAGAAAAGTGATTTTCTCAACGTTATCTTATTAAAAAAAACAATAAGCAAACTTTTGTGGTTTATTGTTTTTTCGAATATAGGCAGTATTATCTTCTAGTACTGTGGACCTCATTCAGAGCCGGTCGCACAGAGCGTGCGGTCGGTCTGAATGAGGGGAGGACCTCTTGAATTTTCAAGACGTCCTCCTTTGCGGTGGTAAGGCTGTGGGTTAAGACCCACAGCCTTACGACCGCCTAAGGTGATGATCGCGATGGTCAAGACCATTGCGACCATCGGGGCTTACGACGAGACCCTAGGGTAGGGTCTCCCTTGTCATAAGCCCCGGAGAGCTTTCGGCTCTGTCTGAGCCGGAAGCTCTCCACTGACATCACTAGTTATGTCAGTGGGGCCGCCCCAAATGGTAGGTGTTCCCATGGGAACGCCCCCGTTTGGGCTGCCACCCCCCCGGCCCGCCTTCCAAACGGGGCAAGCTGTCAATCAATATCGACAGCTCGCCCCCTTTGGATCAAGAACCGCTACGACCGGCGCTGTCGGTCGTAGCGGTTCTCACGCATGCGCACGACGGCGCCGGCGTGTGCATGCTCTGTGGGGGGCCATCGACCCGGTCCGAGCGCATCGGCGCTAACGACCGGGTCTGAATGACTCCCTGTATGTGTACAAGCATGCAGCGGCTTCTGTGGAGGTCCGGGTGCATGTTATTGCATTCTGCTTCACCACAATAATAGGAAGATTAAGAAAAAATAAGCTAACCTGGATAAAAAGACAAAAGACTGAGGGTCTGATAAGAGTGACCCCTGCCACGAATCATATCAAGCATCAATATGCTTAATTTTTATGCCAATTTATTATTATAATTATCCTTTATTTATATGGTGCCACAAGTGTTCCGCAGCCCCTTACATAGTACATAGAACTAATAAGTAAACAAGAAACAAGTAATTTACAGTACATTATACTGCAGTACAAGGACACGATTTATATACATTGCTGCAATAGCTATTAAAGCACTCACAATAAGCAGCCGGGAGCTGGCAGTCATGTGTTAGGTGCCCTTATGGGGAGTAAAGAGTAGAAGAAAATGTAAAGAGGAGCACATGATGGAAGAGGTCCCTGCTCGTGAGAGCTTACACTCTAAATGGGAGGGGCAGATAGACCAGCATGACACAGAAGGGGTAGATAGGGAGAGAAGAGCATGAGGTGGGTTAGGATGAGAGCTGGTAGGCCTTGATGAAGTAGTGGGTCTTGAGAGCCTGTTTGAAAATTTGTAGAGAGGTGGAGAGTCTGATAGGGAGAGGGAGAGCATTCCAAAGGTAGGGAGCAGCACGGGCAAAATCTTGGATGCAGGAGTGGGAGGAAATAATCAGTTGGCAAGAGAGGTGGCATGCATTAGTTGAGTGAAGTGGACGGGCGGGAGTGTGAAGGGAGAGAAGTTCAGAAATGTATGTGGGAGAGGATTTGGTGAGTGCTTTGTAGGCAAGTGTAAGAACCTTGAATTGGCATCTGAAGGGGAAGGGGAGCCAGTGTAGGGCTTGAAGGAGAGGGGAAGCAGATGTAGAATGTCTGGAGAGGAAGATGAGCCGAGCAGCAGCATTGAGAACCGATTGTAGTGGAGATAGGTGAGAGACTGGGAGGCCAGCTAGAAGGTTACAGTAGTCCAATCTGGATATGACCAGTGAGTGGATGAGGGTTTTAGTGGCATCCTCTGTGAGGAAGGGTCTAATCCTGGAGATATTTTTTAGGTGGAAACGGCAGGACTGCGAGAGGTGCTGAATGTGT
Organism: Taudactylus pleione; assembly: GCA_031769625.1. Lineage (NCBI taxonomy): Eukaryota > Metazoa > Chordata > Amphibia > Anura > Myobatrachidae > Taudactylus > Taudactylus pleione. The sequence goes on along the minus strand of JAUIMM010000555.1, from coordinate 4,310,467 downwards.
GGTTTAAAGGAGAGGGAGGAGTCTAGGATAACTCCAAGACAGTGCACTTTGGGGCTAGAGGTTGCTATTTGCAACAAATATACTAATCCTATGAACCTGGTACACTATATGCTAATTTTTTGCAACTAATGGAGGGTACACACGGTCAGATTTTCTGGAAAATATGAAAGATAATGATTGTAAAAATCATTACATCGTTCATATCGTTGGCATGCATCTATGAACAATGAGCGGACCCGCATGTCAGATAATGATATCTAATATCAACTGTTTGCAGTCAGATTTGGATGATATCATTCATTTAAATACTGTAAGAAATCATTTATGAAATCGCTCATGATATTGTTAATATTGTTCATCGATGATCTAGCACATCTGACCGTGTGTATGCATCATTAGTCTCAACATTTAAGAAAAAGTTTGCAAACACAGGGATTTCTACCCGTGGTGGAGCACCAGGGGTCAAAGTCAATATGGCACATAAAGGATGAGGTCACATCTGTACTTGATACTAAAGATTCACTTTGTTTCTGCCCAATTATTTAATACACAAGTACAAATCTACTTAGCAAGGAAGGAGGGTCAAGTAATTAGTGGGAAGCTGGTGAACCATAAGCTGAAAAAGTCACTACAGTAAATTCTCATAATGGAGTTGCCTGGCATAGAAATTTAAAAAAAAACTCTTTAAGTGCAGTTTTATTGGCTGTTCAAATTTCATGCCAGAGGTGTACTTTAGTTTTGCTGTATCAAATAATTATGAACCATTGTAAAAATAGAACAAGAATGCCATAATGGGGCCAAAGAAGTACCAATTTCAGAATTGTGTATTAAATTAGGACTACACCTGTTATCTCTTACTGTGTTTATATGCCATGGTTTCCTATAATGGTTTTATCTTTAGCTGTAAATACTAGAAGCTTGAGTTGTGATTACAGATTTTGACCACCTCACCAATTTTGGCCAAAAGCTGGCTGGCTAAAGTAAGCAACATAGCAGCGGCACAAACACACGGCAGTTTAAAATAATATACAGTAGCACATCTATGAAACATTGTGACACATTAGTGGCAGACAGGATGGCAGTTTAATAAACTATATGACCCCATAGAAATAATGTTTTCATAAATCAAGAATTTATTATAAGCTGCCAGTCAAGAGCACACAAGACAGGTTGATAAAAAGCATGAGCTTGTGAAGAGACAGAAGACCATCATTAATGTCCCCAAAAATATAGCTCATAATGAAAAGAAAAGTGGTGCATACCTGCATGTCCATGTTTTCCGTCTAGCCCTGTTTCTTTATTTTGGACATACCTGCGTGTGCATGTTTCCCGTATAGCGCTTTTTTTTTTGGGTGTGTAAATTTTTTAATAAAAATATTAAATATTTAATAAGATAAATTTTTATCCATCATTTAGGGGCTAAGCGCAGACTACGACGTCTACGACGTCAACGACATTGGGCTCGTCCCCTATCCCCCACTCCCACCCAAACCTCCTCTCCCCAACCTTCCCCAAATTCCCCCTCCACTCCAGACCTGGCAGACCGTGATGCCCCTCCCTCTCATCACATTCCCATCCCTCAAAATTCACCCTCCCCTCCACCCCCCCCTCTCTTTTCATCACCCTCCCCTCTACCCACACCTCTTTTCCTCACCCTCAACTTCCAGCCAAATCACCCCTCCTCCATCCAAGCAGCACTGGCCCACCTCTGAGGAGGACGATGTCGGGGCTCCAGGCCCAGTCATCATTATGACCGGTATGTTTCCCTTTTAAACTATGGTTGCTTTTGCATTATTTTGTTTTTGGTTGATGTTGTCCTTTTGCCTGTGCATTTCAAATTTGTTAAGTATTTCTAATGTTTTGGATATATATCTTTGTGAAACAATGTCTAGGATGTTTTCCCCTTACACATATGACACATGTCCAAACACTCATACTTGTGTTTAGCATTACTTTGGTGGTGTTTTTTTTTTTCTCTTTTTTTTAAGTATAGTCTGATTTTTAAGTTGTCTGGTAACATATAAATTAAGGTGTTATTTTAGTAATCCACACATTTTTTTAACCCACAGAGGACCAGAGGAGGAACCAAGAACTGTTTTCCGGCTTGCAGAGCTTGAGGGGCCTTGTAGTAGGCATGCTAGTGGTCCTGGATCATTTGTTGGCGCTCCAGTGCCACAAATTTTTTTTTTTCCGCAAAAAAAATGTTTATAAAAATAAAATATATTTTGATTTATTAAGGTCTCATTCCTTGTCTGTAAATATTAGATTGTTGAACCTTACATAAGTCGACTATTGTAGCATGATTTTTTAAGTAATGTAAATTAGATTGTAGAAAGCTCAAGTAAGTATGTAAGCTGGCACATTAAACATCTAACAATACCAATAGGTTTGTAGAATTAACAGCAATTTAAAAAAAAAAATTTTTGTGGGTAATGTAAAAATTAAATCAAACCTGCTTAGGCCTAGATTAGAAAACATACTGATTCACCAAAATACCTTTGGTGTTTGTTTTTAGCCACAAAGCAGGGTAAAATACTTTACAATTTAACACATTACAGGATTAGCAAGTTTGCCTTTTTTTGGACCAGGTTACACTTGCTTGTAATTTACCAAGGAAATGTTTGTTTAACGTTAAACAAAAATTTAATGCACACAAATAATAAACACAAAGTGAATTGTCACAATCAATTCACACAGTGAAAACACACTCAAAAATACAACCAACACCAAAAAGAACAAAATAACAACAACAATCAAGAACTGTTTGAAAAGTAGCATGCCAACATGAATCAACAAATGAGGTGAAGAAATCATTGTTCCAGAAGTTATATCCAATGTGGCCACATGAAGTTGATTTTTTGGATCAGGTAGTAGGCATCATTTTTTAGGTTAATTTTATGGAATAAAAGACAAAAAAATATAAAACACAAACTAAAATTGGCCATTAAAATCTTACATGTCTACATTGTGTCAATTAACTTAATTTTTTAAAATAATTACCTAAAAAAATCTGGCCACCACATCATCGCATATGGCCCCCCCACATACTGACCTCCGACCAACCTCGGAGGGGCCATCCTCAGGCAAGGCATCCTCTGGCTGCATTGGGACACCACTCCTTATGGCGATGTTGTGAAATATCCCACACAGGATCACAATTTTGGAAACATATCCGGCAAATACATGAGCTCGCCACCAGAGCGGTGGAGGCATCTGAATCTGCCTTTTAAAAGGCCGATACAGCGCTCCACCACCTGCCTGGTGGCTGTAAGTGCAGAATTATACTCACTTTATGGCCCTGGTGTGGGAACCAAATAAGGAGTGAGCCGCCAGGGCGTGCAAGGGTAACCACTGTCTCCTGTGAAAATATAAAAACAAACATCAGAACCATTGTGTAACAAGCTTTGCATTGGTTTCAACAGAAGGTTTCAACTTACCCAGAAGCCACGCATCACCAGCTTGTAGGTTGTTTAATTTGTGCCAAATCCCTGATTGACGGATGACGAAGGAATCATGTGCACTGCCGGGGAATTTGGCATTCAGGGACAGGATCTGGAGGGAGGCATCACATACCACCATTACATTCAGTGAATGAAAGTGCTTTTGGTTCCTAAAAATAGCCTCCAGCCTTGCTGGAGGCTGAAGTGGTATGTGAGTGCCATCCACAAACCCTATGATGTGTGGGAAGCCAGCTATTTGGTAAAAATTCACCTTCGCCACATTAAGGGTACCCATATCCAATGGCATTTTAATAAAATGATGGAGGTGTTTAAAAAGGGCCTCCATCACTGCCCTCAGGATCCTTGAAAAGGAGGATTGAGATATTCCCGCAACTATTCCCACAGTGGTTTGAAAGGATCCTGAGGCACAAAAATGTAACACCAACATTAATTGAGTAAGTGGTGGTATTGCTGTAGGACTGTCAATCTGCCGTTCAAGATCACTCTCTATTAATGAGAGAGTGTCTATGATGATTTGTGGCGGCAGACGGTATCGCCTTAACACCTCATCATCTGGCATTCCAAAAAGGGTGACACGTGTTCTATATATCTGGGGCCTTGCACGCCTACGAGGCCTACGCCTGGGACGAAGTTGAGGTTGGTCGGGTTCTGGAACCATGGCCAATATAATACGACCAACATCAACCTGAAATGGTAAGCCAGGTAGTTATTGTTTTAGACAAATGTGTAAAGAAAAATATACTTATCTTTTCTAAGAAATCCAAAGATGCTTACAGGCCAGGGACGTGTCATGTGCTGAACTACCTACATTTCAAAAGTAGAAAATATATTTAAGATTAATTTAATAAACTATGATTGTAAACAAATTTTTAGTGGGAAAAATAGAGAAGGGAGGACACATTAGTTCGGAAAATATTATGCAACATTTAGTGGTAAGACATGATTTCACACTGAAAAAATCAGGACACATTAGTTGGCAAAATAGTACGCTACTTTTCCCGGTAAATAAGGACACATTAGTTGGCAAAATAGTACGCTACTTTTACCGGTAAATAAGGACACATTAGTTGGCTAAATAGTACGCTACTTTTACCGGTAAATAAGGACACATTAGTTGGCTAAATAGTACGCTACTTTTACCGGTAAATAAGGACACATTAGTTGGCTAAATAGTACGCTACTTTTACCGGTAAATAAGGACACATTAGTTGGCTAAATAGTACGCTACTTTTGCCAGTAAATAAGGACACATTAGTTGGCTAAATAGTACGCTACTTTTACCAGTAAATAAGGAAACATTAGTTGGCTAAATAGTACGCTACTTTTACCGGTAAATAAGGACACATTAGTTGGCTAAATAGTACGCTACTTTTACCGGTAAATAAGGACACATTAGTTGGCTAAATAGTACGCTACTTTTACCGGTAAATAAGGACACATTAGTTGGCTAAATAGTACGCTACTTTTCCCGGTAAATAAGGACACATTAGTTGGCTAAATAGTACGCTACTTTTACCGGTAAATAAGGACACATTAGTTGGCTAAATAGTACGCTACTTTTGCCAGTAAATAAGGACACATTAGTTGGCTAAATAGTACGCTACTTTTACCGGTAAATAAGGAAACATTAGTTGGCTAAATAGTACGCTACTTTTACCGGTAAATAAGGACACATTAGTTGGCTAAATAGTACGCTACTTTTACCGGTAAATAAGGACACATTAGTTGGCTAAATAGTACGCTACTTTTACAGTTAAAACCACTCAAACATTAGTTCACAAAATATTACGCCACATTAAGTGGGAAGACATGATAGTTCCAAGAAAATAAACAACAGTACTTTGCGAAACATATGCTAAGACCAACACATCGAATTTGTAAAATCATGAAAAGAAAAACACTTACCAAAAACAGACAAATATCCCAAAGTTCAAAAACTGGGGCAATGCCAAAATAACTGTAAAAATAATTTTAAAAAATTACAAATTGGACAACTATTTACAATTATTTTTTACGGTGGTTTTTGAAAATACTCAAAAAATCCCAAAAAAAGCAAAACAATAAAAAAAAGCGAACGGAAAAGAAAGAAGTAAGAAAATAAACAAAACAATCACACCCAAAACTTCCTCCTTCTACTCCACAGTCAGTCAACAATCCACTCCAACGCAAGACCTCCAACAATCATAACATGCCACCTCGACTCAAGTCACACCAAGCCATAAATAGTCTTTATTTTCCCGCTAAAATTAAGGACGGAGAATAGGAGCGCACAATCAATGATGCGGCCGAATAATGCTGACGCAGGTATAAAAATATCACAGAAATCCCAAAACGGTCTGCTGTAGTTGAGTCAAATATGACTACAGAGCAGCAAGGTACTGGCCAAGAGGCGCCAGGTAAGTTTTTGGTTTTTTGGTCGAAAATGATTGATTATCAATATTTTATAAAACATTTTACATTTTTTTTTTAATTCTTTTTAAAAAATGGTGTTGAGGATCACATGGAAGAGGCTGCTGGGCCTAGTAGGCCAATGAAACAAGCAAAAAAAAAAGGCAGCCACAATTCACAAGGAAGGATATGGAGGTTTTGGTCCAAATGTGTAATGACACCCTGCCCCAGGCAGCAAGGAATATGGGTGCAAGCCAGAAGTGGAAAATGTGGGACGACATAGCCAGTGCTGTCAATGGGGTGAGTGAGTTGGAATGTTCAACCCGGGAGGTCAAATGCCGTTACGTACAAACTACATTTGACTAAAAAGTGTTTACAGGTCAAAATACTGGAGTAATAATGGCAACTTTTTATACAACAGATGGAGCGACTTTAAATATCGCCTGAAACAAAAACTTGCAGATAGGGCTATGCATGCAAGGGGGACAGGTGGGGGTCCCACCCCTGTGTCACTTGAGCTCACTGATTTAGAGGAGCTGGCACAGGGGTGTGTGCAGGATGAGGAGGTGTTTGGCGTGTCGAACATGGATACCGACATGCCAGACTTTGCGGCTCCTCATGTTAACCCAGGTAAATGTTGTAATGTTAAGATCTCGGAAATGTTTTTGGGAACATATCTAGTTTCTAATTTGACTCTTTTCTCTTTTTTCTCACAGAGACACAGGCGGATGAGTCTGCTCCAGAGATGAGCATTGGCCGCAGAATTTCTTCTGGATCTGCAGGGGAGGAAGCAGTAGATCCGGCTGGGGACCCTGTGGAAGACAGTCCAGGGCCTCCCCCCTCGCAGGCAGTGGCCCTCCTCAGTGATCTCAATATTAAAACGGATCAACAGACCGAGATTCTGCTGAGGCTGGACGCCAATCTGCTATGGGTGGCAGACGCCCTGGAGGCAAATTCTGTGGCCAACATGCGAATTGCTAATGCCCTGGAGCAGCTCGTTCGCCACCACATGTTGGAGCTGGCCTCCCTTCCTGCCAGAACATCAGGAGCCTCCACCTCGGGCACAACAACAGCCATCCCTCAAAATGTGCCTAGCTCTATGCCTAGTCCAGAGGCCCCAACATCTGCCTTTGGACAGGCCAGGCGAAGGACCTCCCGGACCCATTCCAGCTCACTCCCAACGCCGCCCAAACGCCTTAAAAGGCGATGACAGCACTGGCTAATTTCCCCACAATCCATTTCTGTGTTTGCCCCATATTCCTTAATGGCCAAAACCTCCCTCTCCTTTCTTGTGAATTGTTTTTAAAATTTTAATTGGTTTGTGTCTAAAATGCCACTTATTTTATTTGTGTTGTCAAACAACCAATTTACGTTTATTTACGTGTTTTTCATTTTTTGTCTGAAAAAAACAAAACAAAACGAAAAAAAACAGTTTTAAAACTGCTCAATTCTATTGTTTATTTCTTACAAAACCGGTTAAAAGGTAATCCATCCAACAAAATTTCAAACAATACAATGGAAAGAGAAACATTTTTGAATTTTCAACAAATCAAGGGTTAAAAAAAAATATGATTTTTACAAAACACTGATAAAAAAAAAATTGGTTTCTTTGGACATAAAATATTCGCAAAAAAAAAAACATGCGTACAATATTGTTTAACTACAAAAAAAACACTTAAATATTTCAAAATACACCAAAAAAAAAAAGTCGGCTAATTGATTGTATTAGGCCGAAATTAGCAGCTGAGTAGTTCACCTGCGTTCGGTTTTTAGCTACTCAAAAAAGTCTATTAGCGAAACACCTTACAAGCAGTTTAACAATTAAAAGATGATTGTTTCTGTGGCCTCAATTGATAAATCGACACTCCATCGATAAGCCCAGGGAAGGACGAAGAGACTATCGTCATTGAGGTAGACTATACCAGACCACAAGCTGAGCGAGCAGTCTTACTGAAAATTGGATCAGACAGTGACGTATAACTTTTTCCGTTCACATTGGCCGCTCGCATCAGATAATTTATGTACGCCCAAAAAACGCCTCGACAAGCCTGCGTTTTTCCATCTCCACCCCCGCCCCAAAACGGACAGTTCTGTCAATCACATTTGACATGTCACTTCCTGTTCGCTGTTCGACAACCGACTGAAAAAATTATCACAATCAGCCGTACGCACATGCGCACTGTTACACCGACGCATGCGTGGTTTTACAACATCGGATGACTACGAGTGTACGGCCGCTTACGAGCGGCTCTGAATGAGGGCCAGAGTGCCTTCTGGCTGATTTATGAATCTTTGTATGATCAATAAGGCAGTTTATGAAATAATTGATTGTAGTGGATTGTTCTGAGTGTGATCTCACAGTGTATTGCCAGCATAACATATAAGGTACATATAACCACTTGGGCATACATGAAAGTGAGTGTTGCTTACTGTATTTCTCTTTGTATCATAAGCATGCATGCAAAATGTGTATGCATGCTTCTTTATGTAGATTTAGCTGCATCTTAGCTTCCCCAGTAAAAAATGTGTCCCTTTCCCTATAGAAGAGAAAATGACAAGATTTACAGCCTGTCATTTGCAACAGGACTCCGCAAGCAGCAAGTATGCAGGTCTTGTTTTTATATGTTTTTAATTTTTATTCCCTAAGGATTAAAATCCAGAAGATGGAAGCTAGAAAGAGGATGCCCATCATGGATGTAGGTGACCAATATACTGTATTAATAAAGGAGGTATTGGGGGAATCTGTACCTGCAAAGTTAATCTTGTCCAAAGATTGCAACTTCCAGTGGATCGTCATTCTGCCACACAATGGAGACTTACACAGATCCATTCCAAAAAGAAAATGGATTTCAAATAGTAAGAAGAACATCCCTTTATGTATGAAAATATTCCCCCTTCAAAACTAATGATATGACCTATTTTAATTAGGGGTGAGTGGGTTCGGATATCTGAAATCCGAACCCCCCCCGATCCGAGGCCAATCCGAGTCAAGCCCAACTTTTCCCGCCTGACTCAGATCTGAAATCGAGGCAAAATGTCATCATCCCGCCTTCCGGATCTCGCAAGTTTTGGATTCTATATAAGGTACCCGCGTCAGCGCCATTTTCTCTCTCGGCTGTGGACAGTGAAGTGGGAGTTAGGGCTGGCTGGGCTGTGTAGTGTAGTGTAGTGCAGTGCAGTGCTGTGCTGCTGTTGTCCATAGGGGCTGTGTCCACTCCTCCAAAGTCTATAGGGGCTGGCTGTGTTGTGCTGTGCTGCTGTTGTCCATAGGGGCTTTGTCCACTCCTCCAAAGTCCAGAGGGGCTGGATGGACTGTGTTGTGCAGTCAGTTGTCTATAGGGGCTGTGTCCACTCCAAAGTCCTGTGCAGTGTCCCAGTCCTAAAGGGGTGCTGTAGTGTTGTCCAGGGGGTGCTCTGTCCATCAGGGGTGCTCCCCCCAAGTGCAAAAAAAATGAATACTTTTTCTGTGTTTGTGAATTGTGTGCGCAGTAGCCGCACGTGCATCAACAAAGTAGCGCCAAGCGTGCGCCTGTGTCATAAGTAAAGGGCCGGTTGGCTCATCTGTTAAAGGGTGGTGTAACCCCCAAAGTGCACTCCAAACCAAATAAAAAAATATTTTCTTTGTTTGTGAATTGTGTGCACTGTGGCTGCACGTGTATCAACAAAGGAGCAGCGCCAAGGGTGCGCCTGTGTCCCATAAGTAAAGGGCTGGCTTGTCCGTTAAAGGGTGGTGTAACCCTCAAAGTGCGCTCCACAAAAAATTCTCCTTTTTTTTCTGTCTTTGTGAATTGTGTGGGCTGTAGCTGCACCTGCATCCTCAAAGCAGCAGCGACAAGCATGCGTCTGTCTGTTAAAGGGTGGTGTAACCCTCAAAGTGCGCTCCACAAAGAATAAATTCTTTTTTTTTCTCTTTGTGAATTGTGTGCACTGTAGCTGCACGTTCATCAACAAAGGAGCAGTGCCAAGGGTGCGCCTGTGTCCCATAAGTAAAGGGCCGTCTGGCTCATTTCTTTAAGGGTGGTGTAACCCACAAAGTGCACTAGTCTCCAACAAAAATAAAAAAATATTTTCTGTGTTTGTGTGCGCCTTAGACGCACGTATATATCAATATAACATAAATGGAGGACCAAACTTTCTCTGATAAAACTAAAATAGGGAAAGATCAAGAACCACTTCCTCCTAGTGCTGAAGCTGCTGCCACTAGTCGTGACATAGACGATAACATGCCATCAACGTCGTCTGCCAAGGCCGATGCCCAATGTCATAGTAGAGGGCACATACAATCCCAAATGACAAAGTTCAGGAAAATGACCTTAAAACAAACATTTAAATCATCTGAGGAGAAACGTAAACTTGCCAATGTGCCATTTACGACACGGAGTGGCAAGGAACGGCTAAGGTCTTTCACTATGTTCATGACTAGTGGTTCAGCTTCACATGACGATGGAAGCCCTCCTCCTGCTAAAAAAAAATCAAACGAGTTAAGCTGGCAAAAGCACAGCGAAGAATTGTGCGTTCTAAGAAGATATCACAAATCCCCAAGGAGAGTCCAAGTGTGGTGGCGGTTGCGATGCCTGACCTTCCCAGCACAGGACGGGAAGAGGTGGCTCTTTCCACCATTTGCACGCCCCCTGCAAGTGCTGAAAGGAGCACCCACAGTCCACTTGCTGATATTCAAATTGAAGATGTCACTGTTGAAGTACAACAGGATGAGGATACTGCTGTAGCTGGCGCTAAGGATAAAGTTGGCGAGGAGGATTCTGATGGTGATGTGGTTTGTTTAAATCAGGCTCTGGGGGAGACAGTTGTTGTCCGTGGGATGAAAAAGCCCATCACGGTCATGCATGGGCAGAAGACCAAACATTCCACCTCTTTGGTCTGGCAATATTTTTATCCAAATCCAGAAAACAACTGTCTTGCCATATGTACCATATATAAAGGTGAAATAAGTAGGAGTAGGGATGTTAACTACCTAGGAACATCCTCCCTTATACGGCACCTGCAGCGCATTCATAAAAAGTTACTGTCAAGTTCTGAAACTTTGGCTAAGACCGTAAGCAGTCCAGGGACACCTAAATCCCGTTGTATCCAAGTGCCTGCAAACCACACCGTCAACTCCCTCCTCATCAATTTCCTCCTTAGTCAGGATCGGAAGTAGTCCTGCAGTCCATGTCAATGGCATGACTGACTCTCCTATACGGGATTCCTCCGGAGGATCCTGCATTGCTACGCCTACTGCTGCCGCTGCTGCTGTTGCTGCTGGGAGCCATTCATCATCCCAGAGAGGAAGTAGGAACACCACTACTTATTCTAAACAATTGACCCTCCAAAAGTCCTTAGCGAGGAGGATGAAGTATGACAGCAGTCATCCTGAAGCAAAACGTATAACTGAGGCCTTGACTGCTATGTTGGTGTTAGACGTGTGTCCGGTATCCGCCATTGGTGCATTGGGATTTAGACAATTGATGGAGGTAGTGTGTACCCGGTTCCAAATTCCATCTAGATTCCACTTCACTAGGCAGGAGATACCGAGACTGTACAGAAACGTCAGAAAAAGTGTCCTCAGTGTCCTGAAAAATGCGGTTGTACCCAATGTCCACTTAACCACGGACATGTGGACAAGTGGAACAGGGCAGACTAAGGACTATATGACTGTGACAGCCCACTGGGTAGATGTATCAACTTACGCAGCAACAACAGCAGCATCACAAGTAGCAGCATCTCAGAAACACCAGCTCATTCCAAGGCAGGCTATGCTGTGTATCACCGGTTTCAGTAAGAGGCACACCGTCGACAACCTCTTAGAGAAACTGAGGGATATAATCGCCCAGTGGCTTACCTCACTTAGACTCTCCTGGGGATTTGTGATATCTGACAACACCACCAATATTGTGCGGGCATTACATCTGGGCAAATTCCAGCACATCCCATGTTTTGCTCACACAATAACCTTGGTGGTGCAGAATTTTCTGAAAAGCGACGGGTGTGCAGGAGATGCTTTGGGTGGCCCGAAAAATTTCTGGCCACTTTTGCCATTCAGCGACTGCGTGCTGAAGACTGGAGCGCCAGCAAACACTATTGAACCTGCCCCGCTATCACCTGAAGCAAGAGGTTGTGACATGGTGGAACTCAACCCTCTATATGCTTCAGAGGATGGAGGAGCAGCAAAAGGCCATTGAAGCCTATACATCCACCTATGACATAGGCAAAGGAGGGGGTATGCACCTGACTCAAGCGCAGTGGAGAATGATTTCCGGGTTGTGCAAGGTTCTCCAGCCCTTCAAACTTGCCACACGTGAAGGCAGTTCAGACACTGCCAGCTTGAGTCATCAGGCTTTTGCAGAAGCAGATGGAGAAAGTGAAGGAGGAGCTAAGACGGAGCGATTCCGCTTGGCATGTGGGACTTGTGGATGAAGCCCTTCATTTGCTATGACAGGATTCCAGGGTGGTCAATCTGTTGAAATCAGACCACTACATTTTGGCCACCGTGCTCAATCTTAGGTTTAAAGCCTATGTGGTGTCTCTCTTCCCGGCCGACACAAGCCTGCAGAGGTGCAAAGACCTGCTGGTGAAAACACTGTCAGCTGAAGCGGAACGTGACACGTCAACAGCTCCTTCTTCATTTTCTCCCGCAACTGGGGCTGCCAGGAAAAAACTTAGGTATCCTAAGCAACCCGCTGGTGGTGATGCAGGGCAGGCAGGACCAAGTTTGGACATCTGGTCCAGACTGAAGGACCTTGCAACAATTTCTGACATGTCTACTGTCACTGCATATGATACTGTCACCATTGACAGAATGGTGGAGGATTACATCAGTGACAGCATCCAATTAGGCATGTCAGACAGTCTGTACCTGTACTGGCAAGGAAAAAGAGGCACTTTGGAGGCCCCTGTACAAACTGGTTCTAATTTACCTGAGTTGCCCCCCCTCCAGTGTGTACTCCGAAAAAGTGTTTAGTGGAGCCGGGAACCTTGTCAGCGAAAGGTATAGGAGGTTGCTTCCACAAAATGTGGAGAAGATGATGTTCATAAAAATGAATTATCAACTCTTCCAGGGAGACCAGCCTCCAGAATGTACAGAGGGACCTGTGGTGGTGGATTCCAGTGGGGACGAATTAATACTCTGTGAGAATGAGGATGTACATAACACTGAAGAGGGTGAGAAATTGGTGGATGAGGAGGAGGAGGAGGACGACATCTTGCCTCCGTAGAGCCAGTTTGTGCAGGGACAGATTAATTGCCAGCTTGTTTTGTGGGGCCCCAAACAAACCAATAATTTCAGCCACAGTCATGTGGCAGACCCTGGCATTGAAATTATTGGTTTGTTAAAGTGTGCATGTCCTATTTATACAACATAAGGGTGGGTGGGAGGGCCCAAGGACAATTCCATCTTGCACCTCTTTTTTTTCTTTGCATTATGTACTGTTTGGGGCCTAGTTTTTCAAACTGCCATCCTGTCTGCCACTGCAGTGTCACTCCTAGATGGGCCACATATTTGTGCCGCCCACTCATGTCACTTAGCATAGTCATTGTCAGGGTTCAGCCTAGGATCGGCCTCTCTCACCTCCTTGCCAGCTTCCCCTGACTTCCTTGTGGTCAGATGTCTGGTGCAGTGATGGATGTGGGGAGTATTCTGCCTTAGGTGCTTTTTGCGAGCTTCCATGGTCGGCTGTGTGTGCTGGGGATCGGAGTTCCCATCATGGGCGCCGCCATGACAGTTCCTCTCATGTGACAGTACTCCTAACCTATGGTAGCATGATTTCAGTCAGCTGATGCTCTGCTCCAGTAATCTGCTACCCCTGGGTATAAATCCGCCTCCAGAACTCCAGGAAGTTGCTGTTCAACTTCTTCTTCTTCTCTGTTCCAGTGATACCAGCGTTGCTCTGTGCTAATCTTTCAGAGAGTTACTTCAGCCTGTTCACAGTTCTCCAGTTTCCAGTATTAGCTTCCAAGCTATTCATAGTCTGTGAGTAGTTCTCTCCCAGTATCCAGACTGTTTTGTTTTCTATGTCTGTGTGTCTTTGTATATGTGCTACTAATATTGCAGCTTCCTTGTGTCACTGAGGTGTCAGATTACCTGCTGGTATTAATTAGCTCACAGCTGGACTCCCAGCACATGTCTGTGTCAATCTGCCCTGTGTCTTGTCAGTGCAAATCTGCACTTGCATTTAGCACTCTCCTAGTGTATGCCTGACTTCTCTTTGTGTCTTGTCTGTGCAGCCAGCACCTACATTTATAGTACCCCAGTATATGTCTGTGTTCTTTGCCCAGTGTCTTGTCTCTGGTAATCAGCTCCAATCATTTCTAGCATTCCCATATATTCCCTGAGTCCACTCTGTTCTTGCCTTTGCAATCCCCAGTATATGTCTGTGTTTTTCTGCATATTTAACTGTTTCCAGTCCATGCCTGTGTTATAGCATTCTGTTCCATTTCCAGAGTTCATTCATTCCATTCACCTCCAGTGCTATTGCATTCATTATAGTTTCCGGTCTTCTGCCATTCCCAGGTACCTCTCCAGAGGGCCACGACCTGCTCACTTGGTGCAGCTGAAAACCAAATCCCAATTGGAGGTGTCAATGGAGAAAACAACCAAGTGGGTTAGACTCCGTGCCTCTGGGCAGGTCTAGCCAAACCTGGGTTTGGCGCAGCTAGGAGACCTAGTCTAGTCACTCCCCTAGTCACACGAACCCCTCGGCTCACCATCCTCACAGAGGAATTCTTGCACTGGATCGTGACAGTCATCCAGCTACCTCGGTGCAACCTTTTGGACATAAAAACATTATTGTGAGGTGTGAGGTGTTCAGAACAGACAGGAAATGAGTGGAAATTAAGGTAATTGAGGTTAATAATAGCATAGGAGCAGAAAACCCCCCAAATTCTGTGATTTTAGCTGTTTTTATGCTTTTTTAAAAAAAAAATACAGATCCAAAACACAAAACCCAGAACCCAAAACACGGAAGGGTGGTTTTGGCAAAACCAATCCAGATCCAAAACACGAAGAAAGATCCAGATCCAAAACCAAAACACGAAAAGTGGCTGGTGCACACCCCTAATTTTAACATTCACTAGGGTGTCAGGGGAATGTGAAATGGAGGAAACTAAAGTTAATCCACTTAGAGAGTCCTTCACCAGTTTTGCAGGTTTATTGGCAATAGCAGTAACAAATAGGGCTTATAGCAATACAGCGGTGATACATAGGTTCAACAGTGGTATAAGGTAATAATGCTATGGCAGCAGTATATAGCAGGTCATACAGGACTCGCGCAAGAGC
Organism: Taudactylus pleione; assembly: GCA_031769625.1. Taxonomy (NCBI): domain Eukaryota; kingdom Metazoa; phylum Chordata; class Amphibia; order Anura; family Myobatrachidae; genus Taudactylus; species Taudactylus pleione. The sequence continues at coordinate 4,295,347 of JAUIMM010000555.1, read as the reverse complement.
TAAGTACTGCATGTGTGCAGTACGGTGACACTCTACACAGTAGTGTGCACCAGGTCACTCATGTACACTACGGCATCAGGTCAGATGTCACACCTCCAGATGTATTGCAGGAGAAAGGAGACAATGCAGGAGCTTACTCCTCGCTAACAAAAACAATGTCAAAGCAAATAGTTGCACACTGAATAAACCAGAAATAATTCAAAGCATATTCAAGGTCTCCTTGCTCCCACTTCTTATAATAACTAGACTATAAGAAGGCACTTAGTGACCCCAAAACAAAACTGGATGGATACCTTTAATTGATGCGTTAAAACTAGGGGTGAGCGGGTTCGGATTTCTGAAATCCGAACCCCCCCGAGCCCCCCCGATCCGAGTCCAATCCGAGTCAGGCTCGACTTTTCCCGCCTGACTGGGATCTGAAATCGAGGCAAAACGTCATCATCCCGCCTTCCGAGTCTCGCGGGTTTTGGATCCTATATAAGGTACCCGCGTCGGCGCCATTTTCTCACTCGGCTGTGGACAGTGAAGAGGGAGGGTGGGAGTTAGGGCTGTGTAGTGTAGTGCTGCTGTTGTCCACTACTTCAAAGTCCATAGGGGCTGGCTGTGTTGTGCTGTGCTGCTGTTGTTAATAGGGGCTGTGTCCACTACTTCAAAGTCCATAGGGGCTGGCTGGACTGTGTTGTGCAGTCAGTTCTCCATAGGGGCTGTGTCCACTCCAAAGTCCTGTGCAGTGTCCCAGTCCTAAAGGGGTGCTGTAGTGTTGTCCAGGGGGTGCTCTGTCCATCAGGGGTGCTCCCCCCAAGTGCTAAAAAAATAATATATTTTCTGTGTTTGTGAATTGTGTGCGCAGTAGCCGCACATGCATCAACAAAGTAGTGACAAGCGTGCGCCTGTGTCATAAGTAAAGGGCCGGCTGGCTTGACCGTTAAAGGGTGCTGTAACCCCCAAAGTACACTCCAGTCCAAACCCAAAAAAAAATTATTTTCTGTGTTTGTGAATTGTGTGCGCAGTAGCCGCACGTGCATCAACAAAGTAGTGCCAAGCGTGCGCCTGTGTCATAAGTCAAGGGCCGGTTTGGACATCTGGTCCGGACTGAAGGACGTCCCAACAATTTCTGACAAGTCTACTGTCACTGCATATGATACTGTCCTCAAAGCAGCAGCGACAAGCGTGCGTCTGTCTGTTAAAGGGTGGTGTAACCCTCAAAGTGCGCTCCACAAACAATAAAAAAATTCTTCTTTTTTTTCTGTCTTTGTGAAATGTGTGGGCTGTAGCCACACCTGCATCCTTAAAGCAGCAGCGACAAGCGTGCGTCTGTCTGTTAAAGGATTACATCGGTGACAGCATCCAAGTAGGCATGTCAGACAGTCCGTACCTGTACTGGCAGGAAAAAGAAGCAATTTGGAGTTGCCTGTACAAACTGGCTCTATTTTATCTGAGTTGCCCCCCCTCCAGTGTGTACTCCGAAAGAGTGTTTAGTGCAGCTGGGAACCTTGTCAGCGAAAGGCGTAGGAGGTTGCTTCCACAAAATGTGGAGAAGATGATGTTCATAAAATGAATTATCAACTCTTCCAGGAAGACCAGCCTCCAGAACGTACAGAGGGACCTGTGGTTGTGGATTCCAGCAGGGACGAATTAATACTCTGTGAGGATGAGGATGTACACAACACTGAAGAGGGTGAGGAATCGGTGGATGAGGAGGATGAGGACGACATCTTGCCTCCGTAGAGCCAGTTTGTGCAGGGACAGATTAATTGCCAGCTTGTTTTGTGGGGGCCCAAACGAACCAATCATTTCAGCCACAGTCGTGTGGCAGACCCTGGTGCTGAAATGATTGGTTTGTTAAATTGTGCATGTCCTGTTTATACAACATAAGGGTGGGTGGGAGGGCCCAAGGACAATTCCATCTTGCACCTCTTTTTTTTCTTTGCAGTATGTACTGTTTGGGGCCTAGTTTTTCAAACTGCCATCCTGTATGCCACTGCAGTGTCACTCCTAGATGGACCACGTGTTTGTGCCGCCCACTCGTATCTCTTAGCATAGTCATCCAGCTACCTCGGTGCAACCTTTTGGATATAAAAACACTATTGTGAGGTGTGAGGTGTTCAGAATAGACTGGAAATGAGTGGAAATTAAGGTTATTGAGGTTAATAATAGCATAGGAGCAGAAAAACCCACAAATTCTGTGATTTTAGCTGTTTTTATGCTTTTTTTCAAAAAAATACAGATCCAAAACACAAAACCCAGAACCCAAAACACGGAAGGGTGGTTTTGGCAAAACCAATCCAGATCCAAAACACGAAGAAAGATCCAGATCCAAAACCAAAACACAAAACACGAAAAGTGGCCGGTGAACACCCCTAGTTAAAACGTGCTAAAAGTAACTGAATTTACCCAGGAATTCTCAAAAAACACCCATAGAGGTGACAAATCTGAAGAAAATATTGGTTGAAAAGTAGAATAAATCTTTCGATGTATTATGTATTTTCAAACAATTGTTTTTGCTAGGCTCTCTATTTGCACTAACCACTCATAATAACTGTTAGAGATGTGCGTGGACCCCCATGTTTTGGTTTTGTCTTCGTGTTTTGATTTTGCAAAATCACCCTCAAGTATTTTGGTTTTGGCTTAGTATTCAGGTAAAAATCGATAAAAACAGCTAAAATGTCTGAATCCAAAACCTGAGTTTGGTTTTTTAAAGCCAAGTTCCGAACCAGCGACAGATTCGTACCTGGACTTGGTTTGAACTGGGATCCAAACCTTGACCTAGTTCTACTCAGAATCCCTAAATTCAGCCGTGCTCGGATTCAGAAATCCGGACCCGCACATGTCTAATACATTTACAAATTTGTTGTTGTTTTTTTTATTTTACAGTATGTTCTCATTTTTTAGGTTGATTTACCAGTAATATTATTAGCATTACATGCAATATTTTTTTATAAAGGAAGATTAATGGACATAGTAAATAATTATATGATGTACTCCAAAAATTATGACTGATATTGCATTTACGGCCTGATTCAAATTTGGGAATGAGCAAGTAACTGTACATCTTAGTAAGACCATGCTGCACTGCAGGTGGGGCAGAGAGATTTCGATTTTTGAGGGGTGTGTCCAAACTGAAATCTAAGTTGCAGTGTAAAAATAAAGGTACCCAGCATTTGTGGGCTACTTGCAAAAGCATTCAGCATGTACCCCAGATGTAAAAAAAAAAGGTATGTATTTGCGGGATGCCAGGATGCCGACAGCGGTATCCTGACAGTCAGAATACAGACAGATTGCGGAGGTAAGTATTAGGGTTAGGTACTAGGGGGATGTTAAAGCTAGGCTGTGGGAGGGAAGAGTAAAGGTTTGGCTGCAGGACGGGAGGGTTAGGGTGAGGAAGTGGGAGTGGGTTAGGGTAAGGGTTATATTACTTACAGAAATGTTTTGGGATTCTGACTGTCGGGATGCCGCTGACAGTATTCTGACAGTCAGCATCCTGACCATCGGAATCCTGTACCCAACCCGTATTTTCACCCACATTTTGTCCAGGTACACAGTTGGTTGCTCCATCTTACTCTATTCCCAAATCTGAATCAGGCCCTTAGTACCATTTTTGCAGTCAATGTGGTTACAATGAAGCATTTATTTCTTTGCTTACAGTACATTAGTAATCAGCCCCACAATGGGATATTTACCTCCTGGGCATATCCACCAGCTTTTTATGTTTACAGCAATGAAATAAATCAGGAAGGAAAAGAAGCATAGCCAGAAACAATACAACATTGGACCCCTTCATTGCTTAGATGGAACATGTGTTTATGAAATATGTTAGGCAGGTGCAGGCTTCACATTTTATTAAGTAGTAGACTTTCCCTGGTAATATTGGATCTGCCCTCTTCACTAAAAAAAAATCTGGTGACAAGCGATTACAGCATCTGAAAGCTTTGTTTCTGTAAAGAATAATTAAGATACCAAACTCAATGAAAAACCAACAAATATTCTCCATTTTCAACATAATCGTGAGCTGTATTTTCCATTTATACACTCTTCTTTAAAGTATCACATTTTGATTTTCTACAAGTTGCCCTTTTAGATGTGAACTTGGTTTCATACTTCTCTAGGGAGGTGAAAGAGCAGCGTAGTCAGAGCCATCCAACGATTCAAGTACACTAAGATTTCATCATAAAATCTATGTAAAATGAAATGAAAAGGCTGCATGCATACGTCGTATAGACTCAGCAGATGTTATACAGTGCATAACCTTAATGTGTAATACTATATCTTCTTGATGCAAGACAGATTTCTCTGTGCTTCCTCGCTATTATAAGCTTCCTTGTTTTCCAGTGTACTACTTTATTGAATCATGCATTATTTTTATTCCCTTCCACTAGCTGATGAGGGTTAACCATTTGGACGGGAATAAGGGGCACAATTTTTAACTAAAATTGTAAGATACTTGAGAGGTTGAACTTAGAGTATACATATATCCAGTGCAAATTAAGATATGCACTAACCCCTGTGTCTCGCTTTTGGATCTGGATTCATTGTACTGTATGTTGGTTTTGCAACACCACCCTCAAGTGTTTTGATTTTAGTCTTAGTTTTGGATGTTGTTTTTTTTTAATATTTAAAAGGTTTTTAAAAATAGCTAAAATCATGTAATTTTTTCAATCCAGAACTCAAATTTCAGATTTAATTGAATGGCTTCCCCGTTCCCAAGTGATTATGAAGCATACTTTATTTGTGTAATAGAGTGTACAACACAGTGTAAATTGACTTCAAAAACACTGTTCTAGCAGTTTTATTGGTTTTGCACAAATAGATGTTTTAAATGCTTGCAACCAATCAGACACATACATGATCAGCAATTTACACCAGGGTTGAAGCACCTACATGCCAGACCACTCCAGTCAACTATGTTTGCAACCTATTACTTACTATATTGGCTGAAACTTGCAACCAGACGTATGCACCCCACCCTTACTGTACGCTGGTTGGGTCTGCACACTTACTGGGCAGGTCAGTAAGCCTATTGCACCCCTGGCTGGGCTCCTAGTCAGACTCAATTGCAAGTCCAGCTTACAGCTGAAAAAGAAATGCAGTGTGAAAAGACATGCATGCACACCAAAGACTCTGAAAGAAGCACTGTTTACTTTTTCAGAGCAGCTGTGTAAGTACTGAATTCTTGTTGTTGAAATATGGAGTGTTCTACTGCTCTACGTCCATGATGCTCCTTTAGAGAAGCATCTGACCTTTATCAAGATGGCCACCACTTAGTCTTCTGCACATGCACGGCACTGTCCTCCCTCGGCCTTTTGCAGTGCACAGACTCCTCTACCCATTAGGATGGCCTTTCCTAGATCTTGTATTCACCAGACTATGCTAAGTTTCTGAATTCGCTAACACTCCATTAACAACCTTATCATCTGCAGGCTCTCCTCCATTACTTCAAGCTCAGTGCCACTGAAGTCTTCCAAGCCTCCTCTAACCTGCAGATATATTAACGCTAATAATTTTCAACAACTTTCCACTTCTCTGCAACAACATCTCACCAATTTCTACATTCACTTTGTCATGAGTTTGCTGTATCACATCTTAACCAAACTCCAGAAATAGCCCTCAATAAAGTAGCTTTAGTTACCCATCACACTCCACATAGACTTAGATGTCAACAGTAGCATTCTAAAGTAACAAGATACCTACAAAAACTCTCATGTAAAGTAGAAATTCAGTTGTGTAAATCTCATACTCCAGGCAACTTCCTCACACATAACCCTGACTACCACTCTTATTGTAAGGATCTGGACACTGTAAAACAAACATATTTACAATCTCTCATCTCTGCTCAAGCTTCTTACCCCAAGTGACTTCTTAATACATTTAAATTACTTCTTACCCCTCACGCATTCAACCATCCAATGCACAAATTCTTGCTTCCTATTACAAGGACAAGTTTGATAAGATCCAAAGTGACCTGCTGAATTTTCCTGACCCTTGGCATCTTCTCTTCATTTGATTCCACAAAATGAAGATGAAGTATCTATACTCTTCTCATCGTCATACTCTACAACCTCTCCCCTTGATCCTATACCATCACAAATCAGTAGAGCTTTGTCTCCTCTGCTCATCCCAAACTTAACTAATATCTATGAAATAGAGAGAGCACTAATAAATAAAAGTAAATCTCTTTGATAAGATATAAAATAACAATTTTAATCACAATCATAAGGCAACATAAATCATTATAGAAATGGCCAGTAAAACATATATCAATAATAAAAAGTAACCCAGCTAGATGCCGACTAGGATGATAGTCAATAAAAGAGTCCAATTCTAGCCTTCCCCCTGAGTCGAGCCACTGCACAGAAGGACACAGCCCAGAGACCACGAGATCTTGCAAGATCGCGGGACCCGGAAGTCTCATGTCTAGGCAGTGTGGAGCTCTCTCTCCCCAACAGCGCACGGATGGCGCACTGCACCACAGAGTTACGGGACTTCAGGAACACGGCCATCTATTCATCTACCGGAGTCCACCAGGAGGTGGACTAAAAGGATGCTTGAGGGTAAGTACAGTGCACCTGGGGGAGTTGGGATGCCGACCCACCAGACACGACCCACATACCTCGCGTATCATTCAGAGACAGAGACTAAGACTTCACCTTCACTCAGTTCATCCACTGATTCCACTGTGCTTATCAGACTATTTTTTCTCAGACTTTTATTTGATTTTTTTATTTTTTATTTTTCATACCCTCTCCCCCCTCCTGTTTATTCAACATAAACGCACAGCACCACTGTAGCTACATTACAGACAGCTGATTAATCAGGCTAACACTGGATGCTTATCAGTGGAACATTGTGACTCCATTACAAATACAATTAAAAAGACACTGTTTATAGATTATTTATCTTTGGTCATCATTTGCCGTTCGATATTATTCACTAGCATATCCCACCACGCAATTATTAGCCAGCACTTGGCACAGGTACTTTTGGCTTATATATGTATGCATCTTTACTAGTTTACCCATTTACACACGAGTTTAGGACCACTCACGGCATCAGGCTGCCCCTCCTTTTTTCTACTAACCATCATTAAATACGGCATAGAGTGCTTGTTTTATTTATTATATATCATATGTAAAATATCAACATCTGAAATGTCTTCATTCTGCATGGACTGGCAGAGGAGAGTTATGTTAGGGTTATGCATCAGCAGTCATAACACTCAAGTAAGCAGCAGGGCGGCAGAAACCAATGATTAGGTGCTGTTGTTGCAAGTATAGAGTAGATGATAGTACAAGTAACTGAGATGAAAAGCACTTGAGGGAAGAGGGCCCTGCTTTTGAGAGCTTACATTCTAAAGGGGAGGGGCAGAAGAAAGTGATGACTGATGGGGGAGACAATGAGCAAGGAGCATGTGGGAGTGGGTTAGGATGAGAGCTGGATGGCTTTGATGAAGAAGTGGTTCTGAAGAATGCAATTGAAGTTTTGTAGAGAGGAGGACAGTCTGAAATGGAGAGGTAGGGATCAGACTGGCAAAATCTTGGAAATGGGAGTAGGAGGAAGTGATCAGTTGGCATGAGAGGCGGCATTAATTTGTGGAACGAAGTGCTGGGGGTAGGAGAATTAAGAAAAAAAAGTTTATAAATGTAAATATAAGAGGATTGGGTGAGGGCTTTGTAAGTGAGTGTGAGAAGCTTGAATTGGATCCTGAAGTGGAAGGGGAGCCAGTGTAAAACTTGTTAGAGAGGGGCGGAAGATGTAGTAAGTTTGAGATGAGGGCAGATTGGAGAGGAGAGAGGTGGGAGATAGGGAGACCATAGAAAAGTATGTTACAGTAGTCCAATCTGGAGATGAGCGGTAAGTGGATTAAGGTTTTAGTTGCCTCCGGGGTGATTAAGGCTCTGATTCTGGAGATATTTCTGAGATGGAAAAGGCAGGACTGCGGAAGGTACTGGATGTTTGCTTTGAAGGAGAGGGAGGGGTCAAGGATAATTCAAATACAGCACACTTGGTGGCTAGAGGAGATGGTGGTGCTGATAATGATAATGAAATTGTGGAAAGTGAGGTTATGCAGTAGTGTGGGAAGATTATCAGCTCAGTCTTAGACATGTTAAGTTTGAGAAAGTGCTGGGGCATCCAGGAAGTACAGAGACAGAGTGATGAGAGAGTGGGATAGGTCAGGGCAGGAATGGAATATCTGAGTGTCATTAGCATAGAAATGATATTGGAGGCTAATAGAGTGGATGAGCTCACCTACAGAGGATGTAAACAGAGAGAATAGGAGGGGTCTAAGAACAGAACCTTGGACACCTAGCATAAGTGGAAGTGGGGGCGTGTGAAGTTATGAGAGGAGGCGGTGAAATAATGGTCAGAGAGGTAGTAGGAGAGCCAGGAGAAGGCTGTATCACACAAGGAGTCAAGAATTTGCAGGAGAGGGTGGTCCACAGTGCCAAAAGCAGCAGAGAGGTCAAGGAGAATTAGCAGAGTGTAGAGGCCCTTTGATTTTGGCAGCAAGGAGGTAATTGCTAGTTTTTGTGAGGGCAGTTTCAGTGGAGTTGAGATGACTAAACCCAGACTGAAATGGATCAAGGAAGGATTGGGAGGAAATTAAGTAATCTGATGATTTCAATTTAACAGAAATTGTGACAGACAGTTTTACATTCCATGCCATTCCCGAGTATTCCTGTAACAGTAGCATCTTGGGAATGGAGCTTTAGTAAACTGAAATTACAAATTAAAGTAGGAAAGAAATACTTAAGGACTTCAATTGGACAAAAACATCTTCAAACTTGGTCATTCTTTCCAGTGACAAAAAAAATTACAAATTCCATAAATTTTATAGAAGTGTTTTCAAACGCAAAGGCCCCTCTATCCTACACAATTGGACTGTGATTGCTCATGAAATGGATACATTACTCAAACCAATCCAATACAGACAGTGATCACCTACCTTTTCTGTTATTGCAACCACACATTAATGCCACTACTTAATTGCTGACTTAGTAGCTGATTCTGAGTCAGGTGATCTCATTTGACAGATAGCAAATAGCGAGTTTCAGCATGATAGGACGCATGCATAAAAGCAAATTTACCCATTTTGCGTAGTCTGGACAATTCTGAGCCAGTTGGACACTTGGTCAGATCTATCTTTACATGAAATGGGTGTTTCAGGGTGGGAACTGGGCTGAAAAAAATTGATGGCACATAACGGTTCTGTTTTGTGGGTGTGTAGCTAGATTTCTGTGCTATTCCGAGTCTGAGAAGGGAAGCCTTTTCAGACGGATCACTTGCACCCAGCATGAAGCTGGTGCAAATGCTGATACCAATGATGAAGGTTGCAAATGTTGATGGAAAAACAGTGGGCGGAGCAGCTTCTAGCACAGATCTTCACTATGGAATCTGGTATTAGCATAAGGTAGTACTAGAGATGTGCGGGTCTGGATTTCTTAAATCCAAACACACCTGAATTTAGAGGTTCCAAGTAGAACTGGGTCAAGGTTTGGATTAACTTTTGAGACCCATATCGAACCAACTCCCGGTTCAGATCTGTTGCCAGTTCGGAACTTAGATTTAAAAAACAAATTTGGGTTTTGGAGTTGGACATTTTAGCTGCTTTTATACATTTTTAATCGCTTTTTATCAATTTTTATCCGAATCCAAAACCAAAACACTGGAGGGTGGTTTTGCAAAACCAAAACAAGAAGATGAATCCAGATCCAAAACATGGGGGTCCGTGTACATCTCTAGGCAGTACATCTGGCTTCTATGAGATCACGCAATCACAGCTACTTTATCTCCAAATCAGAATCAGCCCCTTAAGGTGCAAAGAGTTAATTCCATTGTTTTGTTAGAGTATGCATACTATTGTTATTATTGTTCGTGTGTGTTTGCTTTACAAATGCACTATTGTTACTATGCTACTGTTCCTTATTTTTAAATGTATTCATTTCTACTCTTGACCTCTAAAGTCTCACTAACAATATTTATTTACACTTTTTCCTTTCCAGAGAAAAACATTTACAGACACTACCCACTGTTAGTCGGGTCTATAAGTTATCTGAACTTTGTTTTATTTAATGCGCCAAGTGGCTTATACCCTGTACTTCTGTTTTTTTTTTTTGTTATTTTTTTTCTCTTACCTAGGGAGTTATTTTGTGAGTTTACAACGTCAACTACTGATGTAGTCTACGAAGACCTGCAAGCCGGTGCAGTCACTATGATCAGAAGAAAACCAGTTGAAGAGTAAAATATAAACAGCCTAGTCACCCAGGAAGCAGGGCAGAAGATGGGGAGAGAGGGGGTGGGAGCACCAAAAAGTCTAGTTACTGTTCTGTGTCATAGTAGCTCTATGAATGCTGTATTCATATTGCTTTAAAAGGTGTATTCTATGTAGACAATCTCCCATTAATAAAACTACCTTAGTCCCCAGGGATGTTTTAAGAGAGGAGGGGGCCTATCTGGAGCCTGCCTTTGGGCCCCCTCCTCTTTGTCAGCACACTGAGCGTGGTTCAATACGAGCGGGTCTTCTGGAAAATTGCGCCCAGGCTTTTTTCCCAGGGACATCTTTTCTGTGCATGCGCAGGTCACCGGGAAAATGGCCGCCTCCATTTTCCCAGTGATTTTTTGCTGCTATGCAGCGCCAGTCCAGCGGACTGGCTCCTATGGACCCAGGGGCCAGTGTGCCTCGCACGACTTGCACCCATATAGTTAATAAAAATACTCATTTTCATAGCAGCTCAAACTATGTATTACAGTCTTTCCTTTCCTCTTCAGTACATCTATGTGCAGTCCTATTATAGAAACTACAAACACTGAGGCTGATGGTGAGCTGAACTTACACCAGTTTGCATGGAAATGCACAAAATAATTATGCACATGCACAGAAAACATGTAGCATATTGTGTTGTTTTGCATAATGAGAGTCAGGACTGAGTAGAGAAGGTTCGGGCTAACGTAGCCTAAGTACAGTAAGGGCAGATTAACTTAATTGTGAATAGGTACACTGCTGTAGAAGCTACACGCTAACCAGGGGTGTATCTATAATGGGTGCAGGGTTTTTCAGTGCACACAGGCCCCCGGGTCCAGGGGCGCCCCGCACCGCATGACCTGAACCCATATTACTTAAAACAGCCAGGTGTCAGCGCTGTACAAAAAGCTGGAAAAATGGCTGCCGCTGCCATTTTTCCATTTTTCTGTGTTTGAGACTTGGCTTAGATACTGCATGACTGGCCGATCTGCATCACTGTTACCAATGTTTATGCTGTTGCACGTCATCAGACCGATATGGAAAGGAAGCAGTTGATGTCCCAATGCTAGGGGAAACTATTGGAGACATTAGCATATTTTTGCTATCGCAGTCTGTAAGTGATCACAGCTGCAATTGCATTAGCGTAAATCTTGGAATCAGGCCCAAAAATTGATTTCAAGGGTTTATCCACTGTAACTGGGTCGGGGAACTGGTACCATCTCCTGGGGTAACTGACATTGCGCAGCAGCTGAGAGATCACACAAATAACAAAAACAAACACCTTGCCATTTGGCAATAACTAAACACAGAATTACATCCTAGCTCACTAACAAAACATACAAGTAGTATTACCAGGCACAATTCAGCAGTTTCAACAGTTAAGCCCTAATTAGCCTCCTGTGAGGCCAAAAGCAACCGGACCTAATGAAAGGAGCCCGCCCTATCTCTCCATCCATAAACCCCAGGAACTGCTTTCCAGCTTTGTCAAAAGCCCACAAAGCTGTTAACAAGAAGACAAACATTTTCCTGGGGTTTTTAAAATACATAGGTTAGGAACCAAGGGCACATTTATCTGCCTTCAAGATCACTAAGGGCTCTATTTATTAACATTATTTTTACTAAAATAAAGAGAAAAAGGGTGTTTTCACACCCTTTTCACATTATTTTAGTTTCACCTACAGTTACTATAGGGCAATTGGAGTAGAATTCGTAAAATTCTACTGAAACCCCTAAGTATCACTTATTTTTAGTAAGCAGATCGCATTTCCCATAATTGTAATGGGAAATGTGATCCCACCAAAGTTACTAAAAATAAATTGTAAAAAAATACCAGGGAAAGCCCTGTGACAATAACGCCACCTGGAGGTGGCGTTATCCAGGGTCTCCCCCAGTTACCGGACTCCTACTCTGCTCTAAAAGGCAGAGCAGAGCCCGGAGCCGGTCCCAGTGATCAGCTGTGTGGTCTAAACAGACCGCAAGCTGATCACTGCAAAATAATAAAAAAATAAAATAAAAAATAAAAAATAGTAAAAAAAAAAAATTCACTTACCTGACTCCATGGACCGGTGGTCGGGGCTCCAGTGATGACTCCCCTCTGGTCAGCTGGTCTCCCATGCTGCACTGCGGCCCGGTCATCAGGTGATCGGGTCCCAGTGCAGTATGGAATATCAGCTGACCGGAGGCATGGAAGACATCACTAGAGCACCGATGACTGCAGGTAAGTGTTATTAAGGGAGGGTGGGGTCGCCGGGGGGGTCCGCGATCACAGGGGTGGGGCTTAGTGTTGTTTTGGTGGGGCTTAGCGCCGGGGGGGTAGCAGCGGCAGTCGGTCGGCGCATGCACAAGGCACTAGTCACGGTATTTTTTGGCAAAAATATCGTGACCAGAGTGTGGAGGGGATTCGCAGGGACAGAGCTTGCGAGAAAGCAACGGATTTGTAGTAAATCCCTGTGATATTGCCTGAATTCGCTATGCGAATTCAGTCAGTAATATCACACTACAATCTGCATTACAAATGCAGATTAAATAGAGCCCTAAGTCAGTGATGTTGTCACACCACCTAAAGTCAAAGCAGTTCAAAACTCAGCAATCTGGAAACTGCAACTTACTGTTTAGGGCTGTTGTCGACTCTTTCAGTATGTGGCTTGGAATATACATTCTTATTGTATTGTGGTGAACCTCTTAGTTTAGCTCTAAATGAGTGGTAACTAATGACAAGAGTTTGCACATAGCCAGATATCATGGTTACAAAGATTTAAATTTTTTACTCTTTGTGTCGTGTAAATACATGGGTGATGTACTTCAGTGACAAAGTAGGTGATTGCTCAGTGTCACTAAAAAGACATGGGGTCGTATTCAATTAGTGGCAAAAAACAATTTTTGGCAAAAAAGTTTCGCCAGTGAGGGCATTTCACCAGCAGAAACATATCCCCGTATTAAATTTTTACGACTTATCGTCGGTGCGAAAATGCACAGCAATATACCTGGCGGAAAAGTTTTGCCTATGAATTGCTTTCGGAAAAAAGTGCAGAATTGTGGTTTTGTGGTGTAAAGGTGAGGAAACCACCCTGCACACTTGGGACAGGTTTCCAAAGGTAAACTGCGTCAAAATAATTCAAAAAGAGAATTAAAGTACATCCCAATAAATGACTTTGAAAAAGGGGTGAAAAAATTTAAAGTTGGGGTTCAAACTTAAAAATGAGCAAAATAGACTTGGGGGGTCTGCAAGTATGGGGGAGGTGTTTTGTTGATTGCAGGTGCTTTTTAATGCTTTCTAAGACCTCACTTTAGCAATTTTTAACCATGCTTGCACCCATTTTCATGTACCCCAAATTTGCTTAGACTACTTATTTTTGCCCCCCAAAAAAGCAAAATGCTATTCTTCACCATTTGTGCAAAGATGCAAAATAGCACCAATTGAGAGCATTTAAACTACCGAAATACCTCCAGCAGGGCTATTCAGGGGTATCCATAGTTATCCCCCATGTCAGTGCATCTTTTGGGGGGTGTCAGGCTTATTTCCCCATATCTGCCAGCACTTTTCTCCTGTTTTAGTTTTGCCGGATGCTTCCTTTGGAATTGAATACGGGCATAAGTGGGGATGCGCGCAATACTTTTTTGCAAGCGAAAAGTCCGGCATGCAAAAAGAACGGGACTTTTCGCTTTTAATTGAATATGCCCCATGGTTGCAAACATCAGGTTGGTAACAGGGTAATAAACAAAATGGGAGTATACATTCACATATGCTGTAATGCTAATTCTAGTTTGACCATTGAAGATAGTATTACTCACAAACTATCAATAATAACTATAGAAGTCTGCTGCACAACTTACTTAACATCCTATACACCCAGGAACCAGTGTCCTCAGGGTCTGATTCAGGTTGGATCGCAATGCTGCGTTCGCACGCAGCCGGCCGATGTTTGCAATCTGCAGATGCGTATAAGACGAAGTATGCGTGCGTGAACCAGGTGTGGAACAAGCAATATCAAAACCAACAGGACACAGTGACATGGAATAAGAGGATCTGAGCAAGTACATACAGACCCTTATTCACATGTATGAAGAATGTACAGTGGAGGGATCAGCATAAGTTTTGAGAAGCTGACACAGAGAAAATTGTGCTACATGGAAGTTTGCCATGGAGTTGCAGTTAATGTGAGAAATTCTATGGAAAGTTACTAGCAATCCTCATGATTATCTAAGCTCAGAAATAGTAGATAGAGCTATGGGGACAATAGATCTAGATCTGGAATCATATGTATATTCCACCATCCACAATAAATCAACCACACATGATATGTGGGTGACTTTGCAGATGGCTTATGAAGATATGAGAAGAATTAATCTGAGGTGCACATTACAGTATATGCAACAAAGCTTAATGTGTGCAAGAACATGAACAAGTATATTGACAGAATGGCATCCATCTCTCAGCAATTGACTACAGTGGGCATCATAGTAGACAATGAGGAGGTTGCAATGGCAATGCTGCAAAACCTTATGCAAGAATACTACTTCTTGGTAGTAGCATTAGAGTCTATTACTATCAAGGTGAACACAGGGACTGTACATTCTAAATTTTTGCAGTTTCAAAAGCGCATACTAACAGAAACAAACTCTGCAAATTTTGTCCTACTGTTTAAAAGATCAAAACACAGAAAGCCCAATTATAGATGTTTTAAATGTCAAAAGTTGGGACATAAGCCCTCACATTGCAGATCAAGTGTATCAAGTGGTACCTCATCACCTACATGTGGCAGTGAGAATTAGTCATCATTAAATATAGCAGATTGCCATTTAAGGACTGCTGGTACATGGATTAAAGAGCCACAAGGCATTTTAGATGCAATGAAGTTTGGTTCATGCATTAAAGTCATGTGAGCCATTAAAAGTCAGAGGAATAAGAGACAAGGTCCTAAATGTCACAAAATATGGGACAATTACTATATGCTTGAAAGTTAAAGGCAAATTGTCACAGACTTTGAAGATTTACTATTATTTGACTTAGGATCCAATCTAAATGCTATTTTTGTACTTGAAAGAATACAGAGCAAAGGTCAGTGTGGTATGTATAACCACAGAGGGACTATAATTGCTGCAGCAACCTGGTAACAATAACTTTATACCCTAGACATAGTGGGATATTGTGCAATGGTCGAGCTGAATCCAATCAATCAATTGAGCTGTGGCACATGCCTTTGACACTCCCATAACATGGCTCATTTTTGCAATCAGTTTGGTCAGAGGACCTCCCAGTCTCCATCCTGAAATGTCCAGGGATCACAAACACCTTCACAAGTGTTAGCAATTCTGTACAGAATTGTGAATTCTAACATACACTTGGATTTGTGCATGTGCAGTAAGAAAAGATTTGTGGAGTTTTGGTACATATGCTGTAACAAAACATTACTCAACTGATAAAATATTGGCATGACATTCACCTCTGAATCAGACCCTAGGACATCTAGGTTACAACAGTATACAGAAGCTACCAAAATGGCATGGTGACTGGGAGGTCAGTGAACAATCCTGTAAGACCAGTATGTGATACCTGTGTGAAGGGCAAGAAAACACATTGCATTCAGAGCCCAAGTGCCATTGGATGTGTGTGGACCAATGGAGGTAGAATTCAGTGAGAAATGTTACTTCAAGACACTCATCGATGATGCTAAAAGGGTGACATATGTTTAATTTTCTAAAGTAATAGATAAGTTCAAAGAGTACAAGGGGTAAATTTACTAAGATGGGAGTTCAATTTAAGAAGTGATGTTGCCCATAGCAACCAATCAGATTCTACTTCTCATTTATCTAGCACCTTCTAGAAGATAATACCTGGAATCTGATTGGTTGCTATGGGCAACATCTCTTAATAGAACTCCCATCTTATGCGGCCCATACACTGTGCGATAAAGTAGCCGATCCAATGGAATGGTATGATATCGCACCGCGTATGGGCCTGATTTCGTACAAAGTGCACTCCCATGGGGTCGTACATCACATCACCTGATCGCATTGCAGAACCATGCAATCAGGGGATGCGATGTGCAATCCCATGTATTGCTATGCGGGTGAGGGAGGGGGGAGCCGGGATATTGGGCGGTCAGCCACCCGATCGCACCCAGTATGCAGACCGCCCAATGTGTTGGACGTCAGATCCCCCGTCACCTCATCGCACCGTATATGGCTGGTCTAAGTAAATTTGCCCCCAAGAGTCTTGTAGAAATCCAAACAGGTCTGAAACTAAAGATAAGATCTGATAATGGCAGAGAATATGAGGACAAAGATCTAGCCAACTATATTAAAGAAAATGGCATGCAACATTATCAAACTATTGTCTATACACCAGAACAAAATGCCATGAGTGAAAGAGGAAATTGTTGAAGGAACAGAAACTAAGCTGGATGATGCAAGTCTTAACAAAAGATTTTGGGCTGAAGCAGTACAAACAGCTGTTTACTTCAAAAAAAGTTCACTAACAGTGGCAGTGAAGAACAAGACACCATAGGAAGCAAGGACTGCCAAAAATCAAAACTTTAGTCATTTACGTGTATTTGGAAGTAGAGTTTATGCTCATATACCCAAGGAGAGAAGACACAAACTAAGGGCCTTATTCAGCAGTGCCTGCTAGTGCATTGCTGAATGCAGATTCCCAATGATTGGGAATCTGCGCAGGCACCTGACCCATTCTGCACATGTGCAGAACGGGTCTGCGATGCTGCATGCAGACTGGCAGGAGGCTGTCATTGATTGTGTGAAGGGAGGGGCAGCATTTCCCATTGGGTGGGAGGGAAGAGACCAGGATCTCCATCTGCTGAAATAGATTTTCTGGTCTCTTCATCTCATCTGCGGCGGGTGGCTTGAGTGACCCCATGAGTCACCTTAGCCAGCCAATGCTCCCGTAGATTATCCAATGCTGCGTTGGACAATGCAGCTCAGATACGTAATGCACAGGGGGCGCGATACCTCCTGCTGCATTACCATATCTGCAAGGATTGCAATTGCAAAGCTATCTGTGTGCATACATCATATCTATAGCCTGTGTTCAGCTTTGCAATTGCGATCCTTGCTGAATCAGGCCCTAAATCCATTGATTTAATCATGCTAGGATACTGTAAATAAAGCAAAGGCTATTGTTTGCGGAACATCATTGACATAAAGCATATATTATCTAGGGATGTTGTGTTTCATAAGACTCATCATCTTAAAGCAATCAAAGTATTGTACATCATGATCTGTGTCTTGTTTAGACTTGGAACTGGGACCACTGGGCTAAACTGTTTGGTGCTGGAGTGAACGAAGTTAGAGTGTCATAAGACGAACTCTCTCATTCATTATAATTACTGGAGCTACAGTAATCTTGGAGTATCAGAACAGAACAGAATGTGAATTAGAATGAGATACTACAGCTGAGAATGACTGATCTCCTGGCCTGCAATGGAAGCAGGCACTTGATTGAGGAGCTTGAAATCAGATGTTACAGGAGTCCGCACTGCTAGAGAAGTAAGTGCTCTGGTAAAGGAAAACACCCTGCTGGTGATTGGTGGTATAGGTTGCGCACACCACAGGTTAATTGTGGTAATGCACGCATGTAATGGATGTGTCCTCTGCAGGTTGTGAGGTATTATGCATGCAGCTACTGGATATGCAGATGATTAGAAGTCTTGGAAGGAAAAGACAGCAGTGGATATCTGTATAGGTTTTGCAGGCTGGAAATGATTAGCAATATGGAAACTGCACAGGCTTAGCAAGCTATTGATATTTAGCAGTTTGGGAACTGCTAAGAGCAGCTGTGGATAACTGTACAAGTAAGTAGGCTGGAGATGATTAGCAGTGTGGAAACTGCACAGGACAGCAGTGGTTAACTGTACAGGATTGCCGGAAGACAGAAGCTAGGAGAAACCAAGGCTGGAGATAGGAACTGAGCTTGAGTGTGCACAATGGAATGTGCACCAGATGGCAGATACAGCTAACAATCAGGAAGCAGTACTGCTGATACTGGAGCCAGGAATTGGAAAAGTACAAGTTGTACTAGCAATAAGCAGGTACCTCTGAATGGTTTAAATAGGGTGCTCTGGAAAGTCATAGGTGACTCTGGTGGAGGCTATCCCCTCTGTGATTGGGAGAACCTTGAGTGAGCTGATCAATCCAATATGGCGGCACCCATGCTACACTGAACCCAGAATAGGCGTCAAGCTACCTGCGGCTAACCAGGCTCAGTTAATAATTACTGTACTGGCTGATGGGGAGCACCAAAACTGTTGAAATGACAGCACCTCGTTGAGTAAGAGGAAGTCCATTGCATGACATTGTACAGCCATTGAGACTTGTTTTGCTAGACATGTCTGCAGCTGAAAGTGTTAGAGACCTTAAAAGTACAGATAACAAATTGAGGAACAGGAGTTCAATGAGGAGCGACAGTGGGAAACCCCCAAGCAAGTATAGTGAGGAGTTTGATGAACCCGTTCTCTGTGTACTGTATCTCAGTCTGTGCTTAGTGTCCTGGGTTGGATTCAATGTTTTGGTGGTAAAGGGGTATTATTTGGTAATTCCTTGCTGGAGTACAAGGATTTCCAGTTACACAGGTACTTTAACAATTGCATCTCTGTGATTTTCCTTATTGGTAACTTATAAGTACAGTAATGCTATGTTCATATATTTTCAACTCAAGTAGATTTGGACATAGATATGTCTGACCATCAGCAGCACTAGCTAGGCACTTCTAATTGGCTGACTAGATATTAAGCCCTATAAGCTGCTAGTACTTAATTCATAAGCATCTCAGCTACTGTATGTTAGATCAAGTTGTGCCCATTTACTACTATTACTTGTTTATCTTTTACATTTGGAATATTGGAGGAGAGAATATTCCCACTGGAGTTTTTTTTTACTATGTATGTTTTTTACTTGTGATCTTGTGACTTTTGACTACTGTACTGTACTGATTACCCCCCCCCCACGGTGTACTTGGAGTGATACACTACCCATTGCCCCAGGCTAGCTCTCCATGGTGTGGGCAATACCTGAGATGTGTTCCTTGTCCATGCAGGCTTTACAACAGTCACACCTCTAGATACAGGTATGAACATATGCAGTAACTGTTCATATTTAATATTATGGGCACCAGAGCTTCTCTTATAAAAATATAACACTTAGGCCCTCATTCAGACCCGGACGCAAGTGACCATTCGTACATTCGGCGTACGTAAAAAAATATTTAAATTCAAGCACACGCTCGTATTTTCGCACGCAGACAAACATCCTCCCCAAACTCAAGCGACCCCTCCTCTAACTAACGAGCATGCCAAATAGCGAGCGTACATCCCCGAAGTCGCTTGAAGGGAACGCACGCACTAGTACTATCCGGAAGTTGGACTGTCAGATTTCGATTAACTGCTCATTTATTCTGCTTACCTCCCTCAATCGTATCATGCCAATCAATATATCAATTCGCTAAATTGTTTTTTTTTTTTTTTTAACACAATGCAATAAACTTTATTCATGTCCGTGTTTGTGTTTACCCGCAGAATACGTACGGCTTAAACATTCGCTTTTAATTGTCAAAATACATGTTAGCCTCAATTAAATAATTGTTCTATTTGTTTTTCAGCCTGCATATTTCCCGGAGTTCATTTCTTTATTTAAATTTGCTTACGCATGTCACTGCATCAAGCCTATCAGAAGTCTCAACAGATTTCTGGCCCTGACGAACACATGACTCATACACTAACCAATAGAATAGGTCCTGTTAATTACCCAAATACATTAGCCAATCATAAAATTTTGGTGCACTTTATCAAAAATGATTTTTAAGAAAAACACCATTGCCATCATGAGACCCTCCGCATTCACCTGGCGCGAGCTGCTGGTGCTTACGGAGGTGATGGATAGGCGGATCACCAGCCAGCCTCCACCCATCACCAACCGCGAGAAGCGTTCCGCATATGCGGAGGTACGGGCCCGCCTGCGCTCCTTTGGCTCATGCCGCCAGATCGGGCAGCTGGAGCGCAGGTGGTCGGACCTGCAACGGCGGACGCCCCGCTTGCTGGCATGCTTTCGCATGCAGATCACAGAAAGTAAGTTTTATGGATTGTGGTTTTAATGTTTGTCTTTGTGGCCCTAACTGCGTGTGCATGTTTTCCCTGTATTTCATATTTATTCATTATCCTCATATGTGCATGGCCATGTTTTCCCTGTATTTCATATTTATTCATTATCCTCATATCTGCATGGCCATGTTTTCCCTGTATTTCATATTTATTCATTGTCCTCATATCTGCATGGCCATGTTTTCCCTGTATTTCATATTTATTCATTGTACTCATATCTGCATGGCCATGTTTTCCCTGTATTTCATATTTCTTCATTGTACTCATATCTGCATGGCCATGTTTTCCCTGTATTTCATATTTATTCATTATCCTCATATCTGCATGGCCATGTTTTCCATGTATTTCATATTTATTCATTGTCCTCATATCTGCATGTTTCGTTTTTTTGGGCAGGGATTCGAAATTGTTTTTTGGCGCGGATTTGTGTTGAAACTAACCACAATTTGTTTCACATCTTTTAGGGGCCCAGCGAAGACTACGCCGTCATCGTCCAGCCAGACGGCGCTCACGGCCACTCTCCCCAACCCCCAGCCAACACTCCAACACCAGTAATTCCCCTATTCCCCACTCCTCTCCAGCCTTCCTAGACCCTCAGCCTGAAATTTCGGGCCTCCTTCCCCTCCCCTTACCTAAAAAATCTGGCCACCACATCATCGCGTATGGCCCCCCCACATACTGACCTCCGCCCAACCTTGGGGGGGCCATCCTCAGGTAAGGCATCCTCTGGCTGCATTGGGACACCACTCCTTATGGCGATGTTGTGAAATATCCCACACAGGACCACAATTTTCGAAACCATATCCGGCAAATACATGAGCTCGCCACCAGAGCAGTGGAGGCATCTGAATCGGCCTTTTAAATGGCCGATACAGCGCTCCACCACTTGCCTGGTGGCTGTAAGTGTGGAATTATACTCACTTTGTGGCCCTGGTGTGGGAGCCAAATAAGGAGTGAGCAGCCAGGGCGTGCAAGGGTAGCCACTGTCTCCTGTGAAAAAGAATAGTCAACATCAGGCTCACTCTGTATGAAACTTAACATTGTTATGTACTAAAGGTCTCCACTTACCCAGAAACCACGCATCACCAGCTTGTAGGTTGGTTAATTTGTGCCATATCCCTGATTGCCGGATGACGAAGGAGTCATGTGCACTTCCTGGTAATTTTGCATTCAGGGACAGGATCTGGAGGGAGGCATCACATACTACCATTACATTGAGGGAGTGATAGTGTTTCCGGTTTCTAAATAATGCCTCCAGCCGTGCTGGAGGCTGAAGTGGTATGTGAGTACCATCCACAACCCCTATGATGTGTGGGAAGCCAGCTATTTGGTAAAAATTGGCCTTGGCCACACTAAGGGCACCCATATAAAAAGGCATTTGAATAAAATGATGGAGGTGCTTGAAAAGTGCCTCCATCACTGCCCTCAGGATCCGGGAAAAGGAGGATTGTGAGATGCCCGCCACTATTCCCACCGTTGTTTGGAATGATCCTGAGGCACAGAAATGTAACACCGCCATAAATTGTGTAAGTGGTGGAATTGCTGTAGAACTGTCAATTTGCCGCTCAAGATCACTCTCTATTAATGAGAGAGTGTCTATGATGATTTTTGGAGGAAGACGGTAGCATCTTAAAACCTCATCATCGGGCATTCCAAAACGGGTGACACATGTTCGAAATATCTGGGGCCTTGCACACCTACGATGCCTACGCCTGGGACAAGATTGAGGTTGGTCGGCTTCTGGGAGCAGGGCCAGAACAATCCGACCCATATCAACCTGAAATGGCAAGATTGGAATGTCAGGCTTTTTACCCCACCCAAAAAAAACATTTTTACTTAGCTTGAAAATACCATCCATTGATGCTTACATGCCGGGGTATTGTCATGATATGTTGAAACTGGAAATAATCACAACATAAATATACAACATTTTATGCTGGCCATGTCTGTTTCAAAAATTTAAGCAAGAAAAAACAAAAGGGGACACACACATTTGGGCAAAGAGCAAAACGACTTTGCGCACACTACGTCAAATTGAGGCCAAATGTAAGCAACAAATGCTACCGAAAAAACACAAACAATTTTAAGGAATGAATAAACATTTCACAAAGCGCTAATTAGTTTGCAAATACAAGTCACAATAGTAAGTAGTAAAAATGCGCTAATTAGTTTGCCAATACAAGTCACAATAGTAAGTAGTAAAAATGTGCTAATTAGTTCGCAAATACAAGTTACAAAAACGCTGCGTAAAAAAAAAAAAAAAAAACACAGATTTCGGATTTGGAAAAACAAACGTTACATGTGTAAGGCCAACCAAAGTTGCGTAAAGACAAACAAGAATATTTCCAAAACAGTTTAACAAATGAACTTACCAAGAGATAATATATAAGAATCCGGATCAAAAGGTCTTTGGGGCAGAGCCAAAATAAAACCTAAGAGAGATGAAATGACGGAAAAAAATTATTAGAAAAATCTTCACCAGAATGAGAGACAAATTGACCCAAAGTTAGACTTCCACAAACTTACCAAAACTGGAAACGACCAAAAAAATTAAAAGGGAAAAAAAACGAACGGAAATCAAAAAACGAATAAATCCAAAAAAACTACTTCAAAAAACGCAAACTCCTACACCAGCCAACAATCAACTCCAACCAACGTAACCTCCAACATTCAAAAAACGCCACCTCGAATCGAGACGCCCTAAGCCATAAATAGTGTTTCGTTTCCCGCACAAATTAAGGAGGGATCATAGGAACGCACAATCAATGATGCGGCCGCAAAATAAGGACGCATGTATAAATACGTCACGAGACAAAAACAAAATTCTGGTGTATTTCTTGTTTGGAGCTCAGACATGGCTACAGACCAGGGAAACAATGGACAACAGTCTGGCGGTAAGTATTTCATGCATTTTGACTCAATGATTAATTAGAAACATAATATTGTGCAAGTTGTGAAGTTGAGAATTCTCCAAATTAACACAAATAGGTGAGGAGGATGACATGGAAGAGGCTGCTGGGCCCAGTATTCCGGGCAAAGCTGCCAAAAAGAAAAGGCAGCCACAATTCACAAGAAAGGAGATGGAGGTTTTGATTCAGAAGTGTGTGGACATCCTGCCACAGGCAGACAGGAATATGAGTGCAAGCCAGAAGTGGAGAATGTGGGAAGAGGTAGCCGTGGATGTCAATAGGGTGGGTGATTATATCCGTCTAGCCTGGGATGTCAAACGGCGGTAAGCAAACACTTGCCCCACTTAAAACCAAAACCCATTTTAAACAAAAGGATAATGGTTCCAATTTCATCCCACAGATGGGCCGACTTCAAATATCGCCTGAAGCAAAAACTGGCGGACAGGGCTAGGCATGCAAGGGGGACAGGTGGGGGTCCCACCCCTGTGTCATTGGAGTTGACTGATTTAGAAGAGCTGGCACAGGGGTGTGTGCAGCCTGTGGAGGTGTTTGGCGTGTCCAACATGGATACGGACATGCCAGACTTTGCGGCTCCTCATGTTGTCCCAGGTAAATTTTGTGATGTCACCAACTCTGAAATGTTATTGTGCCATTATGTAGATTCTAATGTGAGTCTTTTCTCATTTTTCCAACAGAGACACAGGCGGATGAGTCTGCTCCAGAGGGGAGCCTTGGCCGCAGAATTTCTGCTGGCTCTGCAGGGGAGGAACCAGTACATCCGGCTGAGGACCCTGCAGAAGCCAGTCCAGGGCAATCCCCCTCGCAGGCAGTGTCCCTCCTCACAGAACTCAATTTTAAATCGGATTTCCATACGGAGATTCTGCAGAGGATGGACGCCAGTCTGGTACGGGTGGCTGAGGCCCTGGAGCAAAATGCTGCGGCCAACGTGACCATTGGTCAGGCCCTGGCGGAAAATACCAGGGCCAACATCCGCATCGCCACTGCCCTGGAGCAGCTCGTTCGCCAGCACATGGTGGAGCCGACCTCCCTTCCTGCCGGAACATCAGGATCCTCCACCTCTGGCACAACATCAGCCAATCCTCCAAATGTGCCTAGCCCTGTGCCTAGTCCAGAGGCCACAACATCTGCCTCTGGACAGGCCAGCCCGATGACATCCCGGACCCGGTCTGGCGCCCTCCCTCCCCCAGCCAAATGTCCGAAAAAACGGTGACACCATTGGCTACTTTTCCCACACTCCTTCTGTGCTTGCCTCATATTCCTTTCTGGCCAAAACTTCCCTCTCCTTTCTTGTGAATTGTTTTTAATTTTTGCATTTACGTTTACCCAAAAATTATTGTTTGCACAATTAATAAATATTGTGGAATGAACACTGCCAAAAATGTTTGAGTTAAATATGTGCATTTATTTTTTGTGGGATACCAATAAATTTTCAACAAATGTACGACTTTGTATTCTGACATTATTGTAAAAATGGGTTACATTTAATCCGGGCCCACAAGCCAACAACGTTCAACCTAAAAAATTACACATTGAAAAAAAAGGGCTCGTTAAGGAACGTTTAAAACATTACCTAAGGAGGAAAAATCACCTTGCAAACACAAAATGAGGCACCAAACCTAAACATGATGACATTATTGTTACAATAGTCCAAAAAGAACACATTGCGGCCAAAATACACCCCCACAAATGTACGCTAATTGATTGTGTAATCCAGACATTAGCAGCTATGATTTCCACCTGCGTTCGGTTTTGTGCTATCCAAAAAAACTGCTTTCCAAACACATACCATGCCAGTTTTCAATCCAACACTAATTGATTTTCTGACAAGCCGTGATTAATCGATGCAACATCGTGGAGTGCCGGGACGGAGGAGAAGGCCATCGCCACTGTGGTCGAGTTATCCAGACCATAAGCTGTGCGAGCATTTAGAAGGGAAAGAGGATCATCCAGTGACGTATGAGTTGGTACGAACACATTTGACGTTCGCATTTGGTAATGTATGTACGCCCAAAAAACGCCTCGCCACGCCTGCGTTTTTCCATCTCCTCCCCCGTCAACACCCAAAAACGCCCTGTTCTGTCAATCACATTTGACATGTCACTTCCTGTACGCTATTTGACGAACGAGACAAAAAAACCTCACAATCTGCCGTACGCACATGCGCAGTGTAACACCGACGCATGCGCGGTTACTCAACATCGGAACGCAACGAGCGTACTGCTGTTAACGAACGGCTCTGAATCAGGGCCTTAATCTCCTCCTGCACATGTCTTTAAAGGACATGAATATGGTTACAGCAAGCTTCTCTTCACCCTCCAGCTCATAAACTTGGCATGTCAGATGACATATATAGCAACACGAACTGAGGTTTAACAGAAGAACTGAAATCCTCAGTTCACACCTGGCGCTCCATATATCAGAATTGCAATATTGTAGAAAAAACAAGGTCAAATTGAAATTGTGAAAATAAGAAACCAATATTCTCCTGCACAATAAACAATGTTGCAAAACTTAAATGTCAGTTACTAATCTGACATACTGTACACAGCAGAAGAAATAGGAAAAATATATAAGTTGCGCTGCTGTTACTATATAGTTCAATATACCCAATTAATCCACATCACAAACTTCTCTAAATCATAAAAACATTTAATATACATACAATAGTAAACTTCACAAATAATCATAAATATCTCTCTATGGAGAATACAATTCAACAAGATGTTACAATTTCTGTGACCGCTCTTGCAACTCTAATAGATGTATCTAAAAATTATACAATTGAATTCAAATGCTCACCGCTTGATATATCAAATATTTTTGATATCCAATTAACTTGAATGTCAGCGTTTTGTTAATACTTGTAGTGCACTGAAGCTCTTTATATTGTAGATAATAGCGGAGTGCTGATTGTACCACCATAGATCCACCTAAATGGCACTTCACACAATACTTGATGAACGATAAAATCCCCCCTCAATTGGGTATCTGATGCATAAGCGTGTGTGTGTTGGGCTGGGATCTGTGGTGTGCCGGAGCTCCTTTAGATTAGATGTAAAGCGCTGAATGTGGTAAGAGGGGTTTGTTGGAATAACACTCCACACGATGATGGCAAATATAGTGGGAGTCCCCTCGTAAATGCAGGGCAGAGTGGCGGCTGTGTGCGAGACACGTACCTGGCCGACACGGCAGTCTAACAGCGGCCTCGTGTCTCCGCTGGTGATGTGATATCCACCGCACTCCTCCACGTCCTGATTGCCAGCTGGCTGCGTTCTGGATTGAGCCGACACCTCTCTATGGGCCTGATTCAGAGCCGGACGTTCTGACCAGAGCGCTCGCTCTGAATCAAGGCCCTCCTCCCTGAAAATGGAGCGGCCTCCTGGCCACTCGCATAGCTGTGGGTGACCACCCACAGCATATGCGAGCGGCCAAAAAGATGGTCGCGATGGTCTTGACCATCGCGACCATCGGACTTGCGACGGAGACCCTGCGGTAGGGTCTCCCTGCCACAAGCCCCAGAGTGATTTTGGCTCTATCAGAGCCCAAATCACTCCCACTGACATCACTAGTGATGTCAGTGGGGCCGGCTTCAGACGGTAGGCGTTCCCATGGGAACGCCTCCGTCTGGCCGCCACGCCCCCGGCACGCCCACCAAAGGGGGCGTGCTGTCAAACAACATCGACAGCACGCCCCCTTTGGTGCGAGACCAGGAGCGATGGAAAGCCCATCGCTCCCCGGGTCTCGCGCATGCGCAAGACGGAGCTCCCTCCGTCGTGCGCATGCGCAGTGGGGAACATCGACCCACTTGCGAGCGTACTGCCGCTCGCGAGAAGGGTCTGAATGACCCCCTATGTGCATAGACTTCAAAGTTGCTGTGGGTAATAATAAATAGCAGAAAGTCCACTCCAAGTTGTAACAGCACTGATCACAGTGTATGAAAGACCCCTTTGACGCATTTGGCTCCCCTCTTGGAGCTTCAAATGGCATATGACAATCTTATGAATATCATCACATTACATCACTCTCTTCACCAGCACAGACTTAAAGCACAGTTAAAATAGATGCTTTGTACCTTACACATACAGGTCCACCTGGCCTTACGCAGACTGTCATATGTAGTTCCACAGCCTCACGCACAAACACACAGCAGCTCTCATACCTGCTGCTTTAATGAAAGACACACCCTATTCAAGTGCATTATTGCTTACTGGTGTGCAGGCCCATAGAGAGCCAGTCCATGCCCCTGTTATATTCGGGGGCCATGGCCTAATCACACGAGGTGTGACCATGCCCCTTTATGTAAAAAAAAAATTAATTGTGTGTTGCTGCACACTGGAGGGGCTCTGTGAGCCATGGTCAAATACGGGAAGGGGCGCACAATCAGTGTGATTGCTCCCCTCCCTCACACAGTAAGAAAGACTGTTGCTGTTGCTCAGGGGCAGCAGCCTCCTTAGCCCCACTGTAGCCCAGCAGGGCTGCTGACAGTTAAGACTCTTAAGAGGGTGGGGGGTGGCAGCGGACCTGGAACCCCACAGCCCCTCCAACAAGCCCAGGCCTGGGTAATAAGTATCCTCTTGGCGCCCTTGCTGTTGCTATACTCTGACCTTCTTTCCCTCTTTGCAGACATTGTACAGAGTGCCAGGGGTGCCGAGGGGGGGGGGAGCGGGTACAGTTTACCCGGGCCCGGGCTTCCAGAGGGGCCGGCGGGGGCCCGGGTCTGGCGCCGCCCCCCCTCACTTCCTCCCTCCCTCTGCAGCAGCCCAGCACACAGTGTGCTAAGTAGCAGCCACAGCAATCTCCTATGCCTGAAGGGGGGAGCGATCACACTGATCGCGCC
This sequence comes from Taudactylus pleione, assembly GCA_031769625.1. Classification (NCBI taxonomy): domain Eukaryota; kingdom Metazoa; phylum Chordata; class Amphibia; order Anura; family Myobatrachidae; genus Taudactylus; species Taudactylus pleione. Next base: position 4,267,234 of record JAUIMM010000555.1, on the reverse strand, counting down.
CCCCACTGGCTTTGCGCCAGGCTGAGGGGCTCACAGCGCCCCCTCCCCTGCAAAACACAATTTTTTCCAAGGGGGCATGGCCACGCCTTCTGAAATTTGGCCATGCCTCCTCTTTACCGGGGCCCGGTGTGGCTCTCTACGGCCCTGCAGAGTGCCTCCCACCCACAGTCTGCTCTTTCTACTCCCCAGGGGCCAGCACTATACAGATGACCACTCACACATTCTATTAACATACTTAGAAGGCGTTACATATATGACATTTATGTAATAATGTTAATGTTCTACAATGCATTTTGCTTGTACTATCTTATATATTTCTACACTGGTTTAAGAGCTAATGTTTTTTTATAGTATGGAAGATTAAAGGTTGTTTTTCTTTTTGTTTTTTGTTTTTTTATATGTCCTTATGTGTAAGTTTACATACAGTGTAAACCTTATGGAATTTATACAATCACATGTTTCATACAATATGTGTTGTAGTGATGTAATTTATACATACATCTATTAACCGTTTACATACTTAGGTGAAATTTATCAAATCTTAGAGAGGGATAAAGTGGAGAGAGATAAGGTACCCACATTTCGAAAATTGGCAATTCAACATTTGTCAAATACAAAATGGCGATGTTTTGAGACAGAATTTTTTAATCCATGGTGGCTTGGCAACGTTCAAAAAGTATATCTCTGAAGGAATGCTTCCTGCCTGTAACTGTTGTTTTTGCTTTGTTTTCTAAATACTCATGCGATATGAGCATGAGGTCAAGCAACTTCAGTCAAGAGGAACTGATCATCATGATGTTCAGAGAAATGGACAGGCACAGTGCCAAATCAGCATAACCCAATGTCACGGAACTTGCCGCCCATCTCCCGCCTGCTAAGGTAAGCAGCACTAGGGGACAGGATACCTCTTAGGAGGGGCACCACATTTGCTGGGGTTAGTGAAACTAATACCAAGTTTGAGCCGAGAGTGAAACCATGCCCACTCCACCCACAGAGCTACTGTTGTGTGACAACTACAGTGAATAACTTTATAAAATAATAATAGAGGATTACTAACATTAAACAAATCATAATAAGGGACACATGCATATTAGAATTAATAACAATGTTATCAAATATTTGCAACAAAAAGTTAAGTTTTTACTGGCCAATGCATCCAAATTGTTTATGTCATCTGCCACCACATGGTGAACTCATGTAGATATATACTTACAGTACAAATATATATATATTTTTTAATCGTGTTTGTTAATGTAGTATAGGTGATCCAAATATGATAATAAGTAGGGATTTGCTAGGGATATTTTTGCCAACATGTGAATGCCAGAGATGATCTACAATACCTCAAAGTTTAGCAAAATATGTACAGTACACAGATTCACTTTAAAAAACAGGATGGATATTTGCACATGTACCGTATATACTCATGACAGCATTTGTGCAAAATAAATTAGGAACCTCATAATGATTTCATTTTTTTTTGTCCTGCTCGAAAAACAATTAATTGTATCTCTGAACAGCAGGGTCTCAAAGCAAAGCTTCAGGGAAAAAACTCATATTAGATTAGGTTTTTTAGCTTCTTGATTTCCATATTATTCCGCTTGCAGGGAACAGTGGTTGTATGTATGTTAAAATACATTGTTTTAGTTGCTATGTTATTATAGTTATGATGGATGTGGTAAAAATGCTCTGTTATTTTGTCATACTGTCATTTATCCTTCACAAAGTAAATTGCAATTTTCTTCAATTTGCAAAAATATTCTCTCTTTGGAAGTTTTTGCACAAATATAAAATGTTAAAAGTTTTCTTTACCATAATTTTATTAACTCCTGTTCTGAAATAAATTACATTTTCATATATGAGATACATTAATAATAAATTAATAATAAGAATAATATTAGTTATCATACTACTTTTACTACTACTATTTCTACTATACTACTAGTACTACTCAGAGCCGTAACTAGACTTTTTGGTGCCCTGTGCCAGAGGGAGCATTGGCGCCCCCCCCCCCCCCCCATTTTTTTAATAGGGACATAAGATAGTGCACCTGAAAAAGGTCATGGGGAAGGACCAGGGAAGGGATAGGGGAGGCCAGGAGATGCTAGATATAAAAGAAGAGGAAGCTACAAGTGAGAATGATAATAAATAGGAAAATTGACTGGCCCAAACAGTGCCCCCTGCCCTGCAGTGCCCTGAGCCATGGCACAGGTTGCACTACCCTAGTTATGGCCTTGCTTCTACTACCACTACTACTAATAAAAATAATAATAATAATAAAATGTAGTCATGATGTCGACAATCAAAAGGTCAACACCATAGTGTGGAATTAAATAAATTCAACATTTTTAAAATGTCAACACTCAACATGTTGACACCTGCAAATTGTTGACAAAGTCACAAAGTGAGGAAATTAAATGTTAACACAGTTAAAACATCAACAATAAAAGTTTTAGAATTAGGTTTAGGCTTATAATGGCCTGTCAAATTTTTCAACATGTTGACATTTATCAGTGTCGACATGCTGCAAGTCAACATAGTAGTTGCTGACATATTGACTCTTTTGACATTATGCTGTCTATATTATGAATGTCAACTAAACATACAAATCTAATAATAATAATAATAATAATAATAATAATAATAATAATAATAATAATAATAATAATAGCAATGAGCTGTTTATTTAATTGGAACCATCTATTTTTTCAGTAATGTTATAGAAGAAGTAAAGTGTATAGTTTTTAATACTTTTTCTTTTGTTATGGGTTGGAATCTAGGGCCTGATTCAGAGCCGGACGCTCTGACCAGAGCGCTCGCTCTGAATCAGGGCCCTCCTCCCTAAAAATGGAGCGGCCTCCAGGCCGCTCGTATAGCTGTGGGTGACCACCCACAGCTATAGCGAGCGGCCATGATGATGGTCGCGGTAGGGTCTCGCTGCCGCCAGCCCAGGAGTGATTTTGGCTCTATCAGAGCAAAAATCACTCCCACTGACATCATTACTGATGTCAGTGGGGCCGGACTCAGATGGTAGGCGTTCCCATGGGAACGCCTCCGTCTGGCAGCCACGCCCCCGGCACGCCCACCAAAGGGGGCATGCTGTCACTCACAATCGACAGCACGCCCCCTTTGGTGCGAGACCCCGAGCGACGTATTCCTCATTGCTCGCCGGGTCTCGCGCATGCGCACGACGGAGCTCCCTCCGTCGTGCGCATGCGCATTCACCCAACATCGACCGGCTTGCGAGCGTCCGCTCGCGAGCGGGTCTGAATGACCCCCCTAGTCCTTAAAACATAGAGACCCAAGCTGTGGGCTCTCTTGTTATAGTGTGAACAGCTCCGATTGTCATAGCTTGGAGATAGTTATAGCAATCAATTCAGGCACTTGTTAAATTATCATTATCATCAACACTGACCTTTGCATAAGGAGCACAACTACAGGGGGCATTGAATAATTGGCACTATTACAGGGGGCACTGCATAAGGGGCACTACTACGTGGGGACTGCATAAGGGGCACTACTACAGAGGGCACTGCATAAGGGGTACTACTACAGAAAGCACAGCATAAGGGGCATTATTACTGGGGGTACTGCATAAGGGGCACTACTACAGGGGGCATTGCATAAGGGGAACTACTACAAGAAGCACTGCATAAGGAGCACAACTACAGGGGGCACTGCATAAGAGGCAATACTACAGGGGCACTGCAAAATGGGCCCTAACCGGACACATACATAGTTTACAGGTAATAACTTATGTTCCTAATAATCTGGTTCTACATGGACATATAGTCGAAACTGTGCAACCTCTCTTGAGCTGAGGTAAATGACTGTCAGGAGTGGATAGGAGGGTTAGTGAGGTAGATCTTTCAAGGTGGGATGTAATAGGCTGTCAGGGTTTGGCCTAGGATCCTCCATTACTCACTCCAACAATGACTTCCCCTGACTTCTCCTGCGGTCAGACGTCAGGTCCAGCGGTGGGTGACATGCTGAGGATTTTGCCTTAGGTGCTCTTGGACTTCCATGTGTGGCTCCATGTCTTGGTTTCTGAGGTTGCTGTTATGGGTGCCTCCATGTTAGTCTTTCTCACCTGAGTAGCATAGTCTCGGCCAGTTGACGCTGACCTCCAATGAACTGCTACCTTAGGGTATACAACTGGGCTCTAGACACCAGGAAGTTGCCTGTGCAACATCGTCACTACTGGTGTATGCTTGTTGTCATTCTGTTCCAGGTTCCTGTTCCTCACTCTCTAGTTATTGCCAAATATCATCTCGATACCACCCTCCAGTGCGTCTGGATTCACACATTGTGCACTCAGTACACACAACTGGGTACTACTTCGGAACCACTGTCCGATGCATCTGGATTCGCACATCATGTACTCTGTACACACCAACCGAGTACAACCACTGAATCAACTTCTGTACCAACATTGCACCAGTATCCACACTCAGTGCAGCCAGCGCAACTACCACCCTCCTCCAGTGCCAGCAGAGTATCCTACTCCTCAGTGGACCTTCCCTCTTGTCGTTCTGTACCACTTCTGGAAGCAATCACCATTGTGCCATCTCTGTACCGAAAGGTATATAATATGTATTAGTACTTCTCCAAAGTACTTCCTCTGGGCCGTAGCGGTGTAACTCTCTCCATTTCCCACTCATATCAGACACCTGACCAAAGGGCCACAACCTGCTTGCCAGGAGCAGCTAAACCCACTTGGAGGGGTCATTCTTGAACACCTTCCGGCAGGTTAGATTCCGCGCCTTTGGTCAGGTCTCATCAATATTTGAAACTTAAGGATGAGGAGAACTTACATTCAGGCTCCTCACCTCCCATTTCTTTATCAACCCAGGACCTCAGCTTTCAGCCCCTCAGTAGGGGATTCCCTGGAGTGACATAGGCATTACTGTGTGGCATAATGTGAAAGGGGAAATACTGTGTGGCACAATGTGCTATAATGGGTATTACTTAGTGTGGCATAATGTGTTATAAAGGGCATTACTGTGTGCCATAAGGTGTATAAGGGGCATTATTGTGTGGCATAATGTATAAGGGGGACTACTGAATCACGAAACCACACACTTTTTTCGTGAATACACAGAAAAAGTCTTCTTTGGGTTTTTTTTGGGCATGGGGGTGGTGACAGAAACTTTATTGGCAGAGAGGAGCAAAATTTATAGTTATGACACTGATTAATATCCAAATCTACATACAGTAAGCCTTTCCTAATTCTCCATGACACACTAACTAGATCTTTAGTAATAACTTTTATGACAGTTTTAATTTGTAAGTCTAAATAAATTACCATGATTAATGTAAATTTCCAGAGGTTGATAGAGTGAATATAACTCAAAAATTAGAGTACTCTAAAATTCTCCCTGTTGTTACTTTCATACAATTAGTGCAGATTAAGAAATATACTCTGAAATATACAGTAGTTCTGCTGTTTTTTCTTTTCAAAGGGAAATCAAGTATATGTACTGTATTTGAAACCTTTCAGCACATCAGCGTTTCACAGTAGATCAGTTTGCAAAGCTTGGATTTAAAATGTATTGGAATGCATTAGAAAGCTCTCTTTTGAGGGCACAAGAAAATGCAATGATATCACTAATGCACTGGATAGGGAGTGGGGACTATGGGCCTAATTCACCATTGTACGCTTTTGCACAGCAGCTGTGCCTTTGGACACAGCTGCTGTGCAAAAATATGCTAATGCCTGCAGGAAGCGTCTGAAGGAAAAAGATGCCTCTTGCCAGTACAGTATCTCAGATCTGATGTCTGCGTCCAAAGATCGTGACAATTGGTTATCAGCATTGGCCATGTGAGTAATCCAAACTTTACTCAATATATCCACCTCCTGCCCACTTGCTAGGTCAGTAAATCTGTGTCGGAAGACAAAGACGCTGGCCTCCACATTCCCAGAAAACAGGGTGAACACGCCCTCTGTTTTCTGAAAACGCAGGCAGCACCACCCCATCACCACCCTCAAATGGCTGCAGCATGTCAATCAGCAGAAGGAAACCTACATGTAAACAGTGCAGATCCTGCGGATGTGCAGATCTCCAACAATCTTAGTTGTACACAAGCCATTGGGTTTGCATACAACTCTGAATTAGGTCCTATAAGTTTCCTGTCTCCCCCATCCTGGCACCTAGTAAAATGTGGACGCAATTTTTTGGAAAGATGGGAATACCCCCTTTTAAACTAAGTGTTCCCATAAAAGTTATTACTATCTTGCGTGATCACTGTCTCCCCATCCAATTTCGTCCAGGTTTTAGTGCGGCGGGTGGACAGCTTGGCAAATCAGTAGTGCTGTATAAGTGGTGGACTAGCCTTTGGATTCCCTGCGGAACACTGATTGGTCTGCGGAACACTGATTGGTGGACAGTGTCACGTGCAGAGCCAGATTAACAATGGAGTGGGTAGAGTTGGATCTCCAGGCCCCCCCATGAAAATGGGGCCGCACAACCAAGGAGGATCCGTTGGAGACAGGAATTTTTTCTCTGTCACCACCAGTCAGGGACATAACTATTGCAGGTGTAGTTGCTGCAGTGCCCGCACTTCCCCCTGCACTCACCACTATAGCTTTTCTCAGACCCCACCCCTTCATATTTATTCAATGGCAGAGGAAGTCTGGGCATCGAGACTCAGGACCTTATTCAGAGGCGGCCGTACGGTCTATGACCGCATGGCCGCCTCGATGTTTTGCCAGTGCGCATGCGTGAGACCCGCTACGACTGACAGCGCCGGTCGTAGGGGGTCTCTTTCCAAAGGGGGCGAGCTGTCGATGTTGATTGACAGCTCGCCCCATTTGGAAGGTGGGCCGGGGGGGTGGCAGCCCAAACGGAGGCATTCCCATGGGAACACCTGCCATTTGGGGGAGGCCCCACCGACATCACTAGTGATGTCAGTGGAGAGCTTCCGGCTCTGACAGAGCCAGAAGCTCTCCGGGGCTTACGACAAGTGAGACCCTACCCTAGGGTCTCATCGTAAGCCCCGATGGTCGCGATGGTCTAACCATTGCGACCATCACCCGAGCAGTCGTTAGAGCTGTGGGTGTTAACCCACAGCCTAACGACCGCAACAAAGGCGGGCGGTCAGGATGCAAGTGGCCGCCCAGTTTTTGAGCGACCGCTTGCATCCTCCGACCGCCTCTGAATGAGGCCCTCAATGTGTCCGGATCTGTACTATTACAAGTTGGCCCCTGTCCCAACAGTAAGTGGCTTGTTTGCTTGGGATGGCCCCTCCCCAGAGACCAGCCTCCTGTTTACAACAGCTACACCTCCCCTCTCCACCATCTGTTCCCTTTTCCTCCCCCACAGATTCAGCCCCTCCCCCCCATCTACGGCACCCCAACAACTTATCTCCCACCCCTGTTCAACTCCAGCAGACAATGAACACTGAAAGAGGGAAGAGCAAAACCTCAACATAATCCTCCATACACCAATATAGCCTCAACTTGGATGGCAGCTTCTAGTGGATCCTGTTCTTCCACGATGAAGGTTAAGTCACTTACTGTACATGTTACACTTATGATTTATTAATATGTAGTAATTATATATTAGAAATGAAGAGCACTCAAGTTTATGTAGTCATCATGTTAACATTTAGAATGTCAACATTTACTATGTCAACACTATCATTTCGACTTGGTTTGAATATCAACATTCAGGTTGTCCACATGTTAAGAACATCAACATTCAACATGTCGACATTGACAAACATGTCCACATACTGTACATTATCTCTTTGCATAACAAATAGGGTTAAACATAACTCCTTGCGACTCAGGAACGCCAAGTGCAACCTTTTACCTTGATATGCATCTTATTCAAAGCAATGTGAATAGGACACACAAGCAGCTTCTGCTGAGTAAAATTATATGCGTTATGCCTATATTCTGTATGTGACAGCAGCTATATCTGCATGCAAAATACTATGTTACAGTGTCAGCTGCTGTGACACTGTAGAATAATGTGTATGTGCGTGAGTAAAAAAAGTAATAAGTCCATCAAGAATTAAGTAGCCGTCAAAGTCAAGCAAGTGCTTTGAGGCAAGAGAGGACCTGGCACATAGTGAGCTGAGGAATGGCGGTGACCCCTGCAAGGTAGGCCCGGCACAAAGGATAACCTTCTGAGCCTGCCTAGGTCAGCAGAGCAGGCAATGTCCCAGTAGAACACACACAAACATCTATCAGATTTCTGGAACTTTTTTTCCCCCGTAGACAAACCTAAGTCATGTGCTTGTGTTTATCTCCCAGCCTAGAAGTTGTCAGCCAGCCCCTGGCAGCAATGCAGGGACCATCTGGCAGGGAGCATCTATATTGCACCGGCATGTGGTGGTGCAATAAAGTTTATTTTTGTTTGTTGTGGTGCAGTGCACGTGATGTCATGATGTCACGTGCACATCACGGAAAGACACCCAAGCGAAGGGACACTGTGGGGGCATGGAGGGACACTGAGGGCATGGAGGGACAATATGAAGGCTCAGAGGTTCCACAGAGAAACCACATATAGGTAAAGGAGACTCTCAAGCGACTGGCCTGTACCTGTCATGGACCCGGGAGTGGGGGGGCTCCTTTAATAATGGGTAAAATGGGCCCCATGATTCTGTTGCCAGCTCTACTGGTGCTAGCAGAGTCTCACAAGACCTGGCACACCAAGAGGGGCTTTTTAACGTGACGGCAGCAAAGATGTATAAGGGAACATATATATATATATATATACATATATACACACAGACATGTCCAGTATAGCCGGCACTCACTGCTGCAAACGTCAACCCAGAGGGGTGCACCTCAATGTAACCACAAGGAGCATACAGGGTCCATACATATGTAGAAAAAAGAAGTAGCGAGGGCACTCACCAATATTTGCTCAATAAAATCCTGTTTATTCACATACCACCAGTATCAAATAGCTGTATAGTCGGACGTTTCGGTCCCATATGAGACCTTGGTCAAGGTACATCCATAGCTATATATTAATCAAGCCATAAGGAAAGTGTAACAACAGTCACCACAGATATAACACACATAATGCTTACCAGGTAGGAGGCCAATCGATCAGTGCGAGACTGCACATGCTGCACTGACACCCACGTCCACATGGCCATGCCCACTAGCACAAGCTAACTCCAAGCCTCATGTTGGAGAACCAATAGTATGGCAGTAAACATCTGTGACATCATACAACAAAGTCACATGGGGTAGGGCTGTATTCTGCAGCATCAGCACACATACTTCAATGTTGTCTTAGTTAAACCACAACAATAAGTTGCTAGGCAACACCACACAATGTGCGGTGTAAAACATCCACAATGCGTGTCATAAATTTTAAATGGACCATTATAATGCCACTCTGTTGTGAAGTGTAAAAAAACTAACATAATCAATATGACACTCCCTATAGATAAGCAAAATACACAAAAACATACATAATTGCATAAAGACAAAAATACAAAGATTAAAACATTCATGTTATATATCAGCAATCCCTAAAAAATTAGAGAAACACATTAAATAGGATTTGTTCATTCAGGCCACGAGGTGCTACTGTGTCCAGTTCATATATCCATTTCGCTTCACGCCGTTTAAGTGCCAATTCCCTGTCGCCGCCTCTAATTAGTGGAGGCTGCCAGTCAATGACCATACACCGTAAACTAGACAGTGCATGTCCTTGTGCCAAAAAATGTTTTGCCACTGGTTTGTTGGTAGTTCCCATAGTTAATGCTTGTCGCACTGAACTTCTGTGGTTAGCCATCCATTCAAGGAAAGGTTCTTGTGGTAAGACCAATATACACCAGGGAACAAGGACAAATAAGCATGTAAATCACAAACTCACTAGTGCATGTGAGTCTGTGTTTAATTTTTATCGTCCTGCCTGTATGTGGATGCTTAAATGAATTTTCAGTATTCATACTGCGACACGTAATGCAATTAATGCAACGAAAACAGCCTGTGCGCATATCTTTCGTATTGGAGGGCTCATTCCATAAAGTCGGCCTCATCAATAATTGTTTAAGGCTTGCACCCTTTCATAATGATAACAGGGGAGTCTTATCCTTAAATGCTAGTAGTAGTGTCAGTTCTTATAATTGGCCAATGTTTACGAATTGCCTTCTGTGCACTGATGGTATGTGTATCATACAGACTAGAGAAGATGATACGATTCTTCAATTTTTCACACTTGATGCGTTTGTCAGACAAAAGTTGGAATTTTTTTCTTTTCTTTAGCCAGACAGGATTTGATAATTTTATGTGAGTACCCTCATTGTAAAAACCGTAGTTCCATCTCATGCACCTGGGATTCAGCCATTTCCACTTCACTGTTGTTCCACAACACCCTCAAGAATTGCGAAATGGGAAGACTGGTTTTTAAATGTTCCGGGTGGAAACTTGTTGCCAACAATAGTGTATTACGATCCGTTGGTTTCCGGAACAGAGTTGTGGCAATTTTGGTGCCCAACCTAAACACAGTCAAATCCAAAAAATCCACATGATCATTGTGTGCCGTGAATGTGAATTTAATAGGGGTAGACAAATTATTAAGTTCGCTCATCATAGCAGCAACACCCTCATAGTCTCCAGACCAAATTATAAACAAATCGTCAATAAACCATTTAAAATATAAGATCTTATTATCATACTTGGGGAGGATATATGTCTGTTCAAAAAAATGCATGTAAATGTTCGCATACATCGGGGCCACATTGGACCCCATTGCGGTCCCCGATGACTGCATAAAGAAACCATCTTTATATTGGAAGTAATTATATTCAAGAACACATCTAAGTAATACCAGTAAAAATTCCACTGGGGGCATCACAATATGCTCCTTAATCAGTACAAGAGCCTTCCGTACCGCCTCCACACCGTCATCATGCGGGATGATGGTGTAAAGCAATCCAACATCGATGGTGACAAACATTGTAGAGGGAGAAATCTCACACACATCTCGCAATTTACAAATGAAATCACCCGTATCTTTAATATACGTGGGAATTTGATTGGCAAACACCTGAAGAAAGCCATTAAGGTATTGAGCCAGTGGCTGTAAAATCGATCCCTGCGCCAAAATTATCGGACGTCCAGGTGGCTTCACCAAGGTTTTATGCACCTTGGGAAGTGTATACAAGATGGGACACACTGGAAACTTTACTTTCAAACATTTAGCTAATGTCTCATCCAACCATCGATGTACGATCGCATCATCGATAACAACATCTACTTTCTTTTTAATTTCATTAGTGGGATTATATGTTAATCTCTTATAGGTGATGTTATCAGATAATTGTCTACAAATTTCAGCATCATAGTCGACAAAATCCTGTAACACAATAACTCCACCTTTATCTGCGGGCCGTATGACAAGATCACGATTGTTTTGTCAATTTTTTAACACCTTGTGTTCATCAATCGTCAAATTATCAAAATATTTTTTACAATTCATTTTATGGTCAACATTGTTGAAAGGCCCTTATACTAGAATTAGTAGAATTCGGATCAAATAAACTAGGTTGTCTAAGAATAGGTAATATATCATTACAGGGGAGTTCCTGCTTATCACAGAAAAACTCTCGGAATTTGAGCTGTCTCCCCATTTTATAATGATCAACCACCCACTGAAAATCACTATGCTTTTGAAGTGGCACAAACGAGAGACCTTTATTTAACAACAAGGTTTCACTATCTGATAAGGAGTATGATAACAAATATAAGATCACTTATTTTTTCTGCCCTTTTCTTTTTATGTCCACCTCTTCTCGGATGGGGTCTGACCCTCTGCCTCGTCCACCTATGGGCTGATGTTTGATCCCCCCTAAAAAAGATTGTTTGGGGGGCAGGCTATCTTGGGAGTTGGACTCAGAGGCTGATTGAGATGAGTAGAAGTCTGGTTTATTAAACCGCCTAGAGCGTATAAATTTCAGTGGTCTACATTGTTTAGATGTGTTAGAATCACCAATTAACCATCTATATACAGAATGCTGTTTATAGTCAGTATTTACAGTCTCAAGTTTGCATCTTTTAAATGCAAGCAATTCGCTGTTATAGTTATCAAGATTAGTCTGTAACCTGTCAAACCATTTCTCAGTCTTGTCATCAGATAGACATTTACAATAATTATCAGAGAAGGTTTTAATCTCAGGTTTCAATATAGCTAGTTCAGGCCCCACCTCCTCAATTACCAAAAGTATTAAATCAAGAGAGCATTTATTTAACACCCCACACCAACGGCTGGCTATTGCGGCCAATGGTGGGGGTGTTAGCAATACGGAATCCCCTAGGTATCCTTCTGGATCTAAAATACTCTGAAAGAAACTGCCCATGCAAATTAAGATCAATTTCTCGTTTCTTCAGTCTGAGTAATTTGTGATAAATATCAACCGGAGTTTCAGCAGGTAATTCAGAGAATTCTATTTGACCAAACAGGACCCTCTCAGCATCATCATCAGTAAAACTAATAAAGCAATTTTCAGCATCATTCAGGGTCTCTTCATCAAACACCCTAGAGGACGTTTGGGACATGATATATAGCAGGTGTGCTCACAAACATCCAATAACACAGAAAATGTACTGAACAGACACAAAATCCTCCCACAAGTAACACACACAAAAAATAAAACCTATTCTGGATTGCTGATATATAAACCAGGCTCAAAAACATCAGATGGATCCAATATCAATTGTATAAAAAAAATCAGAATCATTGTAATTAGTATCAATATTGATACAACAGCTGTTCCTCCAAAAGTAGGGTGCAGGGTCCAAAGAAATGTCCAAACACTGAGCAATTCTTAAGTATAAGTCCAGTATAGCCCGCACTCACTGCAGCAAACGTCAACACAGAGGGGTGCACCTCAGTGTAACCACATGGATCATCCAGGGTCCATACATATATAGAAAAAAGAAGTAGCGAGGGCACTCACCATTATTTGCACAATAAAATACTGTTTATTCACATACCATCAGTATCATATAGCTGTATAGTCCGACGTTTCGGTCCCATATGAGACCTTTGTCAAGGTGCATCCATAGCCATTAAGCAAGCCATAAGGAAAGTGTAACAACAGTCACCACCGTACACCACATATATAACACACATAATGCTTACCAGGTGGGAGGCCAATCGATCAGTGTGAGACTGCACATGCTACACTGACACGCACGCCCACATGGCCATGCCCACTAGCACAAGCTAACTCCAAGCCTCATGTTGGAGAACCAATAGTATGGCAGTAAACATCTGTGACATCATACAACAATGTCACATGGGGTAGGGCTGTATTCTGCAACATCAGCACACATATCTCAATGTTGTCTTAAGGTCGCCATACATCAGACCCCAGATTTTGCGATCCGGCGATGCTATGGGAAGTGCTGGCGTTTCCGGGTGGAAATGCCAACCTCCCACCATCGATGTTCTGTGATCCGTCGCCAGATCGCAGACATTTTCCATGTTAAATGTCGGCGATTTGACGATCGCGATCATTTATTGATCGCGATCGTCAAATCGGGAAAATCCAACATGTTAGATTTCTGCGATGCCGGGTTGTATCATATATATATATATATATATATATATGTGTATATGTGTGTGTGTGAAGAGGGGAGGGACAATGAGGTGGTTGATTGTCGGCACTAACTCCCCACAGCACTGGTCATGACCCCCACATCATTAGTCACACCCCATGATGTTGGTCACACCCCCTGAGGCACACAATAGGCTCTTCATAAATGTCAACAGCTAAGCAGTGTTTATGGCGGATGAAAGTACTGCATGTATTGGGGTATCATCACCGACTCCCACCCCGCGGCAATGCAGATACATTATTATATTATTATTATTATTATTATTATTATTATTATTATTATTATACTAACTGATATGCCAGCTGGACTATACCTCCCAAACATCACGAGAAATTGGACTGTCCCATTCCTGGGCCACAGTGCCCCCTGGGTAGGGAATGGTTGGGGAAGCACTTAATCACCGCTTATGGAGAGCTGAACATACCCCTCAGAGTACCGAAAACTGATGGATGTGATGAGAGGCCATTACCCTCCCGAGGCCTAGACCCCTTTTCATGCATAGTCAGGGTCCCATTTTCAATAGGACATTTGTTGGGAGGTACAGTATGGCTTGACTAAGCATATTCATGCTCCATCTAGACCTCTGTGTAATATATATAAATCCAACTAATAGTCCCACACATTCCTATATCCTCAGCTGCATTTTGTTTGTGAGCATGTGTGTGTGTGTGTAACATAGAGTGATGCTACTGTACATACTGTGTATCCGTGATCATGTTTTTTACAATAGTTCCAAAGAGGAGCCAATCAGAATATTTGCTTACACTACTGTTTTCTTATTATTTCTTTCAAAGATTTAGATTTGACACCAAATCTTACGTTATGATGGGACCCAGAAAAAGTTAGTTATATGTATACTGCTAACCGCAACTACTTTATACTGTAAATTTTATCCAATGTGTACATAAAAAAAGACCTACAGTACCATTAGAAATGAAAATCTATTCTCAAGCAGACTTTATTCAGTTAAAGCAGAAATTGGTTATTATTATAACTCTCTCAGTGTCCCACCTTCACCCAAAGTTATCTGGCAATTACACCCTGCTTGCTTACAGTATGTTTCTGAGTTATAAATTACATAGTAGGACAGCAGCTTGCAGTCGTTCCCAATGTTTTCCCAGTGATCCAATAGTCCCTTTGTTTTAGAATGTTTCCTGCTAGCTAATGTTATGTACTTTAAGCATATATCTGGATTTGTACATTACAGTCAAAATAACAGTAATTTGCTCTATAAATCTGGTACTTTCAGAATTCCCTTAGTTTCTATACTGCTATATTATTTATGACCAACTTAATGACAGATTACAAAACTTAAAAAAAAAAAAAAAACTACAGTATTGCTCACAACAACTACTGTACTAAAACAAAACTCTGCTGCAGGAAATGTTAGCTTGGTGTAAAGCTGTTGATGTAAATCAAATTAATTATCTAAGGGATTTCATAAATGACCTGGATTTTCAGCTCTTGTCTGCAGTCTGTTAAAGCATTATATGGCTGGCAGGTAAATCTTGTTATGCTTTATAAAGAATTAAGCAAAATTATACTTCACAAAATAACCATATTTATCAAGCATCAGGAATTTGTCATGAAAATGTGTCTTTCTTCACTGCAGCTGGTCACATTGACTCTTACATAAAATATGTGCTATGGCCCTCATTCAGAGCCGCTCGCTAGCGGCCGTACGCTCGTTCCGAGCGATGTTTGCACATCTGCGCATGCGTACGATTTTTAGTACGCATGCGCGAACCAGTCAGTGCGGCCGAAAATAGTTTGTACGCTATATAGCGAGTGCCTGCTATTTTGAGTGACAGAATGAGGCGTATGTGGGTGGTAACAGGGGAAGGTGCTTGTAAACGGGGGAGTGGAATTCGAACGCAGGCGTGCTTAAAGGTCAAAACGGGCGTTTTAAGGGAGTGCATAATTAATACAGCAGCGTCATTGACCACGTCACTTAGTTTTTTTTAACTCAGAACTGCTCACAAAATAGCGGTTGTAAAAACCAACCACAAGAATAGCGAGCAGTTCATACGCTGTTCGATGTACTCGATTAATCTAATAAATCGCGGACATGACGTATGGTGCGAGCGGCCAGGGGGCGTTTTTAACAAATAAACGAGCGTATGTTTTGCACGCTCGTTCAGACTTAGAGGTGTGAACAGATTGCAATTTGCGAACGGATCATTTGAATAGCCACCCCTTGTTTTTGAACGAACGACCGCAAATAGCGAACGGCTCTGAATCAGGCCCTATGTCTTGTAATACACTATTGAAATAATACTGTGCGATTACATGTAGTAGACTATAGAGAAGAGCAAAGTTGCAGCAAATTTCACACACATTGAGCTTCTATTTTGCAATGTATTCACATTTTATGTAATTTATAGTGTAGAAATAGAATTGGGACTAAGAGAGTCAGTTAATTCTGCTGTGTGGTAGGTTTAAGATAAGATGGGAATCCCCGTTTGAATTAAATTTGCACAGTTTGCCAATTGGGTTTGCCGTTGATGTGCGGCATACTCCACCCATCTGACCAGTCTCCCCTTGTTGAAAAGATCCATTTGATCAAACCTCCACAACTGAACCACTGTACGTGATTTGTGTTCACTATTGTCTTTAAAAGTGGTATTTATTATTACAGTAACTACTATTACAAAAATATTCGAATGCTTGATTAAGCTTGAGAAGATATAAGCACACTGTTTTTTATTGAGTACAGTACTAGTTAGAGCTGGTTTTGTTGATAGCTTGTAATTGGTGGAGGTCAGTTGCCAATCATTATCTGGTTAGCCTATTAGCTGCCTCGTTGAGGCGGGGTTTAGCACTTGCATTTAAGGCTAGAGGAGGAGTCAACTGTCTCCTTCCATTTTGAGATCCAGAGTGATAAGTACTCAGTAGCTATAGTGTGCAGTTCATTCTTCACATAAACATTTTTTCATATCTTTTTCTTTCTTTCATTCTGTTCCTTTTCACATAGCCTTACTCTCTATCACCCTATTTCTCTTTTCTTCCTTTCCTGTCTATTTCTTTTCCTCTATCTCCTGTTATCCCAAACCCCCCTCCCCCCCGTTTGCAGCACAATGCCCCGTCCCCGCAGAAATGCCCCCCCTCCCCGCCGCCTTGCGGAGGCCGCCAGACCATTAGCGGTCGCCGCGGCCTCTCCTCTTGCCCAGAGTGCGCGCCTGTCCACAGCGTGAGCGCGGGCCCTCTCCTCCCGCCCGCCGCTGTGGCCACAGTGACTGGCACCTCCACCGCCCCGCTCCCGCCGGGCCACTTCGCCATCCGGTTCCGGGCTTGGTTGACCAGGGGTGTGGGGAGTGCACCCAGCACCCCCCGGCTGTTTCCCCCGTCTGACGTTAGCGGGGCTGCCCGCCCGGCTTCCCCGGCAGCCCCGCACAGTGACATCTTCCCGGCGGCCATTTTGGACCGCGCGGGGCCCCAGCTCCCACCCGCCGCTCCGACTACAGCGGCGGGCAGCCCAGATATTATAAACCCACCAGGTCCAGCGGTCGCTCTAGGGACCCCCCCAAATATTTTGGCCCAGGGGGTTAGGGGGATTGCAGGCCGGGCATCCCCTGCCATTAGCCACGCCCCCTCACCTCCGGTGGCCATTTTAGATGAGGAGGAGGTTTTCACCTCCTCTGACCCCCCTCTCTGCCCTAGGGATAGGAGGACCGGGGTTTGCCTCAGCGCCTAGGGTGCAGGCCTATCATAGGAGTCAGGCTAGCATGCCTGCAGATACTTTGCATCAACCCCCTTTTATCCATTTCACTAGGCCATTTGCGCAGCAAGATAGGGCAACCCCTTATGGTTCTTGGCCCAGGTTGCAAGCTCCAGGGTCGACCCCCCCACCTGCTGCGGCCTACGTAAATGCGGGGCAGCAGTTCTTGCATTATCGGTCTGGCCCCGCCCCCACCCCTCCGTTTGGTTTTTCACCTTACTTCAGACTGGGTTCATGCCAGCAGTCATTTGCAAACCCGTTCATGGGTGCGAGCCAGCAATTTTATCCAAATTCGTACGCACAAGCGCCTGGGTTTTTTCCCCAGCAGCTCTTTTCTGCCCCGGGCAATTTTGCACCCATACACCAACAGGTTCAGTTCATTCCTGGGCAGCACGTATGCCAGCAGCTGGTGTGCCAACCCCCCCTTCCACAATCCCCCCCCGCCATTGCCATCAAACACAGCAGAGCGTCAATCTTTCCCTACACCAGCCCCGCCCCTACCACTTTCTTCTGCGCTCCCCCCTCCCCCTCCTACAAGTTCCCAATTAACTCCCCCGGTGCAGTGCACCCCCTGCGCCTACTGCTACTTTTCCTCTCTCTGCTCCAATTACTAATCCGAATGTCTCGAGCCCACAGGTTTCATTAGTTCAGCCCTTGGCATCCGCGTCAACTTCAAGGGAGGTCGTCACTGATGTAAGCTCGATGGGCGTGCCGCACATTGTGTGTCGAGCCTCCTCCTCCAGGGATGCGCCCGAGGTCCTGTCAGCGTCTGGATCAGGTGAGATGAGTGTTACAGTGCCTTCAATTGCGCAGCTATCACATTCTAACGAGTCTTCGGACTCCTCTAGCTCTGGAGAGAGGCCGCGCAAGCTCGTGAAATATTTTGTGCAACAGTTGAAGGGTAAAGGCAAGAGTCCCAAAAGAGCAGGTAGTATAGCGGTCAGCTCGGTTCCAGATGCTTCGGGGGATGCGGTCCATTGCTCCAACACGGCAATATTAAGAGGAGTTAGGTCCAAAATCAGAGAGCGAATTCGTAAAGGTCGTTATGTTGACATGTTCGCCATTACTCATGACGCTAAGAAGGCATTAGACACAGCAAAAAAGGGGGGAGTAGCAGCAGAGGAGGCCAGGAGAAGTTATCAGAATTGGCTGACTGGTATGTACGTGTTTGCTGCCTGTTATATCGAGACACGCCCAGCTGAATGTCTGAATGTGCTGAAGTACCTGCATTTAGTCCAGGGTAGGCAGGTTGCAGCTGGGCATGATGTTTGGAGACAGTATGATGAACTTTTTAGGAAAAAACAGGATGGCCAGAAAGTTTTTAGTTTTGGGTTTAAGGATGTTGAAGTGTGGCTGGAAGTTGCGCAGCAAGCCCGATCAACTGTCAAGCCTACTGTGGGGTGTAAACATCCCTTTCCGGCCCACCCCGGATTTAATACAGGAGGCAAGGGGAAGTGCTACGCGTTTAATAATGCCCAGTGTAGCAGAGGAGCCAGTTGCCGCTACCGTCATGTTTGCATGCTATGTGGGGGAAGTCAGACAGCAAAGGAATGCAATCGTTCCGGGGGTTCTGCAGCAGGAAACAAGGACCAGCGTACAGGTGCTAAATAAGCTGCGTCGCCAATAAGATTGGAAGTATTAGAGCACTGGTTGAGGCGTTATCCTCTTAAGGAGGAAGCAGCCTTCCTATTACAGGGTTTTAAGGAGGGTTTTAGGTTACCATTGGTTCGTCCAGTTATGGTTGTAGCTAAAAGAAATCTTAAGTCAGCTAGGGATTTTCCAGAGGTGGTCGCTGAGAAAATAGAGGTCAAGCTGAGTTAGGGGCGTATGAGTGGCCATTTTACCTCTCCACCTCTGGAAAATCTTTGCATTTCCCCGTTAGGCGTGGTCCCAAAAAAGGAGCAAGGAAAGTTCAGGTTAATTCAGCACTTGTCTTACCCGGAAGGAGGGTCAGTTAATGATGTTTTAGATCCGAGCGATTGCAGTGTCACATACCAGTCATTTGAGGATGCACTTGGTATTGTGCGGAATTTTGGTAAAGGGGCTCTGTTACCTAAGATCGATGTTGAATTGGCCTTCAGGTTGCTCCCTTTGCATCCCGAATCATTTAAGTACATGGGCTTTCGGATTGGTGATTCAATTTACATAGACAAGTGTCTGCCCATGGGCTGTTCTATTTCTTGTTCCTTTTTTGAGTGTTTTAGCACCTTTTTGCAGTGATGTCTACAAGCGGGCACTGGCCATGCAGGTGTCGCGCATTATCTTGATGATTTTCTTTTAGTAGGGCCGGCCGATAGCGCAGTCTGTAGTGACCTGCTTTTTTTGATCAAGGCGCTCTTTGGTTCAATGGGTGTTCCCATTGCCCACAAAAAAACGGAGGGCCCTGTTACTAGTTTATCTTAGCTCGGTATTGAAATCGACACTGATTTGGGTTTAAGCAGGCTCCCCTGTGATAAGGTGCAGAGGATCAGCGAGTTGTTATTGCATTTTACATTAGTTAAGAAAATAACTCTGAAGCAACTGCAGTCACTTTTAGGTTTGCTGAATTTTGCTTGTCGCGTCATTCCCATGGGTAGGGTTTTTTGTCACAGGCTGGAGCGTGCCTCTGCTGGCGTTAAAAAAAGCTTGCCACTTGGTCCGCCTTTCAGCGGACATGAGGGAAGACTTTAAGGTTTGGTTAAGAATCCTGAGAGAGTTTAATGGGGTTTGCATTTGGCTCGCTTCATCTGTAGCCAATCACGAACTTCAATTGTTCACAGATGCATCAGGGTCATTTGGGTTTTGGAGCATTTTTTGGCGGGGAATGGTGCGCTGAAGCTTGGCCCGATTCGTGGCATTGGGAGGGTTTGACTCATAATTTGCTCCTGTTGGAGCTATTTCCTATTGTGGTAGCGGTGGAGCTCTGGGCTTCAAAGTTTAGCAATCTGAGAAAAGTGTTTTGGTGCAATAACTTAGGTGTGGTTCAAGCCATTAACAACCAGAGGTCGGTCTGCCCCCAAGTGCTCAGGCTGCTTAGGCATTTAGTTTTTGTTTGTCTGTTGAGAAGCATTGATTTTAGGGCCAGGCACGTTCCTGGGCTGGAGAATGGGATAGCTGATGCCTTGTCTCGGTTCCAGTGGGTGAGGTTTAGGCAGGGCCAGACTGGGACCAAAAATAGGCCCTGGCATTTAAAGAGCACACAGGCCCACCTCGCGTCAGCATCTGTCTCCTGGCATAGACTCCTCCCCTAACTATTCCTGACCCCTCCCACTACTTAGTCTATGCTCTTACAAATGTAATTAATATTAGAACAACAGACAAGTACACATCATTATTTATTAAAATATATACAACAGAGTACATCCTGCATGGTAGTCAAACAATTGGTATTGCGTTGGTTCTGTTAAGCTGTATACACACCTATAGATATATCTGTCCAATTCGTGTGGTGGGACAGAAAATCTGGGAATGTATGGGAGCAAATAACAATAGAAATTTGCTCCCAGATGCTGGAAAATGGACCAGATTTTCTTTCCCACCAGACAGATTGGACAGATATCTATAGGTAAAGCTGGCACTTCACTGGTGTAGGTCATACACAAGAAAGGGGAAAGCATTTTCCCAAGTGATATTTTAGCAGTTGTAGAAGATTAGATAGTGTTCACTGTAAGCCTTTTTTAGGGCAGGGGTGCTGAATGCAGAGGACACCTCTGTGCACACCAAAGCAGAGCCACAACTACACTTTTTTTTTTAAAAAAATGTTTTTATTGAAGTCAACAAATACACTCTGGTACACAAGTAAATATGACAAGAAACAATGACATAATTACAATTTATAGCATACAGTTCACTTGTGGTTTGAGGTAATAGACTTGCCACAATTTTCTCTTTTTACCGATCAATTGAAAATTAAACAGTAATATATTATAATGACTTCAACCATAATAGAAGAAATGAAGGGGGAAGAAAGTAGATGGGTGATGGGGGGGTGGGGGGGATAAGTATAAGAAGAGAGAGCTGGAAAAAAAAAAGGGAGAAAATAAATAAATAAATAAAAAAATAAAAAAAACAGAGAAGAGGAGGAAATAAAGTGGGATGGGGGTTATGAGCCATGCACTCCCAGGGTCACTCCCCTACTACTCTTCTTTTATTTATGTAGGTTTTTTGTTTTTTTTTCTCTTAAGCGTAAGTTATTGGGGGGTCTTGTAGCAGTATTCTAGTTTCATACCATTGTGTTGATTTGAAACACTGTTGTATTTGTCTTTTAATCTCAGGATTTAAAGCCTCAATAAAGCTTTCCCAAATTAAGAAGAATTGTTCTGCTTTCTTTTCCTTGTTGATAGAAGAGTTGACCCAATCCATTTTGAAAATATAAAATAATTTCTCTTTGAACATGGTTAATGAAGGAGGGGTAGGAGCAATCCATTGTTGCAGGATACATTTTTTAGCTACAGCCGAAATAATTAAGAATAATTTTTTACAACCCTTGGAAACTCTAGTTATTCCTGGAATATAACCCAATATTGCCCATTCTGGTGTTAATGGAAGATAATTGATTAGGTCAGCTAGCACATATTGTTTCACTTCCATCCAAAAATTTTTGATGACCCTACAGTCCCATAGGCAGTGGTATAAAGATGCCTCTAAATGGGCGCATTTTGGACATGCAGAGGAGGTTGCAATACCAATCAAGTGACAACGTTTGGGAGAAAGATAGCTCCTATAGAATAATCTGTAGAACATTTCTCTGTAAGTTGTAGCTGTCAATGTTTGGAGGGAATACTGTAGCGTGCGCAAAATATTAGTTTCTGTTAGATTTGGAAAACAAGTCTGCCACTTAGTGATACCAGTGGAGAATGTTCCCGTAAAGTAAGGAATTCTTAGTAGGTGGTAAAACAGGGATATAGCCCTATATGGATAGCCAGCAGACAAGAAGGCAGTGTCTAACCTATTATCCCAATCCAAGGGAGATAAAAAAGATAATATTTTACTGGTGTAGTGTTGTGCCTGTAGGAAGGCCAAGTTACAAGAATGAAGAAAATCGTATTGTGTATGTGCCTGTTCAAACGTTAATGGGCGTTTAAGTGAAGAATTAGTGAAATGTCTAACTGTACGAAGGCCCAGTGAATCCCACCTTCGGAAAGGGTGTGTTGCAGACCCATTCTGAAAGTCATTGTTTCCCAGCAGAGGGAGATGTAGTGAGTAGGAAGCATGAATTTTAAATTTGTTACGTATCGAGTGCCATGTTGACCATGTTGACATCAGGAGTGGGTTATCAAGCAAGTGCGGTGGTATATCATGTTTAGGCATATGTAAGAAGTAAACCAAGTCCAAACCAGATAGGAACTGTCTCTCTAATTCATAGTGGGCGAAATGATTTCTATGTAGAATCCAGTCATGAATGTATCTACATATTGCAGCTTGGTTATAAAGGAGAGTATGGGGAAAGTTAATTCCCCCCTCTTCCTTAGTGCGTTGAAGAATTTTCAAACTAAGTTTTGGTTTTTTGTTATTCCAGATAAATTTCCGAAATGCGGCATCTATCTTTTTAATATCAGTTAAAGTGAGAAGTATCGGGAGGACTTGTAGAGGGTATAGCAGTTTAGGGAAAATTATAATTTTTATTAGATTGGCCCTTCCTAGGTAAGAAAGCTGAAAATGTTGCCAGCTGTCCATTTCCGCACAAATTTTATTTATTATTGAGGTAACATTTAAAGAATATAGGTTGTTAATATTCTTGGGTAATTGTATACCCAGGTAAGGTATGCTGGAAGATGCCCATTTTAAGCCTCCTAAATTGTCTCTAGGTCTGAAAGGTCTATTACCCAAAGCTAGTGCCGTAGATTTAGTAAAGTTAATAGTAAATCCAGAAGTGTGACCAAATCGTTCCAATTTTTCGAACAAGGGGGTCAAACTAACCTCTGGATTAGATATGAAAAGCATGAGATCATCCGCAAAAGCTATAAGCTTTAATTCGTAATCTCCAATGGAAGCACCGCGCAACAGCGACCAATCTTGAAGAGAACGGATTAGCGGGTCAAGTGCTAAATTGAATAAAAGGGGTGAGAGCGGACACCCCTGTCTCGTATCTCTAAACATATGTAATGTGTTGCCGAGAAGGCCATTGACAAGTAACTTAGTACATGGATTCAAATAAAGATATTTGATCATATTAATAAAAGACGTACCAAATTCCCTGGCATCGAGAACTAGGAACAAATATTCCCATAGAATTTTGTCAAAGGCCTTCTCAGCGTCCAAACTCAACAGAATAGTGGAAGATCTCTGATCCGCTGGGGAGGAGGCCAGAACTGCAATTGCCGAGCGAATGCCCAACACCGATTGGCGGCCTTTTGTGAATCCTAGTTGATGTGGGGTAAGGATTGTCGGCATCATATTATGTAATCTAATCGATAAGATCTTTGCCAAGATTTTATAATCCTGGTTAAGCAAAGTAATGGGTCTGTATGAAGACAGCAAGGAGGTATCCCTATCTGGTTTGGGAATCAGGATTGTTGTTGCCTCGTTAAATGAGGGATATGCAATGTTATTCGAGTAGATTTGTTGCAGTAAATTGGTAAGTGTAGGTGTAATGTCGTCTTTTAGGATATTATAGTAATTTGCTGTAAAGCCGTCAGGGCCAGGTGATTTATTCAATTTGAGCGATTTAATAGCCATGAGAACTTCCTCCTCTGTGATATTATCTTCTAAACATTCCCTCTGCTGGGTGGATAGTTTTGGTAGAATTGTCTCATTAAGAAAAGTGCTTGCATTTGCTAAGTTAGACGTTTCAGCTGCATATAAATTTTGGAAATATACTTCCAAAAGTTTTGTTATATCAGATTGAGATGTAATGGTCTCTCCTGTTATAGGATCGCAAAGACTAGTAATGTAATGTCTTTTCTTTTGTCGATTGGC
Organism: Taudactylus pleione; assembly: GCA_031769625.1. Taxonomy (NCBI): domain Eukaryota; kingdom Metazoa; phylum Chordata; class Amphibia; order Anura; family Myobatrachidae; genus Taudactylus; species Taudactylus pleione. Next base: position 4,243,028 of record JAUIMM010000555.1, on the reverse strand, counting down.
CATAAATGCTAGAAGTCGACCTGTTTTGCCCCCCCAACGAAAATATTGATTTTTTGTGTAATCTGTTTTAAATTTAGCCTCTTGCAATAGAAAAGCCTCCAATACTTGTTTATTTTGAAGGTAGAGGGATTTATTTTCAGCTGTTGTAAAAGACAAATAACGTTTATAAGAGGTTTGTAATCTGCTATTTAAAAGGCGTAACTTTTCCCTGTGGTCTCTATTACGTTTTGCCAAGTAAGATATGACATGACCCCTCATAACTGCCCTTGACGCTTCCCAGAATAGTACTGGGTCATCCCAGTGTTCAATGTTATCATCCAAGTATTCATGCCACTTAGCTTTTAGGTATATTTGAAAATCTTCATTTTGAGAGAGGAAGGAAGGGAAGCGCCAAAGGCAGGAAGTATTCAGAGGAGTACGTCGCGTTAAATCCAAAACAATAGGGGCGTGGTCAGAAATAATGATGTTATCAATATAAGTTTGGGCAATGCGGGAGAATAGTGTTTCTGCAATTAGAAAGTAGTCGATTCTGGTGAAAGAGTCATGTACTCGAGAGTGAAATGTGAATTCACGACTAGAAGCACTCTGGAGTCTCCAAGCATCGATCAGAGCATGGTGAGAACAAAGGAGGGAAATGCCTTCCCGTGGATTGACAGAAGATCTATTCGGTGGATTGGAATGGTCCAGAGTACTGTCATGAAGCGAATTAAAATCTCCGCCAATTATAAGGTTAGGTGTATCGTGTTTCATAAGTATATTAGAAATAGTCCTATAGAAGGAGAAATTAGGGAAATTTGGAACATATATGTTGAGCAATGTGAAACGCTCACCTTGGATTGTGACATGAATCAAAAGGAATCTGCCCTCAGGGTTCGCCAGCGTCTCCGAAATAGAATAAACTAAATTCCTGTTAAATAATATAGCTACCCCACGTTTTTTCTTACAATATGAGGCAGATACACATTCCTGTATCCAAGGGCTTTTTAAAGTAGAGTTATCATTTTTTAACCAATGGGTTTCCTGAAGCATTATGATGTCAGGGCGAAAACGTTTGAGGTGACATAAGACCTTACGTCTTTTAATAATTGAATTTAGCCCTGCAACATTCCATGACATACATCTGAAGGAAGTAGAGTTGAGTTGTATATTAGTTGGTGAGGAGGATTGCAATGACATTAACCTACCCCAGTTCTACAGTGAGACCAGCCAAGAAACTGCGATGGAGTGTCCTCCATCTCATCCCAGCGAGCAAGATGAAAGAGGATTCAGGAGGCAGTCTGCAGCATTCACAGAGGGCTGAAGTCACACTCCGACATCCATTTCAGCCGTTTCCACGGCAGCAGGCAAATGCTGTATTCCACTCACAGGCGGAACCTCCGTCCAGCCGGTCTTCAGTGGCACCTGCCGTCCCAGCCCGGCGCCGGGGTGAGACAGCAGATAGAGGGACCTGCAGCCGGGTTTTCACAGTAGGTCTATTAAGTCTGTGATGTAGTGTAGGCAGGCCACGATAGAACGCCGCAGCTGTGGATGAAGGGATCAATGTTGGGAAGGATGTTTGCCTCGTGGTGCCAATGGCTCACAGCATCCGCATGCCTCTGGGCCCTAATACTTTCAGGGTGAACTCCGGTGGTAATATGCCTCCGTATAATAAAAGATTTATATTGTCAGATTTATCTGACCCTCCACTGCCAGCAAATCTCCTTCACGTGTTGAAGGGACCGAGGGAAGCTTTAGATGCAGTTAGATTAGGCAGGAGGGTGACGGAGCTTCAGTAAAACGCGGCCATCACGATGCTCCGCCCACCGGAAGTCCACAACTACACATTTTAACAAAAGAGCATTTGTGCCGCCAACCATAGAGGAAGCAGGGTTCGGCACGCGCCAAAAAAATTGAGGTGCAGTTTTGCTGGGAAGGGGCGTAGCCACCTAATATTTCACAGTACATCACACAGTAGTGTCCCTTTTCACATTACGTCACACGGTAGTGCCCCATAGTCACGTTACGTCACACAGTAGAGTCCCTTTTCATGTTATGTCACAGTAGTGTTCCTTATTCACATACACTTATATGAATATTTGCACATAAATATTATAAAATAGAAATATAATAAACAATATATTGTATACAATATTAATACTACATGGATCTGCAGGTTTGAAATAGCAACATACATAAAGGAATAGAGAGACAGGAAAAAGAGAGGAGGAAAGGGGGGAGCCAGGAGAAAAGAGAGGAGGAATTTGGGCAGCTGGGGAGAGAGAAGGAAAGAGGGGACCCAACATAGGAGAATTAGGGAGAGCCAGGAGAGAGAGAGGAGGAGTAGGAGGAACTGGGGTAGAGAGAGAGAATATGGGGAGCCAGGAGAGACATAGGAGAAATATGGGGAGTAGGAAGAGAGAGAAGAAATAGGTAAAGCCGCGAGAGAGTGAAGGAACAGGTTGAGCCGAGAGAAAGGGAGGAGGAACTGAGGAAGCTAGAGAGACATAGGAGAAATAGGGTGAGCTGGGAGAGAGAGAAGGAATAGCGGAAGCTGGGAAAGAGAGAGAAGGAATTGGGGAGGCCAGGAAAGACATAGGAGAAGGGAGCTGGGTGAGAGTAGGAAGGAACAGGGAAAGACGAGAGAGAGAAGAGGAATAGGGGGAGATGGGAGAAACATAGAAGAAAGGGGAAGCTGGGAGAGAGAAGAGGAATAAGGGGGAGACATAGGAGAGGGGGAGATGGGAGAGATGCAGAGGGAGACAGATGGGAGAGGGGAAGAGGGAGAGAGGGAGAGGGGGAGACAGAGATGGGAGAGGGGGAGAGAGAGGGGGGAGGGGGGAGGGGGGGAGAGGGGGAGAGAGAGAGGAAGTGGGGGAGGAAAGGGGGAGAGGGAGACAGACAGGAGAGGGAGAGAGAGAGAGAGAGAGACAGGAGGGGGAGAGTGAGATGGGAGCCTGAAGAGGGGGAGATGGGGGAGGTGGGAGAGGGGGAGACAGGAGAGGGGGAGACAGAGACAGGAAGGGGGAGAGGCAGAGAGGAGATGGGAGGGGGAGATGGAAGGGGGAGAGGGAGATAGAGATACTACATGCTGCACACCCCCCCAAATGACATAGCACATGCTGCGCGTGCACCCCCCCAGGCCACAACACTGCACCCCGCACAACTGACATTATTTACACATGCTGCTCACCCCCCCTTCCCCCTGCTTCCCCCTTGGAGGTGCAGTTACCTGGTGAAGCTACAACAAGCACATGCGCAGCGCAGAACAGCACATCTCCCTGCTGTGTGCTTGCCTCATGATCCTGCTCAGTCAGTGCCCAGTTCGGAGGGTGGGCATGGCAGATGGGAGTGGACAGCCTGGCCCCAACCACCGTCCAGAGAGAGGACAGCCCGGACAGACTGACAAGTGCAGCCAGCAGCAGGACGCGGAGGCCGGTCTCAGCCGGCGTCCAGACTCTTCAGTGTGGCTGTGTGCGTGGCCCTGGTGGCGGCAGTACAACCTCCCGTACCTCGTCGTGCTCAGAAAGAAGATTTCAGGAACGCGCGGCCGCGTCATGACGCAGTGTGATGACGTCACTGCGTCATGACGCGGTCGGGCATTCGTACAATCTGTTTACTGAGCAAGGCACCGCCTGGGAGGTTGTACTGCCGGGTGAGCCTGTGCTCAGCCAAAGCGGCCCATTTGGCCATCGGCCCTTCTGGCATTTGCCAGAAGGGCCCGATGGCCAGTCCGGCCCTGGGTTTAGGTCATTGGCCCTGGCTGCCAGAATTCATGGTTTGCCTTGTCCTGATTTTGTTTGGCAGATCATAAATCCGGCATGGAAGGACTCGCTTTGAACGCACTCAAGGAGCTGCAGGTCAGCATGTCTAAATTTGTGTGGCAGGGGCATGAAAGTGGACGTTCAAAAGCTTCGATGTCTGGCGTCTTAGCTGGCATTTCATATTTCTCTCGAATGTACGGTTTAAATGATCCTACGAAGTCTTTCATCATTACTAAAGCAATGAAAGGCTGGGCGAGGGAGTGGGCGGCTCAGGCCGATTCCCGTAGGCCAATAGATGTGGGTATGTTAAAGGATTTAGTGTTGGCAGTTTCAGGAGTAGCCAAAGGTGAATTTGAAGCAAATTTATTTAGTTTGGCTTTTGTGATCACATTTTTTGGCGCATTACGGGTTGGGGAGTTAGTGGCTAAAAATAAAGCATCAGTCAACTCAGGGTTGCTTTTGTGTAATGTTGTAGTTAAAGAAAGTGCCATATTGTTAAAAATACACAAGTCCAAAACGGATCAGATGGGTCGGGGGTGTTGGATTTCTGTTCCCTCACACCCTGAGCTGAGCATCTTCCCGGTCACTTTAGCTAACAGATATAATCAACAGCGTCCTAGAGGTGGAGCTCAATGGCTTATTCATGAAGATCTTTCCCCCCTATCTAAGTTCCAGTTTGCAAGCCTTTTCAATAGATGCCTGATAGCTTTGGATTTGCCAACTGAGGAGTACGGCACCCATTTGTTTAGGATTGGGGTGGCAACTTGCGCTGCAGCATCAGGTTCTTCCCCGGAGGTAATTAAGCACTTGGGTAGATGGAAGTCTTCAGCTTACAAGGGTTATATAAGGGGTGATAAGTTACAGAAGTAGTGGCGCCCCTGGCGAGTTGTTATTTAGGAAACCCAGTGCCTTATGCTACCCGCTGCTAGGGGGGATTGGAGTTCTTTTCACCTTTGCCCTCAAAGAAAGAGGTTTGGTGTTGTTCACCTCCATCTGGGTCGCTTAAACAACTCAAGTTTACCCTTCCCTGTTTTTGTTCCGTTTTCAAGTTTATGTTCAGCAGTTATTTCAACATTATTAACGTTATGTTATACGGTTTTTTCCATCACAGGTTTTTTGAAGAAAGATGGCCAGGTGTGGATTGTTGGGCATTCTTTTGTTTGCTGGGCTGGTAGGCATCAGGGGGCCAGTTTACCGCCTGTTAAGGTCCATTGGATAGGGTTGAGAGGTTTTAGGTGGAGCGGTCTTTTGGACCTGCTATGGCTGTCAGAGAGCAAGTGGGGGACACCTGACTGGTTGTGCACTTGGGTGGTAATGACCTGGGCATGTGTAAAGGAGTTGAATTGATAATTGCTATTAAGCGAGATTTGAAATTGGTAGCAGAACGTTGGCCGCTGGTTAAAATTTTTTGGTCTGAGATGATTCCAAGGAAATTCTGGTGAGGAACACAAGGTGGGGCAGCACTAGACAGAGTAAGAAGGAAGCTGAATGCTGCAGTGTCTAGGTTTGTGGTTGGCTTAGGCGGGCGTGCTATCAAACACCCTCGTCTTCGTTATGAGGAGGCGCATTTATATAGGCTGGATGGAGTGCACCTCACTGAAGAAGGTTTAGGGTTTTTTGTCGCTGATATCCTAGCCTCATTGGAATAGTTAGTAAGGGCTGGGTTTTTTCTTTGGTGGCGTTACGTGGCCATTCTTCTTGTCCACGTTGTTGGCGGAAAGCAGTGCTCCTCGGCGGCTCAATTTAGCGAGGCAAAGCTTGGCTAGCATTTCCCCTTTGAGAAAGGTGAGTCGGTTACTACCTTAAAGGAGAACCAAGTCTTCATCCTAGGGAGGGGCCAGCACTATCCTAGTTAAGGGGAGGTGGTTCTACCCAGGATAGCTTGCGCAGGGGGTGGTGAAAACTCCACCCCATTTTTAGTAAAGTGATCAATTAATTATGAGCTGTAGACCGAGGTAGCACTGCTTTTTCACCACCAGGACTAATTAACAATTCTAATTTCATATAATAAATTTGGCTGTGACCTCTTTTACCAATTCTATACAGTTGTCTGTGTCTTATTTATTAGTTAGTAAAGCTTAAGAGTGTTGTGTAAAATAATAAAACTATGGGTGACTTATAACATTTGTAAAAGGCAGAGTTTTTATTTATTTTTTGTTTATCGTATTTCTTGGTGGAACAGTTGTGCAAAATGTAAGTCCTACTTGTACTTTGCTATTCCTTTGTAAGTTATTTTGCAATGTACAGTATTTGGTGGAATTGGTAATTAATGGATTGAGCTGGGGCTGTGGAATTCAATTCATTCTGCTCTGTAGTATGCTTATTATAGTAGGGAATTTCCTAACACTAGCTGTAAAATGTGCAAAGTTTTGTGGTCAAAAACATAATGAGGCAAATAAACCACTATTCAATTTTGAAAATGCTTCTCTCTAGTATAATTATGTTCAATGGTAGTTAAATACTACATCTGAACCATATCAAAAGGAATATTAATCACATTTTAAAAAAACATAAAATAACAGAACTTTAATGCTTAACACTTACACCACAAACATCAGCCATAGAAGTAAAGTATGATTCATGATGCATTAGTGCATTTTTATTCCCCAAAAATTTAGATTGAACTAGCATAGCTAAAATGCCATTAGTAGAATTAAAAAAAGAATGTCACACACGCGGAATACTGTGACACACACACAAAAATATGTTAGAAGTCGAGTGCACTACTGTGCAGTCTCCAACAACATAGCTAATCAAAGATGGCTGCCCATACCGTAGCTGCGCAAATGCAAAGCCATCTTGTTTCACTGTATATGAGCATTACAGTGGAGGACGGCTGTCCTCCTCTTAGCCCCTGAGACCAGTAACTGCTATTACCGCAGTTCAGCATCTGCTCAATTAGTGCAGTGTGGAGCCAATTTATCAACACTAAAATGACCAGATACACATGCAGAAATGATAGTTTCTGCATATTTAGAGTAACGGGCCATTCATCATCAGGGGTCCGATTTTTTGGAGTTTGCCTGCAAGAACAAACGCCATCTTCAGATGGCATTTCTTCTCGTAACCCTGCTACTTCCTATGGGAAGGAGTTCAGAGGATGCGAAGAGGGATCACTCTGCCACTTCCTCACTGCCTCAGCGGAGGCTTTGCGCATGCGTGACCTCCGGCAACAGAGATAAGTAAGTAACGCTGCTACTTCTCTAGCAGTGTTACTGAATGTGGGGACAGCTGTTTTTCAGAGCCACTGTGCCCGGACCAGGGAAATTATGAATTGCTTTGATGATAAGTACCCCCCGCTAGTGAAGTGGATATTTAATAATCGAGCACCATACAGTCCCCGATAATGAATAGGACCCTATATAAGACATTCATCCACTGGTGAGCTGCCTAACCTCGCTCCGCTACAGGCTCCGCTTTATACTTTTACATAGTCAGTGTAATAGTGAGTATAGCCGTACACAAATATACTACACACCCTGGTTAAGTTCCACTGGACAGACTGCTTGGGATAATCCGCCATTGTGTATATACTGTAACTCTGCAAGAACACCAAGTTGTACATATATTTCCAACAAATTCGACTTATGACAGTCCTTAAAATAAATGCAGAATATAAAAATAATAGTACTACTGCTGAAACACATAAACAAAAACACAAAAAAATCTTCCTACTACTTATGACTGTACCCAGACTTATGTAAGTTCTTTAACATAAACTGGCTGTTAACATTACTGCAGAGCTGCATATATCATTATTTAACATCTGAACTTCACATTTATCTAGCTATAACTGTCCCAGTTATAGCTAGGGGATTTCTCTGCCTTCTGCCTGCTAGTGCTAAGAGCAAGCTAGAATAACGGCGCTGCCATAGGCACCTATGACAGAGCTAAGTGACCCAGCATCGGCTTTGTCACCTCTAGCTGCCATTATCTGACTCTCCTCACCTGAAGAAGAAGAAGAAGAAAGTGACCCCTCTGTCTGACTTGGCGGTTGTTGTTTTAAAAAAAATTCTCAATGCCAAAATTGCACTGGACTTAGGAGACCATAGGTGACAGGAGGGAGCACAGTTTCAAGACGCGCATTGCGTCTCTGCTGTCTCCTTGGCGGGGCTATATATATATATAACAAAATACATTAGCCGCCTCCTGCTTCCTAATGATAAAGGCATTGCAGGAGGTGTTTTTTCTCCATGATAATTGGATTTTTTGTACAAGGACTTCATAGTTAGTTAACTGTAGAAGTTACATGCAAGTCGAATGTTAAGAAGGGGAGCATGGCAAAAGATATACTGTAGATAACAAATTTTAGGGAAAATAATCCATCCATGTAAAAATATACTGTACAATCATATATTACAAATACATTGCGGAATTTGACTCTGTTGACAACTCTCTTTTTATACAGTACATTCCCTAGTTCTTCAGGACACTTCCCTATCGTGGTTCTCATCCCACTTATCAAACTGCTCCTTCAGTCTTCATTTTTTGGATCCACCTTCTCTCTGGTTCCTCTTTTATTTAGAGCAGTGTTTCTTATACCCGGTCTTCAGGACTCCCATCAGTTTAAATTTTCCTGACCACCTAACAGGTGCACAGTTGTATTACCAACTGTTTCACCTTAAAGATCCACAAGTGACCTGGAAAATATGAACGGATGGGATCCTGAGTACCGAGTTTTATAACCACTGATTTAGAGCACCAGCTCGGTGCTAGGACTTCACTATCTATAATCACTTCTCTTGGAAACTAATATGCTGCTTTGGGTTTCAATTTCAATATTATCTCAATGTGGATGATACACAAATCATAACCAAATTTATGCATTCTCTTTGGATCTCGCTCCATCTGTGGTAGTGCACATCGCTGTCTGTCTCTCGCCCCCTTAAACTAAATATTTCTTATATCCCACCTCAGGATACCAAGCAGCCATTGATTTCAGAAGATGTGTCTGTGCCCTATGTTATTTTCCTTAGGTGCATTTTGTCTATAGCACCTGAATATGCAGGGAATTTTGTTTGTCAATAATTAAATATTTTATATACACTGAGAATAGAGAGACTGAGCTGTGGTTGGCTGCTGGTCCTGCTGTATTATACTGTAGGTGACATAACATCAACAGTGGCGGATCCAAGGGTGGAGAGTGCTCAGCACAGGGGATCAGAGGGAGGTCACATCTGTACAAAGGAGAAAGTTTGGACCCACCACTGACCATCAAAGCATTTGTGCAACAGGGGTCACAACAAGAAACATGGGAATAACGGTCCATTATTGCATTGCCTTTTTTTATGACCATGGGCAACTTTCTGTAGCCAAAATTTTGTATCATGGTAGACAGTGATAAATGCAGGAAAGCAGGAGAAATCTATTTTTAGGTTCAACCTGCTATATAACAAAGTGTCCTAATTACCTATTCTCTCAGATTGTCAAGGAAACTCCAGAAATTTGGAGAGCTCTCTTGTACTCCCGAGAGTAGACCAGCCTCCCGTAGTGAATCACACCATCGTAGCCCCACCCTCCACTGATACAATTCATGATACCTCCTACCTGGGGCCCTGCCTCCAGAATCCCCCTGTCAGAAAGTTGGCAGATATGGCAAGTGTTATGATCATTCAGCATCCTGGGAGCTGTGTCTTTCGGAATGCAAGGGTATTAAGTCAGAATGGAGTAGACATTGCCTGCAGAGATTTGTTTGACTGCATGTACTGTAGCTCATATCCATTAATTTGATATATACAGTACAGTGTATACCCACAGAGCCATGCTGAGAGTACTGTCCTGTATTAGGTTAATGGCCTGCTAGGCTGTCCGCCAGATGCTGGTAACAGGGAAGGAGGTTGATGTATCTAGCAGTGAAAAGAGTGGAGAAGTGGACCAGTGGAGAAGTTGCCCATAGCAACCAATCAGCATTGAGGTAGCATTTATCAAGTATATTCTAAAATATTATAGGTAGAATTTGATTGGTTGTTATGGTCCACTTCTCCATTCTTTTCACTGCTTGATACATCAGCCCCCATGGTGCTAAAAGATCACATAGAAGGGAGACTTGTGGTGGTAAAAACGACAGTGATGATCTTTGTTGGCAAATTAAACCCATTTTAGTTGCAATATATCAGGAACAATTATTTATCTTAAACAGGCACAATTTTTATTTTTTGCACTAAAGATGGCCATTTTACTTTGGTCTGCCTTTGTTGTTAAGGTAATGCAGTGATCACCATACAAGACCATATCAAAGGTTAACACTTGGTCACATCTGTTTTCTGATTTTTTCACGTAGTACTAATGGATTAGTTACATTTCAGTGCTTCATTCCTGCTGTTCACTCCTGATGGTAATGCTAGTGAACCTGAATTCACTGTAACATTTTAATTTCAGGAGGTGTCAAATCACATCATCAATACAAATAAGTCATTCTTACAGTTATATTATTATTATTATTATTATTATTATTATTATTATTATTAATATTATTATTATTATTATTATTATTATTTATATAGTTGCGCCAGTAATGCAGCACTGTACAGAGAATTGGAAATGAGTCCTTCACATTAGTCCTAGCTCCACTGAAGTTTTTACAGTCTGTTAATTCTGTAACAGAAGCAAGCACACACACTAGGGTGCATTTTTATAAACCACAGGTTCTCAAACTCGGTCCTTAGGACCCCAAACAGAACATGTTTTCAAGGGCTCCTCACAGAATCACAAGTGAAATAAAGCTGGGTACACATTAGCCGATGTGTACCAAGCGTGATATCGCTGGCGACGGGACTTGATATACGGCAAGTGCATACACACTTGCCAATATTGGGTCCAACGGGGGTGTGAGATGTGTCATGCTATATTCTGCAGCATGACATCGTTAGCAACATCCCCCATTGGCCCTGCAGTAGGGCCGATGGGCAATGTCGCTAATGACCCGCAAGAGCGCGCATATCATGGGTACACACTAGACGATGTGCCCAATATGTCACTCCAATCTGCAGAATCGGATGACATATCGTCTAGTGTGTACCCACCATAACTAGTTTTACCAGTGAATCATTTAAAATGTGTCAGTGAGTAGTGAATACAACTGTGCACCTGCTGGGTGATCTGGAAATTGTGTTTGTGTGTGGTCCTGAGGACAGAGTTTGAGAACCACTGTTATACCCCTTTTACACCAGAGCTAAAACCCGGGTTATTGCAGGGTTAACCCGGGTAGCTTCTTGGTGTAAAAGGGGAAAGGGTTGGATTGCCAGGTCGAGTGACCTGGCAATCCAACCCAGGTAACTTCCAGGATTTAACATGGGAATAACCCGTGAAACCCTGCGGTGACCTGGATCGTGCTGCATGCTTGCCGATTGGCCAACTTCAGTGGCTCTTGGAGATGACGTCATCTCCAAGCATCCACTTCAACACCGGAAAAGTCTCTGCAGACCCGGCTCCCGTGTGAACGGTGCCGGCTAGGGAATATCCTGGGTCGGCGTCGGGGAGATTCCGGGTCTGATCCGGATTGGAACCCTGTTCCAACCTCCGGGTCAGACCCGGAATTCCGGTATAAACCATCCAATTAACCTGCAGTATGATTTTTTTTAAAGTATTCAGAGAAGATCCATGCTAACGGGAGAAACATGCAAAATCCACACTGAGAATCAAACCTATGACCCCATTGCTGTGAGACCCCAGTGCTGTGAGACAGCAATGCTAGCCATTTTGCCACCATGCTTCCCCAGTTAAAGCATTTAATGAACCAAAAACTGGTAAAAACACACTTAATTCTCAGAGTTCCATCAAACAATTAGCACTAGACAGATCCTTAACATGCTCTGTCATTAAAAGGACAGGAAAATAATTGCAGATCCAATTAACAAATTATGCTAAATGGCACAGATACTTTACACACCTCTGCTTGTTGCTAATGTGCAGGTGACTTAACCTAGAAGCTGATAGTTAAGGACAAACTCACCATTGTCTGCTTTTAGAACTCATTACTCAGATTCTGTTCCCAAGCGAAATGTGTTTACTCTTTCACCTTATTGAATAAATGCCTCTTAGCCCTAAATGAAAAATAGAAGGAAAAAACAGCCTTTTAGGCTTTCTTTGAGAATAATGGGTATATTGCCCTGCCGCATATTTTTCTTAGGTTGATTGAAAAATCTAAAAGAGATGAATCCTTTGATCCTACATAAAAGCCTGTCTGCTAGCACATGACACTTTTGTGCTGCCTCTTGGTGAAATGAAATTATTTATATTCAGTCTATAATATGGGATACTATACAAGGAATTAAAAAGCAACCGGTACCTGCTGGACTCGCAACAACCACAACTGCAGCTTTCTGAATTGTATTATTATTACAAAGGATTCTGGTGGCAGATCCGTCACATCAAAGTTAATATTAGTTGAAAGTACAATCGTAGATAGAAAACAGAAAATCTACCCACTCTGTCTATGTAGCCTGTGGTCAGGAGAACATATAGCTGTTACAGTTCCTATTTAAGATAAATCGCTTTGCATAAAAAAGCTGCGTGAATTATTGTTCAGAGACTAAAAACGAATTATGATGGGTTAAGATAGTATTTTAATACAGCCCACCAGAGTTGGACCACAGTTATTGAATGATGCCAAAAAGGCAGGATGTAGGATCGTTTTTGTGCCTTTGGTCAATTACAATATTACTATACAAAACTAATATAAAAAAATGTATTTCAGCAGAGCCAAATGGTGATGATAAGCATAATTATATATTCACAAGAGAGTATGTCCTTTTGCACACGTGTCTACAGTATTTGTCTCATATATAAGAAGGAGAATGGCCCACAACATTATCAAATTCTGGATTTTTTAAATATTGATGAAAGATGTCTGTGCAACTTTTTGAACATCGGCAGGTGCAGCTGGAAATGCAGTTAGCAGGAAGAGTAAATGCATAACTTTTATAGCATCCCTGCTGATGCTTTAGAAGCACCCAATTCTTAATTTCAACTGTTCTGCTTTTCTCCAAAATTAGTAATCGGTCATTCCATTTTTAAACATTCGATCTACCTTGGGTAAATGCCTATTGCGCCAGTAGTTAGGGGGTGTCTAAAATGCTGAATAAGTTGCATGTTATCACTCATTAAGGGGCAGATGTACTAAGCTCTGGAAAGTGATAAATTGGACAGTGATAAACTACCAGCCAATCAGCATCTGTCATTTTTCAAACACAGCCTGTAAGTTGACAGTTAGGAGCTGAGTGGCTGGTAGTTTATCACTCTTCATTTTTTCACTTTCCAGAGCTTAGTACATCTCTCCCAAAGTCTTTATAATGCCCCCATTGTGGCCTAACATATCGCTGTGGCCGCTAACATAGAGGAAAAGCAGCCAGAGCTTCTCAACAGTTAAGATGCCAGCTGCTGCACTTCAGTTCTGTGATGGAAATGGAGCAGTGCTTAACTATGATGTCACAGCCAAGGTCCACACACACTCAGAAGAATGAGAACCCTGTCATCCTTCCTGCTATGACGAGACACAGTGATCCAATGTTTGGGAAGAGGGGGGTGATGCACTGGGGAGCAGCCTAGGATGTCCAAAGAGCATGAGAGGAAGGGGACAGCAGGCATGTGTTTATTGTATGTGTCTTATTTAAGTGTTAAATTACATTAGTATAAAAGCACACTTTTCATCCATTTTATCCCACAAAACAAAATTATATATTTTATTTTGCAACCCCATAGATGCTGCTACTTTAACATGTAAACTACAGTACATTGGAAAGGATTACTATGCATCATTTTTTCCAAGCCTTATTTAGCATTTATTTTTGTTCCCACTTTCAATCCATTGGTCAAAATGGCCAATCATTGGTGGCATTGAAAAACTGTCATTTAGTAAATCTGCCTTATTTGTGATCTATAAAATTGAAGGCAGTCACACAAACACTGATGTTTTATGTTGCAAAATTTGTGTAGCAGACCTGCACTTCGCCACTTTTGTAAATAACTCTTATTGAATGTATTAAGCAGGGACACCTACATCTTCATTTTGCCAAAATATTCTACCCAGTATTGGAAAATTTCAGATACAGCAGTTTAGTTGCAGAAACAGAAATTGCAATACGCCTGCTCCATCTATTTAGTATTGGATGACACTAGTAATAAAGAGGGTTTTATGGCTTTTCCTTTGGGAATGTTTTTCATTTATTTATTTACTGAATGTACAATTCTGTATAACTCTTTTCATTATTTTGTTTCAAATATCTTTTTTTTTATTGGAGTGAACAAATGGTCACAACGTCTCAGGTTCCATTCCAAACATTAAAAAAAAGAATAAGAATGAAAGTCCCAAAAAATTACTTTATTCTGGTGGAATATACTGTAGTTAGACTAAGCACATTTGATGGATAGTATAGTCGTGAATGTTCCTGGGCTGGGGAAAGTTCTGTCAGTTAGACTGTGTTGGATCAAGGTCAAGAATTGTATTTTCCATGTCTTTAACAGGGATGCGGTCAATATCCCGGCAAAGGGGAGTTTAGAATACCAGCGACGGTCTCCCAACACCTGTCATAATCCTGGAACTGGCATTCTGAAAGTCAGTAGCAGGGGTAGGAGAAGGGTTTGGGGTTAGGGTTAGGAACTAGGGGTGTAGGGTTAGGTTTAGAGTGTGGGAAGGGAAGAGGTTAGGCATAGGCACTAGGGGGAGGTTAGGGTTAGGCATCGGGAAGGTGTCAGTAATCTAACCCTGTCGGGATGCCGGCATCAGGATTTTGACGCATCCCACATCCAACCCCCTTAACAAGAGTGAATAAAGGATGTATTTTATTTTAAAGTTTAATGTAAGACTTACAGTATGTGTGTTTTATTACTGCTTAGTTTCATGAGCATCTTAGACAGCCTTACTGCAGTCTCAATGTTGTCACAGCCACCAATGTTTTGCATACTTTCTGTGCATTTGCTTTTCTTTGCAATAAAAACTGTTCTCTGAGACATTATTTATTAAGGAGGCAATCTAGAGACTAAATTTACCCATACTTTCAAACTTTATATCTTCTATTGTAAAACACGGAAAAGGAAAAAATGTTGGTCCTTTTCTTCATTTATTGTAATACACCACCCATACCATAGGTTTTATAGCTTCTGCTTGCACTAGATGAATCCCAAGAATCAAATGTATACTGTAGGCTAATTTGCCTAAACTGTAAGCAAAGAAGCCAACAGCATATAGGCCTTTATAAGCCGACAGTATATAGGCCCTATAGCAGAGGTTTCCAAACTCAGTCCTCAAGGCACCCTAACAGTCCAGGTTTTAAGAATATCCATGCTTGACCGCAGGTGATTTAATTAGTACTTTAGTCAATTTGAATTAACAACCTGTGCTCAACCATGGCTATCTCTAAAACCTGAACTGTTGGGGAGCCTTGAGGACCACATTCAGGAACCTCTGGTCTAGGAACAGCTTGTGCAGGAATATGAGACAAAAAAAAGAATCTTGGTTACAACAAGCAAAGAGAGGCACTAACACAAGATGATAGTGCATGAGAACAGCCAGAAACATTGCAGTGGTCAGAACTGCTGGCAAACTAGCTGTGTACAGTAATGCAAGCCAAAGATCAGGATTGGTGGCATGCCAAATGTAGACCGCACTGGATCACCACAGAATGACAGGAGACATGAGCTGTGCAGCATGCATCTTTCCTTTACAAATGCTAACACTGGTCTGAACAAGCCACAAAGTAATATCCAGAGCAAAGGTTAAGTCAACAGGGGAAAGGTGTTGCCAACCGCATATACTGTACATCTACATCCTCCCTTTCAAAGATAATCAAAACAAAAATGTAAATGTGTCCAAAAAAGTGTAAGAATGTTTAGTGCATAAAACTGTGCAATAGAAATAAATATGCATGAGTAACATATGGGAAGTAAGGAAATCAAGGAACAAAGTCCTGGAACTTGGAGTTGAGCCTAGAGACTTTCCCAGATTTAGTGATGAAAAATGGAAGCAATTCAGAAGACTTTTCCTGAGAGTTTTCTAAACTAGGTGCAGACATGGAATCATCTGAGACCACAGTGGGGGTATTGGAGATAGAGTCTCGGACGGGATGCATCAAAGGCAAAAATGCAATCAAACCTCTGAAAATGCAGTTTTCAGAGTTTTGGGCGCACTCTTCATATGCACCAAGATCGAGGAAAGCTAAATTTTCCAGATATTGGTCCCGGTAGACAACGCCATCTACAGATGGCATTGCCTAATTGAATATATAGTATTAATTGCATTGCTATATATTTTATATATTTTTGTGACATCCTTTTACTGCCATACCAGTGATTATATATTTTTTATTAGTATAAGAGCAGTTTCATTCTTTCATTTTTTTAACTAATAGTCAATTCCTCACACATGGCAAAGAAGAAATGGAGGCCCTGAGACATCTCCTTGGAGAAAGAGGGCCAACAATCAAGCACAACCATGGATAAATGATGACAAAGGGTAGCATCATGAAGTTCATTTAGCCTCCTAGAAGATAGAACATCTATCTCCATCACATCAAGCTCATTGTTATCAGCTGGCACCAGGGCCATAACTAGGGTAGTGCGACCAGTGCCATGGCACAGGGCACCGCAGAACAGAGGGCACTGTTTCAGCCTGTCAATTTTCCTGTTTATTATCATTCTACAGTAACTTGTGGATTTCTCTTATTTTATCCCCAGCATCTCCTGGCCTCCCCTATCTCTTCCCTGGTCCTTCCCCATGAGGCCATGGCCCTTTTTCAGGTGCACTATCTTAAGTCCCTATTTAAAAAATGGAGGGGGTGGCGCCAATGCTCTCTCTGGCACAGGGCACCAAAAAGTCTAGTTACGGCTCTGGCTGGCACATCTGAACCAAAAATGAAAGCACAAAGAGGACATCGACCATATGGAGTTCATAGTGATGCCTGTACACCAGGTCCAAGTGATAATGCTTGAGCTTCAAATTAAGTTCTGAATTCTAGCTAAATCAGTATGCATAGCTGTAGTTAGGCAGGAATTTGGAGAGGTAATTGGTCATGTCTTAGAACCATTGGAGACTGAGCATGTCTAAAGGTATTGGCATCAACTGTATTGTCTGTGTCTTCATAGGATCGCACTTGTTATGTGTATATATGTACACTTGAAGTTTGAGATTGCATATGTCTAGATTGCATCCCTCCCCCACCTCCCTCTAACTGTTTTTAAGCAGGAAACTAGCATCTGACAGCACTTTGGATCAGGCATAATCAAAAGTAAGTCTTATTTATACTGTATAGTGTCAGATTTTTTGGGGGTGGGCATTGGTGTGTGGGGCCCCCTGAACTGTTCTGGCTGGGCCACTTCAGGACATCACCACTTAACACTTATATTCACATTTTATATCACTTTCTTTTTTTGTTCTTTAGATTCTTTGTTTGTTTTTTATCTATGTATTTTTTCACACATTTTATTCCTGTAATACTCTTAACACTGAGTAGCTGCCTTCACACACCTGATAATCTGTAACACTCCACTGCTATTTTCACCAGTATGATGCCCTTGGGTGTTATTTGGCTGGGCTGGTTTGGGGGCACCCCACGTCCCATATGTGAACCCCAAAGTGTTATGGACTTACCCAACAAGAGGTGAACTGGATGGTAGAGGGCAGGCCCATATATTTGGCCAAATATATCCTAACAACCTCTTATATGATGTTCAATTGTAATATATATTTCAATTTTGAGTAGTAATGATTGCATAGTGCATCTGCATCCATTTTTTCTATGCCTGATGTTATCCTATGCAGGACTTCGAGAATAAATTGATCATGATTTCTATAAAAAGAAAACCATATCAGGATATCTTCCACAATTATATCAAATGGTAAACCTTGAATAAGTGCTCCATACAGTGCTGGAAAACTTTGCTGCTCATAGAAATTCCATAAAGAATACATAGAATTGCATATCTGCATACTGATGTCGCAAAAATAGCCAGCATTGAATACTCCTTGTCCAGAGGCATCTGCTAGAATCAAAATTTGGCATCTAAAGTGGTGAAGACCTTGGTGTTGGGCAGACATCTATGGAATGGCCTCTTCCACAGGGGTGACTACTCTCAGTGCAGTCATGTAGTTAAACTCAACTATCACTTTGTAGTTCATTTTTAGTAGTATATGTCTTGAAGCAGAGATGGCTGGAGCAATAGCTTCATTAAGATGCATGTAGTATGTTACAGACAGTTTGCCTATAAAATTATTCTCAAAAAGATCATCAAAGTCTCTGATTTCTGGAATGTCCAACTGAACCATGTGCATATCAGCACCAGACCTAACTTGATGATGTCAGGCAGACCCAGTAGCATTTGACTTCACTGTCAATGATATGACAGGTTGACGGACAGGGGGTGGCATTGATTGTTGCCACACTTTGGATTTTGATCACCTGATAATCAAAAGCAATAAGGTTCACTGAGTCGAAGGCATCAATTACTGCATTTGGGTTTGATACAATACAGGAGATATTTAGACATTACATTACACTTGGTACCAAGTGTATTTTAAGCTTTATGGCATTAACGGTCTCTTTGAGCAGAAAAGCATTAAATATTTACCACACTTTCTGTCAGAGGCCCACACTTTCACCATTGAAGCCTTTGACTTGGCACAAAGTAAATCTTTATTCTGTGTGGGGGACTACTTGGTCATGGAACATGGGACTGTTTGTCATCGTGTCAAGTTTCAACCTTGCACCACCTTGCAAAATGGTTCATTTGCCATACAGATTACAGTGTTTATGCCACACAGATTACAGTATTTATTGTGCATGGGACATTTGCAGTGCTCAGAGTAATGTTGGCCACCACAATTCACACAGCATTATTTAGCTGTGCCTGATGTTGGATGTCACACACACTAGCTTCCCTCTCTTGCTCATGTGAATGACAGTTTCTAAAGCCAGTCCTTTTTCATGTAACAGATACATGCTTTTGGTGTTGTTCTATATGCCACTTTCTATTCTGTTCCTTATGAGTCCATCAGTGAGTGCACCATAATACCATTGGTCCTGTTAAAAGCATGTCTGTCCAAGATTACATTTTGAGCAGGGAGACAGATCACAAACTTTGCTATCTATACCCCAGGATTGCTCTCTGTCCTCCCCCTCTCCAAACACACAAATATTGGCTTTATCTACCACCTCAGTGTCAACAAGATTCAGGAGAGTTTTGGTTTATACCTTATTGAACTTTTCCACCAGCCCTGCATAACAACAGATGGGCAACTCATTGAGGAACTTCAGCCAAGTGTCTGAGATGTGCTAGTCAACAACCAGAGGATTAATCTGGTGGAGACCCTGAGCCATCACTGCCACTTTTCTGATACCATGTTGATCATACTTGATAACCACAGAATGAAAGTAGCTGTGCGGCATATGTCTTCATTCTACAAACACTAACACCAAACTGAACAAGCAGCAATGGCTGTTGGATAACTTTTGGGGTAAAGGGTAAGGCAACAGGGGAATAGTTGCACCAGCCCCATATAGGCAAAAGGGTCAGGACAGGCAATATGCAAAGAGAAGAAGTTTCACAGAGTACAAGAGCAGAGCAACATGGTGCTGTCACCAGCAGGGAAGATAAGCACTCTCTGCTATCCAAACTAGCAGGTCCCAAACAGATCCCTACATTAAAGTGAACAAATGGAAAAGGATAAGAGAACTGTGGTGTTGTGATTGCTAGCAATAGGTTTCCAGTTGCTAAGCAACATGCAGCTGAAATGTGGAAGTAGATGGTCCTGCTTTAGAGTATCTGTGGACTACCAATAAGTACCAATAGAGCCCTCCAGCACCAAGAAGGCACTTATTTGCATTTATATTTTGAGCTACAAATGTATTATTTGTCAAATATATTAACTTACTGTGTATATTGTGAACTGCCAAATACTTAAAAATGCATACAGTAGGTTAAGGTGTTCATCACAAAACATGATCAAGTAGAGGCTGCAGGTGAAATTACATTTGGGAATAGATTGTGGAAATTAGAGAATATTGTTAAATTAAGAAGCAAGACAACCCTATGTAAAGGTTCCTGAAAAACAACTATAATTATTAGAGGAAGATTTGGACTTCATTAGAACTAAACATGTCAGGAAGTCACATTCAGTATATCTCACTGTTTTGAGACCCAATTTTTACCGTATAATGTATTGCTCCAGTGTCACTCAGCCAAATTTTTTGATCTTTATTCTGTTGTTGAAAATGTATAAAACTATCAAAAAAGTGGAGAAGTTGCCTAATACAACCAGTCAGCTTCTAACTAGCATTTACCAGGTACATTATTGAAATATGCAGGTAGAAGCTGATTGGTTGCTATTGGCAGAGCCATAAGGAGGGCAGTAACACCTTACAGGGCAGAATCCACCATGTTCATAGGTCACCGCAACCTGGCAATGGAGGACTCCACCCTCCACCCACCTCCTGGGCGAGACTTTATGAAAGTAATGGTGTGCACTCAGGGGGAGGGGGCAGATGGCAGAGTGTATTAAGTTATTCTGGCATTTTGATTATTTCTAACCTATCACTGATATGGGCTGCACCAGGCTGTCATTATAGTATGCAGTTTCCTTTCAACTAGAATGACTCCATTTTATGTAAACAGTGATAGGGTCATTGTCTAATCCATATATATATATATATATATATATATATATATTGTCTTTTTCTTGGTTGGTAAACTCCTTCTCACAAGCTGAAATTTTATCTTTTTGTACCATAGCTCTTCTTTGTAAGGGTACTTTTGCTCATAAACTACAAGGAACAGTTGCAAATATATTAAAATGATTATATATATATATATATATATATATATATATATATCTTTACCAAGTCTACACACCATCAAGTAAAAAGTTTGAAATAAATCTATCTATTTTAACAAAATCCAATCCCATGTATCACAAAATACTACATTATTTATATACTATGCTTGTGCCATATTCCACTCAAAGTGCTCTGTGTTAAGGAACACTGTATTGCATTATGATTTAACCTAAATCATTTGTATTATTGTTGTTATCATAATTATTAAATGAGAAAATGTAGAATTTGTAACTGATTATCACTTTTGCAGTCCTGTAACGGGAAGTAAAATAACTGTCATCATACATAAGAACCCGATTAATCACACTGATAAATATGGTTATTTGCCTCTCATCACTTTATGCGTGTTATGGCAAGATCTTAAAAATGTAAATGTTCATTCTAAATTTTATTAAAATTAGGGCCTAGGGAGATAGCTTAGAAAAGTAGTCAGGAATATTACCCAACCATTTATAAGATGCTAATTAATGAAGTTCAAAAGCCCAGAGAGAATACTTCATGGAGCTAGGAGAAGATTTGGCCATAACTAAATTAAAATATATTTGCTAACATATCATGGAAAGCTGGGTGGTGACTGTCATGACTGATGAGAAACTACAATATTTTTTATAAATAAGGCCATCAAAATTCCAGCACCAGGCCCATATATTTGAATATGATTTTTTTATCTGTGTTGTAAGCTGTAAATTACTATAATAGAAATCCCATAAAAAGGCAAGCAGTGGTCAGAATAGTTGTTGACAAGCTCATCTACATAGATGTGTATGAAATGAACATAGCCCCATTGAGTATGTTTACAGTTTAAGCAACCTTAATTTCTTAAGGGGTAAATAGGTGTGACCTATCAGTAAAGGGACAGTCCCTCTGGATATGGTCATGTTCTTAGAAAATTGGAGGCTTGGCTTTATTTGTGGTTGAATTCAGAATATGTAGACAATGCAGGGGCGTTTTAAGAGAGGAGGGGGCCCATGTGCAGACTCCAGTTAGCCCCCTCCTCTCTGTCAGTGCACTGAGCGCGGTAGATTCTGGCTTCATGCCAGAATCTACTGCACATTCGCCTATTTTCCGTGGACATCTTTTCTGCGCATGTGCAGGTCACCGGGAAAATGGCCACCACTGTAAGGAGGCCCATGCACTTGTAGTTCTACAAAAAAAACAAATGTTTTTATCAGGACAACAATGCCACCTGGCATGTTTTCAGGGCAATGCTAGACTGGAATACAGAAAATTTGGTAACCTGGATGGACTGGTCAGCTCAGAGTCCAGATCTTAAACCCATTGAGAACCTCTGGGATGAATTGGAGTGACGGGTGTATTCTAGGCCGACTCGACCTTCTTTAGTGTTATAGTTGTTCCCTCTATTTAAGGCGGAATAGCAAAACATATCGACTGCTTTTGTCCAGGAACTTGTGGACAGATTGCCAAGAAGGACTGAAGTCAATAATAGTGTAGACAAAAGTGTACTGCACCCTTACAACTTTCCCAATATCCATACTGAACCACACCTTTCTACCTTTGCTTTCATGTCTGTAAGTATATTATCTACCAAGTATGTCTCTGTCAAAAGCAACTGCAGATGGGATGGTGATGAGCTGTAGTTTCAGGGATAGGATCCCAAATGGCTGGCAGCTATGGAGAAAAACAGAGCAAAGTCCAATCAGAGGTTCGATACACAGGTAGACAAATAGGGTAGCAAAGAGGCAGCCCAAAGTATTAAGGACAGCTGTAGTCAGTAATGTAGCCAGAAGAATCAGAGCCAAACTGGTAGTTGTACAAAGTCAAAATCAAAGTCCAGAAAATCCCAAAACAATCAGGAACAAGAGAAACAAGATCAAGTATTGAACTACAATAATCAGGCACAGCTTTATATACTGTATGACAACCTCCAGGGGTAAGGCTGTGGCCAGGAAGTGGGCAAAGAACCAGTACAGTTCAGAAAGTTCAGGCATTGCAAACAATACTCTGAACCAATAACTACTGCCATGGCTCAACTGGCAGGAGTACAGGCTTGCAGGTCACAAAGTTCCAGGATAAAGTCCTGCAGAGCATATCAGTGTTATTTATTGCGTGACTGTAACAATATATGTGTTATGTATGTTTTGTTTCCCCCACTATGCAGTTAACTATTACTTTCATTGCCTACCGCAAACTCCTATCCCATCTCCTTAATGTATTAGTACTTGTAAATTATATGTATTTGATATTTAAGATGTCTTTTCATACACTTAATCAGATCTGCTGCCTCTAGATAATATGGTATAATGCACAAACTGTTTCACTCGCTATTGGCCCCAAAGGTTTTCTTATAGCTTTTAAAGTAATTGATGTGATTTAGTGAAATGTGACCCAGACATACCTTGGTTTATGAGAAACATGAGGAAGTCATAGCAAGTGTTGAAAGTGTTCACCATTCTTAAATATTATATTTATATTAATTATATAATATTAATACTATATTTAAGAAAAGATCAATTTTCAATCCCTCTTTTGCAAAAGGTTGCTTCATAGAAGCTTTTTATAAAAGTGTCATTAGTGACATAGAAAGTATAAAAAATAATTCCAAATTCAAATAAAGAAATAATATTACCCCTGAGGAAAAATCTGCTTTAAAATCTCTACAAGAAAATCAGGATATCATAATTAATCAAGCTGATAAAGGGGGGTTGTCATTTTAAACAAATCCAGCTATATTAAGGAAGGCTACAGACAGCTTCATGATGGTATCACTTATAAAACACTTAAAAGTGACCATTCTTTGAAATAACTCTGGGAGTTATTTCAAAGAATGTATCAGAATTCTTAATTAATGAGGAATACTCTGTTCCAGTCTTATATTTACTCCCTAAAGTGCATAAGAATAGCATTGATCCACCAGGGTGTCCTATAGTGGCAGGGACTAATGCCATCACTGCAAATTTGTCTGCATATATTTACCATCATTTGCAACCACTGGTTTTTAAAGAGAAGTCATATCTAAGGGATACTAAGGACATCCTAAATAAATTAGAAACCATATATTGGGAATAGGATATGTTGCTGGTTACAGCAGATGTTTGCTCACTCTATACCATAATTTCCCATACAGATCTATAAAAGCAACTGAAAGTACTTTAGAATGTATAGATTTGGATAATCTATTATGTAAATTTCTTGTTGAAGGTATTACATTTATACTTCGCAATAATTATTTTAATTTTGATGGTCATTTTTTCATACAAAATGTAGGCACGGTAATGGGCACCAGGTTCGTGCCAGTTATGCAAACCTTTTCATGTCGAGGTGGGATGAGTCCCATGTCTGGCCTGAGCAAAACTGGAGCGCGAACCTGGTGCACTTGTGGAGGTATAAAGATGATTTTCTTTTCATTTGGAAGGGGAATAGATCTGCTCTGGAGAGTTTCTGTGAATATCTGAACTCCCTTAACATCAAATTAACCTACAATATTAGTGAAATAATGGTTAATTTTTTGACCTATCCATTGAAATTATAAATGGGCAACTCATGACATACAATTTCAGTCAACCCACTGATTTCAACACCTATATTGATAGGAAGAGTAACCATTTGCCATAGTGGTTAGATGGAATACTTAACAAGCTAGTGAAATGACAAATAAGTTTATCCAGAATGGTTAGAAAGTTGAATTACTTCATCAAACAGTCAAAGATGTTGCTGAAATGGATTGAAAATTATTGAAGGAAAAAGAGAAAGATCCACATAGGAATAAGTTCTCCATGTCTTTTTGTACCACGTTTAATAAACACAAGAACATAGAAGGTATTATTAGAAATAATTGGTATATCCTTCTTAAAGATGAAACCTTGGGGAAAGTCCTACGCATGAGACCCAAATTTATATATAGACGTGCACCCACTATTAAGGATAAACTAGTATCTAGTGCCTTACCTATGGATAGAGGCAGATTTCTACTGAGGAATAGAGGCTTCTACAGGTGTGGCGAATTCAAAATGTGTAAAGCTTGTCCCAGTAGTTTGTCAAAAATTACAGAATTTCAAATGCAAGGCAGAAATCACAAGATCACTGAGTTTGTCACGTGTCATATACATTATGCCATATATGCCATAGAGTGCTCCTGCAATATGGTATATGTGGGTAAAACCAAAAGAGCATTAAAAATCAGATGGGCAGAACATGCTAGGAACATTCAAAAAGGGTTAGAAAATCATCCGTTCTTTGTGCACTTTAAAACTTAACACAATAATTCACTCAAGGGTATCTTACGTTTTTTTCGGGATTTCTATAATCAAAGATAATTGGAGGTCTAATAATAAGGATCTCTGTTTGGCTCAAAAAGAAATGAATGTATATATGACCTTAACACTTTAAAGCCTGTAGGATAAAATCATGATTTCAAATTAAAATGGTTTTTATAATTTTATCTTTTATATAAAGTTTTTATGTTTATTCATTATGCTATGTACTCATCTGTAATTTTATTGTTAAATTGGATTGATTTTGGTTTTCCACC
Organism: Taudactylus pleione; assembly: GCA_031769625.1. NCBI lineage: Eukaryota > Metazoa > Chordata > Amphibia > Anura > Myobatrachidae > Taudactylus > Taudactylus pleione. The sequence continues at coordinate 4,217,976 of JAUIMM010000555.1, read as the reverse complement.
TAGTTTGTTTAGTGTCACCATAGTTACATGATTGGGTATGATTCAAATTAAATCAACTTTATTGTTCCACATTTGGATGATCTCAATCACAAGACCTACATTCTGAAGGTCCCGATCACATGATCTCAATAACTTTATTGACATTAGTGTCCGTTACAACTTCCTTATAGACAGAAACCTTATGGCTGTTGGAAATATGAATTAAGTAATGCAAATAGATGGTGGCATTTTTATATAATATAGCAGCTACAAAAACTAACTACTATTACTGGGAGGAGTCAATTCACAATCAGTTATTTGGAAGCTGCTAGCATGTGCTGCTAATCATCATTATTGTGTCTTGTTGCACCAACCATCCTGTGAATACACAATACTGGTAGGAATCTAATATAAAACCTTATATATATAAAATGAATCGGTCTGTTTGCTTATTTGTCTGTCCGGTGCTCCAGTTTGATTCTGGCCAGGTTTTAGGGGGGTTGTGGTCCTGGTCGGACCTCCCATTGGTGTATGCTGTGCAGACCCAGGAAGCCTGTTTTGAGCCTTCCACTGGATGGATTTTGACAGAAAACTTCACAGAGTGGTAAAATTGGATCCCAGAAGACATACTAGAGGGTTGAGATCCCGGTCTAACCTCCGATTGGTGTATGGTGGGCAGAACTTTGACCCGGGGAGCCTGTCCTGTGCCTCCCACTGGATGGATTTTAATGAAAACTTCACATAGAGGTGGCAATTTCTGGGATGCCTAATGGATTGGATGGGGTCCCGGACGGACTTCACGGCAGAATGCGCTGAGAAGAACATTCCTTATAGTTGTGTTGGAAGAGCTGCTAAGCTGCTAATTATTTTTTACATATTGACAGTTATATCCAACTCATTGACAACTTAATAACTTAAAGATTTAAAACCTGGTAATGCCAGGAACTCCAGCTAGTGGTTAAATATATTATTTCTCTCTCCAACTCACCATTTTGTGATATTGTCGCAATAAAAGTTGTCTAAAATACTGAGTTATTTAAATAGGTCTACGTGCATTTTTGTCATCAGAAAAATTGCTACTGCTATTATGACTCAGGGACATATTTATTAATTATTGGGAATTATTCCAGATAGTCATAATTTCTTATCAAAACATATGAAACCAGTAAGAAATTAAGTAATGCCCAGTATATTAATATTCACACCCAGGAACAAGTGTTCCAATCGGAGCCTGTCCCTGCGATATGTTAAAAGTAAAGTAGTCACTAATAATATCACTTTACTTACAGGTTCAGGACCCTGCTGCACTACTGCACTTCGTGGTGGTAAGTGAGAGTAGCCATTCTTGTGGAGGGATCCTACAGGTTCCTCTGATAGGAAGTTTAGCGGAGAGGGATCCCGTGTTTGTCTTTTCTTTCTGTGTGTCCCCATGTGAGTGTGTGTCTACTTTTTAACACTATTTTGTTAGTGGCCAAAAGTTGTCAGGAAAACAATCCAAATGCTAGCAAGATGCAGCCATCACCGGGAATTGAATTGCCCCCATTAAGTGCTATATCTATGGATTGTTTTTATATACTTTTTAAAATAGTGTTAAAACATCTAAAATTAGGGCTAATATAAATCTAAACCTAATAAAATCCCTAAAACTTTTGGGACTCGACAACCTCCAGCCATTCAGGTACATTTGCCATACCAACTCTTTTAAATATTCACTTTGATATTTGTGGTAGCTTAATTGGATTATTACTATAAAAAAGTTTAACCCTGGTGTATATGTGGTAGGGAATATGGATTGTAGGCTCCACTAAGGCAGAGGCTAATGTGAATGACCCAGTATTCTCCCTAAAGGGATGTGGAATATGTAAGTGCTATATAACTATCTGATAATAAATAAATAATTCAGTATGGAAATGTGTGTTTTACAACTAAAGAAATGGGCACCATTATTTACTGAACTGTATACTAATATTAACATCACTTATGTATTATACAGTATATACATAGATATGCAGATTTATTTCAAATTGTGTATAACCAGTGTGGCATGAATTCTAAAATGTTCTTACTTTTAGACATACACAAACGATTTCTACTTCAGGTTCACCCGCTATTTACATTTTTTCAGTTCAACCAAGTATAGAATGATTTGCCGGTAAAATACCCACTTTAATTCTCTCTCTCTGAGTCACATTTTGATATCATGCTATTTTCTGCCGTGAAAAAAATAGAGGCCTTTTCAAAAGTCATTTGTACAATAGCAAATATGTCTGCTTTTCAATAATGATTTTCTTGATACCAGAGTTTCAATAAAAAGTATATTTAATGAATTCTACTTAAAGCTGACAAGAGTCCAGTTAACAAAATGTACAAAATAAGAACAGATTAACATTTAAAGAAACAAAATTTTCTAAGCATTTTAAAGTTCAACAGTTCACTTCTGACCTTTAAGTTTAGAACGGAATGTACACTAACATAATATAATAAATGAATAATACCTGATATGATAGAAGCTGAGCTTTTGATAATTGCAAATATTACACCCATGCCTTTCAATCATATTTGCTATAAGGTGGAATGATTTATATCTCGTTTCCAGAACTTCATGTGGATGAGCAATGAGTCATTCATAGAAGCTAAAAAAAGCAGAATTGAAAATGTTGACAAGGCCATCTCCAATTGTGTGGTAAAATGTAAGTGTTATATTTTAAAGGCTTTTTTTCAAACAAAAATATATAACAGCTAAAATATAATGCAAATTAGCAAATAATATAACTAGTTATTATAATATATAATAATTTTATAGCAAATAATGTTTTGTATTTATTTATAAAGGTTATAATATTTATAAGGCCGCTTTAGCCCAGGTAAGAAACCATTTTGCTTACCAGTTACAATTATTAAACTTTATTTTGAAGAGAGTCTTGGGATGCAACATAGCCCAAAAGCCAAGTTATTACATTTTCTTATTTACAATTACATATACTTCTGTGCTGTCATGCTCCTCTTGCAAAATGAGAATCCGCTGTCTAGTCCAGGTAGGTGTAATCTATATAATAAGCGAAAAAAGTGGAAAAAGTGTGTGTGTGTCTATTTGTCCTTTATGCACAGCAAGAGTTTTGTACCTAGCTCCATCAATTTGGCATGGTGGTGTAGTTTGACCAGGATTTGGTTTTTGGCTATGTTTGAAGTTCATCAAGTAGGCTGTGGAGTATCTTATTTAAAATCTTAGTTTAAAAAAGTTCACTCAGGATGTCTTCCAGTGCCTAAAACTGCACTGATCTGAAGGCATAGGCTGATCTGTACATGTTGAGGGCCAACAGAGCTCCAATGGAAGAGCGGTGAGTCGGAGGCAATGATTTCTGTTCTGCACTGATTTCTGTTCTGTAGTAATTTCTGAACCGCAGTGATTTGGGAAGTTGTACTAATCTCTGTCCTGTAAGTCACTCTGTTCTTGATATACCCCATTCCAAACAATTAGAGTGGGGGCTTCCAACAGCCCTCTCATTCTGGCTCCTTGTGGAAAAACAAACATTTCTTATACCTCAGTGTTGAGGTAACAGTGTGTAAATACTCTATATAAATTCATAGGTCCTTTTCACATTAGCAAACAGTGGGGTCCTTTTCAGGATCAATTGAATGGGACTATAGGCAAGGACAAAGTAAAAAATGAATGCTGCGTATGTACTTCAAAGTCCATTCTTCAACCCGGGCATGTTAAATATCCCGGCTAGTTTGAAATGAGATTGTTGCTTTATGAGCCTAATTATGAACAAACTGGTGGCAGAGGCCTAACACTTAGGGTGAGATGTATCAAACCTTAGAGAGATAAAGTTGATAAACTTGGATATACAGTGCGATTGTACCATCTTCCCAGTCTTCCCATAGGCAATAGACAGATTGATGTAAGTGTACAAAAATATGCGGTGAACAAACTATAAAATATAATATATAAGTAATTATATTATCAATGAGTTCTATCACTCACAACGAGTGATAAAACTTGTTGAGTATGATAATGATGCTCCAGCTAATCAGCTCCCAACTGTCATCTGTTTGAAAAATGACAGTTGGGAGCTGATTGACTGGAGCACCATTTATTATACGCAATGAGTTTTATCACTCGTTGTGAATGATAAAACTCGTTGATAAATAAGGTCCTGTAAGTCATATTTTTGTATTGTCATGTGATGTCTGCATTTGAGATAATCAGTTATAAAATACTGTAAAGAATTTCATGCTGGAGCAGGTGGTGCATAAGTGGATGGGAGCGGGTTAATGTGTTATGCAATTGGCACTTATCCAACCTTACTTACTTTAAGGCTGAACTAAAATTGGGAGGGCCGCTGAGCAAGATCCTTGTGGTAGACCATGGCCTAAAATGTCATTTTCCGAAGTCTTCTGCTGTGAGTTTCCCTGGTATAGTGACACCAAAGACTAGAGCTGATAATTGCTTTTTCAGGAAGACCCCATACTTTTTGGCCCCCTGCTTTTGCTGCTGCCAGCAATAGGCTGGTGGTGATATTAGGGAAAGAGTCGAAAGGGAGGGCGCCACTTCTTTTTTTAATTGTGTGCTGAACCTATTTTTTATACAAATAAAAAAAATCCCCAGTACACAATGGAAAAAAATATATATATTTCCCTAATAATAATTGTTCCAACATAGTGCTGGTAACATGTATAAATGTATTTGTTTACAGTGTGAGCTACCACTGATGGCCTATCACAGTTGATGTACACTTCCATTCCATTTCACTTTCTAAAAGTATGGTATGCAGGGCCGTAACTAGGGCGATGCGGTCAGTGCCATCGCACAGAGTGCAGAATGCCCTGTGGGTGGACCTGGCCAACACCATAATCAGTATTTGGTGCAGCGTGGGAGAAGCAGGTGTGGAGACAATTTAAACTTAGCTCCCGCTGTGAACCAATCGCAGCTTAATGGGCCATAGGTAACGGCTGCTATTTAAACTTGATGCTGGCCGCAAGTCAATTACAGCTAGTGAACTGGCAGCCAATCAGTAGCATTTGTGGCAAACCAATCATGGGTTATCCTTGTCTTGCTTGTGGCATCTGATGTCAGCTGCCACCGAGTGAACTTTCAGTTCAACGGTGGAGGCATGAAGAGAAGAAGACATCAGGTAAAGAGCTCCAGTGGCTGCAGAAGAGGCCAGAATACAGCATAGTAAAGAAAGAAGATAGACGTCACTAGAAAGAAGATGAGTACCGAGAGTGCTGCAGGTGGTGGGAAGCAAAGAACTTAATGAAGGTACTCACTGCAGCCTCTCCCAGCTTACTGGTAGGCAGCCTTGGCCACCTGTAATTTACCCCCCTCCTCTCCCTAGCCCACCAGATGTTGGACATTAGGCCCGTGGCATTGGAGTAAGTTCATCCCAGACACCTGGAAGCAAGTTATAATTTGGTGGCCACCCCCTCATCACAGCCGCTGACACTGTGATGTAGCATTTTGCAAGCAGATACACCCACAGTTGCACACAGAATATAGGCATGCCACAGAATATTTTTTCAGCAGAAACTGCTTGTGCATTCTATTCCCATTGCTGTGCAAATCAGGTGCATTTGAAGAGAAAAATTAGCACAAACAGATGATCAGTGCTGCCGAATCACTCTGCCCTCATGCGTTGTGTGTCGCACGGAGGATAGATGTATGTGAACACATTTGTATGCATTAGTCACAGATAAGATAGTGACCTGTATGGTGCAATTAGCATGAGGCTCAGAGTCCTCCTGATGGAGGTGAAAGCCACCTGATGTGGGGTGGGGAACCTTCCTGATACCCCTGGGAGGGGAAAACCACATGATGAAGTGGCTTTGAAGTCAAAATACTGTAAGACTGCCACTGTGGTTGGATTACAAATCACAAAACGGCAAGTCTACTGCCGACTGCATCACATGGCGAGAAGTTGCTCCATTAAAGATCTGCCCCTAGATTCAGTTGCTGGTGCCCCAGGCCCCCACCTCCCATGTCCTCTTACCCACAGCTCTGTTTGATGTATCCTTGTTGACATCCAGCCGTGCTTATCCTTGGGCCAGCCACTCAGGATTCTGCTGCTAGGGCTGCCACCAGGGAGGAGTGGGACGGAGAGTTGTGGGTGTGGGGGGCACCGGGACTGCTGCATGGGTCCACGCCTAGGGCTGTCCCCAGGGAGGAGTGGGACAGGAAGTTGTTGGTGAGGGGATGCACTGTGACTGCTGCACTGGCCCGAGCTGAGGCTGCGGCTTCCGCCAGGGAAGATTGAGGCAGAGAGTTGTGGGTGAGGGGGGCACCAGACGTGTGACACTGACATAAAAAGCTGCAACACCAATGAGTAGGGACAGGCTATAGATAGATGGGGGTCACAGCTGATGGTCTGCCATGAAGCACTCCACAAGTGTATGGTGGCTTCTCTGGTGTTGGGTAAAAGTACCATGTATTGGGAGGCCTTGATGGTACACTGAAGGTACATAGTTACAGCCTAAGTGGGGTGTATATATTGTGGGCAATGGAAGAGGTGCCCCATCAGTTCTGGAGCCTGGCGGCAGATGCCTCCATTGTCTCCCATAGTTCCTCTCTGTGGGTACATCAGGCCTGTGGGGCATGCTATGCGGCAGAGGGACTGTGCCACAAGGTTAAGTGACTCAGGCACAGTCAGTTTATGTGCCTAAGGTAGGCATATAATATCCTGAGTCCCTGGTGAGTGGCTGGCATTAGGCCCAGTCCACTCTTTAATAACATATAAGTAAGGGGGCCCTACTGTGTGGCATAATGTGTATAAGGGGTACTACTGTGTGGCATAATGTGAATAAGGGGTACTACTGTGGCATAATGTGTATAAGGGGTACTACTTTGTGGCATAATGTGAATAAGAGATACTACTATGTGGCATAAAGTGAATAAGGGACAATACTGTGTTGTGTAGCATGTTGCCTAATTTGAATAGGTACTATTGTGTGACCATGCACGATCCCTGTAAGGCCACACCCCTCCCTTGCACGCTGTCCCTATATCAAATGGTGGGGAAAGGGAAGCACCATTGCTCTTTCTATCACAGGGCACCTAAATGTCTAGATATGGAATGATTGAATATTCGGACAATCTTCTAGTGCATTCCTTTATTTTAAACAAAAGACAAATATGTTGACATACAGTATAGGTAGTGAATACCCCCTTTCCATTTCTGTGTTCCCTGCTCTCTATTCAATGCAGTCTTCTAAATAGTTACATTATTTGCTAAAGTCATTTTTCTGCCTCGTTTCTCCCACCTTACTAGCGCATTGCTATTTAAGGCTGTTAAAATTAATTATACCATAATATGATTTAGAATCACTGCCTAGAAACATTTCTGATCTTTTACCTAGAGCTCACATATGCAAATCTAATCCAATCATAATATCTAATAGAAACCCTGCCATTTCAGCTACTTACTCATATAATGAATAAAGCTAGCAGACCTTTTGGGGACTGTTGTAACAATAGCCAGGAAATAGAAATAATAAACATATATGAAGTGTTGAATTGGAAAACGCAAAAAAAATATATCTATTATTCCCAGCTTAACTATCTAAGATTGATCATTTATTTTTTATTTTTAAGGACAAAGGGGTAAATTTAATAAGGTTTGAGTTTGGAATAACTGCATGAATAGCATCGGTGAGGTCCGACATACAGTACATCAATCTAGATCTGTTGCCATTCTGGTTCAGGTACCATGTGCTAATTTGTGTAGGCAATGTTGCGCAACTGTGTCGTGTCACTATTAAGTTGTGTAGTTTGCACCTTCATGAACCTGACCTGCATCTTCCTGTAGGTAGCCAATAACTGACATTTCTTCCACAGTTGGGATGGGTGGAGGTGTATGTGTGGGCTATGGCTGCTGCCATTCCTCTGTTTCCTCAATGTTGGCTTCTGCTGTGTCCTCTGCTCTGCTGGATCTACAGTAACACCGTGAAGATGGTGTGCTCCCGACCATCTAAATCATCTATGAGGATTGGTGATGGTGTTTGAGGATTTGATTGAGAATGCTTAAAAAAGAGGAAAGCACTTGTTAGTAATTATGCTTGCTAATTCAAAACAACATTGTCCCTATTAATCTGTTTCCTCATACAATCCAGGTTTTCAGGATATCCATGCTTGTGCACAAGTGGTTTCAGTTGTGACTAAGGGCCTGATTCAGAGCTGAATGCTCTGACCAGAGCGCTCGCTCTGAATCAGGGCCCTCCTACCTTTTTTTGGAGCGTCCTCATGGACGCTCGCATAGCTGTGGGTTACCACCCACAGCTATAGCGAGCGTCCATGATGATGGTCGCGATGGTCTTGACCATCGCGACCATCGGGCTTGCGATGGAGACCCTGCGGTAGGGTCTCGCTGCCGCAAGCCCTGGAGTGATTTTGGCTCTATCAGAGCCAAAATCACTCCCACTGACATCACTAGTGATGTCAGTGGGGCCGGCTTGAGACGGTAGGCATTCCCATGGGAACGCCTCCATCTGGCAGGCACGCCCCCGGCACGCCCGCCAAAGGGGGCGTGCTGTCAATCAACATCGACAGCACGCCCCCTTTGGTGCGAGACCCGGAGCGATGGAGAGCCCGTCGCTCTCCGGGTCTCACGCATGCGCACGACGGAGCTCCCTCCATCGTACGCATGCGCAGTGGTGGACATCGACCCGCTTGTGAGCGTACTGCCACTCGCGAGTGGGTCTGAATGACCCCCTAAGTTCATGTAATCACCTGAGTTGAAAAACAGTGTTTCAAAAAATACAGAAGGGCAAGGGTGCTTTTAGTGGCAAGTTTACATACCAGTGTCTTACAAGCATGATTGCAAATGGTGAATGGTTTGCTTACTGCACAGGTTCTCAAACTCGGTCCTCAGGACCCCAAACAGTGCATGCTTTTCATATCTCCTCACAGAATCAAAAGTGAAATAATTACAGTAGCTCCATCTGTGGATCTTTTAAAATGTGTCAGTGAGTAATGACTACACCTGTGCAGCAGCTGGGTGACCTGGAAAACGTGACCTGTGTGGGGTCCTTAGGACCGAGTTTGAGAACCACTGGCTTACTGTATTGGCCTTGACATGTTTACAAATAGCTGAATGGAAGTGAGGCTAAGAGGGGTATTCAATATGAAATGTTAACTTCATTGTCGGTACCCCCGTTTTAGCCTTTAATTGAAAGTCGGGGATTTAAATAGCCGCAGCAGGTGTTTTTTTTCCGACATTGAAGAAGTGATGCAGAAGAGCACTTAGGGTATTTTTTTTCATTTTTTTAAGTGGTCCCATCAAATTTGGGGTACATGAAAATGGGTACTAGCATATTTTTATGTCCCTATGTAAATTTAAAAAAATTCTGCATTTGTGCACCTGCCGCTATAATTCTATTCTAGAAAACATCTGCCGCATACTTGCAGAATAGCCCTGAACCTATTTCCCTATTGTTAAACAATTTTTTCCCATTTTTTTTTTTTTCACCACAATTTTTAAATTAATTTTTTGGGGTGTCCCTATTTTTTTTTAAAACTTTTTTTGACACAGTTCTTTCTTAAATGTCAGTCCCAGGGGTGCAGGCTATTTTTTTTAAGCCTGCACCCCTAAACCCCAATTATGCACTTTTCTTCCACACCTATTCAATGGTGAAAAGTTATCCCCGTTTTTTATCAAAGACTTTTCAAAACTGCGATAAGTCTTTGAAATTGAATACGGTGTACAAGTAAAACCTGCGATAATGACGTCATACCTCCGATATTAACGCAAAAACGATGTTATCGCACCCATATTGAATACCCCTGTAAATATCACAATGTTATCAGGGCTGAAACTAGGATTTTTGTCACCTGGGGCAAAGCAGTAATTTGGTGCCTCGCCATATTTATAGACTCTGGGCCTCATTCAGAGCCACTCGTAAGTGGCCGCTCATTCGCTCCGAGCGATGTTCGCACAACTGCGCATGCATATGGGTTGTAATACACATGCGCGAACCAATCGTTGCGGTCGGAAATTGTGTGCTCACAAAATAGCGAATGCCTGCTAATTTGAGTGACAGAATGAGGCGTTTGTGGGTGGTAACAGGGGAAGGTGCTTGAAAACGGGGAGTGGAGATCCGAACGCAGGCGTGCCAAACGGTCAAAACGGGCGTTTTAAGGGTGTGCATAATTAACAAAGCAGCGTCATCGACCACGTCACTTGGTTGTCTTTCAGCCTGAACTGCTCGCATGATTGCGGTAGGAAAATGCTACCACAAGCACTGCGAGCAGTTCATACGCCTTTCGATGTACTCGATTAATCTAATAAATAGCGGAGATGACATAGGATGCGAGCGGCCAGGGGGCGTTTTTTTAAAAATAGTGAGCGCATGTTTCGTTCGCTCGTTCAGACATAGAGGCGTCAACAGACTGCAAAGAGCGAGCACTCTATTTAAATATCCGGACCCTTTTTCTGAACGAGCGAGTGCAAATAGCGTCCGGCACTGAATCAGGCCCTCTGTCCTTTCAGAACCACTCCCGCCCTGGTGTCTCTACAGCAGTCTGTGTCCCCCACTTCCTGTATCACTGCAGTAGCCTATGTGTCTCCCCCTATATCTCTGCAGCAGCAGCCTGTGTTTATTACCCCTCCCGGCACCACCACTTACCAGGATCTTCTCCTCGCTCCTCCTTAAGGCAGTGGCAGGCTCCTCACACACTGTTCTTCAGCACAGGTGACATCATGATGTCATGTATGCAGCTAGGGGAAACATTTTTTAATAGATCCCAGTCCCTCTATACCTGTGCTCTGCTGATTAGTCCAGTGATACAGGCATAGGGTCTGGTCACAATCACCGGACCAGTCATTAGCTAAAGATGGGTCAGGGGAGCTACAGCTGGGGGCCCCATGAGAGAGGGGGGCCGGAGGGTATTTGTCCCCTGTCCCCCCCTTAATCTGGCCCTTGCCTACCCCCACTACGATGTGCTTCCGACTCATCATGGGTTTCCCATTTTTTCCCCCGACCATCTTGGTGCCCTCTCAAATCTGGTGCCTGGGGCACGTGCTCTACTAGTTGTGGCCCTGATGTTATTGGCAGAAATGTTACGTGACAATATTGATGTATTGTACATGCCCACCAACCATGATTGTACTTTTTGATCACTTAAATTTGTTTAGTGCTCACCATAAAGTTTAACATCATCATCAGTTTGTGGACGTTGCTTTTTGGTAGGAGCCTTTTTTCTCTGCGCTTGCAGCTGAGGATTGAAAAAGACATTGATATGTTACATCACACCTACTGCTGTGGTTCTCCAAGTACCAGTATGTGGGGGAGGTTTGCTGGGACCTCTAGTTCTACTGTAAAAGACAATATTATTCATCTATTTTTTACACAATCAACCAGGCACCCACCACCCAGGGGTGCAGGGAATAACTCCTAAATAATGTTAATTATGGTCACTTTGTAATGGTTTACATACATGTGTAACATATACATGTGTTACTGTAATCCTCAGCACACACAAGGTGAAAGGAACATTTATGTTCCCCATATCAATTGTCACTAATAGGCCCTATGTTATAGCAGTGGTGTATAATTGCACAAACACTGCTAAATATTGACAGTGGGCCCATAGCAACTGCGCCACCTGCATCTATATAACTGATGCTATTGTGTGGCCACACAAATCTTTTTTTGTAACCATAATAAATTTGCAAATGAGTCAAGATCAAATGTATGCTTATTTTCTGATCATTTACAGCGCCACAAAATAAGAAAACCAAGAGCAAGCCTACCATCATAGAGGATGATGAGATGGCAGGTAAAATATATTTAATAATTGTCAGTAGTACGCATAGTGCTAACATGACACATTTTTTCAATGTTAATGTAAAATGCTATTCATTCTATAGGTCCATCAAGGGCTGTGGCCCCACCTCCAGCATTGGCGCATTCTTCTGAAGAAAAAGACACACATTCTCCGGTCACTGAAGCTTCAATGGAGACAGCCAGTAGGTGACTTTCTGTTCATAAGCAAAACACATGAATGTTTACCACATGTTGTTTTAAAAGTCAACGGTACAAATGCACATTTGTCCTTAAACAGTCATTTATTTATTTTTATCTTTATTTAGCTCAAAATGCTTCCCACATTTTGATTGTGTTTTTTATACTCATTACTTTTTGAGCCAAATGAAGAGATGGGTTTTTATGTATGCATTTTTTATTTTATTTGACTGTAGTATGTAATTATTTTTGTTTGTTTCTGCAAATTACTGTTTAAACTCCTTTTGAATTATCCAAATTTGTTTGAAACACACTATGATGCACTACTATTAACAAACATTTTTTTCAAAAAACATCTCTTCTTTCCCAAGAGATCCAGCGGATTTATTCACAGCCGAGACAGTTGTGGATCATGCTCAAGGCCCTGGGGATGGACATGACAAAGACATGATAAGTTTAAATTTTTTAGACATCCCACCACCAACTGCATCAAGCCCTACACCACCAAGGCAGCAACTGCAGGCACCCACTACCACACCTACTACTTCTGCGGCTCAAGTGGTGACTGCAATATCTGCTTTTAAGATAAGACAGGTAGAGCTGATGAGTACTCAAATATGCCAAATCGGACAACTTTGTTATTGCCACAGACATAGGGCCTGATTCAGAGCCGGTCGCTATTTGCGCTCGCTCGTCCCGAAAATAGGGGTGGCTATTCAAATGAACCATTCGCTGTTTGCGGTCTGTTCACGCCTCTAGGTCTGAATGAGCGAACAAAACTTGCGGTCGTTTTTTGGGAAACTACGCCCCCTGGCCGCTCGCATCCTACGTCATGTCCGCTATTTATTAGATTAATCGAGTACATCGAACAGGGTATGAGCTGCTCGCTATTCTTGTGGTTGGTTTTTGCGAGCAGTTCAGGCTAAAAAATAACCCAGTGACGTGGTCAATGACGCTGCTGTTTTAATTATGCACACCCATAAAACGCCCGTTTTGACCTTTAAGCACGCCTGCGATCGGATCTCCACTCCCCGTTTTCAAGCACCTTCCCCTGTTACCACCCACATACGCCTCATCCTGTCACTCAAAATAGCAGGCATTCGCTATTTTGCGTGCACATGAATTTCGGCCGCACTGACTGGTTCGCGCATGCGTATAACGATCCGTACGCATGCGCAGATGAGCGAACATCGATCAGAACGAACGAGTGGCCGCTTACGAGTGGCTCTGAATCAGGCCCATAGTTAGTTGTTATCATAGATTTTTGCAAATAATGACCTTTCTATTTTTGTTATGTTTGTATGATGTTTGCACCTTATTTTTTAGAATTGTACATTGTACACTGTTGCATGCTACAATATAGTGAACTATTACATAAAAGTTTGAAAAACCATCTATTTCTTCTTTACACATACAGTATGTAACCTTGGCTTACCTCTTTGGCGGATGGTTCCGATGAATGTGAAGGTCACACCAGTAGGTTTTGCTGACTTTGTAATAACAATAGTTTTGTTGACAGTGCCTCTACCCGAGTCTTTTGAATCCAGTTGATGGAAAAGGATATATATCTACTACAGGTCAACTCGGGAAAACCCATTTACACAGTGCTCTTTGTACCTGTAATTATCCGCTCACCCTTCTAATTAGGCTGTATCAGTAAATAGACCAAAGAAAGTATATCTTTAATCATTCAGCATTCAGGTCTCTGGACTGGTCGATCACTGGAACAAATATTAAAAATAGTAAATGAAAAACAAACATATTTTAATAATAAATTCATAACAATGTTTTTTGATGTAAAATAAGTTTTGAAAACATTAACATTATTCTCAGTAAATATATTTATAATGGGACTATTGTAATGAAATTTTCACCAAATGTCAGCAACAACCCATGCAATCCACCCATGCAAAGAAATCAAACCATAGATGTCCATAAATAAGTAATGCGTAATAATGTGAAAAAGTATTGAACACACAAAGAAAGGGAGGTGCAAAAAGGCATGGAAAGCCAAGACACCAACTGAAATCCATGTCAGTGTAAATTAATATAAGCTGCTTCAGTGCCAACTGATGGCCTATTAAAAGGTGTCTCATTACCAAGATATCACACAAGAAACATCTCATTATGGGTAAAAGCAAAGAGCTCGCTCAAGACCTTTGCAACCTTATTGTTGCAAAACATACTGATGGCATTGGTTACAGAATGATTTCTAAACTTCTGAATGTTCCAGTGAGCACTGTTGGGGCCATAATCCAGAAGTGGAAAGAACAGAATTTCACCATAAACCGGTCAGGACCATGTTCTCCTCGCAGATTTCAGACAGAGGAGTGAAAAGAATTATCAGAAGAGTTGTCCAAGTGCCAAGGATCACTTGTAGAGAGCTTCAGAAAGACCTGGAATTAGAAGGTACAATTGTTTCAAAGAAAACAATAAGTAATGCATTCAACTGCCATGGCCAATCTGCACACTCACCATGCAACAGAAAATAAAGGTGCTAGAATGGCCCAGCCAATCACCTGACTTGAATCTAATTGAAAATCTATGGAAATAACTAAAGATCAGAGGCCCTGATTCAGAGCCGCATGCTCTGACAGAGTGCTCGCTCTGAATCAGGGCCGTCCCTGCTCCTTTTTGGAGCGGTCTCCTGGCTGCTCGCACAGCTGTAGCGAGCAGCCTAAATGATGGTCGCGATGGTCAAGACCATCGCGACCATCGGGCTTGCGACGAGACCCTTGTGGTAGGGTCTCACTGCTGCAAGCCCTGGAGTGCTTTTGGCTCTATCAGAGCCAAAAGCACTCCCACTGACATCACTAGTGATGTCAGTGGGGCCGGCCCCAGACGGTAGGCGTTCCCATGGGAACGCCTCCTTCTGGGCAGCCACGCCCCCGGCACACCCACCAAAGGCGATGTGCTGTCAATCACCATCGACAGCACACCCCCTTTGGTGCGAGACCCATAATGACGGCTTGGCCATTGTTATTCGGGTCTCGTGCATGTGCACGATGGAGCCACCTCCGTCGTGTGCATGCGCACTTGGGCAACTTCGACCCGCTTGCGAGCGATCAGCGCTCGCGAGCGGGTCTGAATTAGGCCCAGAGTTCATAGAAGAAGCCCACAGAACCTTCAAGATTTGAAGACTGTGTGTGGAAGAAAGAGCCAAAATCACACCTGAGCAATGCATGCAACTAGTTTCTCCATACAGGAGGCATCTTCAAGCTGTCATTTCCAGCAAAGACTTTTGTATGAAGTATTAAATAAATGTCAGTAAGCCTGTTCAATACTTTTTCCCTGGGTCATTTCACATTATTACACATAACTTAATTTATGGACATCTATGGTTTGATTTTTTTTGCATGTGTGTGTTGCATGGGTTGTTGCTGACATTTGGTGAAAATTTCATTACAATAGCCCCATTACAAATATGTCCAAACTACAGTATGATGTTAACTACATACCAACCTAGACTAGTCCCTTATGCTATTTTAGTCTTAGCTTATTCACCCATCCAGCCACATCCTAGTTGTCATGTACTTATTAATACACTTTACCTACAATATGTTTAGATTTCACCTTCATCAATGTGCATATAACTTCTTAAGTTCATTAACTTCTTGCTCTAATCAATGTCCTGCATCAACTTTATATACTGTACCTAAATCGTTGGTATGCATAGAGTTATGGTTTGCAAATCAGATGGTTTGCGAATGTAGATTAATAGGCTCCAACAAGACTTCAGGAGTAGAATTGCATCATCATTTAGAGTGATTTCCTAAAATTATTTTTTATTCTATCCCTTGTGAGACTTGCAGTACTTACACTGCTACAGTCTCTTTATATAGTAATTTAAAACACAATAAGTAGTAGTCTGGACAAAATTAAAATGTTAAAATTCCTGTTGCTCCATAGATCCTGTGAAGGTTACTTTCTTTAGGGATGGTGCAACACATCTGATATGACTATAACTGATATGCGATAACTCAAATTACAGTTATTACTAGGAGATGTAAATATAGGTGTACGTTAGTGTGAGGACACACATTTTTTGACTGATTAAACTCCTATCCTCCTATGTCTGGTTAGGGAAACAAAATACAGTCTTGGCAGAAGATCCCTAAACAGAAACCTGTACAGTATACTCAATATTAACTTTTATGAGTAGTGTAATGCAGGGTGTGTTATTACAGAGCTTACAAAATGTTTGCCTCTATGAGACAATTCAGTACCTTGGACAGCTGCAAAAACACTGTGGTAAGTGTTCAGTCACATTGGAAATACTCCCCTACACACAGGGCCTGATTCAGAGCCGCTTGTAAGCGGCCGCTCGTTCGCTCCGAGCGATGTTCGCACACTGCGCATGCGTATGGGTCATAATGCGCATGCGCCAACCAGTCATTGCGGTCGGAAATCGAGCGCTCGCTAAATAGCGAGTGCCTGCTAATTTGAGTGACAGGATGAGGCGTTTGTGGGTGGTAACAGGGGAAGGTGCTTGAAAACGGGGAGTGGAGATCCGATCGCAGGCATGCTTAAAGGTCAAAACGGGCGTTTTATGGGTGTGCATAATTAAAACAGCAGCGTCATTGACCACGTCACTGGGTTATTTTTTAGCCTGAACTGCTCGCAAAAAACAACCACAAGAATAGCGAGCAGCTCATACCCTGTTCGATGTACTCGATTAATCTAATAAATAGCGGACATGACGTAGGATGCGAGCGGCCAGGGGGCGTAGTTTCCCAAAAAACGACCGCAAGTTTTGTTCGCTCATTCAGACCTAGAGGCGTGAACAGACCGCAAACAGCGAATGGTTCATTTGAATAGCCACCCCTATTTTTGGCATTTGTGGGTGGTAACAGGGGAAGGTGCTTGAAAACAGGGAGTGGTGATCCAAACGCAGGCGTGCCAAACGGTCAAAACGGGCGTTTTAAGGGTGTGCATAATTAACAAAGCAGCGTCATCAACCACGTCACTTGGTTGTTTCTTAGCCTGAACTGTTCACATGATTGCGGTAGGAAAATCCTACTACAAGCACTGCGAGCAGTTCAGATGCCTTTCGATGTACTCGATTAATCAAATAAATAGCGGAGATGACGTATGATGCGAGCGGCCAGGGGGCGTCTTTACAAAACAGCGAGCACATGTTTCGTTCGCTCGTTCAGACATAGAGACATCAACAGACCGCAAAGAGCGAGTGCTCAATTTAAATAGCCGGCCCCTTTTTCTGCACGAGCGAGCGCAAATAGCGCCCGGCTCTGAATCAGGCCCACAGCTCCTTGTATCTTTATTCTGACTCGGCGGTATAAAGCAGTAAGAAACTCCCAAATCTCTTTTACCAACTGAAGGATGCATTATCAGACAGGGGCCAAAATCTGGGGAGAGATCTATCAAAGCTTGGAGAGAGATAAAGTGGAGAAAAATAAAGTACCAACCAATCAGCTTTTAACTGTCATTTTATAGTTTGTATTTGAAAAATTACAGGAGCTGATTGGTTGGTACTATTTCTTCTCTCCACTTTATCTCTCTCCAAGCTTTGATAAATCTTCCCCTTGGTTACACTTCCAGCCTCTCTCTCCAGTAATAGGGGGCAGCATCAATGCAGGATCACAACTGAACATTTTCCCTGTTTGGATAATTGTAGTCTTCCCCAGCTCTAATGTCATTGTCAGATAGCAGCTCCTCTCTCTCCGGCCTTAATGAGGGGCTAATACAGTCAATGTGCATCTCTTTCTGAATCTTGCCCCAGGACTGTTCAGTGTCTCTCTCTGGGAACTCCTCCTCATACTATCTGCTGCCCAAATGTATATAGAGAATTGCAAAAAATGGAGGGGGAAAGTACTCTTTTGTTTTTGGGGCACTTTCCTCTTTCCAATTTTCCTTGCTTCTACAAAGGTATGTGCCATGCAGGGAGTCAGACAGAGAAGAGGGCTCTCACAATAAAGCCTTTACTGTCAGCTATTCTGCCCTAAACTTTTCTGTAGTAGTCCAGAAGACCACTACATCACTCTCTATCTGGGCTAATCTCTTCAGGTGTTACCAAAGGTCACATGCCGCATCCTTTATATAACCCCTGTATCGTGCCTGTAGCTTCCTGGTGATGGCAGGAGCAGGTTCTAGTCTCTTGTGCCGCACATGACATTCTCTACAGCTCATGACACTGCATGTACCTTTACTATTTACCAGCTGTAACCCCATCACTCCCACCACTAAATATTTCATCAACAATGTGGATTTATATACATATACATATTAGACTAGGGTAGTCATTATACAGTATATACTGTACTATCTAGCCATATCTAGCCATAACATAAATTGTGCCTTCTAATAGTGTAAAGCAGGGCTAAACATATATAAATTGTTTTAGGTTTTTGTAATTACAAGAATCATAAGTTCATAATAAGCACATTACACAAATATTTGAAGATAAGATTGTTTACAACAACACTACATTATGGTTTATGCACCAACTATAAGGTGAAACAGAGTTGCTATGGAACCACACCTGCTGCATATAAAGGGAGGTAAGATTTATATCACATTATACAGGAAGAGTTTGTACAAATGGTATATGTATAACTTTACATACATACATATATACATACATACATACATAAATATAATTAAAGTTTTAGGGATTTTACATACAAAAACTTTTGAACAATATGGTTTTCTTCAGAAGGTTGTGAAGAATACTTAGAGGTGAGAAAGTTGTTGGTTGCAGTCAGCCTGACCTGCCTCTCACTTTCCATGCTCTGAGAGACACTAGTTGGTAACTAACAAGACCCATACCTGCTCACTGTCTATTGCATAATCTGGGATGTAATACCAGAATATGCAATAGACACCAGAGGGTATATTTACTAAGAGTTGTTACAAGCAGAGATGTTGCCCATAGTAGCCAATCAGATTCTACCTAAAATGTATCTAGCACATTCTAGAATATAATAGCTAGAATCTGATTGGTTGCTATGGGCAACATCTCCAGTTCTAAAAAAAACAACACTTTAGTAAATATACCCGCAGCAGAGCACAATATCAGACACTTTATCCAGAGTATATATTATTACACCACCGTATTTGTCAAGACACCTGAACCTACATTTTAATAGCCAAAAAGTACAGTACATGCTATTGTTGATCTACTGGATTTGTGTACCTCATTATACTTATGCTCAGCAGAAATCTTCAGAAAGCAACAATAGAGTCAGAAGCCAAGAGCAACAGCCATAGTCACATTCTCCTGTAAATAAAAAGTGAATTTGATTGTTAAAAAAAGTTAGAAAAATACAGATATGTGTGTGGATTTAGGTCCTGATTCAGAGCCGCTCGTAAGCGGCCGCTCGTTCGTTCCGACCGATGTTCGCACAACTGCGCATGCATACGGTTTTTAATACGCATGCGCGAATCAGTCAGTGCGGCCGAAAATCGTGTGCTCGCTAAATAGTGAATGCCTGCTATTTTGAGTGACAGAATGAGGCGTTTGTGGGTGGTAACAGGGGAAGGTCCTTGAAAACGGGGAGTGAAGATCAGAATGCAGTTGTGCCTAAAGGTCAAAACGGGCGTTTTAAGGGTGTGCTTAATTACTAAAGCAGCGTCATCGATCACATCATTTGGTTGTTTCTTAGCCTGAACTGTTCACATGATTG
The DNA here is from genome assembly GCA_031769625.1 of Taudactylus pleione. Taxonomy (NCBI): domain Eukaryota; kingdom Metazoa; phylum Chordata; class Amphibia; order Anura; family Myobatrachidae; genus Taudactylus; species Taudactylus pleione. The sequence continues at coordinate 4,198,399 of JAUIMM010000555.1, read as the reverse complement.
CGGTAGGAAAATCCTACTACAAGCACTGCGAGCAGTTCAGATGCCTTTCGATGTACTCGATTAATCAAATAAATAGCGGAGATGACGTATGATGCGAGCGGCCAGGGGGCGTCTTTACAAAACAGCGAGCACATGTTTCGTTCGCTCGTTCAGACATAGAGACATCAACAGACCGCAAAGAGCGAGTGCTCAATTTAAATAGCCGGCCCCTTTTTCTGCACGAGCGAGCGCAAATAGCGCCCGGCTCTGAATCAGGCCCACAGCTCCTTGTATCTTTATTCTGACTCGGCGGTATAAAGCAGTAAGAAACTCCCAAATCTCTTTTACCAACTGAAGGATGCATTATCAGACAGGGGCCAAAATCTGGGGAGAGATCTATCAAAGCTTGGAGAGAGATAAAGTGGAGAAAAATAAAGTACCAACCAATCAGCTTTTAACTGTCATTTTATAGTTTGTATTTGAAAAATTACAGGAGCTGATTGGTTGGTACTATTTCTTCTCTCCACTTTATCTCTCTCCAAGCTTTGATAAATCTTCCCCTTGGTTACACTTCCAGCCTCTCTCTCCAGTAATAGGGGGCAGCATCAATGCAGGATCACAACTGAACATTTTCCCTGTTTGGATAATTGTAGTCTTCCCCAGCTCTAATGTCATTGTCAGATAGCAGCTCCTCTCTCTCCGGCCTTAATGAGGGGCTAATACAGTCAATGTGCATCTCTTTCTGAATCTTGCCCCAGGACTGTTCAGTGTCTCTCTCTGGGAACTCCTCCTCATACTATCTGCTGCCCAAATGTATATAGAGAATTGCAAAAAATGGAGGGGGAAAGTACTCTTTTGTTTTTGGGGCACTTTCCTCTTTCCAATTTTCCTTGCTACTACAAAGGTATGTGCCATGCAGGGAGTCAGACAGAGAAGAGGGCTCTCACAATAAAGCCTTTACTGTCAGCTATTCTGCCCTAAACTTTTCTGTAGTAGTCCAGAAGACCACTACATCACTCTCTATCTGGGCTAATCTCTTCAGGTGTTACCAAAGGTCACATGCCGCATCCTTTATATAACCCCTGTATCGTGCCTGTAGCTTCCTGGTGATGGCAGGAGCAGGTTCTAGTCTCTTGTGCCGCACATGACATTCTCTACAGCTCATGACACTGCATGTACCTTTACTATTTACCAGCTGTAACCCCATCACTCCCACCACTAAATATTTCATCAACAATGTGGATTTATATACATATACATATTAGACTAGGGTAGTCATTATACAGTATATACTGTACTATCTAGCCATATCTAGCCATAACATAAATTGTGCCTTCTAATAGTGTAAAGCAGGGCTAAACATATATAAATTGTTTTAGGTTTTTGTAATTACAAGAATCATAAGTTCATAATAAGCACATTACACAAATATTTGAAGATAAGATTGTTTACAACAACACTACATTATGGTTTATGCACCAACTATAAGGTGAAACAGAGTTGCTATGGAACCACACCTGCTGCATATAAAGGGAGGTAAGATTTATATCACATTATACAGGAAGAGTTTGTACAAATGGTATATGTATAACTTTACATACATACATATATACATACATACATACATAAATATAATTAAAGTTTTAGGGATTTTACATACAAAAACTTTTGAACAATATGGTTTTCTTCAGAAGGTTGTGAAGAATACTTAGAGGTGAGAAAGTTGTTGGTTGCAGTCAGCCTGACCTGCCTCTCACTTTCCATGCTCTGAGAGACACTAGTTGGTAACTAACAAGACCCATACCTGCTCACTGTCTATTGCATAATCTGGGATGTAATACCAGAATATGCAATAGACACCAGAGGGTATATTTACTAAGAGTTGTTACAAGCAGAGATGTTGCCCATAGTAGCCAATCAGATTCTACCTAAAATGTATCTAGCACATTCTAGAATATAATAGCTAGAATCTGATTGGTTGCTATGGGCAACATCTCCAGTTCTAAAAAAAACAACACTTTAGTAAATATACCCGCAGCAGAGCACAATATCAGACACTTTATCCAGAGTATATATTATTACACCACCGTATTTGTCAAGACACCTGAACCTACATTTTAATAGCCAAAAAGTACAGTACATGCTATTGTTGATCTACTGGATTTGTGTACCTCATTATACTTATGCTCAGCAGAAATCTTCAGAAAGCAACAATAGAGTCAGAAGCCAAGAGCAACAGCCATAGTCACATTCTCCTGTAAATAAAAAGTGAATTTGATTGTTAAAAAAAGTTAGAAAAATACAGATATGTGTGTGGATTTAGGTCCTGATTCAGAGCCGCTCGTAAGCGGCCGCTCGTTCGTTCCGACCGATGTTCGCACAACTGCGCATGCATACGGTTTTTAATACGCATGCGCGAATCAGTCAGTGCGGCCGAAAATCGTGTGCTCGCTAAATAGTGAATGCCTGCTATTTTGAGTGACAGAATGAGGCGTTTGTGGGTGGTAACAGGGGAAGGTCCTTGAAAACGGGGAGTGAAGATCAGAATGCAGTTGTGCCTAAAGGTCAAAACGGGCGTTTTAAGGGTGTGCTTAATTACTAAAGCAGCGTCATCGATCACATCATTTGGTTGTTTTATAGTTAGAACTGCTCGCATGATTGTGGTAGGAAAAACCAACCACAAGAATAGTGAGCAGTTCATACGCCGTCCGATGTACTCGATTAATCTAATAAATAGCGGAAACGACGTATGATGCGTGCGGCCAGAGGGCGTTTTTTCAAAATTACGTTCGCATGTTTTGTTCGCTCGTTCAGACATAGAGGTGTCAACAGACCGCAAAGAGCGAACGGTTAATTTAAATAGCCACCCCCTTTTTCTGGACGAGCGAGCGCAAATAGCGTCCGGCTCTGAATCAGGCCCTTAGAATGATGGTTTCTCCAAATGTATACATACCCAGCAGCCATCTCTTTGCCAAATGTTCAGCCTCAAACTTATCTTGGCAGGAGGCCTGACGGAGTATAAAGGCATTGTGGCACAAACCAGGATAGTCCACTACAACAAAAAAAAAATTTTGTTTTGCATCACATATCACCTGCACATTCATGGACTAGGAATGATGCTTATTTTCAGTATATAAATTCTTGCCATATTTCTAGGGGGCCTCAGTCCAATGTGTGTGAAATCTATAGCTCCCATGACATTAGGTATGCCTGATAAAGTATAGAAAGATATCCTTAGCTCATGCCACTGTGAATCCCAAATTAAGAAGTATACAGGTGCTGGAGAGTCATCAGGGCTGCCATGACCTGGGTGAGATGATGGGAGAAAGTTTCCTGCCATATGCCCATCATTATAGAGGACATTGACTGGAAGGAACTATTAACAGAATGATAGCACTAGTGACCTGTGGCTCAGAACCTATTATCAGGGTGCTGGGGTTCTGGGATAGATGCACAGAGGATGGAAGATTTGCAGTCTACATAACAATTCAGTGGAAGGCTTGTAAACTAAGTAGAAACAGATGGCATTAGACACATGGTTCATCACAGCTACAGGTTGCAGATATGGTGCCATGTACAGCCTGGAGCATATAGGGTAAGCTGGGCAATGTAGTGAGTTGGCTAGTATTTGCATGTATGCACTGGTGGTGTGTAGCGGTATTCTCTTTAAGGTAAGCAGTGGTGGCACAGGGTATTGGAGGACACTGTGGAGTGCAGAGTCTCAGGGGTGCATCCATACAGTAAGGACGCCAATGGTGAAAGAGGCATGGTAAAGATGCACCTGCACAGTGATGTATGTTGGAGGTCAGACCTTCAGGAAAGAGCAGCAGCAGGTCCTAGTGCACAAAGGTTCCTGGGCCATGAACAGAGTTGGTGCTGAGTGCTCCTCATCTAACAGGAACCAGTAGAACAAAAAATGCAGAACATTCAACAGCTTGTGCATGCATGATATGGCACATGATTCTGCACAGTCTGGTTCAAGCTGAATCTTGACAACGTCATGCAGGATCATTAAGTTGTTATGATTGAAGTTGTACATCTAGATGACCTTGACATTGCCAATGCATTGAGGTTTAACTGTCCACAGGAGAACCTAGGCCTCCTGGGCCCTTTCAGTCAGTTGGTGGAGTGCTGCGTATCTCAAGTAAATGGTGAGCTCTGACAAACATCAGATTTACCTACTGTAACTGTTGGTTAGTGAATCCATGGTTTTATTATTATTATTATCCTTTATTTATATGGCGCCACAAAGGTTCCGCAGTGACTTACACAGTACATAAATGAGCACACAAGAAAAACAGTTAATAGTAATACAAAACAATACAGGACAAGGTTTATAAACATAGCTACATAACACAAGCAGCAGGGCCTCAGCAGCCAAGTGTTAGGTGCCAATTTGGGAGTTAGGAGTAAATTATATTATAAGTAGGGGGAGGAGAAGCAAGTGAAAGATGAGTGCACTGCTCGTGAGAGCTTGCATTTTAAAGGGTAGGGGCAGACAGACAGGGGTGACACAGATGGGGTAGATAGTGAGGAAGGAGCATGGAGCAATGGGTTAGGATATGTGCTGTGGAATGTGTGTGTTTAAGATGACCTGATGTTTTGTCAAAATTAAGTCCTTCATTCATCTATCTCTGACAGAAAATAGATTTTGTTTATGTGTTATTTACATGAGAGATGTACAAAATAAAGTTGTAGCACTTTAATTTTTGTGTGTTACATTTTAGCATCTAAATACATCCTGCTAAAAATGCAGCTTTTTTGGGACTTTCCTGCCATCCTAATAGTGAATACTTTAGTCCCAGCTGCTGGGTGCTATGCCATGCTCCTGTGAGTGGGTGCGTCTCACTTGCTAGAACCACCCACAAATGGGTGCAGCCATACCCAACATGCTGTGGTCCCACAGGATGGTGCTGTATCTGGGCCCATAATTTCTGTTGGCAGCCCTGGAGATGACAGGCTGAACCAAAAGGGAATGGGGCTTAGTGGTGGGGTAGCAAGGCCATGGAGGGAGGGAGGTGGTTGAGAGTGGAGGAACAGGAAAGGCAGGGGAAAGAAGCATAGGGTTGGAAAGCAGGCTGGTGAGAGAAAAAAGAGGGAACAGCAATTGGAGGATACAAGAGGGGGAGGATAGGGGTGGATAAAGTAGAGAATTTTGTGGACACTGAATATGGGGGGAGTTTGAAGAAATGGTGTTCATGCTGTGGATGAGGTAATAAGGGAGATGAAAACTGGAGTGGAGACTGTGTGATGTAGAGGCAAGATGCAGTGTTGGTAAAAGTTGTTAAATGTTCAAAAATACAGGTAAAAGAACAGTGCTGCTAATGCATGAGTGCAGCTCCAAAAGTGAAATATAAAGAGAAGTATGTGAGTAGTGGGTGAAGCAATTAGTTATTAAAAGAATGATTAAAGTGGATAGATGTGATACAATGGAAAAAGGCAATACGAACAAAATTTTCTGTAGTATGAAGGCAAAAATTACAATGTACAGAGCCGATCCAGTCAGAAGTGTTTTGAACAACAAAGATCAATCAACAAGAGCATCATGCAGACAAGGAAGTACTTGCAATGTCCAAGCAGCGAGTGCAGTAAGGAGTTTCCTGGATATGCATAAAGCAGCAGATGGTGAATTCAGTAATTCACATAAGTAAGTTGCTAGATTTTGTTCAGAAAGTGTTCTGGTTTTGAGGATGTCTTCCTTCAGTTTTCCTCCAGCTTAACTACGGCGTAACTCCATGTTAGTTATCAAAATTTAATTGCACTTTAATCTAACACTTTGAATCTAAGACTGACTATGGCAGCGTACATCTATGCAGCCTTACTGATCACTAATAGACACATTCTAAAACACAAACATGTGTCTGTGTGCTCACTGATTGGGACCCCCCCAGTACTCAACACACACTAAATTGGGATGCAATAAAGTCTAAGATAAATAATTTGTGAGAAGGGGGAAGACCATCACAGATTCAGAATAAATTCCTAACTTCCTTTACAGAAATTGCTACTAATTTAAAAGTAGTGACAATTTACCTAAAATAATATTTCAAAGCTGTGCTTTGCAATCAATATACTGTAACAGCATCTGATGGGAGCAGTAGTGACAAATTACCTAAAATAATATGGTATGTATTGTTGTTTATATAAAATTGGCTTAACAGATTTTGGGCCTGATTCAGAGGTGCACGCAATTATTTGCAACTGTGTATGTGCAAAAAATGTTTAAAAAAACCTACGACGCATACATTACACAGATGCTGTTGCAATCAGGACAGACTGTTTCAGATATGGGGTGGCAAAGTGATGGGCATTCCAGGGCAGTGACTGGGAGTTGGCTAGAAGTGAAAGCAAAAAAAAAATCTTTCTCATGGGCATGTTATGGTAATGTCACTGAATGAGACTGCATTCCCAAACCCACAGTAACAGAGGCCATAGTAAGATGGAGAACCTGCCATAGGGCTGGTGCACCCATGTGACATCTTAGGAACTACTGGCAGTATTACAGCATACAGAGACCCTCGAAGTGAGCATCTCAGTCCTTGCACATTCAGACGCAGGCTACAACACCATAGTAAAGCTGATACTAGCATTTGCATATTATCGCAGCCGCGACTCCTGCAACAGACCTCTGAATCAAGCCCTTTTGCATGCAATGAAATGAAGCACTGGGTAGTGTTAAATGCTGCTATCCCTTATGTTACACGGTGCAGCATGTAGGACATATTATTTTATTGGCCCACTGGTGCCTAACAACACACCCATTAGTAAAGAGGCTTAGCTGGATCAGCAGCTGATTGCACTTTTTAGTACAAGTACAGTCCCTGTTGCAGAAACTGCAACATAACTTTGTTTCTTCATCTTACAACCTTGCCTCTTGTGGTGTTAGTATTTTTTTAAAACCAAAACTCCATCCTGAAAACTTAAAAACCTGCTCACACCAGTAAGTTGGATCAGAAGAGCAAAATATATAAATAAGATATATAAGTACTACAAAAGTTTCTATATAGTTGTGCAACAATAATAATATACAGTATGCAAACTCAGATATCAATTCAAACACTGCACAATACAACATTTTCAACATATACATCTTTGTAAATCGGATGAAGTTGTCCTAAACACTGTATTAACATGTAGATATCGTGCTGATTGTAGCATTCCTGGCTATTACTTAAATTAAGAATAAGGGTTGATCAATAACTAAAGTTAATTAAAGAGGGGGAACTTTGTTTCCTTTTACTAGCTCTTCTTCACAGATATCCCGTATTTTAGCAGCACTTGAGGTTTCTATAGAAGTGACTGTATCCATTTACCAGCAAAAATCACTGAAACATAACTGGTGCATGTAGATCACTTATACAGTTCACTCTGTAGACTTTTCTATAGCAGGTTATTTCAGGTCATCAAGATACTTATCAGTATTCTGGACATTATTCAGGGTTGTACAATATAAAAAAGCTTTTTGATTCATGTAACCTAATAAAACTTTATTAGCAATCCCTCAGTATATATATTCAATCTGAGAAACTTCACAAGTCATTTTACACTGATATTACTAAAAATGAAAAAGAAAAAACCCAAAACATCTGTATAATACTGAGAAAAAATGAGTTAATGTCATTGAAATATCAATACAAAGCACAGTTCTGCAATTATTGTCAGCTCCTTGTACAGTATGTGATATAGCAACATTTCCGTGAAACTCAATAATCATTGTGTTATTGTTAAACTAGATGGGATACCCAGCATTGCTCGTGTTGAAGACTGAACCTTGAAGAACACATGCAGCCTTTATTTGTTTACATTGTCCTCGCCTATAACCCCATTCCATTGATTCTGTAAAGGACCCCACTGTTTGCTACTATCCATGCAAACAGTGGCGTAACTACAGTAAGTGCAAGTGGTGTGTGGCTAGTATGGTCCCCGAGCTGCCTCTGTGGCCCTCCGCTCCCCCTACACCCAGTCATGCACACATGGCGGGCCAGTGCAGTCATGGCTATCGAGGGGGGCTCACGACCGGCACCAGATTCAAATTGCGCCAGTGCTGCCTGTCCATGTATGTTGCTGGCTGCTTGTGCGCCAGCTGTAATTAGCTGGGACCCAGCCCCAAATCCACCCCAGGCTCTAATGCTGCCCCCCCTCTTACCTGTCAATAGCCCAGCACAGGTTGCTCTGTGCTGGTTTGCAGTGGGTGACTGCTTGGTGCTGCAGAGCAGCAGCAGCATTCTCCACTGTCTCCTCTCTCTGTGGAGTAGATCAATCACACTGATCGTGCCCCCCCTGCATTTTCTCTATGCCCCTGGTTACACCCTTGCATGCAAACACAGAGGCTCTGCATTTAATATGAACTTGCAGGAGTCATCAAGTTTGCTCAGAGTGAGGTCAAAAGGATACTTTTGTTTCATTCTCACAGGTTTTTGTCAGAATGCCCATTTCCACTGGAGCCAGCCCTGGAATCTGTGTAAATTAACAGTGTCCCCATTTTTAGTGATTGTGTGACAGTGTGCCCCTTGTGAAGTTCAAATTTAGGCAAATCCTAATCCTGGTCAAACTACACCACCATGCCAAATTTGGTGGCACTAAGTCCAAACCTCTGGCTGTGCGTAAAGGACAAAAAGATGGACAGACAGACATGCTTTCTTGCTTTTTATATAGATTTATTTATTGAGTGGTTCTATTTTTAAATTGGAAGACATCATGTTCAGGTAACCCTCACTTATATGTACAAGACACTCATGTCAAATGCACAAGAAGCAGTTGCAGTACACTCAGCTCTGAATACGACTACAGTACATACGGTATTGCTACACATTTTGCTAAAGCTGTAACTGTTGCCCTTGGTGATCATGCCGTATGACAAAATTAGCAAAGAGCAGCAATAATTTATGATTTTCTTTATGGTTTACAGAACTTTCTGTATAAGAGATCTCATACATGTGTGTGTCCAATAATATTATTTATTATTCATTGCTGTACACTGAAGGAATTGTGATACAAATAACATGCAATGACATGGAACAAAAGGTAAAGATGATCTTGCCCAAATGAGTTTACCATCTGAGAAGTGGGAGAAACACCTGACATGTAAGGCAGCGGAATAATAATTGTAGTTGTTGATCAAGATATGTGCTAATAAATACCGGCAGTGTGATAATTCTTAGCTCCAGACAGTTAGTGTATACAGGTACTGACCTAGATCTTTATTCTGGGTATCTAATGATCACACATACACATACATTTCCCATACCCCCACTCATGCCTGCTCTGATTCAAGGTTGCCCATGACATACCTGCCCTTTGGCGCATCAGCAGACTCTCCAAAGTGCTAAAAATGTATCTGATCATACTTGACATTCAGTTTACTATTGCAGTTACTTGTGCTTAGTCTTAATGCATAATTAATAGGAATGGTGTTTGTAAACATCGATTGATTATTGTAGCCCAGTTACTGTAACAGTAATGATAAAATAAATGGGAAGTTCAAGAGCAGAGTATTCCTACTGGACAGAACGGTCATGTTCAAGGGTCTACATCAGCTGCTAATAATAAGGGCTGACTCCTTTTGTTTTAATCTCCCAAGGACACATACTAAATTGTATTGTATTGTACTGTAGTGTATTTAAGACATAATACACTGTTAATGTGAAATTATTACTACTACTACTCAAGGCTATATTCCGGAAGTTCATGCATAATAAATTTAATTTTTAAATTAAACTGACTCAGGTGGCGGCCATCTTGCAGGATTCTGACATACTGCTCAGGGTCCTGACAGCATCCCGTCAGAACCCTGAGCAGCCAGCCAGATGTCTGCAAGATGGCTGCCGCCCGAATCAGTATCAGGGACATGCAGCAGGTGGCAGGCAAATAATATTGGTTCCCCCAGCGCAGGCTGCGCTGTTCTATGCTGCATGCAGCATAGATTGTATTAAAAATAAAATTACTCAGGGCTGGTCAGGGCTCACATCATTGTGATGGCCTCTGACAGCCCTTTCCGTCCCCATGTGTGTCTCTGACCACCCCTATCCCCAAGTGTACCTCCCTCCTCATGTGTGTTTCTGACCACCCCCTCTCCATGTGTGCATCTGACCTCCCCCTATCCCCAAATATGCCTTTGCAGCCCCCCTTCCCACATGTGCTTCTGAGCCCCCCTGCCAATGTAATCCTCTGAACTCACTTTCCGATATGTGCCTCTGACCGCCACTACCCATGTGTGCCTCTTACTCCCCCATACCCATGTGTGCCATTGACCCCGTTATATCCATGTGTGCCTCTGACCCCCACCATACCGATGTGTGCCTCTGACTCTCCTCTACCCATGTGTGCCTCTGACCCCTTATACTCATGTGTGCCTCTGACCCCTATTAACCATGTGTGCCTCCTCTGACCCTCCCATACCCAGGTGTGCCTCTGACCCCCATAACCATGTGTGTCTTTGACTCCCTCCTCATCTCTCACTGTGATCTCACCGCCATCCCCAACTATGCCTTTGCCTCCATCCTACCCAAGGCTGGTGGTTGACAATCAGTAGTAGCATGGGTCAACAGACCGTGTTATATATGAAGAATCAATGTGTCTTACCCTATATATTTAGTATGGATTTTAGTTTTCTGTTGGTGTGTGTGTGAATTTACAGCAGTTTTTTTCTCCAATATTTCTGTATTATATATATAATATATAGTTTTATATATTACATGATTGACACATTATAATAACTACCACCCTGTAGCCCAAACTTTGGCTATTTTTAAAAAACAAATTGGTGCAATTAATGCCCCACCCCTGCTGTAGCCCCACCCACTTTAGTCTCAGCTCCACCCATATGTACCCCCTGACAGGAGTTCCTGAACCTATTTTTCTAGAAAATAGCATTACTACTACTACTACTACTACTACTACTACTACTACTACTACTACTACTACTACTAATAATAATAATAATAGTATAAATATAACACAGGGATTAAGTATTCAGTGGTTTCAGCTGGTTTCAGCCTGTTTCATACAAGACCAGGCATGTTTTTATTTAATAATGTTGCCTCATTAAAAGCAACAGATTTGAAGATCAGCTGGCCCTGTGATCTCTATCACTGCTGCTATTATAGCAGTGAAACTTTACACTGCCAAGTCTAACTCAGCAGGGCTAGTGTGCATTTGTGAAATGTGGTGCACAAAGACCTCAACGACCGGCAGAGGGAGCAAAACAAGGGAAGAGCGATTCGAATGCATCTTTCATTGCAACCCAGTACTCCTTTCCATAGGAAGGAGCAGGGAATCAAGAACTGATGCCATCTGAAAATGGTGTCCCTAATCGCAATAAAATTCTGAAAAGATGTATATTTGGAGTTTGAGGAAAGCGGTCCCCTTACTAGTGTATGAAGACTGTGATCCCCTTCGTGGATGACAGGTAAGCACAGTGGCAAACGCAGGATTTCCAGAGGGGGGTTTCCAAATGCTTAATTATAGAGCGAGTGTGGCCTGTCAATGAAGAGGGCAGAATTAGTACTTAACCAGCATTAATAAGCGTCATACAAAGTGTATTGTGTGTATTAATTCCAGCATATACAGGACCAGTGATTACAGTAAGCCATTAGATGTGCCAGTAGGCCATCCTGCCTGAGCTGAATGTATTTATTTTAGATGTGGGCACCATTCCAGACTATTGGAGCAAGGCCGGGAGCCTAGAGGAGCAGCAGAAGAACCTAGCACTGCCCTGGACATATATGTACATATTGGGCTCTATAGCAGTGCATCTCTAACAGTGCATGTTTTCCAGATCTTCTAGTTGGTGCACAGGTTATTACTGGCTGATACATGTTAAAAGATCCAAAGGTGGTGCTAATTATTTCATTTGTGATACTGAGAAGAACATGCAGCACTAGTAACAATCTATTATATTACTATTTCTATTGTGGTCATGGTGTGGGCTGGGGAGGGGGGTTTCCAGGCAGATGGAAACCCCCCTGCGTTTGCCAATGAAGCAGGAGCTTTTAGTGAAATCTCCTGTGTTACCTGTTTAATGAATGAGGGCAGAACCAAAGTTTTACAGAAGTAGATGAAAATTTATATTTTCACCTACTTGTAAGGGTGATGAATAGGCCCCATTGGCAGAACTGTCATTCTTAGGAACATCTTAGTTGCAGCTGCAGCTTTTCCTCAGCTCCGTTCCTTTACATAATTGTGCAAGAGTTCCAGTCTCCTCCTATCTGATCCATCACTCATTCTTCTAGACTGGAATATACAGAAAATCATGTTACTCAATGAGAATATGATATATTTTCTCAGCATTGCCTTCCTTTCATTTACTGGCAACATCATTTAAATATCAAGTGGAAATCTTCTTTCCTACGGCATTCCAAATAGAAATATCAATAAAGTAATTTGGATAGGCAGCCTTGATATTATATAGTAGAAGGCAAAATAATGACTTATATTCTATCAGCTTGAGGGGTCTATTCACAATCAGACAATAGGAAGCACATAGTAAATGCTACTGATCTTCATCATCATCATCATTGTGTCTCTTTGAACCTGCCCTACAGCTCCCAAGATATAACTGTTGGAATGTGTGCACTCCTGCTCTGCCTCCTGTCCAGTACCCTGCAAGGCTGCTACTTAGCAGCCACAAGCGGTCACCCAGTGCAGCAAAGCACACAGTAGCGTGTGCTGGGCTGCTGTGATGTAAGAGGGAGAGGGGAGCAGTGCCGGGCCCCTCCAGCAAGCCTGGGCCTGGGTAATTAGTCCCATCCAACACCTAATAAAACACCAGCTTACTATAAGACTAAGTGTGAAATGTATAACACAATGGAAACTACCCCAAATGCTAACAAAGGGTTTTAATGGGCAGCATTTGGACATCTACTATATAAAAGCGAAAATTTGTCCTTCTGCCTTTATATACAAATCCACAGTTTACAAGCCACGATCGTGAAATTTAACATACGAGCATATTAAAACACGGCAGAGGCAACTAAAAAAATGTAAATCTAAATTAATAACTGTTAATTTTTAATTAATGAAAAACCACATTTTTGCATAGCATTCACTCTCTACAGGTCAGGAATTACAAAAGATCTACTATTTTTTCTTTTCTATCTTCTCTACTAAATCAAAATTAATTACTGTTACTTTTTAATTAATTAAAAAACACAATTTTTGCATAGCATTCGCCCTCTACAGGTCAGGTATGGAATTACAAAAGGATTTAGCTTATCTACTATTTTTTCTTTTCTATCTTCTCTACTATATCAAAGCGAAAATTTGTCCTTTTGTCTTTCTATACAAATCCACAGTTTACAAGTGAAGATCGTGACATTTTACATATGAGCGTATTAAAACATGGCAGAGGCAACTAAAAAAATTTTAAATGGAAATTAATTACTGTTAATTTTAAATGAATTTTAAACCACAATTTTTGCTGGACGCTCATTGTGGGCCTTGCACCCAGTACTGCTGTTTGCTGCCTCCAGTTTACAAATCCACAGTTTACAAGACAAGATCGTGAAATTTTACATATGAGCGTATTAAAACACACCCGAGGCAACTAAAAAAATGTGAAATTTAAATTAATTACTGTTAATTTTTAATTAATTAAAAAACACAATTTTGGCTGTATGCTCATTGTGGGGCCTCACGGCATATGGGTAGGGCCTCGGAGCAAGCGTTTTGTGTTGTCATGTTTTGCCATGATCTTAATGTTTATTATTGAAGAGAGCTTTAGCAGGCTTTCCCAGCATTCTCAGCTGTCTGACTATACCAAATTACGCAACAACATTTACTTCTTTCTTCGAACTATCTCAAAATGATGACTTTGCAAGGACCCTGCTGTACTGTGAGCTGCCAAAATATTACACATGGAATGCTTCTGGAAAAGTTTGTATGTGCAGAAAACAGGGAATCGCTGTAGATGGTCATCCTGGTATCAGAGCAACAGAAGCTCTTGGCTGTGTTTACACTGTACATCCGACACATTTTGAATGCTTTTATCTCCGAAGTTTGCTTTACACCATTACAGGTCCTACTTCCTTCGAAGACCATAGGACTGTTGATGGGGAAGTTTGTCACACTTTTCGTGAGGCCTGCCTAAGGACAGGTTTGTTGGAGGATGATTTGTAAACAAACATTCTTAAAATCCCAGGCAACGCCAGATACTCCAGATAGTATTATATATTTATTTTGTAACTAGGATATACCATATATGAATTGTACCCCAAGTATTGTCTTTACACCATATAGTACAATAATACATGGTTTGAAAAGCCTGTATACTGTCCCTGGTAGTACAGTTTTAAAATATTTTTAGACAATATATCTTGACTTGTGGTTATGCAGGTACCCTGGGCATGTCATTTTGGCTATACCAGTCCCATTATGTACAGCCACAAGACATTTTAAAACACTTGACTTGTTTTTCTAGAACACAGGAACTTTCAAACTTTACATTTACCAAGATGTAATTAGTATGAATAGATTCAAATAACTGTTTAGTGCATTTGGCAGAGTATCAATGTTCTCATTTACTAATAAACAATGGTAACTTCTATAGATATTATCTGAATCCAGTAAATATGTTTATACTCAGTGCAATATTCAACATTGCTGCCACTTACTTAACTAGATAATGCCTTACACATGGTACAGTATGTTTAACATACAGTAATAGAACAAACTTAGTGTAGTTAGATGGTTCCACAGTGATTCACATAGAGAACTGTCCTGTTTTAGTAATGTACATTAGTCCAGAGAGATTTAGAAGGTTCTAGACCTGGAAAATTATGTCTTGGCAGAAGGTCTGTCCAGTTGTCATAATACTTCTCTGCAAAACAGAAGCACAGTTATGACTACGAGCCATGAATGGAAAGGATTCTGGATGTTTGGCTTGTATGCGCGTTTAGTCTTTAGTATATACTGTACTATCATCATAAGTGTCCATTTCTTCCCAATGCCTTTTATTCATGCACATATTACAAATAGTATATTCTCAGTCCCACCAACTACCAAGCAACAATGTTTTGTTTAAAGACAGTTGTTTTGTTCTGACAATAATCTCATAACCTTCACTAGCTTCCAAGGAACATGAAACATTTTGTTTCATTTTGGAAGCATTGGTACGGCATTTGTTGCTGATATAATCAGTGTATTTCAAATTGCCAGGTAATCATGTAACTATGCTTTAAAACACACGTGCTGTAGGAAACTGCAGTTCTCACAGGACCTTACTGCAGGGGAGAGAGGCTGGGTCTATCCAAATCAATTCTACTCCTCTACTCAAAAAGTACATATGTATATGTTCCAGGATAAAAATAAAATGAAGTGCTAAATAAAGAATACATTTTAAGAAAAGGAAAAATGTGGAGACAATAATAGATACACTTAAAAACACACTATTTATTATTAACCAAAACATACATAACCAATAATACAGTATGTGTGTGTTTGGTATTCCTGTGACTGTTAGCCGTTGCAGACTAACACTAGGCTGTATATTGCATAGGACTAGCTAATTAATGAAACTAGCGTAGAGGAGATTGTAAAATAGTCATAACAAAATGGTTTGTTTGTCATATAAATTAAAAATGCCATGTGTGATTAAGTTCTCATTTCTCACTATCTTTCCCTGAGCGTGCTGTGGGTTACTGTACCTGAGACACATGTGAGGTCTTGTGGGTAGAGCATGTTTTAGCCATTAGAGAGTCTGTTAAAAAGTGTAATGTTGATGTTAGTGGAAGTCAGGCTGCGCTTTCATTGGAAAGAAATTCACATTATTTTCTTAAGTATATTATTTTACTAAAGTTAAAAATAAATAACGTGCACGTGTCACCTGGCATTTTTTAAATAAGTGATTTAAGGACACATCCTATGAAATCACCTGCAGCATTCTGGCAGGGCTCTTAAAAATCTATTTAACCATGTCAGGTCAAAGTCTTTTATTAGTGTTCTTAAGCTGCATACATACGTAAAGATTTTCTATCCAACCATCCAACTAGTTGATTGGTTGGAATGAAAATCTGGTAAGGTATGAAAGCAAATGACAATCAGCAATTTGCTCCCAAACGCCGGAAAATGGACAAAAACTGTTGTTTGAACAAATTGCTTAGATCAAACATTTAACAAACCTGTCTGACGACCATTTTCATCTGTTTTCTGGCATTTAGGAGCAAATTGCTGATCATCAGTTACTCCCATACGTTACCAGATTTTCATTCCAATCAATCAACTAGTTGGATGGTTGGACAGAAAATCTTTAGGTGTGTATGCAGCTATAGAGTCATTTATAAGTTTTTTAAATATTAACCACTTATTATAACTGACGATTTTTTTTTTCTAAAATCCGCTCAGAAATTGTCCAATTTTTTTATGAGTGAATTAGGTGAAGAACATCTATTTTAACTTATCTAAAATGATTTAATTAGAAGAAAAAAGAGTTTTTTTATTATTATTTGTAAAAAATAATTTTTTCAAACATCAGAACATTGGATCACCACCATCGGAACATAGGGAACATCGTGACCATCGCGACTTTCATTTTGATAGCAGCTTCAGGCACCAGATACACTTAGAGGGTTAGGTAAATTTACTTTTTCCCAGTGGCTGCTAATCTCTGCAGCCACTGGGTGGGGGCTCCTGCTTTGCTGACCGATCAGCAGTGATCGGCTAAACCACAGACACTGGGGGAGGGTACAGGGAAGCAGAGGGACTGGAAGGTTCCTCTGAGAGCAGCAGCTGCGGGAAGATTCTCTTCCTGCAGCCACCCACACTGTTTACCTGACTGGTCAAAATATTGCCTGGTGTGGTTGGATAAATGTGACCATGTTAGGCAAGTAGTTAAGTGGCTATCTCTATTATTCACAATCTTAAAATTCATAAATTAGCAATCTAGTTGTAGATATATGGAAATGTCCAAGGACTGGTGTGGGCATAGTGCCCATGCAAAGGACAAGTTTCCCTGGTTAGATTTTAGGCATAGTTATTAACATAAATTGAAAAAAGAACTGTGAATTTGACAGAAAAACTGGCAATCTCAGTTCACACCTGGCGCTCCATAAATCACATATCTCCTATACAGTTAACAGCGTTGCAAACCTTTAATGTCAGTTGCTAGTCTGACACACATAGCAAAAATTACAAGAAAGAAGAGATAAGTTACGCTGCTGCTACTGGGTGATAAATATACTTAATTGATCCGCACAACAAACTTCTCTGAATCACAAAATATTTAACACATAATAAAATTGACATATTAACATACATAATATCTCTATATTGAGAATAAAATTCAACATAATTGTTGCAATTATTGTGACAGCTCTTTGAAGCTGGAATATATGTATCTATAACACAGACCCACTTGTATATTTATTGGATACCCAACTGAAAGGGGATTGTTACTACCTATCATCTTACTGTGGGAAGAGTTGTATTGGTGGATTTATAGTGGCATAGCTCTACAAGTTTTTTACCTAAATAAAAGGAACTTTGGTGTATTGCAAGCAGTGGTGTAACTAGGGTATTTGGAGCACAGGGCAAATTTGAAAAGGGAGCCTCCCCCCAATATGTGCGCGCGCGCCTCAGAAAAAATGGGTGTGGCCACTTAAAAATGGGGCATGTCAACATGACACACACCTTTATTTTCACGCTGCATTTTTGTGCTCCCTCTTATGCAGGCCCATAGTGGTGACCCTTATACAGTATCCCCAGTAGTGGTCCCCTTTATACAGCCCCCAATTAGTTCCCCTTATTCAGTGCCCCCAGTAGTGGTCCCCCCAAATGCAGAGCCCCATGTAGTGTTCCCCCATATGCAGTGCCCCCAGTAGCAGTCCCCACAATGCAGTGCACCCAGTAGTGGTATCCCTTTATGCAGTGCCCTTTATATAGTGCCCCCAGTAGTAGTCCCACCCCATGCAGTGCCCTTTATATAGTGCCCCCAGCAGTAGTCCTCCCATGCAGTTTTCCCAGTAGTGGTCCCCCTTATGCAGGCACCCAGTAGTGATCCCCCCTTATCGAGTGACCCCTGTAGTGGTCCCCCCAGTGCAGTGCCCCTAGCGGTAAGCCCCTTACATAGTGCCCCCAGCAGTAGTCTCCCCCCCATGCAGTGCCCCCAGTAGTGGTTCCCCCTATCCAGTGCCCCCTGTAGTGGTCCTTCCTATTATTGTCCCCAGTAGTGGTCCCCCAGTGCAGTGCCCCTAGTAGTAGGCCCCTTTTATAATGCCCCCAGTAGTAGTTCCCCCTCCCCAAGTAGTAGTCCCCAGTAGAGGTTCCCCCTCCCGATTAAGTGCCCCCAATAGTAGCCCTTCCCCCAGTAGAGGTCCTCCCAGTAATGGTGCCCCCAGTAGTAGCCACCCCCAGTAGAGGTCCCCCCAGTAGTAGCCACCCCCCTCCCCCGTTGTGCCCCCAGTAGTGCAGACAGGTTTAAAAAAATATATATATACAAAAATATACCTACCTGAATCCACGCTGTTGCTCTGGACCGTGACACCACTCCTGCCGCTGCCGCCCGCCAGTCCTCCCGGGCTGGCGCGCTCAGCATTATGGGTGAGGCATCATGATGTCATGACGTCTGTCCCATTACCCACTGCAGGAGCCGGACAGAAGCCCGGCTCTTGCAGTGGGTGCTGCAGCAGTCAATGAGAGTCTATCTGACTCTCAATGGCTGCTGTTTAACACACACATCACCTGCAGCGCTGGCGGCGATGCGTGTGTTATGCACAGCCTGAGCCCACCTCCTGGCGCTATTGGGCAAGCGCTCAGTCAGAGAGAACGGGCTCAGCTGTGCAGCACAGAACCGGCACTGGAAGCCTAGTGCCGGTCCTGTGTAAATGTGTAGCGCTAACCGCACTCACTGCGGTCGGCGCTACACTGGCTGACTAGGGCTGGCCGGTACCGTGGCCGGCGGCGCCCCCCCGCGCCACCGGTCCCACGGTGCCCAGGGCACGTACCCTGCTCGCCCTACCCTAGTTACGCCACTGATTGCAAGTACCAGCCTAAATGCTGATGTTTAGATGAACTTATTGGATATCAAACACAGTTGATACATTGAGCGGTGAGCAATTGAATCCAACTGTATCTCATTATAGATACATATACTCCAGCTACAAAGAGCTGTCACAGTAATTGCAACAATTTTCTTGAATTTTATTCTCCGTATGGAGATATTATGTATGTTAATATGTCAATTTTATTATGTGTGTATTAAATGTTTTGGGATTCAGAGAAGTTTGTTGTGTGGATCAATTAAGTATATTTAGCACCCAGTAGCAGCAGTGCAACCTATCTTTTCTTTCTTGTAATAGTTATTAACATATACACTGATTCTACATTCTATTATGTCTGCTCTCTATAAGAGACTGCATCTATAGAGATTTACCTACATTGCTAGAATAATACTGTCACGGAACGTCTGTATTTCAGCTAATAATCTGCATCAGGGTAATGTTAAGGACTTTATGCACCGTCTACAGTTGTATTTAAAGCACACTTGCCTACTCTCCTGGGAGTTGTGGGAGGTTCACGATTTTTTGGGTAACCTCCCGCACCCCGAAATAGTAGGCATTCAGCCTGCATACTGCCCACTTCCTAGTGAAGTGGGCAGGATAGGGAGATTTTCCATGAAATTTGCGGGTCCATAGAGAGAGGGCGGGGCTAAATTACGTTAATCGCACCATTTAGCCCTGCCTCCTCCTCACAGGCCTGCAAATCATGGGGTTTTCCTGTAAAGGGGAGGGCCTAATGATGACTATAGTCTGGCCCCACCCCCCGAAGATGAGAGCAGCAGGTTCTCTCCGGCGGCTCCTGGACAGGTGATCTGAAAATTTTGTAAGTATGATTTAAAGAAGCTTCCAAGCATTCTTATGGTTTTACGTTTTTGACTTGTACATACCCTCATACAAGTTTTACTAAATATGTTGCTTTATTTTCCTTCTGCTTGTACTTTTCAGACATGGGGGTCTATTCATAAAGCAGTGGAAAGTCCTGTTTAGCTGAAAACAGGGCTTTTCACTGCTTTCGGTGATTTATAGAAGCCGGTTACCATGCTGAGAGGTGTATGAATCGCATCACCATAGTTTTGTATAGTGAGTGCAATTCATAAAGGAACAGAAAGCTCAGCTTTCTGTTCTCTCCTGCATACAGATTCGCCAGCTGAGGATGGAGTGGTCTTTACCACAAGCTAAACAGAGCAGGGAAATTGCATACTTCCCTGCTGTCTGCCCACAACCCGGCGCTGGCTCTGCCCCCTGTTACCCAGTGTCCTTTGCAGCAGGTCTGAACTGCCCTGCTGCTCTTGGGTGCCGGCGTATGGGCAGTAAGAATACAGGCATATTGGGCACCCGATATGTCTGTCTTCTCACTGCATACAGGGATCGCGGAGGGGCCAGGCAGCACCCAATGACGTCGGACAGGTGAGTATACATGAATGGCTACTAAACATCACTATAAATCGCATCGATGTGATATGATATATACTAATATCTTTTAGTAGCCACTTCATGTTGTATATGAATAGACCCCATGTATTTATATTTGCAGGCAAAGTCGTGCCTAGATACTTTAGGGCAGGGGTGGGGAACCTTTTTTCTGCAGAGGGACATTTTGATATATATATAACATTATTTGCAGGCCCAGTGCAGTTCACGCCCCATCCCTGTGATGTCACACGTGCGGGGCCACAATAACCGATGCTTACAGCAATGCCTGGAGCATCCTGAGGATGCTCCGGGGAGCTGTAAGGGCAGCGGTGTGGCCGTCTGCAGTGTCCTAAAAATGCTCCAGGCTGCACTGCTGCATAGATTCTGGTTGCAGGGTGCTGTTTTAGGCACCCTGTTAGCCAGATGAGGCTAGCACAGAAAAGCTCCGCGGCCAGACCAAATGATTCCGTGGGCCTTATACGGCCCCCGGGCCTGAGGTTCCCCATCCCTGCTTTAGGGACAGGATGCAGAGCTTTTCTATGGAGACTAATATTCAATGCAGAGAGCACAGCAATATTACTTTTAAAGAGCATTGAAACTAAATACAGTAACGCTATCTGGCAATACTCTACCTCTGACTCTAACGTGTGCAGCAGGAGGCCAGAAAATGAAGCAATGTGTTTAATAATAGTTGCAGGAGGACAT
Organism: Taudactylus pleione; assembly: GCA_031769625.1. NCBI lineage: Eukaryota > Metazoa > Chordata > Amphibia > Anura > Myobatrachidae > Taudactylus > Taudactylus pleione. The sequence continues at coordinate 4,177,313 of JAUIMM010000555.1, read as the reverse complement.
GTGTAAACCAAAGAAATGAAAATGTCTGAAGGTGGAAATGCTGCCCTATGCTACAGCCATGGACCCATAAATTCTTCCTACATTTGAAATTAAGAACCTACACTTATGACCTTCAGTCCTACCTCCTGTGTCCAGACTTTTAGATCCTTTCTCACCTGACTACATGTATAACAATGTTTTAAGAATCCTGAAATCTCAGTTCTATATAATTCAGATGAAATGTATACGTGCTTGGTCATACAGATTTAATATAATGATTGCTTCTTGAATTCCTGTACAGCTTATCTGCAAGACAGAATGTCAGTGATAGCTGAAATTCATATAACGAGATGGACTTTAAAGGTATTGCACGGTAATGTATACAGAAATTTTGTGATAATGAGATCACAGCAGTAGGCTCAGAAATTATAGATAGATGTAGAGATAATTGTAATCTCATTTACACTCAACCAGCTGCCAATGCTTTATTTTTTTAATTTTTTTAACAATTTGCAACAGCTTATAATAACATAGTAAGTTTAGTACCAGCTAAGTAGGCAGCATTTACTGTACATGAAACCATATTATAGATGTTTTACTTGCGGACTGCCCAGTATCTTCAACTCTCCTTCTTGTGTATGTAGTATCTGGCTTTATAAAAGGACCACTAAACCTTAGTTATTGCCTACTATGGCCTAAATCCATTTGCAGTTGAGCCTATTTTGGACCAAATTCCAACATCAATATCAGAAATTATTTATACACACGAATTATAACTTGGTTTTTTTAGACGACTTTGAATTTCCAGAAAATAGTACAGTAGTTTGCTTATTTCTCCTCATACAGCAGACAAGCTATTAAAAATGGGAAAAGTTTGCTTTTTTAATTGAAATTGCAGAAAAATAAAAATAAATGAACTACTGTGAAAGCAGGTGTGTGTGTTCCTCTCTAACCCCCACTAAAAAAATACTTTGAATCTTTGCATTTGTTCTCCTTTCATTAATAGTTTTCCAAAAACAGCAAAAAATTTTCATAATAAAATCTGCACTTGAGATTGATAATATATTTTGTATGTGTAATGTTTATATATATATATATATATAGAGAGAGAGAGTACATGTATATCATACCTCCCAACTTTCCCACATTCAGTGGGACACTCACTTTTATGGGACTGTCCCGCTGTCCCACCCACGGGCCGCAGTGTCCCGCGATGGGGGGGAAGTTGGGGTATGCAGAGCAAGAATAGATGCTGTGCGCATGCGCACAGCATCTATTCACAGTACAGGGGGAAGCCCAGGGGCAGCCCAGCATCTCGGAGATGCTGGGCACACCCCAATAGTGATGTAAATGGGGGCGTGCCATCAGACCACACACCCTTTACAATCAGGCCACACCCCCTTTTCAGACACACGCACCTTTGGCGCGCGGAGGTCCCGACGCTGGGCCTCCGAATGTTGGGAGGTATATTATTTTACATGTTCGTATGAAACTCATAAAATGTATAAAAATAATGTAGTGGTCCAACAAGCCATTTTGAAAAATTGGCAATCGATTTCATCAAATGAGGGGACCCTCTGTGTATATTGATGCCAGGATTGGATGAGATTTGCACATTAGAACCCTCTGGATTTCTTAATGATTCTATAGCAAAAGATGTTATTATAATTTGAAATAGATAACTCCCGTCTTACAAACAAAGGTATCACAGAGTTTGTGGGTGCCAATATGGTGAAGATTAAAGTTCTTTTAATGCTCTGTCCCCTATTTCCTGGTTTTAAAAGATGTATACAATGTTTGGATTGGAAGGGGCGTGACTTAATGACTTATTCAAGCTTCTTCACAATTACATCATTAATTCCCACCCCTGCTGGATCCAGTTATCAGCAACTAAAGAGGGGGGGATTTTAGGTATGTCCTCCCCAGGGCCAGATTAACGGGGGGGTTTACAGGAGTGGTCATCCCTGGGACCCACACGTGAAGTGCCCCCACATCCACCGGGATTAAAGTGGACCGGAGGAGACGGAACCAGTTCCGCCTCCTCCGGCCAACCTAATGCCGGCGCCGCAGGGAGGCTTCATTTGCCAGGCACCCGCTGTGATTGTAACCAGTGGGTGCCTGGCTCCCTCCCCACAGCAGGAGCCAGAGAAAGAAGCTGGAGCTCACTCTTGAGCTCCGTCCGGTTTCCGGCTCACGCAGTGCACTAAGGGAGAGACGTCATGATGTCTCTCCCATTGTGCAGAGGAGCAGCCAAATGGACTGGATATGAATGGCAGCGGACGCGGGGCTTAGTTTAAGGTAAGTATGAGCTTTTTTATTTTAAGTGCAAGCGGCTTACTGGGGGCATTAATCTCTGCATGGGGGCATTTATACAGAGGGCATTACTATTGGCGACACTACCACAGGGGGGCATTACTACTGAGGACATAACTACAGGGGGCACTACTAATGGGAGAATTGCATAGGGGCACTGCATAAGGGGCGCTACTACTGGGTGCCCTGCATACAGAGCACCACTACTGTGGGCTCTGCATATGGGGCACTACCACTTGGGGCACTGGCACTGACACTGACACTGACACTACTGGGGGCTCTGCATAAGGTCCCTATTGTTCATACCCCCAGTTCATCTCATTTAATAGGGACCCCACATGTTTGTTGCCCAGGGCCCTCCACAGACCTTAATCCGGCCCCGGTCCTCCCCCATTTGAACCACTGCAGTACTTAGGATGAATCAATCATCCATAGCAGTGAAATGGTTACAAAAAGGTATATTCGTACTTGCCTACTCTCCTGGAATAAGCAGGAGGCTCCCGAATCTCAGGTGCTGCTCCTGGCCGTGTTCAAGTCTCCCAGGGGCAGACTCATGTTCTCCCGGTGCCACCCTCATCCCGAGTAAAGTGGGCTGTTTGGGTGCCCAATTACGCATTTCAGGCTGAATCTTGTCATTGTAGCCATACCCTACCACTTTGTTGGTAAGAATTGCATTTTATGGCAGGGGTGGTATCCACGATGACTAAAAACCCACAGTCACGCCCCTATGCTGCACCACACCCCCTTATGCCATGCTACACCTCCCTGTAGGGGGCAGTTAGATAATCATCAAGCATGGGTATAGTAAACAGGTGTGCCAGGAGCATTCTTTCTTACCTGAATGCTAGAGGTGGTTTGCAAAACAGGTGTCAACATCAGAGGATTCCCTCTGTACTCTAGTGCTATCAACAGTTTATATTGCCTGCAGTATTTTTTTTGCCTGTACTAGTGGCATTATATTTGAGGGACATTTTCCATATATCCCCAGAGAAAGGCCCAAGGGCCAAAATGCTTTGGGACATCTCACATTCCCACGAACCCAACAAGAATCACCAGCAGCAGGCAGCGCTTACCCTGCAAGCCGGGACTTGTGGTCCCGTGATCAGGATCCGGAAGCGATCAGGAAGCAGACGGCTGGCGCAATACTCAGGCAGGTGGAAGAGACCCACCATGGATCCTGTATGAGGGACCAGAGAGGGGTCGTGATATCCAGAGCCAGGCACCTTCACAGCTAGATGCCCCACGGAGAACCAGTATAAGGTGAAACGGAGGGAGCATCACCATGAAGAGAGCCATTCGAGACTTGTGAACCAGAAGACCCCACCAGCCCCCTGCAAGAAAGAGCGTCATCTGGGGTATCAATAGATAACAAAGAAAGAAGAGGTGCACCACAATGCCAAGGAAAATGGGACGCCGCTCATCTAAGGAAAGTTAAGATACCTTATACAGACAGACTATATTGTTTATCTGCTAGCCAAAGAGACTATCTTAAACAGAGCATCTAATTTGATACCCATCAAAGAAGGACATTAACATCAATCAAGTGTAACCAGAGTACATCTACTTGCTTTGAATCTAAGTATTACTATAAGATTCACATATGGACAAAAGCTGCCAGGCAGTTTCAACATACTGTGTAGACATGTTGGCATGAGAACACGATATTGTACTTTGTTTGGATACACTTCTTATACCCTCACTAATTCATTAAAGTGTTCTTAAAACCAACATTCTGTACTTGTCCATCATTGGACCACCATACACGAAGGGGTAGAGCACAGTTATAGCTTATTGTATTTATCTGTTCAAGGTCAGGGCGACCTATTATTTAGCTGTAGCACACCCCAAACATTCTTGTCTGATTCAGTGCACAGGGCCCCCACAAACTACTGAGAGAGAAAGAATATGAATACATATACCACGTTAATTCGACACCGGACTAAGATGTCCCACACACTGGGGTAGTCCACACACTGGAACACAACCATGGATGAAAGTAGTGAGGGCTCGCATACATGCCACATAGTAATGATTAAACTCATTTCCATGAGAACTCTAGGGGGTATATTTACTAAAGTGACAGTTTTTAGAAGTGGACATGTTGCCCATAGCAACCAATCAGATTCTACTTAACATTTAACTAGCACCTTCTAGAATTTTGATTGGTTGTTATGGGTAAAATCTCCACTTCTAAAAACTCTCACTTTAGTATATATACCCCATGGAGATATACACTCCCTTATTTTTTTTAGTTGCTTTGGTGACCAGCATCCAGAACCTACATAGACCATTTCATAGAGCACAAGTCCATTGTGGGAGCTAGTTCCATGAGCAAGCTTATAATAGATAAACATTTGGCTTTTCTGATGAAAAATTCAGACATCATTGCTGTAACATTTCTATGAAATCTCAGCAGCAGCATATAATAAAATGTTATCTAGTTTACATTTTCAAACTATATCTTCAAGGTTGTCTTCTAGAACTCTTTTACAGGATTCCCAGCCCGCAGCTCCGAGCCCTTCTTTCTTTTTACATTTTCCGAATGTATCTCTTGCTCTGTAAACTTACAAGTAAGATGCAAATGCATGCTCTGAAAGCCTCCCGTCAGAGCTGCTCCGCACAGGACCTACTGTTTCACAGCTTTTTTAGCCATTAAACTATTCAAACTGATGCTGTGATGGGAACATCCTGAATCGATATCTGAGTTCTTCTAAACACGTCTCTCTGTTGGTTCCCTATTTAATTCTTCATACATATTCCAATCTTCTTTGCTTTTCAGCTTCTACTTAACTATCAGGTTCAGAACTGTATTATATTTAATATATGTTAAAATAGCTATATTTTGCTCAATAGATATGGACAGTCTGTTTCCCATCTAATTCTTATCTGAGTGATTAAGACAATTTTCTGCAAGCCCAGAGAGAAAGAGGATATCTGATATAACTGGGTATTGTTTAATTGTTAGAAACTGATTAATTGGGACATACTGGAAGGTTAGAAGTTTGAGACCTGTTCATCCTATCCCTAGAACTGTCCCAAAAATGATACAGCCTCATATTCCTGCCACAGATGCACTGTACTGATACACTGTATCCACCTTTATATAATCTCCAGTGCCTCACACACTATATCAACCTTTCTCTCCACAGTAGACCAGACTCCACTGCATTCACATGAAGCCATTTCCAATGTTCCAAACCTTAAACCAGCTTCCAATTCCATGTGTATAATATAACCTATCTCTTGTGCCTCTACATAGTACTACCCACTTTATCTCAAGCATTATACCAGCCCTAAGGGCTCAACAATTTGTACTGTCCTTCAATCCCATAATAAACCAGCCTATAATGCCCCATAAAACTTCCCCCAGCCTGCAAGACTCTATACAGTAATCTCGATTGTGTACACAACTACATCTTAACTGCATTTAAGAGAAAGTGGCCAGCAAACTAAACCACCTGGTTTAACTATTTTAAACCAAATACTTTATTTCATTAGATTAATGTCAGGTGGCATTAACATAGGAGTAGGCAATAAGCGGCCCGCCAGATGTTGTAAAACTTCACATCCCAGCATGCCCTACCACAATTTTGCTATTTGGCCATTCTAAAGATGTTGCAATGCATGCTGGGATTTGTAGTTAAACAACAGCTGGAGGGCCACTTATTGCCCACCCCTACATCAACAAGACATCTTACATATCTCAAGATAATGCCCTATTATAGACCGATGATGACTAACAATAAACTCATATATACAGAACTTGGCAACTGTGCTTAATCAGAACGTGTACCTTGTTAATATGGGAGGTGCCAGAGTTAAATGATTTTCAATTGTAAAGCTACTCATTGACAAAAACAAAAACATTTTACACAGATTGCACCAGGATTGTTTTTAAAACAAATTAAAGAACACCACTCAAAATTACTAGTAATAATTAGAAATGTACACGGACCATCATGTATTGGTTTCGGTTTTGCCAAAACCACCTTCAAAGCGTTTTGGTTTTGCCAAAACCACCCTCAAGTGTTTTGGCTTTGGATCTAAATTTCTTTAAAAATTTATAAAAACAGCTCAAATCATGTAACTTGGGCCTGCATTGTTCCAACAGTATTATTAACCTCAAAATGTTTTCAGTTTTGACCCATATTGGACAAAGGCTACAGTGAGAAAACTGGCTAACTAATCGTCACAGTAGTGGCACAAGTACATGGTAGTTTAAAAAATAATATAGCACATCTAGGAGATGTAGAGGCACTGCAGTGGCAGGCAGAATGGCAGTTTAATATAAACTATACAGTGCTATAGAATGCTTTAATTTATCAAGAACTAGATCAGAGGCTAGAGGCCACCACAGGTAAATGAAGGAAGAGTACTATTTAGTGGAAGCCAAGTAAAGCATTGAATGATTGATTAATTGATAACAGAATACAACTATAAAAAATTATAAATGGAACACACCATTATAAAACAAGAATCCAAATAAGATTGATTGATTGATTGATTACAGAATATAATTATAAATAAAACAAATTAAATGCAACAAACCATTAAAATGCAAGAAACCAGATGGGATTGATTGATTGATTAAAGTTAATAATTTAACTGTAAAAATAAATCAGAGAAATGGAAAATGCTTCTAAAGAACAAGCATCCAAAATCCCAATGAGATTGATTCATCATGCTTCAAGGCAGAGTAACAGCCTAGTCAAATTGAATAATACATTGTTAATTATATTATTATATGATTTGATTATACTAGTCTGTATCTGCTGGGAAGCTGCAGGAAACAGGGCCTATATGCCTGGATGAGAAACTGGTGATGGATGGCATCTAAAGATGGGGAGGGGAGGGGGGATTAGGTTTAGGCACTAGGGCGGAGAATAGGGTTAGGCACCCCTAAAGGAGGGTTGAGGTTAGGTGGGAGATGGTTAGGATAAGTTAAAATACTTAACCTGTCGGGATCTTCAGTCTTCTGCCTTCCGGCATCCATATTACATCCAACGTGCTTATGTCCGGTGGTATGTCATACCGATTCCCTTGGCACCTACCACCCACGCTTCTAATGCATATTAAAAAGGACATGCACAGTTTAAAAAACCAAGCACTTCAGTAACAGGGACTGCCACTTTTGTGGCTGAAGTGTTTGGCTTGTTTGGACCCCCACAAAATAAGCTACAATGGGCTTAAGGAGGCTAGCAGTTTTGTGAATGGGTTGGAAAAGAAATCCCAATGGTCACAGTGCCGACAAGCAGAATACTGACAGTGGCATCCTAATGGTCAAAATCCTGGATTTTGGTAAGTATTGCAACCCAAATCCTAACCCTAACCCACCTCTCCCACAGCCTAACTCTAACTGTCCACTCCTGCAGCTTAACCCTAATCGTTGCAACCCACAGCCTAATCCTAACTGTCCTTTCTCACAAAATAACCATAACCCACCCCCTAGTGCCTATTCCTAAACCTAACCTTTACCCTAATACCATCAGAATCTGTCAGGTTTGTGACCATGGGGGTGCTGCTGTCAGTATTGTGACTGTTGGCAACCTGACCATAAGGATATTGACTACATCCGTTGTTAATCATGCCTACAGTTAAAAGATGTCATTATCATCCTGATTATTATCCTCACCCTCATCAGTGTTGTTAATATCATCATCACACAATATTAGCTCATCCAGACTGGAATCCACCATTACAGAAGTCTCTGTACTATGTTGTAATTGGTGGCAAAGGTCTTCCTCATGGAAATTTAAGTTCATTTTTATTAACATAATTTTTACCACATTTCTAGATTTTAAAATTTAAGCTAGTATAGCTGTCATTGCTTCAGTGATCCCCTGTGCAACTGGATAGGAGAATTCATACATGATTCCTCTTGGAAATTATTATTTCACAACCAGCTGTTATTTTAAACTACTAGACTTCTTGGTCCCCTTCTGTGATGAATATTCAATCCCAGCAGCAGCCATAGTGCACAAGGATTCTGCTTGGGAATCCTGAATAAGGGATAAGTCAGACTTTGCAAATTGGATGTAATAGGTCTACTTCTGATCATTAATGAGGAGGTTGATAATGAAGGTGTTGGTGGTGGAGATTGCATTTGCTGAGATCTATCCATGCTGCTGGTATGTAATCCTGGACTGCTTATTATTTTAATGGATTTTTCAGATTTTGCTAAACAACTTGCATGAACTCCCTGCAAATTACATAATAGAGAGAAGGTGCCTATATGTTTAATGTCCCAACCTCTACTCACTATAGACTCACAAATGGTACAGATACCTTGACAAATGTTTATCAGGATTTGGGTAAAAATTATTCCACACAGAAGAGGTGGACTTTCTTGTCTTATGCCCAGGCATGACAATGGTCTACTTCTTATCTCTGGTATGAACTGCTGCCACTGGTGGCTGAATTACTATGACATAAACAACATCCTCCTCCTGAATATTATCAACTTCTTCTTGTCCAACACATTATTCATAAACATACTCATTAGCGCCAGATACACAAATATCTTCCTCATCCTGTTGCACTTCCACTGCAGCATCCTCAATTTCTATGTCACCACCATTTATTTTACTACTACTCAGCCTCACATTTGCAGAGGATGCAGAAATGGTGGCAGAGGCTTCTCTACAATTAAATTTTCAGAAATGTCAGGCAGACACTTGTGGACACCCTTAGACTCTCCTCAGTGATCAGTGAAGTTGTGAATACATAGCTTGTTTTTCATCCTTAATGTTCTTTTTATGCCCTGATTTGCCTGTTTTATAGGTGACACCTTTAGACTCATATTGGTTTTGCATGCAAGGTTACAGAAGATGTCTGACTGTGTTTGGCCCCAGCTTCCGCAATAGGCATTCTAGAGCATTAAATACAGTAGCAGTAGCAGGACCACCACTCACATAGGAAGGCAAGGGCCTTAATATACACTGTGTCACTCATCTGAAAACAAACTTTTGAAAAGACTGCAGTTTTTTGTGTTTTAGACAACAGGAAAATAAATGTGCATTATCTTACATAACTGGAAGCAATTTAGGTATTCTTGGGGTGGAGCAGCCTCAGACCCACTAGAGGATTTTTTGGATAGATAGAAAAATACATGTATAATAGTATTCTGCAGTGATAGATTTCCTAGAGAAAACAAAGGTGCAGGTTCACTTTAACATACAAAAAACAAACAATGAACAACACCACACACAGGCTGTAGCCTGTTTGTTTGCACTGCAGTGTGTGAGTGTGCAGTCAGTGTGTGTGAAAAATTAAACAAACATGCTGACAATGAGAATGCCTAAGTCACCCTGTACCTTTCCACCAGACACCTACTCCAGCTACTACTTAAAAAACTATTTGCACTCCTACCTACTCCTCTAACTCCTAATGGCACCCTAATGGCATCCTTATAGCATCCTAATGACATTTTTTTAACACAGTGCTCCAGCCAACAGTCCCACACCATCTCCCTCCGCTCTACTTTGTGAAATGGCACCTAATTACGAGGAAGGAACTTTTATATGCAATTCAAAACACATGAGTACCGAAGATGATGTTTTGCTTTGGTATCCGAGTTTGGCGGGAAGACCCAAGTTGGGACTTAGAATCACCCGGATCCCCTAAGGTCAGGTGTATTTGATTTCCAAAGAAACCTAACCACTCATCTCTAATATAAAATTTTAGATGAAACTATAACTATGCTTATTTGTGAAGTGCTGGGCTCTCCAATAGCTAAAATGGACCCACATAGCTTTGTTCTCATCATTTACTGTTGTCATAATTTACTGCTCAGTCTCTTTCAAGCAGTAAGAGTATGTCTTGATGTCCATCCCCCGTCAAGTTTCCATTTAGCCTGAAGTCATTACAGCCATAGGAAACCCTGGCAAATGACACATTCAGTGTAAGTACATCTTCATTCATTTAAGTACACCTAAGCTAAATGTTAGTTTGGGGTGAAATTATGCTTTATTGCAATAGTTCAAAACATAATTAATTATATTATGTATGAATATATGTTCTAAGAACGGTTAACCATAAAATAAGGTAGCATGTGCTCTAATTAAACCAATGTACATCATTATTTTTTATTTATTTTACTGGAATACATCTGCAAAGGATCCACTCTCAGACAAATGCTTCATCATCATTTTACAAATTACAGCAGCTCATACCCAGGAGCGCACAGAGGGTTTCTGAGTACACAGAAACCCCCCCTGCCCGCCGTTCACTAAGTGTAGTGTGGACCACAGTGAGTGTGCTCCGAACTACATACTAAGAAACACACCACCGCCGGCACCGGGTAGTATGCTCGTACTACCCAGCGGCAATGTGTTTATTTTAGCAGCCAATGAGAGTCATACAGACACTCCTTGGCTGCTGCATCCATGGAGGGAGCCGACTCCACCTTCCAGTTCCCCCCACCAGGCGACGATGAGAGAGACCTCATGATGTCTCTTCCATAGTGCAGAATGGGCCGGGATGAGCGGACACCTGTGGTTGTGGCTAGAGCAGCAATTCAGTTAAGTTGTGTTTTTTGTGTGTGTGTGTGTGTGTGTATGTAAGGGAAACAGACACTGACACTGGCACTGCATAGGGGAAGTGGGTGCTACTTGGGGCACTGTATAGGGGGTGGCTGCTACTGGGGGCACTGCATAAGTGGGGTCACTACTGGGGGCACTGAATAGGGGGTGGCCCTTTCTGTGGGCACTGAATAGGGGTATAGTGTGAATAGGTGCGCTCTTTCCATGGTATGGGGCTGTGGTGTGCGGATGTGGTTGGTGTTGGTGTTGAGAGAATGGAGGTAAATGAAGAGACAGACAAAATTGTGGAGGCCAAATAGTTTATTAGAGCAGACACAATGCTACTCCGATAAGGTCTTGGGGAGGGGGGGTTGGGGTGGAGGTGGAGGGGAAGGATAGAGTGTGATGGAACTTTGGGTGGGAAGGTAGGTGGACCCTAACCATGCGGTTCTTGACCAGCTCGTCTTCCCTGCTGGACCTATAGTCTACAGTCTTAAGAGCCTTCTGGGAGTGTCTAGGTGCCTTGAAAGTCAATGATTATATTATAATTGTCCTGCTGTAGGCGGCGTCCCACACAGTGGTTCAATAGCCACAAGTACTTATCTACCGGTAGGTTTTTGGCGATGAGTTGACGATGTGGCCGTGTTGCTTGGGGTGGATGATGTGCAGTGGTCTTCCTGGTGGGCTCTGCTGGTTCGGTGTTTGGAATGCAAGATTGCAGAACGCTTGCTGCAGGAGGTAGCTGGACAGACATGGTGGGTGGTTTGATAAGTTAGTGTGCCCCATGAGCCCATAAGGTCTTAGCATGGCTGTTTGCTGTTGATGTGCTCACAGTGTGTGTAGGGTTCCAAGTCCCCTGAGTCCGCTGACTGCTGCTGTGAAGTCTGTTGGGCTGGCAGTGGGGATGACCTTCTTCTTCAGAGGACACCTGTGTTGCACCACAGTGGGTGTAAACACCCTTTGTTGAGAGGCTGGTACGGGACAGGAGGCCGGTCACTGATGGTGCTATCGACAGTCCAGACCAATGGATGCCCCTTGGTGTCATGGGTGGGTAGCCATGGGTAGGATAGAGGTGGAGTGAACTGGCACTGATGATCCTATTTTCCATATGCAGGCATCGGTGGGTTCAATAGGGGGTGTGTGGTGCTGGAGTGACTCCAATGCATTTTGGCAGTATGTGCCTTCTTCCAGGAGTTTGTAAGTGGACAATGCTGGTGCAGGTGTTTTATCGGGCATCTCCCTGTGGTGTATCTGTGATGTGGCAGATGATTCTGGGTTGTGGCCAATGAGGGATGGGACTGCAACCAATGTGGAGAGGGTGGGAGGGTGGCGTCTTGCTGTGATGTATCTGTGACATGACGGGGGATTCTGGACTGTAGCCAATCAGGAATGGGAGCTGAAGGACTGGGTATGATGGTGTGTGGAAGAGGTGAAGTGCTGATGGAGGTTATGTGAGCTGATCTCCATGGTGGAAAAGGGCTGGTATGTGGTGTTAAGGTGGTGAGCTGGGATGTGGGAGGACGTAAGTGGGGAGGCATTGATATGTAGTGTTCTTGTAATGTGGGAGGGAATCCTGAGTGGCGTCTCAATAATGCAGCCAGTAAAAGTGGGGCTGATTGGAATGGGGTGTCGGTGATCTGTTAATCTGTAATAGAATGTGCTAGTAAGGGAAAGAATCTGGGTTGGTGAGTAATGCAGTAGTGATGATGTGCTTACATGGCTGAGGAGTGTGTGTAACTCACACTATTATGATGTACAGTCCTTGCTGAGAGCAATGTCACTAGGGGTCCTTAGTATTGTGACGGGAGGGATGTGCATGTGATACTTGCGTGATTGTGGGGTTGTGTTTGTCGAGCATGGATGGGAGAGGGAATCTAGGTGGTGGAGTGTGGATCACTCCATCAAAGTGGACCTGGGAAGTGTGGTGGAATAGATGTGTATGCAATGGTGTGAAGGATGGGGGGCTGTGTGGAGAAATAGGTTATGGGATGGGCAAGTAAGGAATGTGTATGTGGTTGTTAGCAAAGTTATGGTGAGTGGGGATGAAGGGCTGGGTATGTGGCATGGTGGGGAGGATGTGTGAAGTGGTGGTCGGTGGCTGTCAGGGAACAGGCTGGGGAGTGGGGCTCCCGTGATCTGTCAGGGTAATCAGGGGTGATGTGGTGATACTATGGTGCATTACAGATTGGAGGATTGGTGCTTGATGGGGTGGGGTGGAGGTTGGGGGGGCATGGATATGTGAATGTGGGTGGTTGGGATGTGTAAGGGGGTGGTGAAGTATAGTGGTCTGACTGTGGAGGTGCGTGATGGGTATAGGGAAGAAGGGGGTTTGCTTGGGGTAGAGTGGTGCACAATAGAGGGCAGAGATAGGGAATGATTGTGTGGTAAAGGTAATGGTTTATATGGTTATGATGGATTTCACATCGTTATCAATGTTGAGTCCTTTATGTGTCAGGGTTTGGAGCATAAAGATCCATCTAAGCTCCTCTTTGTTAAGGATTCTGGTGTGGTCTCCACCTCTCCAGTTCTTCTTCACATGTTTGGTCCCTATGAATCTGATGCCATGAGTCTTGCTGTGGTGGTGCTCTTTGAAGTGTATGGGTATGCTGTAGTTATCTTTTTTTTTAATTATATTTCTGAGATGTTCATCGATTCTAGTTTTGAGTTGTCTGATGGTCTTTCCTATGTATTGCTGGTTGCAGGGGCATTGTATTAGGTAAATCACATTGGTGGTGGTGCATGTGATGTGTTCCTTTATTTTGTATGTTTGTCCTGTTTGTGTGGACAAGAATGATGTGGTGGGTGTAGTGTTTCTGTATTTAAGGGTTGTGCAGTTTGTGCATGTGCCTCAATGGAAGAAACCTCCTATGAGTTTTGAGCTGTTTAGGGTGCTTTGTATTGAACTTGGGGGTGGTATATGGTTGAAGACCAATTTGTTATGGATGTTGGGGGCTTTATGGTAAATTACTTTGGGTTTGGCGGGTAGTATGTCGACAAGCTGATCATCTTTCAGCAACAAAAGCCAGTGTTTGTTGATGATTCTCCTTAAGTGTGTTGCATGGGTATTGTACTGTGTGATGAATGGGATGTGGCTTTGTGTGTTCTGTGGGCCTGATTCAGACCCGCTCACAAGCACTATGCATTTGTGAGCGGGTCAATGTTTGGTCACTGCGCATGCACATGCCAGAGCCAGCTCTGACGTGCGCAAGACCCGGCTAGCGATGGGCACGAGACCACAGCTATGCGAGCGGCACGGAGGCCGCACCAAAAAAAAAAAGCGCCCTGATTCAGAGCAAGCGCTCTTTCAGAGCGTCTGGCTCTGAATCAGGCCCTGTGGTCGTTATTTGTACTGTAGGAGAGGTTTTCTCTCTTCTTCCTCTATTTGGGTGAGTGTTGCTTCTAGTCTCTCTGGTTTGTATGCCTTGTTTATGAATTGTTGTTTGAGAGTGTTGGTCTGTTCCCAGTAGTCTGTGAGTTTGGTGCAGTTTCATCTGATGTGTTTGAATTGTCCAGTGGGGATGTTGTTGAGCCAAATGGGGTGATGACCACTACTTGATAGAATGTGACTATTGTCGTCTATGGGTTTTTGGAAGGTTTTCATGTGAATCTGGCTGTTGTCGATGAAGATCTCAAGATCAAGAAAATTGACTGAGGTTTGGCTGTAATTTGTTGAAAAGCAGAGATTTCTATTGTTGTTGTTAATGTATCAGATGAATTCCAGGAGCATTTGAAGGGGGCCTTTCCATATGCAGAGGACGTTATCTATGTATCTAGTCCACAGCATGCCTATATTGTGTGACTGTGGGTGTTGTTATATTTTGATGTACCTTTCTTTATAGCAATGACTCATCAAGTATGCTGTTTATGTAGTTTATTTATTATCAGTAATATTTGCATTATTACAGGTAGCTAAAGACATCATCTCTTCATGGCTGTTCTCCTTTCTCCTACTTTCTCCTATATCTCTCCACTTCCTGATCACATGTCCTTCTATGCTGCAAGATCCTTAAAGGTCCACTACCTCATTTTACTATTACATGCCAATGCACATAAACTATCTTTATAGATACTACAGGTGTATCTGCATGCTAAATACTACGTTACTCTGTTACAGCCGCTGACACTGTAACATATCATTTTGCATGCAGATGCTCCCGCACTCGCTCAGAGAACATAGGCATGCTGCATATTATTTTAATAAGCAGAAGCTGCTTGTGCTAACTATACTCATCGCTGTGCAAATAAGACACATTTGAAGGTAAAAAGATGCACAAAAAGACGCTCAGCACTACCAAGTCACACCACGGCAAGTTGTGACTATAAGGGCTGTTTAACACGCCAGGAGGCTAGATGTATGTGGACCCATCTGTATCTTGCGTGTGTTATTGGCATGTTGATGGAATTGAAGTCTACTAAGAAGAAAGCATATGTAGACATCTGTCCGACTTCAATCTGATCTCTCGCACAAATGAAAGGGATGGTGCACATGTACAGTATGCTGCTGATGAAGATGACTGCTACATTCACCAGCAGATGGATGGAGACAGTGTAGTTGCATAGATGCCACTCTCTCTAAATAAAGAGTCAGTTGCATCTATTGTAGTTCATCTCCAATTTCATCCATTTGTAGATTGACACACAAGGCCTGAAATTACTTTCCTGCACTCTTTGTGCCTTGTTGGTATAATATCAACATTATGGGCCTGATTCTGAGTCAGACACCTATGTCTTTATGATAACTGTTATACCTTTCCTGGTGTACATCCATGTGTCTGAATGTCCAAGGACTGAGATTCCCACTTGCAGTGTCTATTGACGCATTACTGTCTGGAGCATCTTTAAACTCATCATCAGTCGCACTATCAAAACATGCACCTGCCCTATACAAGGTGCAGTTTCTCCATCTGAGTATGGTCTTTGTACTCAACTGCTTTCAGGGACACACCTGCAACACTCACATAATATGCAACATTTCTGTTTTTATTTTTAGTCACCATCCTGTTACCTCCAAGTCACTGTCCAGGAACACCTCATACATTTCTGCTACTGTTAGAAGAAAAGGAATATATGCGCTCAGCTATAGTTCACCATGCTTAAAATGCGGAATGTTTAATTGGGAACTAAAGAATATAATCAATATTCTAAATGTGCTTCTAAGTGACAGGATGAGATATATACAAATGAATAGAATGTAATAAAAGAAACAACACTTTACTAATATGAAAAACGCAAAACACATATATGAAAGCAGTGTTTGAAAGAACATAAACACATGCATACAATAAATGCAATATCAAAGTGGAATAGTAATATCGGGTCTGCCAGGGGAACCCCCAACACGGAATAGATGCTAACATAATGATAATCCAATGTATCATAGACTCCTGAGTGTTCTACTGAGTCTAGTACATGATAATATTCAACCAAGTAGAAGTGAGTGTGAAGGAAAAAGCTGGCTTGTACTGATAGTAAATAGCGGCGTCCCGCTAGGGTACAATGTATATACAGTGCTGCTGGCCCAGGGTGATCTTCCCGAGGAAGGCAGTATGGGTTTGCAGCAATGGACGGTGGAACTCCACACAAGCTGCTAACACCTGGTGCTCTAGCCGGCAGCACACCCGTCGTGGAGGTCTGCCCGCAGTGCATGCTGAGGAAGCTGCTGTGGATGGGGAGGAGATGTCAAAGGCTCGGGCTTGCTGACACCATCCCCCGTGCTCCCTCTCCTCAAACAGAGACACACCTTCCTGCGCCTTGCCGATAGCCACTCCTTCCTCTAGCCGGCTGTGCTGTCCTGCGGCCGCTAAAACAAACACACAGCTGCCAGCACCGACGGCTGTGTGTTTGTGCTGTGCCATCCACACTACCACCCTGCCCCAAGCTGATGCAGCAGCACTGACTGTGCTGCTGCATGCAGTAGAATGGTGGCAGCTGCAACGCGCCCTCCTCCCAGGAACAGGTGCCGCCGGCACCTGTTCTCGGCAGGGTCACATGTCACCAACCCTGTGTGGGGGCCCTCTGTGTGTGGGGGCCCAGGGACGACCAACCCTGTTGCCCCCCCCCTTAATCCGGCCCTGCCTACATTCCCTACCACAAAGAAACAAACAAATTCTAGGGGTAAATTTACTAAAGGTAGATTTTGGTCGACTTTATGTTGTTGGCCGATTTCCCATCGGTTTTGCATAATGGAGATTTACTAAAGTCAAAACCGACCGCAAATCTACCAAAAATCAGACTTTAGAACAAGTTAGAACATTGGACCAACAATCAATACTTTCACATACTGTAAACAAGTATAGAAACTGGAGATTAACTAATGGTCAGTTTTAAAACCAACCAAAAATCGACGCCAAACCTGAGCAAACAATAACCCTGCTTGTGGCAGGTGAGTTTGGGAGAAACACTGCACAGATCAGTATGATCTGTGCAGGCTTCTAAGGGTTACAAGTATAGAAAGAGTTACATTATTTAAAAAAAAAATAGCATTGGGTCCCCCCTAAATCCATAACAAGTACAGGACCTTTCAGCCTGGTCTGGTCATGAAAACTCCAGGCTGAACCTGCTAAGGGTCTTACTCTAAAGCAGGGAGACACACAGCATTGGGTCCCCCTTCTATAATGCAATACAATCTCTAAATTGATCAGCCCAGGACTGGAAATCCTTGGAAAAAATGGGGTCCCATCTCCAGAGAATCTAACTGTAGGGACAGTGTGAAGAAAATATTAGAATAATGATAGGAAAAGGATAACGAATTCATGGGTTGATGATCTTTGCAGTGCTTTTGTACAGGTTCGCCGTCATGTTTTAGGTTCTGTTTGCTGTTGGTTTTGAACTAAAATATCAACACCAATTGAAGTTGAAACCTAATGGATGATAAATATGTAGATTTTTCAGTCGGAAATCCCATCAAAGTTGGTCAAATTAGATTGATTGGATCGATTTTAAAATTGAACTAAAATGACCTTTGATAAATTTGTCCCTTGAAGTAACCTACACAAACATGAGGAGAACAAATAAACTGCACAAAGGTCAAAATCAAACCTATAACATGGCCATGGACAGAATCAAACTCATAACCCAAGGAAACAATGCTAACCACTGTGCTGCACACATGTTACATTTAATGATTTTACTACCTCAGTAATTCACCAGGTGTGATGCCAAATGCTGCATACTGTATATTTATATTTGTTAGTCAGTGTTTATTCATGATAATGAACATTAGCCTAAAATGGGTAATGTAACCTCCTCCTTTTAATACATTAAAATAAAGGTTTATTTTTATTGTATGTATTGAGGTGTTGTGGAGTGCTGACCTCTTGTTTATTAATAGTGCAAAGAAGACAAACTACTAGTCTTGCACCTGCTGCAAGGAGTGCTGCCTTTTTTATTCTCATGAGAGATACAACTGTTCAGGAGATGATCATCTACAGTATACTACACTTCTACATTTTACAGACTGCTAGATTCTCGGACTAAACTAATTCACATGCATATATCCATGTGGACAGCGGTTTCTGCTCAGAAATATTAAACAGTTACAAATTGTGAAGGCAGTGGGAAATCACAAGGTGGTGTCAAACAGTGTCATCACGCCAAGGATCCAGAAGCCATCTCAGTTTGGATTTTGGACCTACAAATAAAACTGCTTTTACTGTTGCTCCTCTGGTCGTCTCTGTGGCCACCTTGATGGCAACTTCTGCATCTATGAGTATAAAGTGTCTTGGCTCTATGCAGTGACACACACCAACTCTGAGCTGGCAGATAACTGTAAGAGTGCTCAAGGTGCAGCATATAATCGACTTCAGAACCAGAACAGGATGGAGGTTTCTATTCTTTATTTGGCTGCTTTGATAATGGTGGTTGATAATATTTCTGCCTTACAGTTAGTCACACAATCTTTCTCCACCAGCTGGAAATTTTCTTTCCACTACCTTATGTACAGTATTGATTGTCCTCCACACCTATTACATTGTAAACTCACTTTGAACATGGTCATTGTTATATTTCACAATTCCTTGTTAATATATATTAATTATATGTATAATAAATCCAATTATTGTACAGCACTGCACACTCGAATGTAACAGTGAAAAATGGAGAGTGGTTGATAAAATCTCCGACCACAAGCTTCTGAAGGAGGTTAAACTTGGCTATGGGCCATATTCAATTAGTCGCTGGAGTTCACCCACGACTAATTGTCGCGCTGATCCAATTCAATTAGGGGGGATTCCTCACGTGGGAGTCCCCGCAGTCGGAATTTACTATGCACCTCATGGAGGTGCGAGGTAAAATCCACATAAAAACGGCCTAATCGGCCTTGCGCGCGAGGGAAAAACACACTGATTCTGCAGTTTACGCACATGAGCCCCGATTTTATGATGCAGGGAAAAAGCTATTTAATTGAATAGCTAATCCCCGTGCTGCGGGACTTTGGGCCGGCAATTAGTCGCGGGTGAACTCCTGCGGCTAATTGAATATCGCCCGATGTGATTGCAGTGTGGAAATTCAGAAGACAGTGGCTCTGATTCAGAGGTGGTTGCTGTTGTGTCCGCTCTTGTGTCTGTTGTTGGAATCGCTGCTGCGATAATATGATAATGCTAGTTTCTGACTTCCCCTGGTGTAGTAGCCTGTGTTTGAAGATTGAGCAAGCACTGAGACACTGAGCGTCTTTGCACACTGTAACACCACCAGTTACTCTTGCCACTTCAACATTGGTGCAACATTGTGCACACCATCAAAACTTGCACCTGCCCTATGCCAGGAGCAGTTTCTCCATCTGAACATGGCCATGTGGCTGCAGCTGTGCATCCAAGAATGCAGCCGCTTTCTCTGATATGCCCACGGCACTCCCATTACACACCCATGGGCCTGAATTTTTTGCATTCACTTGAGGCCACCTCCCAGTCACCAGCCGGGAACGCCCACCACTTTGCCACCCCATATCTGATACCATCTGTCCTAAGCGCAACAGTTTCTTTGTGTCTACACTCTGTAATGCATGTGCCGTAGGGGCTTTCTGGAATTTTTGTGCATGTGCAGTTGTAAACAATCTGTGAACATCAGCAGTGGGTTCAAATTGCATGCACCTCTTAATCAGGCCCAGTATGTGCAAGATCACTAGTGTTGTGATTCCTGGGTTTCTTTATTCCCCTTACTTTTTATCACTCATTCATACAAGTCTCTTTTTCAAGATGTTTTAAGGACATAACGTCATTAGTTCAAATTGTTTTTGTTTTCTGTTTTGATATTTTTTAATATTACTTTGGCATTACATGAGTTTTCTAATAAGGTACAATAATGTTAATTAACGATAGTTTGGTTTCTGAAACATATTCAAATATCAATCATCTTTGTAATTCATGGCTCATTATTGTTAAAAATATAGGGGTCTATTTACTAAGCAGTGTTAGGAGACAGAGTGAAAAGTTTTAAGGAAGTGATAAGGTGCCAGCCAATTAGCTCCCAACAGCCATCTCCCAGGCTGTGTTTGAAAAATGACAGTTAGGAGCTGATTGGCTGGCACCTTATCACAGACTTATCACTTTTCACTATGTCTCCTAACACTGCTTAGTAAATAGACCTCATAATTATTTGTAATGAACATGAAATTAAAGACAAATAATAATACTAATAGCAATAGCTATATAAAAATTATTATTAATCATTATTTTATTATATGATAGTGCATGAGTCAGAAAATACTGTAGAGTACTATGAGGACCTACACATGGCTAAGATCCAAAAATATGGGTTAGAAATTAAGGAAATAACCCATCCGGTTTTATGCAGTACGCTTGCTGCAATTTCTATCAGCAAAACCATGAATTGGAATAATAAAATCTACCAACATTAAACTGCATGAGTTCTTTCTAGGTCATCAGATTGTTATTTTTAGGTTAGTTATACATTTGGTAGTCAAATACTTACTTACTTAAGTTTATTGTAATTAGAGTAATTTGCTCAGACATTGCTTTTTATTAATGAGCGATATAATAGATGTTTGCTTTCCCTCCCTTTCACTACATTTTTTTCCGTTGGGAAAAAAAGATTGAAACTGCAGTTTTAATTAATCTGCAGGTTAAATAAAATAAATAAATAAAACAAAACCAGTCTGGCTACTTCTTTCCCCTGTAGCACTTAGACAATCAATTCCATACTCCTATCTTGGTCAATGTGAAATTCAGTGACTCATAATACATATTAATGCTTGAGATTGAAATTCTCTTATTTAAACAAAGGGCATAATTTGATTCTGTCCACAAATACTCATTATCTTTTGTTCTATTTCAATATATCTATACAGATATATATTTTATAGCTGAATTACTTATTTTAAATATTGCCAGGCATCTAAAACTGAGCAAAGAGGATTTTATGCCAACCAGGAGATCAATCCTTAATTATACAAAACAAGATCCAAAGAATAAAATGTGAGGATATGTTTGGCTTGCTTTGCTGGCTGCCATGTGGTCTGCAAAAAATATTTGATTACTTTCTAATGAAGTTTTGGTGAAATCTTAAACAATTTATTTTCCTAAACTCATCTATGTTGATTATGCACCACACTAACACTCCCATGGTTCATTGTAAAGTACTGTATGTAATTTGAAATGTTACAGTTAATGATTTTCACATGTTCAGACAGTTATCATTGCTTAGGTTTCTTGTATGTCCATACTGAAATGTTACAGTTAATGGTTTTCACATGTTGAGACAGTTATCATTGCTTAGGTTTCTTGTATGTCCATACTAAACTGTATATTAAAATAATCAAAGTAATTTGCAATGGATAATATAAATAATATAATCCCATCAGAACGAATCACAGAAAGGTATAGCCAAAAGTATATACTGTATACAGTATATATTCGAGTCAAAAATTATCCACACCCTGGTTGTAGAATTTATTTTAATCAACTTTTAGAAAAGACAATTACATTATTTTTCGACATAATCTCTCTGCTTTTCAAAACACTTTGTCCATCTACTGTATCAACAAGCTTTTGTATTCCCTCATTAAAAAATGTTTTTGGCTGAGCTGTGAGCCATGAATGTACTGCTGTCTTCAACTCTTCATCAGACGTGAATCTTCATCCTCTTAGGTCTTCTTTCAGGGGACTAAACAGGTGATAGTCCAATGGGGTAAAATCAGGACTATAGGGAGGATGCTTTAACACCTCAAAACTAAGTTTTTGGAGAGTGTCGACAGTATGAACAGTGGTGTGTGAACGTGCATTTTCATGCAACAACACAACTCCCTTGGATAGCAGTCCTCTGCATTTTGTTTGAATTTTAGGCTTCAGCTATTCAGTGGCCATCTCACTGTAATGAGCACTGTTGCTTGTTGAACCTTTTTCCTGATAATCCCAGAAAACTGTAAGCATCAATTTTCCAGCTGATGGTTGACTTTTTAACTTTTTCTTGGTCGGCGATTGAGGATGTTTCCATTCCATACTCTGCTATTTACTCTAAGGGTCGTAGTGATGAATCCTTGTCTCGACACCGGTAATGATTATTTTAAGAAACTTTCATCTTCCTTAGAGTATCAGTCCAAATTTTGTTTGCAGATGTCCAAACGCTTCTGTTTGTGCTCTCCCATGAGTTGTTTCAGTACCCATCTCACACAAACCTTTTGAAACCCAAGTCTGATATGGATTATTGCATAGGCAGAGTCATGGCTAATTTGAAAATGATTTGCAACATAATCCACTGTCACTCGTCTACCCAACAGAATCAGTTCAAGTGCGTGCTCAATGTTCTCATCAGTCATGGACATGGATGGGCGTCCGGCTCCTTCTTCATGGCTGACACTTGTGTGACCTTCTTTGAACTTCTCTATCCATTCATACACACTTCTTCATGTGTATGTATATATATATATATATATATATATATATACCCCTCATCTGTGTGGCACTCCACGCAAAAGAAAGACTCATTAGTCGTGGCTTCAAAGGTCAACGTTTCAATGCCTATGTGGTTGGCATTTTCATCAGGACATACAAAATACAGATACATGTCTCACCTTAAATAAGGACACCCAGTGAACCAGCCTCGCTGTAGTGGGACTGCGCACCCGCCTGGCGGTGCTAAGATCTGACGTCATCAAGTAATAACGTGTGACGTCTGTGTACCATCACAGTGGCAACATATAAACAAAACAAATCCCACAGCACGATATAGCTGCAGCAGCACTCTGCCATGCAAATAATGGCACAAGTATCAAAATAGCAAACAAAATACATGTGACCGGAATAGCAGATATGAATACATATAAATATAACATCACATATGTAAAACCATTATCAATGCTGTCTAATTACAAGTAGTTAGAACAATATGGATGGATAATTTATGTATATTATTCAATGGATCAAATATATCTAGAAAAAAAGAAAATGTAAAATAGGTAGAAAGCATTCCGTCCATTGATATATTATTTATAGTGTCTCTGTTCAGTTGTTAATTTTGTTGTTATTTTACATTTTCTTTTTTTCTAGATATATTTGATCCATTGAATAATGTACATAAATTATCCATCCATATTGTTCTAACTACTTGTAATTAATAATGGTTTTACATATGTGATGGTTTTACATATGTGATGTTATATTTATATGTATTCATATCTGCTATTCCGATCACATGACGTCATGAAGCACATCTCGATGTAGACGCATCGGCAAACTGCTGGGGGCATGTCCACCCTTGTGTACCCATTACCAAGACAACAAGGCTACACAAAAACAAATACGATCAAATGACACCAAAGAGCAACTATTGAAATATAGATGGTACTAAATGAAAGATATAATCTAAAACAGGAAAATCCTGTAATAAAAAAAAATGATTTCTATGAAATCATGGCACAAAACTAAAGAAATCAATTAAATGAAATTCTCTCATTTAACCCTAAGTGGTAAATTTATTAGGAATCATGTCTGGTCTGAGTTTAAACTTTCACAGCATCGCTGAAACTTGGGTGGCTTTGCCAGATGAAACTGACAAATTTTCCAAGAATTTTGATTAGCTGAGTAGAATTTTTTTGATGGTGTATATGATCGAGTTTGTCACCAAGTTCCCTGAGTCTGACTGCAGCCAAGCTCACCCGAACATGCAGCCTACACATATCAGTTAGATCTTTGCAGGCTGCTTGTGTTAGGATAAAAAATAACTAAAGGGTTAATGTTTTTTTTTAAATGATGTACGGTCCCCCCCCAAAAAAAAGCATAACCAGACTCGGGCTCCTGAGCCAGTCCTAAATCTAAAAATACAGGGTAAAAAGCATGTAGGGCTCCCCGTATTTTATGAACCAGCACTGGGTTCTGTGAGCAAGTCCTGGTTTTAAAAATAGGGGAAAAAATGGCATGGGGTTCCCCCTATTTTTAAAAGCAGCACTGGACTGAAACCTAGCCGAGGTGTAATGCCACAGTCAGGGGACCCTTTCACCAGGTCTCCCCAGCCGAAGCATTAACACCCCAAGCTAGTCAGACCAAGGTGGGGATCTCAGGGGAGGTGGGGACACCCCCAAAAAAGGGTCCCCCCTCTGCTGCTCACCCTAGGCTTATGCTGAAGCCCGGGGCTCTTCCCTGCATCCCTGGCTGGTATGTGCAGGGGTAATTGTGTCAAAAACATATTTATTCTATTGTTTTTTTACAGTGAAACTAGAGATACCAGCTTTCCTGTCTTTTAGCACTTGTGAAACTACAAGTGCCAGCAGGCGGCCGGCATCCGTACCCCCACTGTAAATAAAATACATAACAAACTCACACATACCTTCCTTCCGCCAGATTTCTGTTCACTTCTCTAGTAGAATTCCCACGGTTTACCTGTGAAAAACAAATCCAGTACTCACCTACCTCCTGGCGTTGCATCTATTCCCTTCTCCAGTAGGCTCCAGAAGACTTGGCAAAACAAAAAAATGAGTTATGCAGACCAATTCGGACATGTAAAGATATATGTGTTACCACATATATCTCTACCACCATGAATGCCAGAAACCGGGATGGTTCTGTTATTCATCTGGCCCGCCAGCTAATCAGAAGCCACTCTACAATTAGCGGACGCTGATTGGCTGTGACCCACGTGCTGTTGACTGACAGCCACATTGACTGCACATTCTATATCACTTGCAGAAGAAGCTCCACCACTTGATGTCTCCGTATCAAATTGGACTTTTCTCAATTTGGCATTCTGTTGTTTTTTGTGATATGTCGCATCAGGGCCGTAATGAGAATCGTGTGACCTGTGCCATGGCACAGGGCACCGCAGGGCAAGGGGCGCTGTTTGGGCCTGTCAATTTTCCTATTGTCATTCTCACTTAGCTTCCTCTTCTTTTATCCCCTGCATCTCCTGGCCTCCTCTGTCTCTTCCTTGGCCCTTCCCCATGAAGCCAAGGCCCTTCCCCATGAGGCCAAGGCCCTTCTTCAAGTGAACTATCTTATGTCCTTATTTGAAAAAATGGAGGGGCACCAATGCTGTCTCTGGCACAGGGCACCAAAAAGTCTAGATACGGCTCTGTGTTGCTTTAATGTTTTCCCAACTGTAAACTCTATTATATAAAATCCAACTGGTATTTATCGATCTGTGTAGCAAATTTATCAGTCCATTTAGTAGAAGGATATGACAATAATTTTGTTAGATGTAACTTTTCAATTTCCTCAATCCTTGTTCTCACTAGGGCTAGATTCCTTGCCGATTCCTCTATTACTAGAAGGATGAGATCGAAGGAACACTTTTTAAAAATCCCAGCCCATATTCTACAGAATTCTGGATTGTGCCTGCCCATTGTGGGTATATTTTTGATTTGAAAACCTCGGGGTATCCTTTTATCATGAAAGTAATCAGAAAGTGTATGAATCTCTTTTTTCTTTCACTTCATCAATTGGGCATACATTTGCTCAGGTGTATCTTCTCCTGCCATATTACCAGCAGCAGCTCCTGCCCTCTGACCTGAGGGGGCTGTCACTGCTGCTGGTCTGGCTATGGCCAGCTGGGTCCTGGCGCCTGTGCAAAGAATCTGACAGGTGCTGGGACCGGCGCATGCACATGAGCGGCAGTGGCGCCGAGCATGTGCATAACAGCAGCTTCTCAGGACTACATTGGTTGCAGCCACAAGAAGCCCTGTAGGGCTGCCCAAGAGGCAGAGCAGTGGCTTCCACTGGAAGCCGCTCTATGCTAACTGCAGGCCCGGACTGGCAGTCCCAGGGGGAGGAGACACCTCACCAGGGGGCTGCCTGTCCTTTGCGTAAATGTCAGGTGGCACTTCCAATGGGAAGCCATCTCCAGTCACAGTGAAGCCAGTGCAGTCACGGACTGCAACTGTCTCAATGAAGTAGCAGATTTTACTGGGGGGGGAAGCTGCAGCCCCTAGGTAAAATCTGCCACTGCGTATTACCCAGTATACTCTCAGCATCTTAAAATTTGAATGTCTGTGCCTCTCAAATCATCCAAGGAATCTAAGCTGAAACATTTCCATGCATGTTACTAAGCTTTCATATCTTACATTGCACTGCTGCTGCCATCAGTGAAAGCAATCCATGAAATAAAGTGGAAATACTTTTCAAGCATACGACTGTGTTTAATGAAAGAACCATGCCCCTAATTTATTCTCAATAACTTGCTACTTGCCACTACACATTATTTTGTATTGAATTGTTATGTGTAATAGGAATAATGAAAAGCTAAGACCTTTTTTTCAGTACATTCAGTGTCTTTTTCCATTAAGCACTCCCTGTAATTGCTTCTGTCTCTTCTATATTTTAGCTGAAAAGAGTTCAGAGGTGCCCTGTGGATTGTACAATTGTGCTTGAATGGCGGAGGATTGATTCCGCTCAGCAAAAGAGGAGTTGCCTATATTATCTGGGACTCTGTGTGTGTCCAGCCCAGTTCAATCTGTATCGGTGGCCAACAAGCATCTGTCCATGTATTCAGAATTCACAAGATGCCACAAATCTTAAATATCAAAAGCTAAGATGAATCACTTTGGGGGAGAAAATCTTGCCGTTGACCTTTTGGAGGTATTCGTTAGCAGCTTATTCCTTGATTAAATTTATCAGTGATATTGCATGTGAACACAGGAAACTGCATACTAACAACCAAACAACCAGAGGCTGCAGTGTCTGCAGGGACTTAAATTGTTATTCAACACGTGTCACAGCCAAGGAATAATGCCATGTTTGTGCTCTAATCAGTCTTGCCATGTTATTATTATTTTTGCATTAATGTAATACCTGCTACAAAGGCCAAATAAGTTATCTTTGAAATTATGTCAAGTGTATCAACTGCCGAATGACATTCCAAATTCGAAATATGTTGGAGTAATTAAGCTTTTGATAATTGCAAAGTTTGCCTTATTAGAAATAAGGCATTTTCTCTATTTAGACATCTATTTATTTCAAACAGACATCTTCGTGCTGCGACACTTAGTAACTAGGAGTCTTGCCTTTAACTCTTTAATGTCCAGATTAGATCATTAAGTGGATACATTCTATTCTACATTACAATGAATCTCCTGGAGTGTGATTAAGCTCAACAGGAGCTGCGATGAAACTATTGATTCTTAATTCATGTTGTGCTTTTGTTTTGCTAATTTGTGAACAACAATTTTGCTTATGCGATCATTTGCAATTTGTTTTTGTTATTATTTGACATTTTACAGTCAATGCACAGTAAGAATGTCAACATGAACCCAAAGCAGTTGTCTAGTATTTCTCACTCTGATTGTGTTGTTTGAGTAGGGAAGTACATACCAGAGGGCCTGATTCATGGCTGAGCGCTCGCAAGCGGGTCGATGTTGCCCAAGTGCGCATGCGCACGACGGAGGCGGCTCCGTCGTGCGCATGCGCGAGACCCGAATAACGATGGCCAAGCCGTCGTTATGGGTCTCGCACCAAAGGGGGCATGCTGTCGATGGTGATTGACAGCACGGCCCCTTTGGTAGGCGTGCTGGGGGTGTGGCTGCCCAGACGGAGGCGTTCCCATGGGAACGCCTACCGTCTGGGGCCGGCCCCACTGACATCACTAGTGATGTCAGTGGGAGTGCTTTTGGCTCTGAGCCAAAAGCACTCCAGGGCTTGCGGCAGATGAGACCCTACTGCAAGGGTCTCGTGGCATGCCCGATGGTCGCGATGGTCTTGACCATCGCGACCGTCATTTTGGCCGCTCACTATAGCTGTCGGTGGTCACCCACAGCTATGCGAGCGCCAGGAGGCTGCTCCAAAAGCTAAGAGGGACGGCCCTGATTCAGAGCGAGCGCTCTGTCAGAGCGTCCGGCTCTGAATAAGGGCCAGAGTGCAGTCACTGAGATGTGTCTTTGTGATGATAATAGCTCTTGTGTATTTGTTGCAGATATGTCCCTCAATAAACTCTCTATTACTAGAATGGGTAGATCTGAGACATAATTTACTATTTATCACTCAAGACTCACTTCTTCTCTACAACCCATCCTGTTTCCATCTGATACTACTTTTGCTGCATGTTTTATGAGCCCCAGTCCACTCCTGTCCTATAAACGCTCTATGGTCAGATCACCCAACACACTCACACACACCATGTCACATCTTATCACTAAAATAAAGAGACAGACACAGTACATTGGCGGGAAACGGGTCAGCTTTTTATTGTTACTACAATAATGACCTATTTAAATGAAACTATCTTTATTTAACTAATGAAAATACTAATCCTTCTATGGAAAAAATGGTGGCGGGGATCTGAACGGCCTAGCACATGGCTAATACAATATGCGAAAAATAACAAAAGACAGGCCTAATCAGCCCGCTAGAAATTAAAACTCACGGGACCCACTGCCACCTTCCATTGCAGCTCGCAAACGTCTTTGGCCTCCTGCCTGACCTTGCGGGGTCTACAACTTGGGGAGCCACCCCTGCGGCCTAGAATGACAGGACTCACCTGGACCGGTGGCTATCCCAAATCCTTCTCAAGTTGTCATCAAACCAACCCAGCTGCACGGTTAAATTCCCCAGGGCACTAAAACACACAGAACCAGTCTACGTACCCAAAGGCCATTCAGAATCAGGCCAAGCCAGGACTTAAGTCCGCAGCCGTCACCATTGAACTCACTACCCTAAACGTAAGCATTTAAACCTCTGAAAGCTTCCACTAATGTCCTTTACAAATAACTTCCATCTCCCCTGGATAGATGTACCACATCACTTCGTAAAAAGTGTCTATCAAAAAAACAAAAATTCTGGGATGTCTCGCTACAGCCCCAACTCTCTCCATCACTTCTCTGCTGCAAAAAGAATGAATCCTCCTCCGAAACTGCTCAAAGGTTGTAGGGGTAACTGCCCACCACCAAACTAATCCCGGAACTATTTAAGATCCTGTGAGGCAACAAAAAAGGGGCCATCTCTCTAGCAACCTCACCGCATATTAACTACTTAAGACATTTAGCTCGAACCCAAAACAAACCTCTGACCTAGCCAGCCAGAAAATATAAGAATGATCCAAAACCCATATGAACGAGTCAACCCAATTGACAACTTGGTAGAAAAATCAAAGAAATATGTTATTATTTAGAGCATTCAAATTATAAACCAGAACAGTAGCCAAAACAAAATTATTATAATGAGGCATCACCTCCCTAAGCTCATACTAGGCCTATTTAAAGGAACCCTAGCACCTGACAAGGAATGGGTGATTGGGCAGGGGAAAAAATCCCAACTTGACAAGAGGCAAAAACACAAAACCTCCACTGGTTGACAAAAGCCTCAGTTAACACCAGTGGTCAAACAAAAATTCCTCATGACCCCCACCGGAGTGTCTAGTAGCTAGTCCTCAAGTTAGGATGGAAAGCAGACTGAACTCTGATGTACTGTAACTGAAGCGAACACCCATCCTTCAATCCACCTAAGTGCCTGAGGGCCTGATTCAGAGCCGGACGCTCTTTGCGCTCGCTCATTCAGAAAAAGGGGCCAGATATTTAAATAGAGCACTCGCTCTTTGCGGTCTGTTGACACCTCTATGTCTGAACGAGCGAACGAAACATGCGCTCGCTATTTTGTAAAAAATGCCCCCTGGCCGCTCGCATCATACGTCATCTCCGCTATTTATTTGATTAATTGAGTATATCGAAAGGCGTATGAACTGCTCGCAGTGCTTGTGGTAGGATTTTCCTACCGCAATCATGCGAGCAGTTCAGGCTAAAAGAGAACCAAGTGACGTGGCCGATGACGCTGCTTTGTTAATTATGCACACCCTTAAAACGCCAGTTTTGACCGTTTGGCACGCCTGCGTTCGGATCACTACTCCCCCGTTTTCAAGCACCTTCCCCTGTTACTACCCACAAACGCCTCATTCTGTCACTCAAATTAGCAGACATTCGCTATTTTGCGAGCACACAATTTCCGACCGCAGTGACTGGTTTGCGCATGCGTATTACAACCCATATGCATGCGCAGTTGTGCGAACATCGCTCAGAGCGAACGAGCTCTGAATCAGGCCCTGAATTCCCACCGCACCGGTCAATCCGCCCAGTATGAGACGATGCGGGCCGAAATCAGCAGGCCACCGACCCAGCAACCAGGTGCAACGTCGCAAACCCCTGCCCCAAGACTAAGCTGGATGAAAGCTGGCCTCAACAGGACAGGAACACAAAACAGCCACTGCAGAGGCCACTGAAACATGCCTGCGGCCCTTCCAGCGCTGCAATACATCCCGCGTCCTCTACCAAATGTAGGCTCTGTGGGCGGCACCGTCGACATCCCACGGCCCCTGCTTCTGACTGCAGGGTGCCTGTAACAACGCCCTGCAGCCAGCATCACTGCAACAGTGCTGCCTGTAGCGTCCCGCAACTGTGAAGCCCCCTGCAAGCACGTCAGTCTTGCTCCATTTACAAAAAGCTCTGGAACCCCATTCCTGAAACCTGTGTGTCCCTCAACATTTGCATATGGTGAAAACCCTTAACCCCATCTACCATGCGCTACCCTTCGTAGCCCTAAAGTGTTGTGCAACGAAACCTACATCTATACAGCTACGAACTACTCCAGCCCCCGCTCCCCCTATCTCTTACGCCAAGCCCTCGCCACTTCATAGCTTTACAGCTGATGGCGAAATATAACATAGCGTCCCTGCCTGGCCCATACCTAACCCTCCAAAAGCACCCATATCCCAAGCTGTGATCGCGCATGACCCCATAGGGATGCTAAATGCAAATGCAAAACTACTAGTAAAGAAGACGCCTGTGCTTGCTTCCCTACTTGCCACCATTTTCCTCCACCTCCCCAAATCAGAAGAGGAATCTGAATAAGTGGGGTCAGAGTCGCTGCCCAAGGAAATTACCAGCCCATCGTAGTCCGCAGATGCTCACCATCACAAACACCCATCGCGCATTTTGCAACGGCTCCTGCGCTTCCTTCGAACCATCTTGACTTAGCATCCTGGCATCGGAATGTACCCTCCTTTTGGTAAACAAACAAAATCATTCATAACAAACCTATTCAATGTATGCCCCACAGGTTCTGGCCCAAATCCCCCACCCGAATTGCTCTCCATTGCAGCCGCAGCAGCCCGAAGCACAATGCCAACAGACTGACAGCAAATGGTTCCCCTGCAGAGCAATTATGATGCAATGACCCGGAATGGTTGTTTAGCCAGCAGCGACGCCGGGGAATAACAGAATGCAGGGACATCACACGTCCAACCCAACAATTAAAAATCCCCCACTCCTACACTCACCACGCCGATGTCTCACAGGCCAGTGGCGCCGCTAGAGAACCGCGACCTACCGCTGCAAGCTCCTGGTGGGCGTGAACCAGAAACAGTTCTAACGGACCCATGTGTAGAGAATATAAAGTACCAGCTGCAGCTGAGTGTGTAAGTCACAGTGAAATAATATCACATACCAGGTGCAGGGTAGATTGTAGGGTCCACCGTGTAATAATATGAGTATAATGGATTCGGTGCAATGAGGGACTCAGTGTAATAATATATAATGTAATAAAATAATGTACCAGGTGCAATGAGGGACTCACCGTGTAATAATAAATAATGTAATAATATAATGGACCAGGTGAAATGAGGGACCCACAGTGTAATAATATATAATGTAACAAAATAATGGACCAGATGCAATGAGGGGCCCACAGTGTAATAATAAATAATGTACTAGACGCAGGGACCGAGTGTAGTAGGTACAGCATAATAATATAATGTACCAAGTGCAGGCACTGAGTATAGGAGTCACAGTGCAATAATATAATGTACCAGACGCAGGCACTGAGTATAGGAGACATAGGGCCTGATTCAGACCCACTCGCGAGCGGCTGTCCACTCGCAAGTGGGTCGATGGTGCGCATGCGCGAGATGCGACGAGCGAAGGACTTTCCTTCGCTCGTTGTGTCTGATCAAAGGGGGCGTGCTGTCGATGTTGATTGACAGCACGCCCCCTTTGGTGGGCGTGCTGGGGGCGTGCCTGCCAAACGGAGGCGTTCCCAAGGGAACGCCTACCGTCAGAAGCCGGCCCCACTGACATCACTAGTGATGTCAGTGGGAGTGATTTTGGCTCTGTTAGAGCCAAAATCACTCCTGGCCTTGCGGTTGAGAAACTCAACCGCAGGCTTCTGCTCGCACTGGCGATGGTCGCGATGGTCAAGACCATCGCGACCATCATCCTGCACGCTTGTATAGGCTGTGGGTGGTGACCCACAGCTATAAGAGCGTCCAGGAGGACTCTCCATATTTATGGAGGTGGGCCCTGATTCAGAGCGAGCGCTTTGGTCAGAGCGTCCGGCTCTGAATCAGGGCCATAGTGCAATAATATAATGTACCAGGTGCAGGCATTGAATATAGGAGACACAGTGCAATAATATAATGTACCAGGCGCAGGCACTGAGTATAGGAGACACAGTGCAATAATATAATGTGCCAGACGCAGGCACTGAGTATAGGAGACACAGTGCAATAATATAATATACCAGGCACAGCGTGTGGCAGCTACCGAGCAATCATAAACTGCACCATGTGCAGGCACTGAGTGTAGTAGACCCAGAGTAATAATATAATGTTACAGGTGCAGCCATTGAGTATAGTAGACATGGTGCAATAATATAATATAACAGGTGCAGGCAAACCGTGCGGCAGTCACCGAGCAATAATGTAACAGGCGTAGGCACTGAGAGTAATTTAAGGTGGAATGGAAAGGACTGACCCCAAAGTGACCAGAAAGGGGTGTGTGTTGACACGCCCCAACTATCCGAGACCACGTCCCCTGTGACCGGGGGAGGGGCCTGGGCCCCAAAGACCCCTTTTACGCCAGCGAGTCTCAGTGCATCAATATAAATGAACCAGGTGCACATATGTGTGAGACTGGTCCTTAAATGTAGCACAAACTTGGACCCGTTCCCTTTCTTTGTGAGAAGACTCCGAATTTCCAATGAGTTATGAAGCTGCCATTATGGCTGGTGGTACAGTACTCACTTTGGGAGATGCACCAAGTCTTAGAGAGTGATAAAGTGGAGAGTTATAAAGTGCCAACCAATCAGCTCCTAACTGTCAGTTTACAGGCTGTTAGGAGCTGATTAGTTGGTACTTTGTCACCACTTTAGTACTCTCCATAGTTTTGTGCATCTCCCGCAAAGTGGGGCCATTCAAGTAGCCGCAAACTGCAATATTTTCCATGTGTATTCCAGCTATTATTGTGAATGTGTTTATAGTGTTATAGTGAATGTGTTATGAAATTAAGTTAATGCTCCGCTCTGTTATTGGGCAAAACATTGTTGGGAATTACTCTGCAGTCTGTGAATACCTGTTAAAACACATAACAGTATTTTTCTTAAGCAGCAGATTTATTAAGTGATCTACTATATTTCAGGTTTGATTTAATAACAATTAAACTGAACATGTAACATACAGTACAGTATATCATAATAATGGCTTTGGCAGTGAAAAGTAATAACTTATTGCCACAATTTACCATTATTTTATCAGCTGAGCAATACTCAATTTCTATGGGAAAAATATCCAGAGCTAAAAGTGTTAATTATTAATCTGGAAGCAACAGATTACCTGTAATGAGCATATAGGAGGCTTGGATTAAGCTTCCTGTTCCACTAATAGAATGAAAACCCACACATTTTTTTTATTTTTTTAATTAATAATAATGTTTTAGATATAAAAATTTAGGTCAGCTATCATATAAAGTTATGTCATTATTATTATTATCCTTTATTTATATGGGGCCACAAGTGTTCCGCAGCACCTTACAGAGTACATAAACTAATAAGTGAACAAGAAACAAGTAACTTACATTACATTACAGTGCAGTGCAAGGACATGGTTTATATATATTACTGCAATAGCGATTAAAACACTCACAATAAGCAGCAGGGTGTTAGCAGTCACGTGTTAGGTGCCGTTGTGGGGAGGGGAAGATGTCCCTGCTTGTGAGAGCTTACATTCTAAAAGGAAGTGGCAGACAGACAGTGAGGAAAGAGCATGAAATGGGTTAGGATGAAAGCTGGAAGACCTTGATGAAGCAGTGGGTCTTGAGAAGACATTTGAAAATTTGTAGATAGGTGTAAAGTCTGATAGGGAGAGGGAGAGAGTTTCAAAGGACGGGAGTAGCATGGGCAAAATCTTGGAGGCGGAAGTGGGAAGAAGTAATCAATTGGCAAGAGAGGTGGCATGCATTTGTTGAGCAAAGTGGACGCGCTGGAGTATGAAGGGAAATTAAGTGGGAGAGGATTGGGTGAGGGCTTTGTAGCTGATTGGAAGGCCCTTAAATTAGCATCTGAAGGGGAAGGGGAGCCAGTGTAGGGCTTGAAGGAGAGGTGAAGCAGATGTAGAATGTCTGGAGAGGAAGATGAGCCGAGCAGCAGCATTGAGGACTGATTGTAGTGGAGGAAGGTGGTAGACTGGCCAGCTAGGAGAAGATCACAGTAGTCCAATCTGGAGATGACCAGCAAGTGGGTGAGGGTTTTAGTAGCATCCAGGGTGAGGAAGTGTCTAGTCCTGGAAATATTTTTGAGATGGAAACAGCAGGACTGCAAGAGGTGCTGAATGTGTAGTTTAAAGGAGAGGGAGGAGTCTAGGATAACTCTAAGACAGAACACTTTAGGGCTAGAGGAGATAGTTGTGCCATCAATAGATAATTAAATTGTGGGAAGTGAGGTAAAGGAAGAGGTTGGGAAGATGATCAGCCCAGTCCTAGACATGTTAAGTTAAAGAAATTGCTGGCACATCCAGGAAGAGATATCAGAGAGACATTTGGAGATATGGGTGAGGAGAGAGGGGGAGAGGTCAGGGGTGGAAAGGTAGATTTGCGTATCATCAGCATAGAGATGATATTGGAGGTCAAAACAGTTGATTAGTTCACCTAAAGAGGACATGTATAGGGAGAATAGGAGAGGTCCAAGAACAGAGCCTTAGGGAACTCCTACTGTTAGTGGAAGTGGGGGGGGGGGAAGGAGTCATGAGAGGAGATAGAGAAGGAACAATCAGTGAGGTAGGAGGAAAGCCAGGAGAGGGCAGTGCCATGTAGACCAAGAGAGTGAAGGATTTGCAGGAGGAGAGGGTGGTCTACAGTGTAAAATGCAGCAGAGAGGTCAATGAGAATGACCAGAGAGTAGTGGCCCTTGGATATGGCAGCAAGGAGGTCACTGAATACTTTCATGAGGGCAGTTTCAGTGGAGTGGAGAGAACGGAAGCCAGATTGAAATGAGTCAAGGAGGGAATAGGAGGAAAGAAGGGTGGTAAGGTGGTTGTAAACAATGCGCTCAAGGAGTTTGGAAGCAAAAGGGAGCAGAGAGAGGGGTCGATAGTTGGAGAGTATGTTAGGATCAAAGGTAGGTTTTTTTAAGAATGGAGGTGACAAGGTTAAGTTTAAATGTGGAAGGGACAGTGTCAGATGATAGGGAGAGATTGAGGAGGTATGCAAGATGGGAACAGGCAGAAGGAGACAGGTAACAGAGGGCCATGACTTCCTCTCCAGAGTTGGTGAGACAGATGGGGAGGGGTGATCAGGGAAAGAAGGGGCAGGAGTGTTGATGGCCTGATGGGATATGATGTCCTCACGTATGGAGTCAATTTTAGATGTAAAGTGGGTGGCAAAGTCAAGGGCAGAGAGCGAGGAGGGGGGCGAGGAAGGGCAGGGCAGAGGAGGGAGTTGAAAAGTGATGCCGGGGTTTGAGGACTGGGTGGAAATGAGGCTCTTGAAATATTGGTAAATATGTATGCACATTAACACAAGTTTGTTATTGAGCGGAATAAAAGTGGGGATATAATGCGTGCAGAATTTGAATAATAATGTAGACTGTAAGCAGATAAAGGATGTGATGCTAGGAAAGAGAGTAAAGATAAAAAACAATATTTACCAGTGGAAAGAGGCAAACTGACATACTGTAGGCACAAATACGGTATGCATTGAGATGTATGTGAAAATCAGAGGGCCAGCATTATTAATAGCAATAGAAGAGTTGAGTTCTTGCCGTGACCACACAGGGAGTCCAGTTGTAACAGTCCTGGATATGTAGACAGCTGAGGTTTGTCGCGATGAGATTTTGAATTCACAACTTTTGATGCAAGTTTGTCCTTATACTGAGTGGATTGATTTAAGAAGGAATATTCTCCTTCTGTTTATCTTTGGTTTAACACAGGTATAACACTACAGTTAAGCACTTAAAAAAAACTGCTCTTTGAAAAAATGCACCCTCCAGCCTAGATATAGGAATAAAACATACTACAGTACAAGAATATACTCTTGTTTACCCCCAGAAAATAAAATATTTATTCCTGTAAAATGTGTATTACAGTAACTTAATTCATTGTAGAAAGTTTTTTTTGTCTGAAAAAAAAGTAAATAAATAAACATTGCCGTAATTTTTTTTTAAAACTTCTGTCTCTTAGTGGTATATTTACTAAAGTGCAGGTTTTTAGAAATGGAGTTGTTGCCCATAGCAACCAATCAGATTCTAGCTATTATCTTCTAGAAGGTGCTAGATAAGTGATAAGTAGAAACTGAATGGTTGCTATGGGCAACAACTCCACTTCTAAAAAACACTTTAGTAAATATACCCCTTACTGTCTTTTTAGATGGCATTAACAGGACATAATAATTGAAATAAACTATAGAATGTGCAATTTACATGATTTTCCTAAATGCCTCTATTTTTATAAAAGACGATATGTACAACTCAGGGGCAAACACAGGATTTTTAAGGGGGGTTCCATTGTATATACATATACACACGCAGCACCCACACACACATAACACACACACAACATACTTACAAACACACACGGCATACATTCACATAGCAGACTTACCCACACCCTAGTTGCCAGGCTACTGCTGCTTGGGTGGCCGTGATGATCCTTCCCTTTCCCTGGGACTCCTATGTCTCACACACATACATCCCAAACACCCTTCCCCTCCAGGACTTCAATGTCACACACACACACACACACACACACACACACACACACACACACACACACATACATATATCACACACACACAAACACATACAACAGACACACATACAACACACATACCACCTACCCGGGCCAACACTAACAAGAGTGACCTGACCTGTCTCTTCAGGGTTTGAGCCTCTCAGTGCGCCAAGCAGGAGCCAGGGGAGGCAGAGGTCACAGAAGGGTTGTGGATAGATCCCCTTCCATAGCTTTACCTACAGAAAAGGGATCTATAAAGGGTGTAGTAGGTATTACCACCGGACGCAGGGCCGGCGGTTCAAATCTCGACAGCGGAAGCTCAGCAAGAGTGAAAATCCCAATCATCCCTAAGGTAAGTATCGCTAACCTAATTCCCCCCCTAACCCTAACCCTCCCTAAGGGGTGTCTAACCCTAAGTCCCCCCGGGAGCCCTAAACCTAACCCTCCCCCCCTGCGGCTGCCCGCGCCCGGTTTACCTTCGTTCAGTATGCCGGGCGTCAGTCTTCTGGCGTCTGGTTAATGACAGGCATCGAGTTTTCGTCGCCTGTCATTAGTACCTCGACGGGATTAGAAAGTCTGGAAGCCAGCGGTCGGCATTGAGACCGTCAGCTTCCAAACTACATCCCTCTATAAACAATCTTCACAGCAGTCAGGACAGCCGATTGCGCTGCTGATATACATCACAGCAGGCGCCCGGCAAATACACATTGCAGCAGCTGCTGGGCAGACCTCTCTCCAGAGAACTCCCACAGAGGATTTTCCCCTCTGTGCGGCCACCCTGGATACAGCCTTAGACGTAGACAAGACTGTCTCCGTCAGAAACCCCCCCTGCGTGCGCTAGTGCAACTTTTCACAACTTTCTGAGAAACGATTTTCAAAGCATTTGCCACTAGTGCAGCATAATAATGCACAATAACTTTAGAAGGATTTAACAATTAAATTGGACTTTATATGTCTGCTTATAGTTTTTAATAGAAAAGATGAAAATAAATATACAAAACAGGGACATATACTCTCGGGAGGTGAAAAAACAAATATCACAGATGAATCATTCAACCATGTTCATGTTTAACTGAATTGTCCCATGAGCTGCATTGTAAGTAAAATAAACATTTTAAATGAAAATGAAAAACACCAACTACCATTTTCCCTAAAATACAAATCTCAATTTTTTCTTATTTGTTTGAATCCGGTCTATATTTTTACTAGATAGGAGTCTAAAGCAGTGATTTTCAACCTTTTTCAACTCAAGGCACACTACACAAGATTTTAAAATTGCCAAGGCACACCATCCAGCGATGCGGCGTGCATGACCAATGAAAAAACATAAACACTGGATCCCACATAAAAAAATACACACGCATTAGCCTCCACAGGAATAAAACACACACATTGGCCTCCACAGGAATAAAACACACACATTGGCCTCCACAGGAATAAAACACACACATTGGCCTCCACAGGAATAAAACACACTACATTGGCCTCCACAGGAATAAAACACACACATTGGCCTCCAGAGGAATAAAGCACACTACATTGGCCTCCACAGGAATAAAACACACACATTGGCCTCCACAGGAATAAAACACACTACATTGGCCTCCACAGGAATAAAACACACACATTGGCCTCCACAGGAATAAAACACACTACATTGGCCTCCACAGGAATAAAACACACACATTGGCCTCCACAGGAATAAAACACTACATTGGCCTCCACAGGAATAAAACACACACATTGGCCTCCACAGGAATAAAACACACTACATTGGCCTCCACAGGAATAAAACACACACATTGGCCTCCACAGGAATAAAACACACTACATTGGCCTCCACAGGAATAAAACACACACATTGGCCTCCACAGGAATAAAACACACTACATTGGCCTCCACAGGAATAAAACATACTACATTGGTAACCACAGGAATAAAACATACTACATTGGTAACCACAGGAATAAAACATACTACATTGGTAGCCACAGGAATAAAACATACTACATTGGCCTCCACAGAAATAAAACATACTACATTGGCCTCCACAGACCGCCACGGCACACTTCACAGTGTGACGTGACACAGTGGTTGGAAAACACTGGTCTAAAGGGTCAACTACTGTATGTGACATACTTATCGCACAAAACAAGATGACAGGATGGATAGAAGGAGCTAAGCTACTTGACTTATTCATTGCAATGTGCACAAAAGCGATTGTGGTATATTTTGTCAACATTCATGATGTCGACACGAGATTGTCAACATGGTTGTAATATCAACATGCAGAATGTTAACAAGCTTGGCATGCCGACATTGACCATGTCAATATTCATCATGTCTACACTGATGAAATGTCAACATGATTAGAATGTCAACAACACATCCCTGGTGGTCTAGTGGTGACTTACCTGGTACTGAAGGTCCGATGGCTCCAGCGATGTCTTCTGGGTCCAGCGTCAGCTGATGAAGACTCCTAGCAAATCCAGTGGTGCTTCCTGCTTTGAGTATCACTTACCTAACTCTCCCCATTGTGCCTAACCCTAACCTCCCCTCCACAGGCTAACCCTCACTCTTAGCTACCAAACCATGCAGAATGCTGGCATTTCACATGTTGACATTCTATGCATGCTAACATGTTCAATGTTGACATTTTAATGTTGACATTATAACTGTCGATATTGTGATGTCAACATTATGAATGTTAACATTATAAATGTTGACATTTTGACTTCATCTCCGCAAAAGCATATATGTTTATTGTCTGTAAGTTAACCATATTCTTACTTATTTTTAGTTTTGTGATCTGCATGCAAACTAGTAAATGACAGGGTTAAGTCCTTACTGAATGGCAGCAAAATTGTGTATTTTCAAAGTGAATGACTGAGCTTGGATAGTGAAAATAAGGAGAACACTGCGCTTTATTATTCAAGCTGGGATATCAGTAAACCATACATAAATACAGATGAATAATAAAGATGTATTTATTTATTGGATGGAGCCTAGTCGCACCATACAAATCACATTAATTAAACATACATTATAAACAATTAGCACAATGAATCCTAGTATACCTATAGGCAATAAATACAATATATTCAACCAAAAAAGAGTTGACCAGACTCTTGTACAGGTATAAAAAATAAAAACAATTGAAAAATAAAATGAAATAAAAATGTAGCCAAAATAGTATCAACAAGAGAAAAGTATCCAAATGACTGTTGCAAATGGGTACCTCTAAACGATACCCTGGAGATCCTAACAGGAGTTTGGGCATGTGGCAATTCCTTCTGGTAGTAAATATTGATAGTCACCTACCAGTATTGTATTAAGGAATTAGTAGCCATAAAAAAGTCTATATCTAAATAGCCAATGTTAATAGCAAACTTCCGTAGGTCCGTGTCTGCTCACAGCAGATAATTAGGCAGTGGATATTCACTGATACTCTGTATCTGAAGCTGAACTTTCTAGCAGAAAAGTATAAGTACAGAGCATATCGTCAGCCCCAAAGTACTCACGGCTCTGATAATGATATGGTGACAACGGCACAAGTGGGAGGATCTTCTGCAGGGTGTTCTGAGCCACCGTGAGCTTGGATAGTGGTCTCTTACCCTTTAGTAATTATATATATATATATATATATATATATATATGCAAAACCAGAACAAACTGGTACACCAGCACACCAATGTTCAATGCAAGAAAAGAGTTTTATAGTTCCATATCAAAAAAATGTCTTCTGGCACCTTCCTTCTGGGGCATAACCAACGCACTGAGCATATGCCCTATATAAACCATTGTTAATGCATCGCACCTGGTCAGTCAACAACCTATTACACCTGTATAACTCACCTTAATAATATATCAATCTCCATGGCCGTGCTGTCCGCCACGTCCAACGGGGACCTGGAAGTGACGCAAACGGTCCAACGGGGCTTGCGTGTCAATAGCCGGAAGTGATGTTCCGGTCAAAAGATCACTGCAGTAAATCTGATACTTTTAAGCAACATAGTAACAGGCGCATATGGTTGATGACCCCAGAAACGACTGCATTAAATGGTAAAACACAGAACAAACAAACTTATACATAAAAGAGAAAAAAGGAAAAGAGTACAAAAAGTGAAGAGAAGAATGAAGACTCTATTGTGGGGGCACACTATGTCATATAAAACTAAACTTTTATTAGATCTATATTAGATCAGATCCACAAACGGACCTTGGACGAAGCCTTTAGGGTGAAACGCGCGTTGGTCACATGTGTGGGGGTTTTTCCTGGACTGTGCACACCAGGCTCTCTCACACTCGGCAGCAGACTTCCTGACTTCTCCCATTTGTATACATATGGAGGTACTCTTTATCTGTCTCTATATTTCTAGGATACAAGGCTTTCAGATAGTGAGGGTTATCCTCACCAAGGGAATCATTCCCCCATATCTGAGTATAAGCCTAGAATCTCTATGCCTCTTAGTAGGTCATCTGGCTCTGACTGCTGAGTATTCACTGCAATTAACACATACTTTGTTCAGCTCTGCCAATTGTGAATAGAACGGAGGCTTTATTTTTCTATCTTCAAGAATATATCCTATATTTCCATTTGTCCTCCTGAATAGACATAGTGGTACAAGTACAGCATGCAGCTGTGGTGAAGTCTATATATTAGAGAACTGTATATATATCTTATATCTATATTATGGAAGTCTGACAATTATAAAAAGTGAATAAACACTGTTTAAGAATGCTTATTGAT
Source organism: Taudactylus pleione (assembly GCA_031769625.1). NCBI lineage: Eukaryota > Metazoa > Chordata > Amphibia > Anura > Myobatrachidae > Taudactylus > Taudactylus pleione. The sequence continues at coordinate 4,135,337 of JAUIMM010000555.1, read as the reverse complement.
TAACAGCATGTCATAATTGAATACAATACATATGTTCACCCGTCTTAGGACAAATCTATTGCTGTTGTGATTTTTACATTTTCTCATATTAAGGTTATTATATTTATATGTGGAACCCTATATTATTGCAATCACATATAAAAAAATATCTCTCTCTTTTTGTTTCCCCCATCTGCACTTTCTGTAATCTCATTAGTTCCATCTCTGGGAGCTGAAAGTAGATGCAGGGAAATCTTTGAACGTTTGTTGTTTGGGGTGCGTGACTCTCATTAACCATCTCTGCCAACGGGCAAATGGTTAAAAGCAGATCACTCCCCCAATTGGATACAGACGCTTTTCATTTGACTTTTTCTATATCAACATCAGACATGGACACAAGATGTAACTGGTTCACAAATTTTTAAATATTCCTCTATTGAAGATAAAAGTCATTATATATCTTCTCAATTCATTTTATGTATGATTTTGAACAAATTTGTTACTGCATACTACGATATTGCCGCTGAGCAACTGTTATTGAACAAATTTCTTTATCATTATTGTGGTAACTGTGTTGTCTGGTCAGATATTATTGCTGTTGTCAAAAACGATTTTGCATGTTTAAGATTATTATCTACAGAGGGAGATCTAGTGTTTATCAGATATAGTCATCTATAGGATCCATTATAACCAGGTATTATCCAATACCAGCTGTTTAATAACCAGATATTATCTAATACCAATCATTCCAGCTTAATACTTTTTTAATTCTGGGTGTCTTTTTGTGTATATGTGATATTGATTTTTTGTCCCACAATGGTCCAGTTCTTGTAGTTTTTGTATTTATTTATTTTTTGAGTTTGTGGATCTGCTCTAATATAGATCTAATAAAAGTAAAGTTTTATATGACATAGTGTGCCCCCACAATAGAGTCTTCTTTCTTCTCTTCACTTTTTGTACTCAATTACATTGACTCCAGGGGAGCACCACCGGCACACATATAGAATTGTGTATCGTCTCTAGAAAACTTTATCATAGTAGACGTCTGATCCCCGGTTAACTATTTTCCTTAAGTCTCACGGATTTATTGTGTATCAAACTTGTGCCCAGACCACCCCCCAAAATATTTTTATACAAAAAAGGAAAAGAGCAAGGAAAAAGTATATTGCTATACTAGAGAAAATCATTACAAAAAGCAATTAAAGTTCAGTTCTTCATTCAAACCCAGAGGTGATAGTGTTTGTAGATTATATATCCAACGACTTTCACTCTGTAGCAGACATTTATTACGATCTCTGCCTCTCGTAAATGGAGGTATGTGGTCAATAGGCATAACTTTAAAATCCAGAGGATTATGTTTGCTTTCAACAAAATGTCTGGCGACCGGAGGAGTATTGCCATCAATAATCTGGAATGCTTTGCGTTTTAAAGATCTATGTAATGCAATACGTTCTTTCAGCATTCTAATTGTTTTGCCAACATAAAGATGGTTACATGGGCACTTGATGATATATACTACGAATTTGCTTTCGCAGTTGAGACGATAATTGATTTTATATAGCCTCTTAGTCTTGGGGTCTTCAAATTGGTCACTGGTAAGTAAAAATCTGAAATTAATGCATCCTGAACATCGAAATACTCCTTTCTTTAAGGACAGCCACGTTCTAGGACTTTTAATGCTGATGTCAGACTGAGTGATGATATCTTTCAAATTATTACTTCTTTTTTTTTTACAGCTTTCTGATAGAAGAGGGTCAGTTTGCACTATGTGCCAATGACATAGCACTGCACTTTTAATAATTGGTGAACTGATTGGTCTTCAATACTATTTTTTTCAGTCTCTCTGATTTTTTATCAGTAATTTTGCTGCTATTCAAAAGAGTAGTTCTGTCGAGCTGTATACATTTCTGTACAGCTTCATGAATTTCATTTGGATCATAACCCCGATCTACAAATTTCTTGCCCATCTCGTTTAAAGCATTTAGTAAATCATTACTATTAGAAGTTATGCGGACCACACGGAGAAGTTGGGAATATGGCAAACCTTTTTAAAGAGGTAAAGGATGAAAACTGTCTGCAGCCAAAAGAGTGTTTTTGTCAGTTTTTTAGAGAAAACAGAAGTCTCTATTACACCAGTAGAGACATATACATACACATCTAGGTAGTTAATTATCTGTGTACTGAAACTGATGGTAAACTTAATTGTACTTAAACCAGTATTCAAATCATCCACAAATTTAAGGAGATTTTGTTCACCACCAGTCCACACCATGAAGATATCATCTATATACCGTACATAAAAACTTATGTATTTAGCAAAGTGATGAGTCATAATATGTTTTTTCTCATACACATACATATGTAAATTCACATATGCCGGGGCCATATTCGAACCCATTGTGGTGCCTCGGCATTGTAGGTAAAAGGTGTTATCAAAAAGAAAATAGTTCTTATGTAAAATTATACCTCTAAGCAAAATTATGAAATCAACTGGTGGACCCTCACAGTGTGAACTGGTGGTAAGCAAATCTCTGATGGCTTGCATGCCATCCGCATGTGGAATATTAGTGTAAAGATTGACGATATCCATCGTCACTAATAATACATTACCATGAAAATTGTCTCAGCAAATTCAGGAAATGTGTAGTATCTCATATATAATATTCAGATTTTTGGACCAGTGGCTGCAACAGAAAATCAACGTACTGGGAAAGTGGTTGGCATAAAGAATTTTGGGGAGGAAATTATCGGCCTACCAGGCGGGTTAACTAAGGACTTGTGAACCTTAGGTAAAATATATAGCAGGGGAATGACAGGATGTTCTTGAGTTAAAAATGTTGCTGTGTTTTCATCTAACCAAAAATTAGATAAACCCATGTTAATAATACTGTCGATTTCTTTTTTGTATTTCCACGTAGGGTCAGTGGGGAGTTTTTGATAGCACATCTGATCGGATAGTTGCCTCATAACTTCATTGATATAATCAGATCTATTTAAGATGGTTATGCCTCCGCCCTTATCGGCTGGCCTAATTATTATTTCTTTATTATCTTGAAGAGAATTAATCGCTGCTAATTGATCAACCGTAAGACTTGCACTTGACCCCTCCCCTTCTACAGGGTTTTGGTTTTCTGGCCTCTGTTGGTTTTGTATAAAAGGTTTTCCTTTTAAAACATTCGTCTTTGACTGAACACTATCTGAGTCACTCAAAGACATGTATGTCTCCAGATCCGTATATGATCTATTTATCCGTTGTTTCCTGTAAACAACACCTGAATTCCATGCACGTCTCTGTTCTCTACCATGCACCCACTGGTACACTCTATTATCTTTGTAATCTTCACGTACAATTCTATATTTATTTTTTTTAAACATCAACAGATCATTCCTGAAAGTTGACACCATATTCTCTAAACATGATAACCAATCAGTTTCAGTATCATCAGATAAAGATTTTAAGCCAGTGGTTTCACACAAAGCAATTTCTTTTTCCAATGCAACAATCTCTGTATTCACTTGTTGAATCACTAAAATCATAAGATCAAAAGAACATTGATTTAATATTAAACACCATTGTCTACAAAATTCTGAGTTCCCACGACCTAATGTCTGTTGATTTCTGATTCTAAAACCGCGTGGGATAAGGTTTTCCTTATGGTATTGAGACAGGGTAAGTCCATGCAAAGTCAATTCACCATGTCTTTTCTTCAATTTCAACAAATCATTATAAATCTCGCGAGGACTGTCCTTGTCAAATTCCAATATCTCAGTATTTGGAAACAAGATTTGAGATATATCTTTTTCACAAAATCTATTAGTCCCAGTAAAGTCACTCATGTCCAGTGATTGTGAATCCATTTCTCCTTTATAATTTCATTCAATTTCTTTTTTTTTTTAAATAATGAAAAAAATATAATAACTAGTAAAAAATCAGCGGAGGTGCAATAACTTCATACAGATAGTTACATAGAAAAAATTTCAAGTCCTGCACACTCAAACCTTCTTTTTTATAATTCTGGGTGCTTGGTCATATGTTGTATATAGAAGCAAAACCAGAACAAACTGGTACACCAGCACACCAATGTTCAATGCAAGAAAAAAGTTTTATAGTTCCATATCAAAAAATGTCAAAGATAACATGATATCAGTTCACTAAAGTGCAAAAAGTGCTAAACAGTGCATATCATAAAAAGTATTATCAGTGACCATTCATCGTGAACCGATATAGCAGCATAGTGAGAGGAATTTAAAGTTATGCCTATTGACCACATACCTCCATTTACGAGAGGCGGAGATCGTAATAAACGTCTGCTACAGAGTGAAAGTCGTTGGATATATAATCTACAAACACTATCACCTCTGGGTTTGAATGAAGAACTGAACTTTAATTGCTTTTTGTAATGATTTTCTCTAGTATAGCAATATATTTTTTCCTTGCTCTTTTCCTTTTTTCTCTTTTATGTATTTCTTTGTTTGTTTGTTTGTTCTGTGTTTTACCATATAATGCAGTCGTTTCTGGGATCATCAACCATATGCGCCTGTTACTATGTTGCTTAAAAGTATCAGATTTACTGCAGTGATCTTTTGACTGGAACATCACTTCCGACTATTGACACGCAAGCCCCGTTGGACCGCTTGCATCACTTCCGGGTCCCCGTTTGATGTGGCGGAAAGCACGGCCATGGATATTGATATATTATTAAGGTGAGTTATACAGGTGTAATAGGTTGTTTGACTGACCAGGTGCGATGCATTAACAATGTTTTATATAGGACATATGCTCAGTGTGTTGGTTATGCCCCAGGAGGAAGGTGCCAGAGGGCGCTGAAACAGCTGTCGGGCTTCCTCTCACTATGCTGCACACCCTGAACCCATATCTATAATGGGTTCAGGGTGTGCGGTGCACACGGGCCCTGGGCCCCGCATCTTACACCCTGCACCCATATTATCTTAATACTTACCTCTCCGAGGTCCCACGTCAGTTGTCTCAGTCCTTCACAAAATGGCGGAAAATGCCCTTGACACCTAGCAGGGTCCATAAACCCTTAAGTTGCCAGCACAGCAACATAATCTACCTCTTGACTACATTAGCCAAAAGCTACCTAATGGTAGTGGTGGGCCAGGTTATTCCTTATAATAGTCACTTTTAATAAATAAAGATTTAAATATTTATGTTGGATTTGGTTTACTTCAGCTTTCATTGAATTTACTTTATTTATATGAGGGAAATTATTTCTGTTTTGTAAGAGGTCTGTCTATTAATCAGAGAGCTTGTCCATGGTGAAGGTACTAGGTGTAACCTGGCGCAGGGGTGGTTCTTGGGGTATTGGTGTCAGTGTAATCTCTGGCTGAGGACATTTAAATGGAGAAAGAGATGAAAAGCAAAATGAGATGTTTTATTCAAACACAATGTATGGACACCGGTAAGATATATTATACATCTTTCACTGTCTGACATAGCTAGCCACCAAAGACAAGGTTAATACAGTTGTGTTCACACTACTCACGTATTTAAAGTAATTATTATCCATTATCTGAGTTACGTATTTGAGAACCATAAAGTAGTAGATAAGGGCATATGGCTTTCAGATAATGGATTGTTAAATACTAGCCATTGTGATTAAATAAGAAATGTTCAGATTGAATTTATGTTGTCTTTGAGCACTGGCTGATTATCATAAAATGTATATGATTATTTTAAAAGTCTAGAATGCTGTGGAAAGCTTGGTCTTGTGTCTGCTATGTAACTGTCAATCACACTGGCCTTTATACTCCATTACCCCTAAACCACTCTCTTTAAAATGATAAAGCTAACCAGTATATTTAAATAAATACATTAGTAACACATTTTACATTCAGTACAGAATTGAAAAACAGAAACAGAAAGTTCATGTTGCCATGACAAGATTAATTTGATTTTTGATAAATTTTGTATAGGTTTAATTTATTTATTTGACAGCTCTGCTTACTTCCTATCATTAATGTCATCCATTTTGCATTTATAAGGCTAACACTACAAATATATGCTATACATTATTTTACTTAATTTCCAAAATGTTATATACTTTACTTAAAAAGCACAATTTTACAAAAAGTGTAATATATAAATAATATTTTTTGTTATTGCTATATCATTATCATACCTTTGCTTTATAATTTGAGGCACATAAACTAGTTAGAAGTTTCCTTGTGGGAGATATCAGATCATTTTACACAATGTTGTGATCACAACAGAGCTCTGGCATATTAGAACATTCTCATCATTGTACTGTGCTTGGTGTAATCCTTAATTTAGCTTCAATCCAAAGCAAAGCAATTATATTGGCCACAGAAAGCTTTGCCATGACAGGAGCATATCAAAATGTATGCATGCAATGTAAATACTTATAACAAGTGCTTTTGTTCTATGAAACAATTTACCAGTATGTACTATGAAAGCAATGTCTCCCTGGTATATTAAGTAGCTGACATGTACTATTCTGGTGATATAAGTTCTAAGAAGGAGTGGTAAAATTAGGGATGACCAATCAGCATTCCCGTATCGATCTTTAGGATCTTAGGGGTCTATTTACTAAGCCTTGGATGGAGGTAAAGTGAATGGAGATAAAGTTCCAACCAATCAGCTCCTAACTGTCATTTTTCAAGCACAGCCTGTGACATGGCAGTTAGGAGCTGATTGATTGGGACTTTATCTATGTTCGCTTTTTCTCCATCCAAGGCTTAGAAATAAACCCCTGTATGATAGTCTAAGAAGTGTGAAAACAAGGTACAAATGTAAGTAACAAGCCTAAAAACAATGTTCCCATTCACAATAGTCCCATCAGAGAAAGATGAATCTAGCAGTAAAGAAAACTATTAGAACTGTGGCCCTGATTCAGAGCCGGACACTCTGACAGAGAGCTCGCTCGGAATCAGGGCGTTTTTTTTTTTTTGTTTTGTTTTTTTAGAACAGCCTCCTGGCCACTCGCATAGCTGTGGGTGACCACCCACAGCTATAGCGAGCGGCCAGGAAGATGGTCGGAATGGTCAAGACCATCGCGACCACCAGGCTTGCGACGAGACCCTTGTGGTAGGGTCTCGTTGCCGCAAGCCCCAGAGAGCTTTCGGCTCAAACAGAGCTGAAAGCTCTCCCACTGACATCACTTGTGATGTCAGTGGGGCCGCCCCCAGACGGTAGGCGTTCTCATGGGAACGCCTCCATCTGGGCAGCCACCCCCCCCGGCCCGCCCACCAAAGGGGGCGTGCTGTCACTCAACATCAACAGCACGCCCCCTTTGGTGCGAGACCCGGAGCGACGGCTTGCCTGTCGCTATCCGGGTCTCGCGCATGCGCACGACGGAGCCGGCTCCGTCGTGCGCATGCACTCTGGGCCACAATCAACCTGGTTGCGAGCGCTCAGCGCTTGCGACCAGGTCTGACTCAGGCCCAGTGCCCAAATTGCATGCAACTCTGCATTCTAATTCATGAAGGATTTGCTATACCAATGGTCCTACTTTCATACTTTCAACATTGCATCAGCACTATTGGCAGTAACCTCCCTATCACAAGCACTGAACATTCAGACCTCTTCTGGTCCTACAAATCTTGTTTGCTGCATAATACAGTGGCCACATATGCAAAAAGAACTGCACTGTTCACCCTGAGACAGGCTAGTTCAGCGCTTTCTTTTATAGTGTGTGTTATTCAGCATGTGCATTTGATGTACAGATAGGCCAGGTGTTTAAACATTTTATCCATCAGAATTGTACTAAAACACTTTATTAAATAACAATTCAAATGCAAGTTAGCAAAATTGCATTTCCTTGTGCATTTGACCAATGCTTAACTAATAATGGTGATTATCTATGCTGGTACATGCTCAGGGACCCGTGCCATATATTTTACATAAACTCAACACACAGTGGATTTGCAGAGCGTGGAATGAAAAATCTGCAGAGGAGCTACAAATCTGGCATCTCAGCATATGCTGTATCTTAATGCCAGATTGCTTTATCTTTTTATAGTATGCACATGGAGATCCTTTTAGTAATATTTTTATACATATTGATATATAGCGGCAGGTACAGATGTTATTTATTTACACTACAGTACTGTGTTAGTCTTCTGTTGCTGATAGAATCTGTCAGGTAATGCGTGATTTTTAACAAACAAAAGTATTACCACCATGGAACAATGTTTATTTTACAGTACTTGTCTTCTTGTCTAAGTAATACCTCATGAGGTGTCACACATTATGTATATACTATTTATTATTTAGTATTGCACTTTATGTTATGTCTAGTAAAACAAAAAACAAAGTCTCTGTTAGTTAAAGTTATTATTTCATTATAATTGTTATGGCGGTGTATACTGTACATATAATTGTTATTATTTTTATTATTATCATTAATAATAATAATAATAATAATAATGATAATAATAATAATAATAATAATAAGACACAAATTGGAGAATTTACGAAGCAGCAGCTTCTGTAAGCCGCTGCTTCCTGGTTGGTTGCACGAGCATATTTAAAATGGCACCCGCAGTCAGTGTAAAGCCCGGCATTCTTTACACTGATTCCTGATGCCGTTTAATGCTGCATACACACGGGACGATTGTCCTGAATGATATGAACAATAACGATATAGTTGAACGATATATCGTTCATATGGTTCATTTTTAGGCAGTGAACGATCGACCAGCGATGCGCGTTCCCACATGGACGATAAAGATATCTTTCATCGTCCATGTATACAGGCCAACTTGGATGATATTGTCAATTTTCCCTGTTCAGAGATGTGGCAGGATGACTCACTGAAAGATATCTTTGAACGATCTATGAACGATATCTATGAATGATATCTTTGAAAGATATCTTTCAAGTCGTAATGGAGCATACACACGGTCAGATTTGTCAGATGTGTCAGATGAACGATTGAACGATTTGACCAACCATTTGAACGATTTGAACTATGAACAATTTTTAACTGCATTAAAATGAATGGAATAATCCAAATCTAACTGCAAACACATCAGATGTCAGATATCGTTATCTGACCATCGTTCATCGTTCAGACATGTCAAATATGTCAGATTTTCCTTCAGATATGAACGATTGAATGATTTTTTAAATCGTTCTTTCAGATCTGAAGAAAATTCTGACCGTGTGTATGCACCAAGATATTCCATACTTGCCTACTTTTGAAAACTGGTTTCAGGGAGACATAAGATTGTAGTAGAATGTGCCGCGTGTAGCAAGGCGTTGAGGTGGGGTGGCCATCTCTGCCCAAAAGGGCGTGTCTATCCACCTGGGGGGATACCCATCTACACCCCTATTGTATGGTATACAATACATGTATTGGTAACTACACTGGACTGCATATATATATATATATATATATATATATGTATATACAGTATGTAGTTGGCTTGACCTTATTGAATAGCAGCTTGCCATGCATGACAATGATTTGTGTACTGAAATATATATATATATAGCAGACAGGGACACTAGTACTGACAATGTGGGCTCACCTTTTCCATGCTCCAGTCCTGGTGCAAACAGTCCTCAGCTCACTCCGCACTGCAAACAGAGTGGAGGGAAGCAGGCTGGTCCAACGCTGATCAAAAGCCCCACACTGGTGTCCAGGGGACATGGGATTAGCTTGGGCCAGCAGCCTGGGGGAGAAGAGGATACAGCTGCTGCCGCCAGTCGATGCCATTGGGCGTGTAGGCAATGCAGTCAGCGCGACTGCGTGATGGGTTGGTGACCACCGCTATCCACAACCCCGTGGTGGCTGGCCTATAGTATTAACGGGATGTAGTCAGGACTTCCTCGAGCCCTGGCCCTGCCCCTGCTACATCCAGACTCGCGCATGTGCAGTCCATATTTCAATGGGACAGTGGGGAAACCGGGGGATTCTCTGTACTTTCCGGGGCAGCGGGAGCTCTCACCTTAAAGCGGGAGGCTCCCACTGAATTCGGGAGGGTAGGCAGGTATGAGATATTCACATGCAACTGGCTGGGAGGAAGTGGCTTACAGAAGCTGCTGCTTCGTAAATTCTCCCCAAAGTGTCCCCAGCACTGTACAGGGTAACAAAGAAACTTTATACAATAAAAGTATCAGAGAATAATTACAGTATAATTCCAGTACGGTTGAACATAGCATTAAACTTTACAATAACACCACAGACAGGGAAGGAGAGCTACAGTAAAAGGTAGGGGGAATCAATCAGGATAGCAGTAGCATGCTATGGGGAGGTGTGGGTCAGGATCTATACAGTAATCAGTGCACAGTGATCACATACCCCATGTAAGCAGCATGAGAGCCTAAATGGAGAGCAGCACTTGTGCCATTGGGAATGCTGTCTTGCAGAGGGTGGAGCTGGAGCTGCAGCTAGGTGCATCTACATTGTAGAAGCATCTCCCAAATGTAGAGTGTAGGTATGCACCATGATCAAAATGAGTGCACCATCGAGATGTAGCTGTAAAAAAGCAAAGAAATATAGGTGTGCATTGTTGTACGTTATAAATGACCTGCTGTGACTGAATAGCCTATGTTCTTGCTTTGCAGCTAATGAATCTTGTTGCTGTGGTAATGAAATGGTCTAAAGGGGCCTATCCATTAGCAGATGTTTTTCTGAAAGATGAAAGACAAAATATATCTATTGAAATTCCGGTGGCTGTACTGAAAGTTATCTGTCATGTACATGACAGATTTTGGCAAACGAAGAACGATGAACGATATCGCATGACATTATTCAGGGAGTGGATTTTTTTCTCTGCAGCGCTCTGTAGCTGCTGCTAATATCTTTCGTCGTTTGTCGTTTACCGCATATAAACTGCCAGATATTTCTAATATCGTACAGCTATATGCGATAATTGGCCAACATGTTGGAGAGATGAAAGATTCAATTTATCGGCTGCTGGAGTGTGCTTCTGCCATTGTTCAGGGCCTATCCATAGCAGATAAATTGAACGAATGAACGATATATCATTCAGTTGTTCAATGGATAGGCCCCTTTAGTTTGATCCTATGCTGCTGATATGGCAAAATGTAGTGACGTGAGCAGTCGCTGCTTTGTGCAAATCATCATTTTTCTTTGACAACTGAAAATGAGTCATAGTTGGAACACCAATGTACTGTACTGTACTGTACTGTGAACCATATAGTGTTATAGGCACCAATATGATAGGGATATACTGTACATTGCCATCATTACCAGTAGTCAGTAAGGAAGAACTGTTTCAGCAGATTGGTAATGAAGCAGGTGGGGGGTTTCAGTAAGAAAAAACAAAAACTTTGAAACCTGTTATTATAGATAATAGGAAGTGTTATTTTCTATTACAATAGAAGGGGATTCTCTTACACTTTCAACACTTTGTGTGGGGCTGAAGAAGTAGTTAAAGAACCTCTTTGACATAATATAAATTTAAGGAGTTAATTCCTTCCTTTTTCATAAGAAATAATTTATGCCCCTTTCACATCGCCAAAATAACCCAGGTTATTCCCTGCTTACTTTTTCTGCTCAACCCTTATCAAAACTCATTTGAAATTGTAAATTAATAAAAAAAAAAAAATACAATAATCATAATTTAAAAAATGATAAATGTTGCAGAGTGTATGCAGTGTGTAGGTGGGAGGATACCACCAACACGCTTGATAACATTACTGCTGTTTTGTATATCCTCACTGCAAATCGAATTATTCTATCTCTTGTGCCCACAGTATATACTGTACCGTCAAGGAGGAGGAGGCCAAATAAAACTGAGCAGGCAGCCAAGGCCATGACGAGTGTTTTGCTGGAAAAACTTGAGCAAATGGATGCAACTTTGGCAGCCAGGGAAGATGCTCGCATGGAGCGTAATATGCTGGCGATACAAAATATGCAGAACAATTTTCTGGAGCAATTCCACAGAGATGCTTGTGAGAGCCAGAGGGAGAGCCAGGAATTTATCTGGTCTCTATTTGATCGCACTTTTCCAGCTAGCGAAGGTCAACGTTCAGGGCCCCCACATCATCTGCCTCACCAATATGGTCACTCTTATCCTCAGTATAACCCTGCACCTTACCCAGCCCCATATGGGTATGCTCATCCCCAACCTCCTCCTTCAGAAAGGCCGGAAAATCCCAATAAACCGCTTTGTCATAATTTGCCTTAATCTATTAATTTTACTTATATTTGTTTGTTTTCTTGATAATATATTTCACATTACTTTTCACTTGAAAAAAATATTTTACATGATATTTGCTATGTTTATTGCAAATAATTGTAAGGTTTCACACCTCCTTTGTTAACCTTTAAAAATTTAATATGTAATCCAAAAACAAAGTGTAACACACGTCTATTCGGTTTTAGCTGTTGTACATGGGCAGTTTAATGTCAACAAACACATTCTGATTTTTGAATACTATAACAAACAAAAAAACATTTAAAGCAACAAAGATGAAAGTTTGGTCATTATTGGAGCCCTAATTTGTTCTGCACTTGCAGTATGGTCACCCAAATAGGCCTCAGGATCAAGTGCAGGATAGACACATTCTGAGTCCTCTACTGCCCACTCTGGTAGGAATTCCTCCCTCTAAAACTCACATAGATTATGTAGGATACAGCATGCAGCCACAACGTTAGGCATAATCAAAAGGTCGACATCATTACGCTTCAAAAGACAACACCAACATAGTTTCAAGCATCCAAATGCATATTCCGCAACCATTCTTGCAGAGCTTAGGGCAGTGATTTTCAACCTTTTTCAACTCGCGGCACACTGAAGAAGATTTTAACATTTCCAAGGCACATCATCCGTCCCTCATGGGAAAAAAACACACACATAGGCCCCCACGTGAAAAACAAACACTCAACTTGCCCCCCACAGAAAAAAATAAAACACAATGGCCTCCACAGAACAAAATCAAATGCACTGGGACCCACAGAAAAAAAATAAAATGCAATGGCCAAACAGAAAAAAATATAAAAGAAAATGATCCCCACAGCAAGAACACAAACAATCACATTTGAAGGCCCCCACAGAAAAAAAAATAAAATAACCAGCGGAGAAGGTACACGGTTGTCCCTGTCCTTTCCCTCATCCGCTAGGGTAGCTTAGTCACACTCAGTGACTGAGCGCACAGGGCCGGATTCAGAGCCGGACGCACTGACCAAAGCGCTCACTCTGAATCAGGGCCCTCCTACCTAAAAATGGAGCTGCCTCCTGGCCGCTCGCATAGCTGTGGGTGACCACCCACAGCTTATGCGAACGGCCAAAAAGATGGTCGCGATGGTCTTGACCATCGCGTCCATCGGGCTTGCGACGAGACCCTGCGGTAGGGTCTCGCTGCCGCGAGCCCAGGAGTGCTTTTGGCTCTATCAGAGCCAAAAGCACTCCCATTGACATCACTAGTGGGAATGCCTCCGTCTGGGCAGCAACGCCCCAGGGGCGTGCTGTCAGTCACCATCGACAGCACGCCCCCTTTGGTGCGAGACCCATAGCAACAGCTTGGCATTAGGGCACCATCGACCTGCTTGCGAGTGCTCAGCGCTCGAGAGCGGGTCTGAATTAGGCCCACAGTACAGAGCTGGGAGCTGGAAGGCGTGCAACGCAGCGTGCGTGACTTATGTCATACCAGCCGTGTCACCATAGGTCACGGCCTTGGTGCGTCTGAGCCTCCCTGAAGAGTCCAGCACTGCCCAGGCCAGTAAATTCAGCTCTGACCTCGCGGCACACTTAACAACCACTCGCAGCACACTAGTGTACCACGGCACAGTGGTTGAAAAATGTTGGCTTAGGGCAGTGTTGGCTAACCTTGACAATCCAGCTGTTATGGAACTACATAACCCAGCATGCACTGCTACAGTTTTGCTATTAGGGCATGCTAAAACTGTGGCAGGGCATGCTGGGATATATAGTTCCACAACAGCTGGAGTGTCAAGGTTAGCCAACACTGGCTTAGGGTGTGAGTGTACGTAATTTGATTTTGGGACAGCTGGACGTGTTGCGTGAAGCCCTTCATCAACCATCTTCTTAAAGGGTAGGCTGCATCACCAATTATATGTACCGGTACTTCCACTCCATCAACTGTTTTAGATTTCTATTTTAAAAAGAGAAAAATTGCATTCAGAATAGGACCAGAATCATCCATGAGGGTCAGACTGGTGGGCACAGAAGGAGTGTTGTTGTTTGCAGGTATGGAATATTTGTGTGCAATGGTCACTGAATCACATTCTTTAGGAAACATTAACCACTGTATAAATGCTCATGATGACAGGTTACAAAAATATACGCATGAACAACAACAGAGCCTGCTATTATAAAAAAGATTAATTAATATTTATTTACCTCTCTTGGGAACAGCCAGCCACCTTGCTTGTCCACTGCTAGCTGGAAAATTTGGAAATTGGCAAGTACTCAAGCATCATGTGCCCGTCCAGGCCACCCTATAAAGACATCTGTGAAGCTGGAAGAAAACATAAATTAGTTTTAAGAAAGGGGCTGCCAAACTAAAATAATAAATAAAAAATGGACAGAACAGTCTTACCAATATTTATAATCCACCACAGCCTGTAAAACAATGGAGTGCTATCCTTTTCTGTTGTAATAATCTGCATGGTTTTTGCTAGGGGCAATTATAGGAATGTGGGTACCATCAATTGCACCTGCGCACTGTGGATATCCACGGGCCACAAAACCATTTATTGTGTCCTGTAAACGCTGTCCTTGGGGAAGACAAATAAATTGATGGTATAGACTTTGCACCAGTGCCCGTGTGACCTGATAAACAATGTAGCACACTGTTGATATGCCCACACCAAAGTGACACGACAGGGTGCGATATTCACCAGGAGTAGCGTACCACCACAAGGCAATGGCTAGCCTCCTGCTTGGCTCGATGGTTGTCCGGAAATTAGTGGTCTGCCTAGAAAGTGCTGGGGTCAGTAAGTTCAAAAGGTACTGGAAGGTCATTCTGAAGTGTGACTTCCACTGGACATACTCAAAATTAAGTACACTTTACATGAACGCTTGCCCATGCTGCCGTTCTCTAGACAACAATCTTCAGTCAGAAGAGAGGTGGAGGTTCAAGATAGTTGTCACCGAAGCAGTTATGAGAAATCTCCTCCTACGCAGATACTGTCTCCACAAAATATCACTTTCAGCCAAAACCTGCACCATCCACGGGCTTGGAACATAGCTGCAGAAGAAGCTACAGAAAGTGAGAAGCTCTAATAACCTCTCACAAGCTCAATCCACCAGCAGTATAGCAGAAACAATCATAAATGCAGGACTCTATGCTGTGACATGTGCTCTGTCAGCCATGATTGATGCACTGCAAGCATTCCCCAGCCCCTCCTTTTCTTTACTGAAAACATCATCATAATTGTGAGCCAATAAAATCCTTTAAAAATGACATCACACTGTTTTAACATGGGCAACCCGGGTTGAGTTAAAAGGCGCCAAATATGCAATAACCCAGGAATAACCCAAGTTATTAAGGCGATGTGAAAGGCTCTGACCGGGGTCCAACCCGTTTTTGTGATGCAATAGGGGTATTACTGAGTGTACGCAAAGTCCGCTGTTGCGAACAGAGTTGCTTGTAATACAGCTGGAGGACAACATCCAAGGACATTACTGGGAGGCGTATGGGAGATGGTCTGAAGTGAATGTAAAAAAAGGCAGTCTCATGGGTATGTTATGGGACTGTCAAGGGTGTGTCAGTGGACATGGCTGAGATCTCAAATGCAGAGCCGCAGCTAATGAGGACATGATTACAGAAAGTCAAGAGGAAGCGACCCGGCCAGCCATAGGGCATCATAAGTGTTGAAGGTCGTTGCGATGGTGCGCCAATGTTGTAGTGATTGAGTTCAGTGGTGGATTTCCACTGACCACAGACATTAATAGTGAGCATCTCAGGGCTTGCAATCACTGGCACTTGCAATTTAATACTAATATATTGCCCTAGTTTTACACAGTGCGGGCTACACACTAAAAGTAAAGGAACGACCATAATATTTGACTAATTGACTGAGTACTGTGAAAAGGACACATAAGACAGCAATGCTATCTCTATACTGGCAGAATTCAGACTTTATTCAGATATTATTTATAAGTGAAAGTGTTGCACAAAATTTTATTATAGTTATTTTTAAACATGTTTTAGTTTTTATGTAATACCTCATGAGGTGTCAGACATTATATATTTACTAAGGAGTATACTTCTTGTTATACTTTATTCATGTTCAGAATCAAATAAAAAATGCACACTTGCTTTCAAGGAGTCTTTAGTAAATATACAGACTGTGCAGCTGTCTCCATTCTTAGCTACACAAATACAATGCAGCCTGCATAATTTATTAATGTTTTAGTTGAAAACAGTGCCTGTAACATTGTGTTGATAGTAAAAATTATTTTTAGTTGTTAATATTCTATGTGAAAAAACAACAAAACAAAACAAAAATCATATGCTTCATAGCAGAAAAATAATATAAACCCTATGGACAGTGACAGATCTAATAGAGCAAAGCATTGATGTTGAAAGGAACAAGGTTATTGCTGAGTGGATATGGGTAGGAGACTAATTGCTATGCATGTTACTGTGCAATCCCCCATACCTTTATTGTAAAGGCAAAAGATAATAAGAATGTTTCAGCAAATAAAAGAATGTAATTTAATTTGACTTCACACTTCCATCTAGTAAGCCCAGGGTTGGGACAAGGCATAGACTGCACTATGTGCAAATATTCAAAGGGATATATTCACACCCTTTGCTTAATCAAAGATTCCCTCTTAAAAAATGTATTCTTTGTAAATGTGTATGCTAGCATTATAATATTAACCAAATTGCGGTTTAAAATAATAGTTTCTAAATATCTGGAAATAACAGTTTATGTTTGCTGCTAATTCCTGTACATACTTCACACACATCATGTATGTAGAATTAAATGTAATTGGTATAAAATACTGGTGGCTGAATCCCAATCCCATAAGCCTGAACAATGAAGATCCCGACAGGGGTGGTAGGTATACTATCCCAATCTCTCTCCCCCCCTAACCCAAACCCTCCCTCTATGGTGCCTAACCTAACCTCCCCCTGGTGGTGCCTAACCATAACCCTCCCTTACAGCACCCTAGACCTAACCCTCCTGGGGGAGTGCCTAATCCTAACGTCCCCCCGGGGGTGCCAAACCCTAAACACCCATTCCCCATAGTCTAACTATAACCCTCCCCAGGGGGTGCCTAACCCTAATCTCCCCCCAGGGGTGCCTAAACCTAACTCCCCATCCCAGGGGAAACTGCAATACTTAGTGGGGTCCAGACATTCAGGATTCCGAACACTGGTATCCTGATCTCCTTTGGGATATCAGCGGCGTCATAATGCCGGGCGACGGGATTCTGGTGTCAGCATTTTGGCGGCTGGCATCCCGTCCACCGGCAATTTAACTACATCCTGAATTAAATATATCATGGCATCATAAACAAGAAATAATGTGTTATTGTTATCTGTGACAAACATACTAGGGGCTTATATACATTGGAGAAAGCATTTTAGGGTGTTCCATACATTACAGACATCATCCTGGCAAACACCACACAATACAGAGAGCATTTTAAGGACTTCAATAAAATATTGAGAGCAAGCCAATCCATATAATGCAGAGCATCCAAATGACTGCCATTCAATAGAGAGAGAATCATAATGACCACCAATTAAGAGAGCATTCTTGTGACTACATAAAAACAAAGAGCATTATAGGGACTTATACACAATACAAAGATCATTCTAGGGAATGTATATAACGCCATATAGCATCCTAGTGTTAGGAGGCCATGGTGGGAAAGTACAGCTTTTCACTACCTCCTCAGGTCCCGCTGGTTGCTAGGAGATCTAAACGTCAGCATCAGTTGCCATGCTGTTCAAGTCATTGCTAACGGACTGGGATGCCAGGTATGTGATTAGAGGCTGCACAGGTATGTCTGCAGCTGGTGTTTAATTGCTGAGATTCTCAATAGTTGCTATTTTATGTGTAGCAACACACATGTAACTGAGGGCCTGATTCAGAGCCGGACGCTATTTGCGCTCGCTCGTTCAGAAAAAGGGGCCGGCTATTTAAATTTAGCGCTCGCTCTTTGCGGTCTGTTGACACCTCTATGTCTGAGTGAGCAAAGTAAACATGCGCTCGCTATTTTGTAAAGACGCCCCTAGCCGTTCGCATCATACGTCATCTCCGCTATTTATTAGATCAATCGAGTACATCGAAAGGTGTCTGAACTGCTCGCAGTGCTTGTGGTTGGATTTTCCTACTGCAATCATGCGAACAGTAAGAGACAACCAAGTGACGTGGCCGATGACGCTGCTTTGTTAATTATGCACACCCTTAAAACGCCCGCTTTTGACCATTTGGCACGCCTGCATTTGGATCTCCACTCCCCGTTTTCAAGCACCTTCCCCTGTTACCACCCACAAAGCCTCATTCTGTCACTCAAATTAGCAGGCACTCGCTATTTTGCGAACACACGATTTCCGACCGCACTGACTGGTTGGTGCATGCGCATTACGACCCATACGCATGCGCAGATGTGCGAACATCGCTCGGAGCGAATGAGCGGCCGCTTACGAGCGGCTCTGAATCAGGCCCAGATTTCACTAGCAGGGGGTTGGTCTTAATTGATGTTTGTCATAGGTCTCTATGTGTGTTAAAAGGCAGCCAGGCCTTGCATGCTGATTTGAGTGAATGGTGAATACTCTGTACTGCTGGTATCCTGAATCTCTGTGTGCTATCTAGTATGAGCCATGGCCTCCTGCTCCAAGCATCACCTTACTTAGTATTGAAAAAGTCTCACATAAGTTATTCTACTAATCTAGAATTAACTTGATTATTGTATAAACTTCTACTATAAGACCTGGCAACATCTCAGTACTGATGAGAGCATCTCTCTCTATGGGAAAAGGACAGTTGTTATAGGCAGAAGACCTCTGTAGTGTGGTTCTAGAGGGTTTATGCAATTGATTAAGCTATCAGAACATCTAATTAATGTTATGTGAGTACCTTAGTGTAATATAAAGACTGGAGAGGGATCAGCTAATAGGAATCTCATATATCAGAGTTTTCCAAGTAGCCCCACTGGGACTGATTCTGAGTCACACCTCAATGTGCATGTTATGAACTCACAATGTGCATAAACCAAAACACTAATCAGAACCAGTTGCAGGTGCACAAAATAGGGTTTATTTAACATAAGCACAAGTGAATGCAGGTTTTTAAGTGAAAGCCTTGCAGGCTGTAGAATATGAATACAAAACTCAAGGTACAATTCATTGCAGGGTAGCAAAATAAACAAAAATGTAAATACAAAGTGTCAGAAGGTTGCTGGTGAATATAGTTCAAGTTCCTGGCACAGAACATGGGCAGGTTGCAAATAGCAAGTCCTGAATCCAGACAGAGGACTGTGACAGAAGACAAAGTAATCCAAATTATTGGCAGTATCTGTGGCAGGCTGAAGACAATCTAAACAGGCACAGGAACATCAGAAGGACACAAGTCCAACACAGGAAACATAAATGAACCAGCAATAAGTGCTGGTACCAGGCTAACTTAAATAGGCAGGTGTCAGGTGCAAACCATAATGGTGATATGAAGTAACCACTTGACCCCTGGCCACATAACAAACTTAGGATAGCAACACCTCTTGAACTTTACAGTACTGCAGTTCACGTAACCAGAGGCCTGATGACTCCTGGTGGCAAGGAATCATACTGCAGGGGGACAATGCAAATTGACAGTGTTCTAACAGTGTGCCTGATTCAGCAAAGAACGCAGTTGCTTATACTAATGCAATCTGCTAATTATTTCGTACTGCGCATGCACACGCACTGCAGTGTGCGTGTTTGAACCAAATGCTGCGATCGGAACTGCAATTGCAGTGACCATGCAGATCCATGGCAGAGAGGTTGACAGGAAGTTCTGTTTGTGGGTGGTGACAGGGGGTGATAAGACGAACGCAGGCGTGCCAGTTCGTTCGCACACCATTTCAGTGGCATGCATAAATTATCCACTGTGAAACCATACGCAGCCTGAGGCCTCAGAAGTAAGCAATTCCTGAGTGAGGTGTGACCTGCCTTAACTGTGCTTTTGGGTCCGATGTTACTCGATGTTACCGATTGTTTCACTTTGTTGCTGAAGTATACAGATATCAGTATGGGGAAGTGGGCGTCCTTATGTTAGGCTGTGATTGCAGTGCAAATGCAGACATTTGAATATCACAGCTGATATTATCAACTGCGTTGTGTTCGTATAAGCAGAATCATGCTGAATCAGGCCCAGTGCTAGCAGTGCACAGATCTCACACATTTCAGGATACTGCATACTGTATGCACTAAAGAAACAAATTGTGTGGGTTAATTGGCTCCTGACAAAAAATTAACCCTAGTGTGTAAGTGTGTGCATCTACATGTGGTAGGGAATATAGGACCTCATTCAGAGCCGGACGCTATAAGTCGTTCGCTCGTACGCATTCAATTGTTTTAAACCACACATGCGTCCAGTTCTCATTGCGCATGTGCGGCCGGATCATTGCGGTCATTTTTCGTTCGCTCGTATACGCAGCGAACAGGAAGTGACCTATGTCATTTGATTGACAGAATGTTCCGTTTATGGGTGGTAACGGGGGTGGAGATGAGAAAACGCAGGCGTGGCAAGGCGTTTTTTGGGCTTGTATTATCTTGTGCGAACGTCCAATGTGGACGCTATTTTGTACACGTCACTGTGTGACCCAATTTCCATTAAGACTGCTCGCTCAGCTTGTGGTCTGGTATAGTCTACCGCAATGACGATGGTCTCCTCATACTTCCCCGGACTCATCGATGGTGTTGCGATTAATTAAGTGAGGCAAAAAAACCAATTAACTTTTAATTGCTAAACAGTTTCTAAGGTGTTTCGCAAATAGACCTTTTTTAGTAGCTAAAAACCGAACGCAGGTGAACTACTCAGCTGCTAATTTCTGGGGCATACAACCAATTAGCTAACAAATGTTTGGGTTTTTTGAGTGCTTCTTATATATTTGTAAGTGTTTATTTTGTAGACAAACAATATTGTACGCATGTTTTTTTCTTTTTTTTTTGAACCAAGAAACCAATCGTCCTTTTTTTTGGATAATTGTTAATTAAAACTCATAAATTGATTTTAACCCTTATTTTTTAGGCAAAATATGAAATGTTTCTATTTCCGTTGTACTGTTTGTAAGTTTGTTAGAGGGATTACCTTTTAACCAGTTTGTGAATAAATCAAGAATAAATTTTTGCAATTTTGTTTCCAAAGTGTAATCATTTTATTGTTATTTTTGTTTCAAGTTTTTTTTAAAGTAAACATATTTTTTTTCATGGGACAAAATCTAGAAATCATTTTGCCCACACACCCACAAAATAAGTGGCATTTTGCATAACGGTGGGTTTTGTTCTGATCGAAATGAAATAGTACCCATGTGACCAATATGAGTGAGTACAAATGAACACACGTTATTTACAAGTAACAAACAAACAATTAACAAACAACATACAAAGTATACTGTATACTCAACTTTTGTCTATGTATTCAGATGACACCGGTAAATCATCATCTTTAGCATAAGATGTACTTCATCTTATCTTCTCTCTGGGGAGCCCATCGTTTCACAACGCCCAGGTTATTCAATATACATTGGCAGCATCCTACTGCAGACTCAGATCTACCATGAGCTAATGGGTCCTTTGTGTACCTCTGGTTTATATACCCTAAAATGGGGTGTTGGCTTTCCGGATATTAAGCCCATACTAGTTACAAACAGTGCTAGGTATCAAGCACTCATTAGTCCAGCATAGCATTGACCAAACTTATCTCTCTTGCACATGCTCCGTAAGCACTAAGATATACTACCAGACAAAGACATACAGTAATGACGTATCCTAGTATGGAGATGAACTCTATTTCAAGGCTCCTTTGTATAGAGTCTGGACATCACTATTAATTACCCATAATGCTTAGCATCTCTACACATCTTATGATGGAATGTAGCTAACTGATAAGAACATAGAAGCTATGAATGGCTCATTATACTTATAGTTGCAATAGAAATGACAGGTAGAGCTAGGCCTCAATATTTATGTCTTCTTTGACCCCAAAAGTTAATTTGACCATTCTATGGTAAAACAGCAACTGTATTAAGACAATCTCATTTCAAACCTCAAGAGGCCTAGCAAGGGGTATATGTGTTTGTTACAAGTTATATGCCTATGTAGAAATTAACTATTTAATCCACTGATTACATTCCACCCTTTGATTTCTACATATCAAATATAAGGAACATGATCCCCATTGCATAATCTAAACCTCCATTGTACTTTCACTACTTGTCCTTACACACAATATAATAACATATAATATAACAAGGTTAATACTACGATTACATGTAACGAATAATATAAAATCACACTAAGCAACATTTCCATTCAGGACTTGACCACTCTGGCTGTATTGCAGAATCTGTCAATAAGCATCACTGAACTCTTGTTTCATTTCTAACTCTCTACATATATGTATATATTCCTTTATATCGTGTGAATATTCTAATAAAACAGTGAAGAATGCATATGATTATATCAAATATATCAGTTACTTATAAGATAATTAATATCAGTAAAGTAAAAGTTCAGTTCAGTTCAATGGAATCTTGAAAAAGTCTTGAGAATATTGGTGAGTGTGGATCCAGCCAATATAAGGCACAAGTTCAGTCTTGCAGAATACACTTAGATGTATGTAATGGCTGTACTGTCAGATCTTATAACTCTGTTGTCCTCCTGGTCTCTCTCCTGTATAAGAAATCACTCTCTGGCCATCGCCATCTCAGGCACGCCTCCAGCGATGTTCTCTCACCTCCTGCTCCAACCAGCAACCTGTTGGCTTAAACAAATAAACAGTGTGAGATAAACCATAACAACAAAACAAAATAAGCATTTACTTATCCTGCTGCAATTATCTCTTACATCTGTCTCTATTCCTCTTCCTACTAAACATTTCTTAACAACCTTATCATAAGTGTTTGTGTCTGTGCACCAGATATCTTACTTAAAAAGTTCAACCTTTTAACCACCCTTCGGTTATCAAAATATATGTACTGTGTACAGCCTGCTCTAAACACCCAACATTGTATATATATGAACATTCCTGTTTCCTAAACAACACATCCACTCATTCAATCATACTGATGTCAGTTTTGTGAATGGTATGAAGCATAGAAAACCCAATATACTCCATGTTGTGTCTGCAGAATGGGTGTCTTTGTCTGCTAGAATCTTCTCAGACATCCTATAATATCAACAAATCAGTCTGTGTCACATCTTCAGGAAAGTCTCTTATCTTGTATCACTCTGCTTGAGACAACTTCACTCCTGAATGACAGTGTTCTGTAGCTGTTCAGTACAACACTCGTCCTCCATCTTCTTGGTGGCAAACGATGAATTCAAATTGCCAGACTTGTGCAGTCATTTCACAGTATATGAGGCCTTTATCAGTAGCAAGTAAGGTAGGCCACATTTCCAGCTGTTGGCAAACACAACAGGTTTTTGCAATGTCTCTGACCATGGTTTGGATATAAGGAATCCCATTGATTTGAGCTTGCTCGAATGCAGCATCAGCTCTGTCATGGCTTAACAGTTCTAGCACCATCAGTGCTGTCTTTGCGGTGAATTGCACACCATGTTCTCTGCTCAGATCACTTGTGCACACACCATTGAAGCTGTAGGTGTGTGTATCAGCATGTCCCACGTCGATCTTCCAGCTTTGGACAGCAGCGCATAAAGAATTTGTGTCAAATGTCCATTTCTCAGTGTGAAGACTTACAGGGTCTTTAGTCTTGTCAGTGACTTGGAAAACAGTCATAGATTCCACAAGTTTGCTAGCCCCTTCTTCTGTCTGTCGGCTGTCAGCTTGTAAAGATAGCTGCTTTGCTTCAGCAATGGTCCACAACAATCCTGTGTGGGTGCAGATAGCACCATAGTCCATACACCAATAATGTTCTCTGTCTTGGAAATCTTCCCACCACTGTGGAGCTGTGATCATAAAGAAATCCAGTATGGACAGTTCAAACATTGGTTTAAATTTCACTCGGCCAGCAAGTAGTGCTTTGATCTCCTTAATTAGCATGAGCGTTTCTGCCATTGTCGTTAGCAACTGTGTGTCTTTCAGCTGCTTCAAGACCTTTGGCTGGTAAGGCTTTGTAAGGAAATACACTGGGATGTGAATTTCATTACCAAACACAAAATCTACACCTTTGTCACTACACAAACCCACAGTCAGTGTGTCTGTACTGCATGTATACCCATTGTGGTTAGTCAGTGTGTACCCACCAATCCCTCCTTCACAATGAGCAAGTAAACCATGCACATCATTTGAAATGGTTCATCAGAAAACACATCTTGTTCACTTTTTGCATTTTCAAACTCAACAATGACACGTTGATCATGCCATGTAAATTTAATGTTGTCATGGGGGAAGTCTTCAGTCTCAGGGGCATGGTCATTTACTGAAATCCCTTCTATCTTCCACCCCTTGCATTTTGTCTCATTGGGCAAGGCAAAAGGCATCATCACCACCCCTTCACTTAGCGACACCCCTCTGAATGGCCATGCAAACACATCATTTTTTTCAATCAGTTCACAGTGAATGGCAAGCTGGACAGTCTTAGGCAATTCAGACATACCATCATTCACCTCAACAGTATCACTAACCAATGGCATGTTATCAGAAACCTCATTTGCATTAAATTTTGAATCTGATTTCTGGACATATTCCCTGCATTCATGGATTTCAACATTTTGTTCACATTTTGTGAAATCAGAAATTTTCATCACACTGCTCTGATAAAACACATTTACTGTAGTGTGAATACAATGCTTAATTTCTGTTTCAAGTTCTTTCTGCGTAAGTTCACACACTTCTCTTTGTATTTCAAGCTCACAAATTTCTACACTTTCTGTGTGTAATAAATCAGCACTTAAATCTGCGCTAGCTGACATCTCATCTCTTGCTTGTGAGGATTCCCTCCTCCTCTCTAAGGAATTTTTTAAAGGCAAACTGGCAGAATACTCAGAAACATGTAAAACTTCATCTGATTCAAAATCAGTTGCTTTTAAAAATCTCACATCACTACATTGTAAAGGCATCCCTAAACATGTTGGATTAATCTGAGATTTTTTAACACATTTCTGAAATTTCACCAACTTTTTCTGTAATCTACCCTTAGCATTTTTCACATGTTTCAAAAGTTTGTAAAACATTTTTCTCAATTTTCTTTTTTTTAAAAAAAAGAAAAAGATAAAACAACATATAATGTGATTTAAGCTAAATCACAATGTTTTTTCTCATAGGAATGAGACAGAGAAAACATACACAATGCAATATACAGGTCAGCAGAGAAAAAGCAAAACATCATTTTGCACTTTTTTTTTTACAGAATCAATCAATCAATAGGTCACAAATTATTTAACCCTTCCGATCCCACTTCTCGACACCAAGTGCATAACGGTGGGTTTCGTTCTGATCTAAATGAAATAGTACACACATGTGACCAAGATGAGTGAGTACAAATGAACACACTTTATTTACAAGTAACAAACAAACAATTAACAAACAACATACAAAGTATACTGTATACTCAACTTTTGTCTATGTATTCAGATGACACCGGTAAATCATCATCTTCAGCATAAGTTGTACTTCGTCTTATCTTCTCTCTGGGGAGCCCATCGTTTCACAACACCCAGGTTATTCAATATACATTGGCAGCATCCTACTGCAGACTCAGATCTACCATGAGCTAATGGGTCCTTTGTGTACCTCTGGTTTATATACCCTAAAATGGGGTGTTGGCTTTCCGGATATTAAGCCCATACAAGTTACAAACAGTGCTAGGTATCAAGCACTCATTAGTCCAGCATAGCATTGACCAAACTTATCTCTCTTGCACATGCTCCGTAAGCACTAAGATATACTACCAGACAAAGACATACAGTAATGACGTATCCTAGTATGGAGATGAACTCTATTTCAAGGCTCCTTTGTATAGAGTCTGGACATCACTATTAATTACCCATAATGCTTAGCATCTCTACACATCTTATGATGGAATGTAGCTAACTGATAAGAACATAGAAGCTATGAATGGCTCATTATACTTATAGTTGCAATAGAAATGACAGGTAGAGCTAGGCCTCAATATTTATGTCTTCTTTGACCCCAAAAGTTAATTTGACCATTCTATGGTAAAACAGCAACTGTATTAAGACAATCTCATTTCAAACCTCAAGAGGCCTAGCAAGGGGTATATGTGTTTGTTACAATTTATATGCCTATGTAGAAATTAACTATTTAATCCACTGATTACACATTTGAACAGACATAAAACAAATAAAAACAATTCAAAAGAAAGGAGAGGGAGGTTTTTGCCTTGCAGGAATATGGGGCAAACACAGAGATGGATTGTGGGGAAATTAGCCAGTGCTGTCATCGCCTTTTAGGCCGTTTGGCCGGGGGTTGGGGGGAGCCTGAATGGGTCCGGGAAGTCATTCGGCCTGGCCAGAGGCAGATCTTGTGGCCTCTGGACTAGGCATAGGGCTAGGCACATTTGGAGGGATGGCTTTTGTTGTGTCAGAGGTGGAGGGTCCTGATGTTCTGGCAGGAAGGGAGGCCAGCTCCAACATGTGCTGGCGAACAAGCTGCTCCAGGGCATTTGCTATTCACACATTAGCCCCAGTATTTTCCGCAAGGGTCTTAGCAATGGTCACGTTGGCCGCAGCACTTTGCTCCAGTGCGTCCGCCACCCGTAGCACCATCCTCAGCAGAATCTCGGTCTGCTGATCCGTTTTACCATTGAGATCAGTGAGGAGGGCCACTGCCTGCGAGGGGGAATGCCCTGGACTGTCTGCCACAGGGTCCCCAGCCGGATCTACTGCTTCCTCCCCTGCAGAGCCAGAAGAAATTCTGCGGCCAAAGCTCACCTCTGGAGCAGACTCATCCGCCTGTGTCTCTGTGAGAAAAAAGAGAAAAGAGTAAAATTATAATCTCGATATTGTCAAAAACACATTTCTGAGTTGTTAACATTACAACATTTACCTGGGGCAACATGAGGAGCCGCAAAGTCTGGCATGTCGGTATCCATGTTCGACATGCCAAACACCTCCTCATCCTGCACACACCCCTGGGCCAGCTCCTCCAAATCTGTGAGCTCAAGTGACACAGGGGTGGGACCCCCACCTGTCCCCCCTGCATGCCTAGCCCTATCAGCCAGTTTTTGTTTAAGCCGATATTTGAAGTCGCTCCATCTGTTGGTTTAAAATTTGGCATTATTCCTGCAGTATTTTGACCTGTAAACACTTTTTACTAAAATGTAGTTTTTACGTACCGGCGTTTGACCTCCCGGGTTGAACGTTCAAACTCACCCACACCATTGACACCACTGGCTATGTCGTCCCACAGTTTCCATCTCTTAGTTGCACCCATATTCCTTGGTGCCTGTGCCAGGTTGTCATTGCACATTTGCACCAAAACCTCCATCTCCTTCCTTGTGAATTGTGGCTGCCTTTTTTTTGGCCCTAGTTTGCCTACTAGGGCCAGCCGCCTCTTCCATGGCATCCTCCACACCATTTTTTTAAAATGTTAAAAAAGATTTTTAGTAAAATGTTTTAAAATGTAATGTTAAACATACGCATTTTCCCATAAAAAAAAAACACTTAAATGGTGCCTGTTGGCTAGTACTTTGCTGCTCTGTACTCATTTTTTTTGTCAATGTAGCAGACCGATTTTGGCCTTCAGTGACGCTTTTATACATGCGTCAGCATTATTCGGCTGCATCATTCCTTGTGCACTCCTACTGTCCGTCCTTAATTTGAGAGGGAAAATAAAGCCTATTTATGGCTTGGTGTGACTCGAGTCGAGGTGGCATGTTATGATTGTTTGAGGTTTTGCATTGGAGTGGATTGTTGGTGATTGTTGTGTAGAAGGAGTACTTGTTTTTTTGGATCTTTTGGTTTTTTTTCTTACTTCTTTCTTTTCCGTTAGCATTTTTTTTTATTGTTTGGCTATTTTAATTTGAATTTTTGAGTAAGTATTTTATAAAACCACCGTAAAACATAATAGTAAATAGTTTACAAATTTTTTTTATATTTTTTTTTTTGACAGTTATTTTGGCAGTGACCCGGTGACGTTTTTGAACTTTGGGATATTTGTCTGTTTTTGGTAAGTGTTTTAGGCTTCATTCATTTACAAATTCGATGTGTTGGTCTTAGCATATGTTTCGCTAAGTAATGTTGTTTTTTTTCTGTGAACAATCATGTCTTACCACTAAATGTAGCGTACTATTTAGCGAACTAATGTGTCCTTATTTAAATGTAAAAGTAGCATACTATTTAGCGAACTAATGTGCCCTTATTTAACTGTAAAAGTAGCGTACTATTTAGTGAACTAATGTGCCCTTATTTAACTGTAAAAGTACCGTACTATTTAGCGAACTAATGTTTTTGTGGTTTTAACTGTAAAAGTAACGTACTATTTAGCGAACTAATGTGCCCTTATTTAAATGTAAAAGTAGCATACTATTTAGCGAACTAATGTGCCCTTATTTAACTGTAAAAGTAGCGTACTATTTAGCGAACTAATGTGCCCTTATTTAACTGTAAAAGTACCGTACTATTTAGCAAAACTAATGTTTTAGTGGTTTTAACTGTAAAAGTAGCGTACTATTTAGCGAACTAATGTGCCCTTATTTAACTGTAAAAGTAGCGTACTATTTAGCGAACTAAAGTTTTAGTGGTTTTAACTGTAAAAGTAGCATACTATTTAGTGAACTAATGTTTTTTTATATTTTAAATGTAAAATTAACGTACTATTTTGCGTACTAATGTGTTTTAAATTTTTCTGTGTAAAATCATGTCTTACCACTAAATGTAGCGTACTATTTTGAGAACTAATGTGTGCTCCCTTCTCTATTTTTTAGAATATGAAATTTGTTTTCAATCATAGTTTTTTAAATTAATATCTTAAAAATGTTCTAATTTTGAAATGTAGGTTGATTTGCACATGACTCGTCCCAGGCCTGTAAGCATCTTTGGTTTTCTTGGAAAAGATAAGTATATTTTTCTTAACACATTTGTCTAAACCAATAACTACCTTGCTTAACATTTCAGGTTGATGTTGGTCGTATTATATTGGCCATGGTTCCAGAACCTGACCAACCGCAACATCGTCCCAGGCGTAGGCCTCGTAGGCGTGCAAGGCCCCAGATATATAGAACACGTGTCACCCTTTTTGGAATGCCAGATGATGAGGTGTTAAGGCGCTACCGTCTTCCGCCACAACTCATCATAGACACTCTCTCATTAATAGAGAGTGATCTTGAACGGCAAATTGACAGTCCTACAGCAATACCACCACTTACGCAGTTAATGTCGGTGTTACATTTTTGTGCCTCAGGATCCTTTCAAACCACTGTGGGAATAGTCGCTGGAATATCCCAATCCTCCTTTTCAAGGATCCTGAGGGCAGTGATGGAGGCCCTATTTAAACACCTCCATCATTTTATTAAAATGCCATTGGATATGGGTTCCCTTAATGTGGCGAAGGCTAATTTTTACCAAATAGCTGGCTTCCCACACATCATAGGGGTTGTGGATGGCACTCACATACCACTTCAGCCTCCAGCAAGGCTGGAGGCTATATTTAGGAACCAAAAGCACTTTCACTTGATGAATGTAATGGTGGTATGTGATGCCTCCCTCCAGATCCTGTCCCTGAATGCCAAATTCCCCGGCAGTGCACATGATTCCTTCGTCGTCTGGCAATCAGGGATTTGGCACAAATTAAACAACCTACAAGCTGGTGATGCATGGCTTCTGGGTAAGTTGACACCTTCTGTTGAAACAAATGCAAAGCTTGTTACACAATGGTCCTGATGTTTTTTTATATATTTTTACAGGTGACAGTGGTTACCCTTGCACGCCCTGGCTGCTCACTCCTTATTTGGCTCCCACACCAGGGCCACAAAGTCAGTATAATTCTGCACTTACAGCCACCAGGCAGGTGGTGGAGCGCTGTATCGGCCTTTTAAAAGGCCGATTCAGATGTCTCCTCCGCTCTGGTGGCGACCTCATGTATTTGCCGGCTATGGTTTCGAAAATTGTGGTCCTGTGTGGGATATTTCACAACATCGCCATAAGGAGTGGTGTCCCAATGCAGCCAGAGGATGCCTTGCCTGAGGACAGCCCCCCCGAGGTTGGTCGGAGGTCAGTATGTGGTGGGGCCATACGCAATGAAGTTGTGGCCAGATTTTTTAGGTAATTATTTCCTCATAATGTTTAAAAATGCCACAATGTAGACATGTAATATTTTAAAGTACACTTTTAACTGTTTTTTTTTTTTTTTTAATCCCTAAAATGACCATAAAAATCCATGCCTACTACCTGATCAACACAAATGACTTTATGGGGACACATTGGATATAACTTCGGGAACAATGATTTCTTCTCCTCATTTGTGGATTCATGTTGGCTTGCTACTTCTTCAAACAGTTCCTGATTGTGTTTTTTGGGGGGTTTTGGTGTGTTTTTGACTTGTGTGTGTGTGTTTATTGTGTGTATTCACTTGATGTTTATTATTTGTGTGCCTTAAAATTTAATTTTACTTTCACCAACCATTTCCATCGTAAATTACAACCAAGTGAATCCTGTTTCTAAAAATACAAAGTTGCTTAATACCTAATACTGTAATTTCTTATTTGGAATAGTTTAGTACCCTGCTTTGTTGCTAAAAACAAACACCAAAGGTATTATGGTGAATCAGTATGTTTGCAATTGTAGTCCTAAGCAGGTAGCTTTAAATTTAACATTACCCACACCAAAAAACAATCACATTTTGAGGTTACTTCTCCAAACCTATTGGTATTGTTATGTGTTTAATGTGCAAGCTTACATACTTACTTGAGCTTTCGACAAACAAATTTACATTTCTTTAAAAATCAGGGACAAATAGTAGACTTATGTAAGGTTCAACAATCTAAGATTTACACACAAGGAATGAGACTTAAATAAATCAAAATA
Source organism: Taudactylus pleione (assembly GCA_031769625.1). Taxonomy (NCBI): domain Eukaryota; kingdom Metazoa; phylum Chordata; class Amphibia; order Anura; family Myobatrachidae; genus Taudactylus; species Taudactylus pleione. The sequence continues at coordinate 4,104,265 of JAUIMM010000555.1, read as the reverse complement.
AATTTTATTTTTTACAACATTTTTTTAGCGAAAAATAAAAAATGTAGTGGCTCAGGCGCGCCAAAATCTGATCCAAGGCCACAAGCATGGCAACGACATGGCCCCTCAAGATCTGCAAGCCAGCATAAATTTCTGTGTTACGCCTCTGGTCCTCTGTGGGTATAAAAAATGTGCGGATTACTAAAATGACACCTTAATTTATATTTTACAAAACAAGTAAAAAATCAGACTATACAAAAAAGGTGAAAAAAAACATCTCCAAAACAAAAGGAATGCCAAACGAAAAGATTGTTGAAATAAAAAGACAAAAAATATTTTTCAAAAATAACACAAAAGAGAGTTACAACTACGCAAAAATTTGTAAACAACATTTGTTGGTACCGTAAACAAGAAAGACACAAGTATGAGTGTTTGGACATGTGTCATATGTGTAAGGGGAAAACATCCTAGACATTGTTTCACAAAGATATATATCAAAAACATTAGAAATACTTTACAATTTTGAACTGCACAGGCAAAAGGACAACATCAACCAAAAACAAAATAATGAAAAAACAACCATAGTTTAAAAGGGAAACTTACCGATCATAATGCCTGGAGCCACAAAATCGTCCTCATCAGAGGTGGGCCAGTGCAGCACGGATGGAGGAGGGGATATTTGGGAGGAAGTTGAGGGTGAGGAAAAGAGAGGGGGGGTGGAGGGGAGTGTGAAGTTGGAGGGATGGGAATGTGAGGAGAGGGAGGGGCCTCACTGTCGGCCAGGTCTGGGTTGGAGGGGGAATTTGGGGAAGAGTGGGCAGAGGATGTTTGAGTGGGAGTGGGGGATAGGGGACAAGCCCAACGTCGCTGGCGTTGGAGTCTGCGCTCAGCCCCTAAATGATGTAGAAAAATTTATATTATTACATATTTCATTTTTTGGGAAAAAAATTTACACACCAAAAAAACCCCCCCAAAAACAGGGCTATACGGTAAACATGCACACGCAGGTATGTCCAAAATAAAGAAACAGGGCTATACGGTAAACATGCACACGCAGGTATGTCCAAAATAAAGAAACAGGGCTATACGGTAAACATGCACACGCAGGTATGTCCAAAATAAAGAAACAGGGCTATACGGTAAACATGCACACACAGGTATGCTTACATTTTAAATAACATAAAAAAACACTTACTTTCATGGATCTGCTGTCGCAAATTGGCCAACAGGCGTGGGGATCTGCGCCTCAGATCGGACCACCTTCTTCCAAGTTAACCGATATTTCTGCAGTAGCCGATTGAACGCAGGCGGCACCGCACCTCCGCGTAGGCCAGCCGCTTGTGGAGGTTAATGATGGGGCGCGGGTAATTTGTGATTCTCTGGTCCATCACTTCAGTGAGGACCAGGAGTTCACGGCGACAAAAAGCGGCGGCTCTCATGATGGCAATGATTTTTTTTACACAAAACAGTTTTAATAAAGGTCCTAGAAAAAATTTGATTGGCTAATGTACTTTGTAAATTAACAGAAACCATTCTATTGGTTATTGTATGAGTCATGTGACCTACACCCTCACAAATATAATGTGAGTTATGATAGGCTTGATGCAGTGACATGCGTAAGCTAATTTAAATATTAAAAAAAAAGTAGAAAAATCGGCCTATAAAAAAAACGCAAAACAATAGTAGCATTCAAATCAACTTTTAATTTTGAAGAACCATCCCCTTGGTACAACCGTACGTATTCTGCGGAAGCAATGACACACACTAACAATAATATAGTTTACTGCCATTGAAAAAAAAAAAAAGGATTGCATGTGAATAACAATTAAGCTAATTAATATAGTGATTGCCATTAATCGATTCAAGTATGTTTGCTGAATGAAATAGCAGGCAATCGAAAACTGACAGGGCCACTTCCGGAATTGACTTGTGCGAGCGTTCCCTGCAACCAAAGAGGAGTCGGACGGTCGCTATTTAGAACATTCGCTAGCTAGAGGAGGGGTTGGGAGACTATGGGGCGGAAAATTAGCTGCGAACGAACATACGAGTGAGCGCTTGAATTTTATTATTTCCGCTCGTACGGCAGACGAGCGAACGGCCACTTGCGTCCGGCTCTGAATCAGGCCTATAGATTGTAAGATCCACTGGGGCAGGGACTGATGTGAATGGCCAAATAATCTCCGTAAAGCACTGCAGAATATGTGTGCGCTATATACATAACTGGTAATACATAAGGCAGTGAAATTAAAGGAAAAAAATATTTATTTTTCATGCAAGATGTAACCTATGAAAAATAGATAACAATTATATTAACCTTTAATATCTAACCTAGCGGGAGATGTATTAAGTAACATTACCTGTATTTTAGCTAACTTTGCATGTTATGTGCTGCAATTATTGCTTCCCTACATGCAAAAATGCAGGGAAGTTATCAGAATGACATGGGCGCTATGCATAAATAGGACATCGATCTGGTGTGGCAATGTATGAACGATCAGTGGCACTGACCATTCCGACAACAGCAGCTGTCAATTTTGACAGCTGCAGTTGTCATTGCCGCACCACACAACACTGTCCCCGGTCTGTTAGGTCTGACAGCCAGGGATTGTGCATACAAGAAACAATAAAGATTTATTTTTAACAAAGCCATTGGTGCATGCGTAGAATACAATTACTGGTGCATGCATAGAATGTCTGCAAGTGCCAGTCACACAGCCGAAAGAAGGACAGGTGAATAAACACTCTCCCTCTTTGGTAAAACAATTTATAATACATGTGGGCAGTGTCTGGACCTGCTTTACCACGATAATTGGCGAATACATTTTACATTTGTTAGCCACCCCTTTATAAATCTCTCCCCTAATGTTTGAACACAGATATAGGGTCTCAGGGGTGGATGCAATACCGAAGTTTGTGCATGCGTGAAAAGTCCTGTGTTCTCCTCATAGAGATCTGGTAATGGGTGGTCCCAGTTTTAGCACCATGTCAGATATTGTGTTACTGTTTCTTTCTATCACACACACATCAGTGGCGTCCTTCCCCATGGTGTTACCCATGTGCGTGGAGGGATGTTGTGCATGCGCCGTAGCTGCTCGCCGACAAAAAAGGGGGTGTGGCCTCATGGGCAGGGGGCATGATCTCTCAGGAAGGAAGCATGGCCTCGTGGCTGGAACCCCAGTGGTCTGGTGTGTGGGTGGTGCCAAAGTTGCAGGTGAGCACTGTGCAGTGCCGGCTCCCTCACACTGTCAGGAGCCAAGTGCTGCACTTAATGCTACAGTGCAGCACCCAGCTCCTGTCACCTTGGTGTCACCCCTCAGCGGGTTTTTGGGGCCCCAGTCAGTCTTAAAGTCTTTTCTCTGCAATGGGGAACCTCTGAAGAATTTGAGCCTCACTGGGCAGTGTCTTCAGCCAGTATTCACTATTCATGTAGGAGATCAGATTGTCTGGAAGATGCCTGTTTACGTAGAAATATAACCCATGTCATCATCATAACCAGATAATATATACTGTAGTAACAGAAGATTTTGTGCAAGAAAAATTTCCCTGATCAAACTTCTGTCTCTCCAGGCTCCCCTGTGTTACTCCAGACCCCCAATGTCTCCATCCCCAGGCCCCCTGTGGTTCTCCAGGCTCTCTGTGTTTCTTTATCTCCAGGCCTCCATGTCTCTCCATCTCCAGGCCCCCTTGTCTCTACCAGGACCCCCTGGGCCTCTACATCCCCAGGACCCCTGCATATCTCCATCCTCAGGCCCATCTTTAGCTCTCAGCCTCATTCCCCCAGCCCCAGTGTGCATCTCTCTGCCCCATTTCCCTGACCCCAGTGTGCGTCTCTCAGCACCATCCCCCCAGCCCCATTGTGCATCTCTCTGCCCCATTTCCCGAGCCCTAATGTGCGTCTCTCAGCCACATACCCTAGCCTCAGTGTGTGTCTCCCTAGCCTCAGTGTGTCTCAGCATCATTCCCCAGCTCCTACGTCACCTCAGACCTGTGTTAACACCAACCCAATATCAGCCCTGTGCAGTCAGCTACAACCTCCCACCCCAGCCCCCTGTGCAGTCACCCACAGATCACCCATCGGTGTTGAAACATGTCGGAAGAGTGTTTTTCCTCACCCCATTTGTGTCTCAGCCTCTTTCCCCCCCACAGCGTGTGTCTCAGCCTCTTTACCCCCCAGCGTGTGTATCAGCCTCTTCCCCCCCAGCGTGTCTCAGCCTCTTTCCCCCACCAGCGTGTCTCAGCCTCTTTCCTCCCCCAACGTGTGTCTCAGCCTCTTTCCATCCCCCAGCGGGTATCAGTCTCTTCCCACCCTCCCCCCAGCGTGTCTCATCCTCTTTCCACCACCCCCCAGCGTGTATAAGCCTCTTCCTCCGCCCAATACCACCACCTCTTACCTTATTTCCTTCTCCCTCTTCTGCTCCTCTCGATCCGCGGCTCTTTTCGATCCAACAGCCTGGCCCCTTGTTATGACACGGCGCACGTGACGCCATGATGTCACGTGCGCTGTGTCATAACAAGGGGCTGGGCCAAGGCAGGTGTCTCTGTCATGTTGGAGCCGGAGCGGCCGAAGCGGGCCCACTCTGGCTCCAACCATTTACTTAATGGGGCCAGGTCGGCGAGAAGCGGCGCTGTGGATGCAGGCAGCCATGGGCCCTTGTACCACAGCAGGCCCATGTGCAAGGCACCAGCTGCACGGCCTCTAGTTCCGCCCCTGATGTAGACGGACTAGTATCATCATAACTGGTGGCACTAGCAGCAGCTCCAGCACTATTATGTGGTTCCTGCTCTCCTCTTAACTGATCGTTCTCCATATCAACAAACACGAATGAACTGGGGTACATCACACATGTCAATTTGTACCAATTTTAAATATTACACTGTGGCATCAATGACCTACAGGGTCACAATATTTTTATGAATAATAAAATAATAACACACTGTGCTACCACTTACTGTATCACAAGTTTTTTATGAGTAAAACACTGTTCTACCCTTTACAGTGTCACATTATTTTTTATGAATAAGAAAATAATAACACTGTGCTCTCACTTACAGTGTCACAAGATTTTTATGAGTAAAATACTGCACTACCACTTAGTGTCACAGGATTTTTTATAAATAAGAAAAGAATAACACACTGCTCTACCACTTACAGTGTCACAAGATTTTTTATTAATAACACACTGCGCTCCCACTTACAGTGTCACAAGATTTTTTATGAATAACACACTGTGCTACCACTTACAGTGTCACAAGATTCTTTTATGAATAAGAATAACACACTGTGCTACCACTTATAATGTTACAATATGTGGATGATAAACTGCGGTCTGGCTGGCAGTGTTACTGAACAATATTTTTTTTTACACTAGGTAGAAGCACCCCTGGATGAGGCAGCAGCCCCTTCATGAATAACACAGCACCCCTTTATAGACAGCAATGCATCCCTGTAGAGGGCGGACGGACCACCTGCGGAGTCACAAATATGTGGATGATAAACTGCGGTCTGGCCGGCAGTGTCACCGAACAATAATAGCTAGCACACACAAAAAAAAATAAGGCAAAAGATCTTTTATTTTTTATTTTTTGTAGAATGATAATTAAATGAATTATTAAGATTAACTTTTATTTTTTTTTACTCTGGGGAAGTGCACCCCTGGATTGACAGAACATCCCTGGATGACACAGCATCTCTTTATGTACTGCAGCCTTAGCCCCTTGATTGATAGGACAACAGTGACACAGCAGCACCCCCACCTTATGTACTGCAGCCCCTGCCCAACAACACTGCACCCTTGAACAACAGAGAAGAACAGAGCACATCTGTTCTGTACACTCTCCACAGCCGCCGTGGAATTTATAGAATCCAAAACCCGCAAAAATCCGACAGAGGGAGGATGACGTTTTGCCTCATTTTTGGATCTGAGTCAGGCGTGATGACTCAAGCCGAACTTGGATCCGACTCGGAAATGCCTATAGATTGTAAGCTTGCGAGCAGGCCTTCCTACCTATATATCTGTCTGTTATTACCCAGTTTCGTTCTATTTGTTTCCAATTGTAAAGCGCAACGGAATATGCTGCGCTATATAAGAAACTGTTAATAAATAATTGCAATGTTCATGTGGGTCTGGTTCTGGAAGAACTGGACCCGTTCATCTCTAGTTTTAAAGGGTGTATCATTTTAAGAGCTCTGACACTGATGACAAAAATAAGAAACTGTGCCCAGCAATTGTAAATTAAAGTTAATAGAAGAGATATGCAGATGTAAAACTGAATGTTATGCAAGCCTACTGTAGAGACACAGTAGATCTGCATATACAGGGTGCCTAAATCACTTATAAAATGGGAGAAAATAAGCATTAATCTGCTGGATAGTGTCCTTTTAGATAAGACACCCGCTATATCTCTTCAAATCTCTCTCTGTTAATGACTTATAATACACACACCAATTGTAATTCATTGTTTAAAAACTTCAAAGACAAAATTACTTCCAGTTCTAGTTTACTACATACAAATGAATATTAAGCTGCATAAATACTATTAGACTCAATGAAAACAAATTTGACACATGCAAAGCATTGCTACAGCTCTGTAAACAAATCAATGGGAGCAACTGGCCATAAAATTCAAGAATAGTGCATGTCTATAGGAATTTTTATTCTTTTTATCCTTATATATTGTCCAAAATTCATAGCAGGGACAATTTGTATTCCCACTATTCTGTTCTACATCCTGCTGTCCTGATAAATAGCCCACCATCCAGCTGCAACCTCCATAATCAAGCCATATTAATGCTTAGACGATAATTGTACAGCCAGGGGCGGAACTAGCGGCGGTGCAACCGGTGCCTTGCACCGGGGCCCGCTGTGGTGCAGGGGCCCATGTCCGCCTGCATCCAACAGCGCCACTGCCCGCCTACCTGGTCGGACCCCATTAACTAAATGGTTGGAGCCGGAGCGGGCCTGCTTCGGCCGCTCCGGCTCCAACATGACAGAAACCAGCCGCATCCTGGGCTCCTTGTTATGACACAGCGCACGTGACGTCATGACGTCACGTGCGCTGTGTCATAAAAAGGGGCTGGGCTGCTGGAATAAGAGGATCGAGAGGAGCCACAGAGGAGAAATAAGGTAAGTTGCGGTGGTACGGAGGGGGTAAAAGAGGCTGACACACACATGCTGGGGCTGGGGAGGGAAACAGGCTGACACACACTGTGGGGGGGAAGAGGCTGACACACGCTGTGGGGGGGGAAAGAGGCTGACACACGCTGTGGGGGGGGAAGAGGCTGACACATGCTGTGGGGGGGGGAAAGAGGCTGACACACACTGTGGGGGTGGAAGAGGCTGACACACGCTGTGGGGGGGGAAGAGGCTGACACACGCTGTGGGGGGGGAAAGAGGCTGACACACACTGTGGGGGGGGAGAAGAGGCTGACACACGCTGTGGGGGGGAAAGAGGCTGACACACGCTGTGGGGGGGGAAAGAGGCTGACACATGCTGTGGGGGGGAAGAGGCTGACACACGCTGTGGGGGGGGAAGAGGCTGACACACGCTGTGGAGGGGGGAAGAGGCTGACACATGCTGGGGGGAAGAGGCTGACACACTGGGGTTGGGACACACACTGGCAGGAGAACGAGGCTGACACACTGGGGCTGGACAGACTGGATTTTCTGACCGGGGGAGCAGTGAGTGGTGGTGATAAAATAAGGCTGGGCAGCAGGACAGACACTGTATTTAGTTACTGGGGGGGTGGTGAATAAATGTTGGGGTGCCAGGAATTGGCGGGGTGGGGGGGGCCTATTCTTTCACCTGGGCCCACCACTCTCTAGTTCCACCACTGGCTACAGCAAAAATATAGCATGTCTCTCAGAAGCTAAACATATATGTAACATATGACATATATAGCAACAAGTATAATGTGGGTTTTTTGGTTCAGTTTTGTAAAGGAAGATGCATCATGCACGTGTAACAGCACACAGTTCCTTTGTCATGTCCTTTATTTGGTATATATATTTAAAACTAAACATAACCTACTAATATTACCATTTGGAAGTTTAATTCATATAATATTCATGTTTATGAGGTAATACAAAATTGTGGTGGAATTGTAGAGTCGATGGGCTATATTTATGAAGCAGCGTCTTTTATAAGTCGTTGCTTCTCGGCGGGTTGGAGCTGAAAATTTAAAGCAGCACTAACAGTCAGTATAAAACCTTGTGTGCTTTACACTAAATGTTAGTGCTGCTTTAACTGCAACAAAAGTCCAGGAATGATGATGTTCGTCCATGCAAGATGACGTTTTGCCTCTTTCTGAGTTCCGTTTTTTTGGAGGGAAAAATCCGAACTCAATGTGCAAACTCGAACCTAGCCGAGCCTGCACATCCCTAATATATATATATATATGTATATATATATATATATATATATATAGTAAATTTGTATAATTAGTGCCATTTCCCACATTGGTTATAAAACACAATGATCCCTATTGCTACATGCATTTTCATATAAAACCCCTTGCAAAATACAATAAATGAACAAGCCCCGAAATGTATCAATGAGTTTTCAGCCATAAATAGGTCCTAATAACTGTTTTGGGGCTCATTTACATTTGAATGTAAGTCAATTTTATGGCACCCCTCTCAGGCACAGCAGTACTCTAATGCCACGCTCATAGATGGTGGTTTCACAATCTCCCTGAAATGCTTTTTTAAAAGGAGGCAATTATGCTGTAGGTAGTTGGAGTGGGTGGGAAGGGTATAAAAGAAAGCAGGCATATTTAATCTGTGTGTCAGGGTCAAACACTAGCAACTATCACTATGTATGTTTGTTTGTCAGAATTTAGAAAACTGCAATCTGCGAGTGTGATGCACTGATTAAGGTGATGATACAGGTGGTGTGGAGCAGGTGCAAGATTTATTATTATTTATTTATTATTTATTAACAGTTTCTTATATAGCGCAGCATATTCCGTTGCGCTTTACAATTGGAAACATTGATAGAACAAAACAGGGTAATAACAGACAGACATAGAGGTAAGAGGGCCCTGCTTGCAAGCTTACAATCTATAGGGAAATAGGCATTGATACACAAGGATAGGTGCTATATATTGCAATTTGGTCCGGCCAGAATGCAGAGTTTCTTGGTGGGCTGCATGATCCAGTCACACAGGAATGTCAGCAAAATGTCAGGAGTATGTGAAAGAAAGACAAAATATGAGGTTATGTGTGGACTGTGAGAGGGGATGTGATAAGACATGGAAGCTATGAATGTTATGTGGTCGGTTCTGGAATCTGATAAGCTTGTCTGAAGAGGTGAGTTTTCAGGGAGCGCTTGAAGGATTGAAGAGTAGAGGTAAGTCTTATTGTGTGTGGTAAGGCATTCCATAGAGTGGGTGCAGCCCGAAGAAAGTCCTGTAACAGTAAATGGGAGCAAGTAATGCGCGGGGATGAGAGACGCAGATCTTGTGCTGAGCTGAGAGGTCGGGTTGGGAAATATTTTGAGATGAGTGAAGAGATGTATGTTGGTGTAATTCGGTTAATGGCCTTATGTGTAAGTAACAGTATTTTGTATTGAATACGTTAGAAAACTGGCAACCAATGGAGGCACTGACAGAGCGGGGCAGCAGACGATGAACGTTTGGCAAGGAAGATAAGCCTTGCAGCTGCATTCATAATGGATTGTAATGGCGATAGCCTGTTTTTGGGAAGACCAGTAAGGAGACTATTGCAATAGTCAATGCGGGAAATAATGAGTGCATGGATTAGAGTTTTTGCAGTGTCTTGTGTGAGATATGGTCGAATTTTGTATATGTTTTTTAGATGTACGTAACATGATTTTGAGACAGATTGAATGTGGGGAACAAAGGACAGTTCAGAATCAAGGATGACACCAAGGCAGCGAGCTTGAGGGGTGGGGTGGATTGTTGAGTTATCAACAGTGATAAAGAGATCAGATTGGTAACTGTTATTGGCCGGTGGAAATATAATTAATTCTGTTTTAGAAATATTAAGTTTCAGGTAGCGAGATGACATCCAAGATGAAATGGCAGAAATACATTCAGTGACACGGACCAATACAGATGGTGATAAATCTGGAGAGGATAGGTAGATTTGAGTATCATCCGCATACAGATGGTACTGAAATCCAAAAGAGCGGATTAGTTTGCCAAGAGAGGTGGTATAGATTGAGAATAGTAAAGGAACTAAGACAGAGCCTTGCGGTACTCCAACTGATAGAGGTAGCGAAGAGGAGGCAGAATCTGAAAAACGAAGAGAAAAAGAGCGATCAGATAGGTAGGAAGAGAACCAAGAAAGGGCTGTGTCCTTAAGACCTAGGGATTGTAATGTTTGTATGAGAAGAGAGTGGTCAACAGTGTCAAAAGCAGCAGAGAGATCTAGAAGAATTAGAAGTGAGTAATGGCCTTTAGCCTTGGCAGTGACCAAATCATTTACTACCTTAGTCAGTGCTGTCTCTGTGGAGTGCTGGGTATGGAAGCCAGACTGAAGTGGGTCCAATAAGTTGTGGGTGTTAAGAAAGTGTGTGAGGCGGGTGTAGACAAGTCTCTCCAGTAGCTTGGAGGGGCATGGGAGCTGGGAGATAGGACGGTAATTAGAGAGAGTGTTAGGGTCAGAATTTTGTTTTTTCAGAATCGGAGTAATCACTGCATGCTTGAACAGTGATGGAAAGATGCCAGTAGAAAGAGAGAGATTACAGATTTTAGTTAGGGTTGGGATGAGGACAGGAGACAGAGCTTTACTAATTTGTGAGGGTATAGGATCTAGAGGAGAGGTAATAGAGTAGGAGGATGAGAAGAGTGTAGATACTTCATTTTCTTTTTTCGGGGTCAAATGAAGAGAATGTGCCAGAGGGTTCAGGTAGGGAATTGAGTAGGTCACTAGCTGAGGAAGAGAATAACATTTCATTTCGGATATTATCAATCTTGTCCTTGAAATAGGAAGCAAGATCTTGTGCACAGATAGTAGCAGGTGGCTTGGGTGAGGGAGGGGTAAGAAGCAGTTTAAATGTATTAAAAAGTCGCTTGGGGTTAGACGCTTGAGCAGAGATAAGAGATTGGCAATATATTTGCTTGGCAGTGTCCAGAGCAGTACGATAAGAGTTGTAGATAGACTTATATGTGAGGAAGTCACTTGGAGTGCGAGACTTTCGCCACTGATGTTCTACTTTACGTGAGAGTTTTAGTAGATGCCTTGTTAAGTTAGAATGCCACGGTTGATGTCTGAGTCTATGCGGAGTGTGATGGGTAGCTGGAGCTACTTCATCAAGGGCTTTTACTAGAATCTGGTTTAGGTGTGATGCAGCAGTCTCAGGAGAAGTGAGTGCAGAAATTGGTGAGAGTCGTTGTTGTAGAGAGGTAGATAGTTGTTGAAAGTTAATCACATTAATATTTCTGCGGGTTTTAGGAGGTTTGGTTGATTTCACTGACATTGAGGTTGATGTAATGGAGGAAAGTGTGCAGGTGATAAGATTGTGATCTGAGAGAGGGAAAGGAGCATTAGTGAAATCAGAAACTGAGCATAGTCTGGTAAATAGAAGATCAAGGCAGTGGCCCTCCTTATGAGTAGAGGAGTCAGTCCATTGGGAGAGGCCAAGAGAGGAGGTTAGAGAGAGTAGTTTGGAGGCATGAGGAGATTGTGGACTGTCAATGGGGATATTGAAATCACCCATAATGATGGTGGAGATGTCTGAGGATAGGAAGTGAGGGAGCCAGGCTGAAAAATGTTCCAGAAATTGTTGCGGTGGCCCAGGCGGGCGATAGATAACAGCAACTCGCAGAGAGAAAGGGGTAAAAGTCCTGATAGAATGTACTTCAAATTATGTAAATGTGAGTGAAGGTACCTGTGGGAGAACTGTGAATGTGAAAGATTGGGAGAGTAATATTCCTACCCCACCTCCTTTACAATTGCTAGGCCTGGATGTGTGTGAGAAGTGTAGGTTACCATGTGAAAGTGCAGCAAGGGAGACAGTGTCTGATTGTGTTAGCCATGTTTCTGTTATTGCCAGAAGGTTGAGGTTAGTTGAAATAAAGAGGTCATGGATGGATGTTAGTTTGTTGCAGACAGAGCGTGCATTCCATAAGGCACATTTTAGTGACTTGGATGGTGAAGGGAGGCATGCAATGTTTATGAGGTTAGCTGGATTTATAGTTCGTTGTGGGTGTGGCATGTGGGTTGGGCCTGGATTTGGAGATATGTCACCAGCTAATAGAAGCAACAGGAGCGAGATATAAATATATTTGTGGCATTTGACTGAATGTTTGTTATGGCGAGAGATTGTGGATGTTATTGTCAATGTGTTTAGATAAGTTAAAAGCTCATATGTGTTTGTAAGAGAAGAGGAAAGTACTGAGGCAGCAATATGTACAGAAGGATGAGCTGCAGGGAGAGTAAAGGATGTAGTAGTCTTAGAGATGAATCCATGGAGTGAGATCATTAATAGAAGTTTCTGATACATTTTTGCGATACATTCATAAATTTACAACACACAAACTACTGGTAAGGAATGATATAGTAATTACCTTGTCGTAGATTTTGTTCAATGTTTGTTCAACTGTTTTTTTTAACTGTTATATAATTACTCTTTGTGTTATAACACACTTAGTGCTTATAATACGGCTGCCATCGACATCCACGGCTGCCTCTATACTGATTCTAAACTTAAAGAAAGTCTGATTGAGACATGCTACAGCTGAGCACAAATGCTAACTAATCAAAGTTACCTTTCTGATAGATTGACCTTTTGGCTTCTTTCTTTAGTGTCATTTTCTAACTCAGACCATGTCCCAGCAGAGAGGCAAGGGTTCTTCCCCCAGACACAGTCAATGCACAACCAGGCTAACATGCACAAGGATGGAGTATTTAAATTAACTGACATCAGGTGAGAACTGAAATAATAAATCAAAATACAGCCTCACAGTTACTGGTAATTTTATAACTAATGAACTATCACTAAAAACTACAGAATGATTCTTTAAGACAAATTCTATATACATAAATTACACAAAACTGCATATTCATATGAACCTAACAAAATATGCATTATGCTAGCATTCTAGAAATGTCCATGGAAGTAATGGAGGGTACTTTAACCCAAATACCATTATTTGATATTTAAAGGGAAGACTGTGTGTTTTTTGATAGGCAGCACATACTACTGTACTTACTGAATGTAGTGGTCCCATCACTTTCACCCCAAAATAATTAAAATAAAAATATTTTTTGTGGTTTAAAAAAAATTTCGTCTTTCAATTTAATTAGATATTTAAAGGGGAGATTTTGTGTTTTTGTGAGGTAGAGTATATTACTATACTTACTGGATGTAGGGGTCCCATCAGCTGCACCCCAAAATAATAAAAGTTATAAAACATTTTTTTGTGGTTTAAAAATAAATATTAAGTATTTAATTTAATTTAGATATATCAAGGGAAGATTATCTGTTTTTGAAAGGCAGCATACATTACTGTACCTACTGGGTATTGTGGCCCCTTCAGCTGCACCTCAAAATAATAAAAGTTTAAAAAAAAAAATAATTGGAATTTTAGAAATTCTGTAGTGGTTTAATTCAATGTAGATATTTAAATTGAAGCCTGTGTGTTTTTGAGAGGCAGTGTATATTTACTTACTGGGTGTTACAGCCCATTCGGCTGCATCCCAAAATAATATAAGATAAAAAAGTAAATAAAAATATTGGTTTAATAAAAACATTAAGTCTTTTAATACAATTGCATGGTAAAGATAACAGTCCCTCATCTCCCTATCTCATTGTATGTTGACTTGGTGTGGTGGCAGTTACACGTTCAGCTACAGTAGCTTTATATTGTCCTGGTGTAAATCAATCATGAACTATCATCAAAATGAACTACAAATTCCATGATGAATACCTTTGCCGCCAATTACAAAAAAAAGACTGGAATGGTGGATTCCAGTGGGGGTGAGCTTATATTGTGTGATGGTGATATTAACAGCATAGATGATGGTGATGGATGATGAGGATGAAGACATCTTGAAATCTGAAAATGATTAACACTGTTAGTCCTAAACACATTGGTACTGTAGCTTGAGTTAACCAAACCACCAAAATGTTTTCTTTTGTGGGGGCCCAAATATACCAAACATGCCAGCCACAAAAGTGGCAGTCCCTGTCGCTAAAATGCTTGGTTTGTTAACCACTTAACTGGCAAATTTTTTTTCCAAAAACCGCTCCGAAATTGTAGTTTTTTTTAATGATTGAATTAGGTCAAGAACATTTTTTTAAAACTATTTCAACTCATTTTTTTTTTAAACACCATATACCATAAAAATTAAAATTTTTATGGTATACTGTAGTTCTGGTCATTGACAGCTGTACCATCGACGGCCGATTGGTTCAGCCATCGATAGAAACAATCGATTGTTTGACATCGGTTGGGGGCTCCACACACACACTATATATATATATATATATATACTGTATATTCACAGTATATGTATATATCCACATGTATAGATCACACGTGTATAGGACTGTGGACTGTGATTTGCTGGTTGGAAAAGTTTATTACCATTATCTTTTCAACTAGGCAGTTACTCCTGCTTGAATTGGCCTGAGATCTGTGATTTGCTGTTTGGTGAACTGTGTTGGTAATATATTATATTTTCTACTAGGCTTTCATTTTTAGGCTATTAGTTTATGATCAATAAAAACATTCTATAGAGTCATATAGTTTATTAAGCTGCCATCCTGTCTCCCACTGATGTGCAACTATGATTCATAGGGGTTGGGTACAGAATGCCAGCGTTCGGGATCCTGGCAGTCAGAATCCCACCGCTGGCATCCTGACTAGGTTAGCATCCCGACGACTGAAGTTAAGTATACCTAACCTCTAACCCTCCCCATTGCCTAAACCTAACCTCCCCCCTAGTACCTAAAACTAACCTTCCCCCTAATGCCTAACCCTAACCCCTAATCCTAGCCCTAACCCTCCCCCCAACCCTGCTACTTACCTTCGGGATTCCGGCGGCTGGGATGCTGGAGCTGGTGTTCCTTTAAGTGTCGGATTTCAGCATTGGCATTTTGACCGCTGGACTCCCCGCTGTTGGGATATTAAATGCATCCCGTTTCATAGATGTGCTATATTCTTTTAAACTGCCATGTGTTTGTGTCACTGCTCTGTGGTTTAATTTAGTCTGGCAGTTTGCTGCAGCTTTTGGCCAATATTGGTGAAAACAATATTGTAAGCTTGTCAAAATTGACTTGAAATTTATATTATTGATGTTAATAATACTGTAGGAACAAAAACAGGTCAAAATGAAATGAGTTTAGCTTTTTTTATCATTTCTAAAAGAAATCCAGATCCAAAACACTCGAGGGTGATTATGCCAAAACCAAAACAAAAGGGTCTGTGCACATCTCTACTAGATACACACAGATTTGCAATACATTATTGGTAGAACCTATTACAAATGTCTTTCAGTATTGTATACTGTACATATATGGCATTAATATTGCCATGCAGCTGGTACCATGTACAATATGAGTGAAACCAAGTCCAGGCATATTTCTTTTCTACAGTATATTCAATTTACTGTGCAAAAAAGTGGTTTTGATACCAGATGTCTAAAGTCATACGTGGTAGATGCTGGATTAAATTTTACACATTGTCTGTGGTTACAAGACAAAATAATGCCCTAGTCACTTGTGTTTATATCTCACAGCACATTGTATCATAAAGTACAGTATTTGTAATTCAGATCTGTTCTTTGCAATACAAGCATCCTGTATCATCATTACATAACTGTGTATAATAATAATTACAGTAGTTCAGTTGGATCAAAATCTAACACACAAACATTGTATGACCGTCACAACTGAACACTGTTCCACCATCATAATAAATAAACTCTGGACTAATCCCCCCCTATACATAATATTCACATTGATGTTCAGCAACATGTTAGCCATACAACTATCACCTACAGTATATCAGTTTAGCTGCTCTGAGCACTATCCTAATGTGTCACAGCCAAGGCAACAATAACTGAAGTTATCTCTATCTTGAACCCAGGAACTTTATATGTTCCTATCTCCATCTTGGCACTTCAATCTGGATTATTGGCTGTGACACATTTTGGAACATCTTTCTCTCTCTTATTTCGCACACAAAACTCTTTTAACACTGTTCCCAGCCCCACCATTCACATCTTCATACTAACTTTTATCCTCACTCTTATCACTTTGATTTATAAATCTAAACCCAATTTATTTTCTGCCCTTTTGGGATGCTGTTCTGTCTTTAATAGGTTATCTTCCATACATTGCATGTTCATCTACAGATCTCTAAAAGTCCTGGCTCTCATTAAACCTAGATGTTGCCGTCTTTCATGAACATCATGTATGCTACAAAACCTTGTGACAAATCAAGCGGGATGTGGGTCTCCTGCTCTGACTCATCTGCACTTACCATCTTCACACTCCTCCTTCTTTCTCTACTTGTGCTCTTTCAAATTTCAACTATTTGGCTATTCTGGCCTCTCTCACAATGGGTAGTACTGACATTCGGCTCTACAGTACTTCCCAATTTCTTGACAATTTGTTTTTCTATTTTGATATATCCTCTCCCATATACCTATCTTCATACTTGGTGGTTTTATCATCAGCATTGGTCAAACGTCTAAGATTTTCTCCATTACCACCTCATATTGGACTTTCATAAAGCATGACTACTCCACTGATCATGTTAGACTTGTCTTTAATAATTCTTTGAAAAACAGTCAGCATCACTAACCTACTTACTCAGCTGTCCTGCTCTCCAACCATAACCTATAGTACTTAACTTTAATAACTCTGCTTTATCCACATCCTCACCTCCTCCTAATCCTGCCCATCTGTATAAAGATTCCATAGAGTGAATCATAATCATTCCGTCTTATTTATTATCCTTACTGCACTTCTCTAATTTCTATCCTCTCGTACCCTGTCTTAGCAGTCTCATAGTACAAACACACACTGGTATTTGGATAAGGTTGCTCTGCTAAATTATTTTTTCTCACTTTTTTCTTTATTGAAGCATCAAAAGACACATGGTAAAAAGATTTAATTATAGTACAAAATTATAAACAGAACATTTTAGAGTCAATTTTAACATCACATATTTGTTTACAATACAAAAACAAAGACAATATGCAGGAACTCCAGAACTGAACCAAACGTCCCCAGTATACTAAAAAGGTATCGGTGAAGGAGGATACGAGTCTCGTACCACAAAGTGTTACAAAGTGTTAAAGTGATGCAGTGATGGATAGTATCCTTAGTGGAAGCAGGGAGAACCTCAATATACTGTAACTCTTCCATGTTGCAAAGAATCGTTTAATACGTGTTTCTTTCTGGAGGGCAGCTTCTATAATTCATATTGAAAACAAAGAAAATTTTGTCTTTAAACAATTCAAGGGTTGGTGGGGAGTTCTGTATCCATAAATGCAAAAAAATTTTGCGAGCAGCAGAAGAAATTGGCAAATTACCTTTTAGCATCTCTGGGAACTTGAGTATGAACAGATATAAGGTCAAATATAGCCCATTCCGGTGTTAGTGGTATATAATTCACAAGATGAATAGTAGCAAAACGCCAAACCCCAAACCAAAATCATCTGATAATGGGACATGCCAAGAAATAGTGGTAAAGATCAGCAGATGTTTGTCCACATTTGGGTCAGGCAGAACTGTTATACTATTTTAATTATGTCCCACAAAACCACAAACTTGGCATTCATGTCTTATATAAGCGCTCCAACAAATACTATTTCATCCATCCTCTGAACTCCCATAGTTATTATCTGTTCTCTTGTAATAACACCATCCAATGCATTCACCACACAACTTTTCTTTCATGGGACATCAACACCATCAGGCTTTCTTAGAATGTCAGCATCTTTACTATACTATTTTCTATAAAGAATTCTAGGCCAGGTACACATCAG
This sequence comes from Taudactylus pleione, assembly GCA_031769625.1. Lineage (NCBI taxonomy): Eukaryota > Metazoa > Chordata > Amphibia > Anura > Myobatrachidae > Taudactylus > Taudactylus pleione. The sequence goes on along the minus strand of JAUIMM010000555.1, from coordinate 4,086,320 downwards.
AACGACGGGCAATTGGCACGATGGTTGACCCAATTTCCCTTTAGCAAACCATATTGAGCGTACACACTGTGCAATCCTTCAAGCAACGCAACGATTTAATGGGTGTTTGATAGTATATGATTTATTGTTGTTCCTGAACACACTAGAACAACATCTTTAAGATCACTGTCTGGCAGTGGCAAGAGGTGACATCTTTAGAGGCCAAATCAGAACGGCATATCACCTGGTCATCCAGCTGGCCCTACACACTACACAATGTGCACTACATCGTTCACAATATCTTCTGATTGACCGTGCAGCATGGCCAACCAGAGGATGACATATATGACATGCTGGAGTGCGCAATTGTGCATACTCAATATATGATATACACGATTTGTCATTCCAAATTGAACAAATTGTGCCGATATCATTCTAGTGTGTACTAGGTCTTAAATTTCTCCCGCTTCTCCATGATCACTGTTCTTTGATCAACTCTTCATAACAGTATATGCCATCACTTTCCTCACCTGTAGTTACAAATCTTTTCCCATTAGCTTACATACTGTATCAAGTGTTCCACATGCCTCTTTGATGAAGGATAACTTTCCCTTCTCTTTTATGTAATTTCATGTATGATCTCCTCAGTGTGCAGCGCTGTATACTATGAAAGGATTATAATAATAATAAGCAGTTTTTTGTGGTAAAATTGTATTGAAAATCGTTTCTACTTGCAATATTTTGTTCTACAGGAGGAGTCAAATATAACAAACTAAAAACATTCCCTTTTTTCTTTTATTGCCAGAGGCATTGCGACAAGAGTCAGGAAAAAGCTCTGTTTTCTTATCCTAGCTCAGGGACATGGAAGTTACAGCAAGCGATTCTCCTATGCATAAACCAAAAGGTTATGGAAACATTGAATGTTGTCCAAGAAACTGTCTGCAAAGAAAAAAATGTGAGTCCTGCACTGAGGTGTTTTATCATTTTGAAGTAATGACAATTACTACCTATTCCACTAAAAGATAATTAGAACAATGTTTCCGCAGGTCACTATTATCCTTTCAGCAAGTGCACCTGTGTCATAATATGCAGAACAGTGATGTGCTATACTACATCACATTTCCATGAGCCCTCGCAAAACAAAATTCTGCAATAAGGTCACATGCATATAATAAACTCTATGGGGGAAATTTATTAGTGGCAGTGGCAATGGAAATAAAATGCTAAAGGAACAACAGAATATCATGACCTACAGTATAGAGAAACTGGGAAACTGGTGGCTTGAGGGTACCATATTTAACCGATGCACAGTCAAACATTGTGGCCGCACATCACAGAGAATTGAATACTGGCCTATATTTAACTTGGAACTGCATCTGGCCTATATTGCTGGGAAACAGAGAGTAAAAGCAAGTGAAACAAATGTATTGAGCTTGAACTCTATAACAATAAATTCATGCACATGATGAGACAATACAATTATTGATGATGATTTGGCCAGAGATTCACCCCATGTTCTATTCTGTCCTACTTTCCAGTTAGATGTCTTCAAACATCACAGCTCCACTGACTGAAAGCATGGACAAGGCAGAAGCCATTAGTACAGGATCCATCAATAACAATTTGTGGTACCACACTAAAGCAAAGATACTGTGACAGTGTGGGGGTGTAATGTGTGTCTGTTCCTCCATTGTCCATAGTAGGCATTAATGACATACACACTGATTAAAATCACCCCAAATCTGAAATAGAACTGTACATATGTTAAATCAAGCAATTCTGAAAGAGAGTGACAGTTATGAATATTAATGATGATGCCGTTTTGGAATGTCACCACAGCGTTGTCCATGACCCTATCCAGCTCCTTGAGTATGATAGATAGGGACCTTCACTGTAATTGAGAATAATCATTCAGAGGCCTCAATGTTATCAGTGTTTAGAACAGAGAATTCTTGAATATGTTGGAAACATCTGAAATAAACAGTTGGACCTCCAAAAGATAAAGAAGCTTACATCTGTTGCAATTTCCTTCAATATCATAATGGTATGACCAACGAACTTAAGGCCTATGGCCTTGAGCATGTCTAACTTGGCATAAGGTGGTAGTAGTGTAACTACAGTCTCTGCAGCCCCCGCGATGGCTTGGAGGCAGCGCCGAATGAGGGCGGCTCAGGCGTCAAAGAAGTGAGGGGAGAGTCGCAGTAACTGCTGTGCCTGTGTTTCCGCTGGAGTCACTGTCAGGTGGGCCGTGGGCACGTGTGAGCTGGTGAATCACCAGCGGTGATACAGGGCTGGGCAGCAGCTGCTCCTTGCTTGTGTGAAGACCGTCATATCCGCGCTGATCTGTTCAGCTAGAGCCTGAGGTGAGGGCCGCGGCCCATCTGCGGGGACAGGTGGGTGGTGCTGGGCTCAGTCAGTGGGCTGCAATGATGGGCGCTGGCTATATGTGTTATATGTTAATACAATTTACAAATCACAATGTCACCTGCTGGCTTGCCCTTAGGAAGGGATGGAATAATAACAAAACCAGGCTTTAGTTTGATTTTCTCTTCACTATAGTTTCTAAATAATCTATACAGTACTGTATTGATTATTTATTTAGTGAAGAGAGAAACTATAGATAACCTATTTCCTTGTTTTGTAATCTATCCCCTCCTAAGGACATGCTAGGTGACATGGTGATTTGTACTACAAATGTGTGTGTTTGGGTACAGTACACACTGCACATATATATCTGCAGATGATGGTCGTTAATAAACTGAACGACCATCATCTGCTTCTGGCCGTGGGTCCGCTCCCCTCACAGCGGCCTCTGCTGCATGTGTACGGGCGGTCGGCAGACTGCCCATACACACTGCCCAATGGACAGATATATCTGCAGACATATCTGCCATCGGCTGTGGAGCAATTATTTATACCCCTGTGACTATCATCGCAGTGATTCTGAACACATCCTCTTTTCTCCCCACCCCTTTTTACACACTTTGGCTGGTATCCTAGTAGCCATGAAAATTTTTCTCAGTTGGTACATGGCAAGCCACAGCCTACTGTACATCCCTGCATATGTGTAGTGATACTATTTCAGTTACACTTTATCTTATTCAATCTCAGGGTACTCTCATTGTAAGGGTGCTCTTGATGGTCCCTGCGTTGAATTTATCAGGTTCCTCCTGGACATGCTGCAACAGTAGAAGGCCACTTCTCTTTTTCTCACCTAGTGGTGTGCTTCTGGCATGCTCATATGTTTTTAACTGCTTGGCAGTGGCGTAACTAGGTTATTTGGAGCCCAGGGCAAATTGAAAAGGGAGGACCCACCCCCAATGTGCACGCGCCTAAGGCACGCGCAGCCAAAAAAATGGGTGTGGTCACTTAAAAATGGGGTGTGTCAACATGACACACCCCTTTATTTTCACACTGAACATTCCTATCCATATGCACCTTAACCCCAGTAGTACCCCTTATACAGTAGTCCCAGTATGCAGTTGTGGTCCCTCTTATGCAGGCCCATAGTGGTGCCCCTTATACAGTATCCCCAGTAGTGGTCCCCCTTATACAGCCCCCAATTAGTTCCCATTACTCAGTACCCCCAGTAGTGGCCCCCCAAATGCGACCATCGGGCTTGCGACGGAGACCCTGCGGTAGGGTCTCCCTGCCACAAGCCCTGGAGTGATTTTGGCTCTATCAGAGCCAAAATCACTCCCACCGACATCACTAGTGATGTCAGTGGGGCCGGCTTCAGACGATAGGCGTTCCCATGGGAACGCCTCCGTCTGGCAGACACGCCCCCGGCACGCCCACCAAAGGGGGCGTGCTGTCAATCAACATCGACAGCACATCCCCTTTGGTGCGAGACCCGGAGCGATGGATGGGTCTTGACCATCGCGACCATCGGGCTTGCGACGGAGACCCTGCGGTAGGGTCTCCCTGCCACAAGCCCTGGAGTGATTTTGGCTCTATCAGAGCCAAAATCACTCCCACTGACATCACTAGTGATGTCAGTGGGGCCGGCTTCAGACGATAGGCGTTCCCATGGGAACGCCTCTGTCTGGCAGCCACGCCCCCCGCACGCCCACCAAAGGGGGCGTGCTGTCAATCAACATCGACAGCACGCCCCCTTTGGTGCGAGACCCGGAGCGATGGAAAGCCCGTCGCTTCCAGGGTCTCACGCATGCGCACGACGTAGCTCCCTCCATCGTGCGCATGCGCAGTGGGGAACATCGACCCGCTTGCGAGCATCCTGACGCTCACGAGCGGGTCTGAATGACCCCCAATGTTCATATGCTAAATTCTGGAGTTATAAACACTGCATACTTATTAACTGCCTATTAACTGCTTTACATCCAAGTGAGTGGTTCTGAGCGAACAACCCACAGAATTGGTAGTGAGGGTGGATAACTGCTATAAACACAATCTGCATGCCTATGCAAAACACAGTATGCTATTTGTTTGCCTTGAAATTATCTACACTACTACACATTATTGATCGCTGTGGAGACAATTTGCAGAATATTGTATGCTTGTTAATTGCTTTGCATTCTAATACTGTGTTAATGCTATATCTTTTTTATATAAAATGTTTACTCTTTAATTGACTTTATATGTGAAATTACGATCCTGTAGTTAGGCACTACCTTGAAATTATCACATGCTGAACTACTCTCATTTTTGCAATATGAAAAGGAAGGAATTTCTCCATTACATATATTTCATTGATAACTTATACTTTCCCCGGCAATCAATCAATCTTTTATAGCGCAAATTTATCTATATTTGTCTAGTATTTCTTTTTTATCAGTACATTTTATTGTGACATATTAAAAGTTAAGTTTTACATTTCAAAGATTGCCCTTACAAGATGAGTCATTTTTTCCTTGTAACCCTAATTATCATAGAAATAATTTTAATTTGTCGAATTTAGCCTTACAGTATTGTTATTATAAGTTTTAACAATTTTCTTTATTTTTCCCATAAATGTCAAAAAACGGCACATAGACTCATGCATTATAAAAACAACACAAAATAAAACAAAGAATCACTTGGGTGTAATGGAGACTCCTAACAGAAATGTGAATTGTACAAGCATGTAGACAAAAGTTCCTGTATCCCAGAAAAAACAGGGACAGTTCCATACTGGCTGATTTTTGTCGTGCCTTCTCTGGGGAAATCCCGGAGACAGGATGTTGTGGCAGAGAGTGTGGTACAGAGAACTGCTCTGTACAAGTCTATGTTTCTCAACATTGTTCTGCTGGTTTTCACATCACTGGATAAGTGGGCAGGATATGGATGGCTGGTCTACTGTCTGACAAGTCTCCATGACACTGTCACCTGGCTTGGGGGGTTCTCCAGAGGTGTGTACTGGTTTGTGTACTTCCAATTCTCATCAGGACTACCCCCTGTACCAGATGATAGTGCCAATGAGACATGCCCCTGTTTTTTCTAGGACATTGTACATTGACTTTTGTCTACAAATTTAAAAAAACTTGAATTTCTGGAGCAAGTTTACATTACACTGTGATTAGGTGACTCCTTGTTTCTTTTGTTTTGTTTATATATATGTAATTTTATGACATTTACTGTAAAATAAAGAAAACTGTCATTAGCAATATCACACTAGGGGCCTCATTTACTAATGAGTTTTATCACCAAAACGAGTGATAAATTCACTCCAGCCAATCAGCTCCCAACTGTCAACTGTTAGAAAAATGACAGTTGGGAGCTGATTGGCTGAAGCACCATTTATCATACACAGTGACATTTATCACTCATTTTGGTGATAAAACTCGTTAGTAAATGGGGGCCTTAATTTGCTCATTTTCACCTCTGGAGTTCTCACTTTGGCCCTGATTCTGATGTGAACAGTATTGCACAGCCACAGGGTAGCTGCGGTGCAATATAATAAAATGCAAAAGCAGCAGGAGGTGTCTGCAGGAAATAGAAACTTCCTGCATGCATCTGCGATCTGAGTGCAGCGTCCATAGATGCTGCTTTGGATCATCAGTTGCGATGGTTGCTTCCCTCAGCCAAAGCTTACTCAGCCTGGCTATTGGAACCTTTCTGCCAGGTCCAGGAAGTCTGTGTCCGACTCTCAGACCCTGGGCTTGGCACACCTACAGTTCTGGTCAATGCCCCCACTTCACCCTCTAAACTCTGCATCAATGCAATCATGCTGCGGCTAAGGGGGGATTACAAACAATCATGCAGAACCCATTCTACACATGCACAAAACTGGTCCTGCGCATGAGCAAACCCACAACAAGACCTCCTGTGCACAATGAATGCTCTGGGCCTCACGCAAGTCATTCCTTCTGCCACACATAAAAGTGGTCACACTCTTGATCATGTCTTCCAGATTGGATTATAAGTTTCTGACCTAACTATAAACCCAGTCACATGGTTAGCCCACCATTGAATTCGGTTCACAGTTCCAATTGCAATCCGTCAAAATAGAACTTTACCCATTTAGTTGACCAGGTATCCTCCAAGGAGGAGTAGGACGCCCTCTTGCAGCAAACATGGATTTCTCTGTGGTAGTGGGGGCTTGTGAAGATCCTTGTTCCCTAGTCCATTACTACAACAGGGATGTGACAACTGCAATGGATATTAGTGCCCCTGTGCGTATATGACCCCACATACCGTACCATCAAGCCCCTTGGTTTTACAACAGTGTTAGTGAACTCAAGAAAAGGGGTCATAGACTTGAAAGGTAATGGAGAAAGATGTACCTTATAGAGTATAAATTAAAACTAATCAAACATATTGGAGAATATCAATCAACAATCACCCGTAAGAAAACAGAGTTTCTTTCAAATGAGATCATGACATCAAACAATAGGCCAGCTCAGCCTTTCCGTACAGTAGAGACAGTTGCGTAAGTTCATCCCAGACGCTCGGAGGCAAGTTATAATTTGGTGCCCCCTCTATAAAAATAGGGAAAATAAATATGGTGCATATCTATCTATCTAATCTATCTATTACATATACACAAAAACACTTATATAAAATAGCTTTAAGTGGGGTGAATATATTGTGGGCAAAGGAGGAGGTGCCCCTTCAATGCTTCTGACCAGGCGGTAGGCGTCTCCATTGTCTCCCATAGTTCTGCCCCTGATTATCACTCTGTCATGTAAGGGGGAGGGTGATATATTTAAAGAGCATATGTTTTATCACTCTGTAATATATTTGCTTTGGGCCCCCTTCCTCCGCCCTACTCCAAGTTCAAAGTGCAGTGGGTGACAAGGAGAGGTAGAGGGTGGCAGGGAGAGGCAAGAGGTAGACAAAGAGAGGCAAGAAGGTGACAAGCAGATAGTGACAGGGAGAAGCAGTGGATGACAGGGAGAGATAACAGGCAGTGGGTGACAGGGAGAGATAACAGGCAGTGGGTGACAGGGAGAAGCAGTGGGTGACAGGGAGAGATAACAGGCAGTGGGTGACAGGGAGAAGCAGTGGGTGACAGGGAGAGATAACAGGCAGTGGGTGACAGGGAGAAGCAGTGGGTGACAGGGAGAGATAACAGGCAGTGGGTGACAGGGAGAAGCAGTGGGTGACAGGGAGAGATAACAGGCAGTGGGTGACAGGGAGAAGCAGTGGGTGACAGGGAGAGATAACAGGCAGTGGGTGACAGGGAGAAGCAGTGGGTGACAGGGAGAGATAACAGGCAGTGGGTGACAGGGAGAAGCAGTGGGTGACAGGGAGAGATAACAGGCAATGCAGTGGCAGAACTAGCAAGTGGTGGGCCCACTACGCAAAAGAAAAACTGTGGACACAGGAGATTACCAATTTAATTTAGCTTGCATTTATTACACTGTGTGACACAAATAGTGTAATAAATGGAACACGAATTACATTTGTCATTTCCTGAGATGACAATGAGCACAAACCTGCCAGATGTTGGGCCTAATGATGTCCCTAAATATACAATATTATGGGCATATTACTAGTTGCACACATAAGACTACACTATGTAGAAGAATCAAAAGTTGGCCCATGGTAATATAAATCTAGCTGCATTCTAATGTCTATTCAAAAACTGCTTGTCTGATCTGCACCAATCATAACGTGATTGAACCCTTAAAAAGAAATAGAAATATAAATTTCTGGTAAAAGCACTACATATTTTGGAAATTAGCATATTATTACTAGCACTGTATTTTTTTCTACCATTTTATTTCCCTCCATTTCACACTGCCCTCCTTGCAGCACACACTTACCTCCTCTCAGCCCACAGCACCCTTCACAGCTCACTGCCCCCACACAACTCTCACTGCAACCATCACACACAGCTTACTACCCCCCCTTATAGATAACTGTCTCTCCTTGCAGCACTCACTCCCCCCTCGTAGCACACACTGACTCCCTAACAGCTCACCTCTTCCTCAAAGTTCACTGCCCACCCACTGGCAGCACTTGCTGACCCCCCCTAAAGCTTACAACCCTCTCATAGCACACACTGACCCCCTCACAGCCTACCTCCCTCTCATAGATCACTGCTACCCCCACAGATTATGACACCATCATAGCATGCACTAACGCCCTCATAACTCACACAGTCCTCCCTTGCAGCAGTTGCTGCACCCTCACAGCTTAGTTCCCTATCATAACGCACACTGCACCCCCTCCAACAGTTTACTGTTCCCCCTTGCAGCACTCATTGGCACCTTTCCCTGGCAGCACCAACACAGTTACCTGCAGTGGCGTCCCTTCCTCAGCTTGCAACCGGAGCGGGCAGGGACCTGTACTCTGCACAGTGCCGGTAAATAAGGGGTGTGGCCTCACAGATGGAGTGTGGCCTCATGGATTGGGCGTGACCTTGCCACCCAGACCCCCATTTTTTGCCAGAGGTGCAGGCTGCCCCCGGACCTCGGGGCCCTGTAGCAATGATAATTCTGCCTTTGGGAAGGGACCTTCCCTCCTATGGCCGGACCGCACCAGCATCCTCATTCTTGGTTAGGGCCTGGGCATACTGTAATGAGTCAGTCTGACTCATTTCTATGCATCTGATAATGCCATGGTGGAGCCGGAGGAGGAGCGTTGCTAATGCTGATCGGCACTCAGCTCAGCGACTCCTCTACTACTAGTTAGCCCTTCAGGGCTGGCTCCCAGCAGCATCTGACTCCATTGTCGCCGGGAGTTCCGCCACTGAGTAGAGATGCTTTGTAATCCAGCCTGTCTGCAGTGTGACAAATCCCTGTCACAGTCAAGATGCAATGCTTTTGCCAAATCCTTTGCAGATAAAGTATCTTCCAGCCGGGCTGAAATCCCTACAGTGCCATCAAAGGAGTGCCAAACTACCAGGCCTGCCAAGGTAAGCCACCTGTCTCCATGGAACAACTTTGACATAATGGATGTAAAAGACATTGCTAAAATTACCGGAATGTTGCATACCACAACTTGTAATCTGGACCCTGCCACAACCAAACTTCTGAAAAGGTGTATGGACATGATTGGATTTGCAAAAATAGTTCAATCAATGGTCATTGCAGACAGGCATTTTTCCTGAACCACTGAAGGAAGCAATTGTTAGACCACTTCTTAAAACACCTAATTTAGACACTGCCTGCATGACCAACTATATGCCGCTATCAAACCTTCCTTTTATAGGAAAAAATATTAAGAAAGTGGTAGCAACTCGACTAGAAATCCGCCTGTCTATCATGATATTTATGATCCATTCCAGTAAAGATTCAGGCAAAGACATAGCACTGAAACAACCCTGGTATGAGTGCTTAATGATCTTCTGACAGTAAGAGACAGAGGTGACTGTTCAATCTTAATCCTTCTGGATCTCTCTGCAGCATTTGATACCCTGGACCATGGGATTCTAATTGAGCACCTGAAAAATTTCTGTGGACTAGATGGCACTGTCCTTAACTGGTCCAAATCATTTTTCACTGGCAGGTCACAGAGCGTTTCTTCTGGAGTAAACTCTTTATTACCAGTGCCACGTCCATGTGGCATCCACCAGCGTTCTATAATATCTCCCATGCTTTTATCAATATACATGCCACCACTGGGTGAAATAATCAGATGTCATGGCCTGGTCTACCACTGCTATGCAGATTATAGACAACTGTACCTGTCCTTTGCTCCAGGTACTGAGAACCCAATACAACCCTAAATGGTTGCCTAGCTGAGCTCCAGGAGTGGATGAATGCCAGTTGGCTTCGACTGAATCAGAGGTCCTTATAATAGGTCACAGAACAAGGCTGCAGTATAGCCAACCAACAGGACTAACACTTGGGGGTTCAGAACTAAAAAAACACTGAACATGTTTGTTATCTTGGTGTTTTCCTGGATAGTGGCCTGACACTTAAACATCAGGTAGCAGCCACAATCAAATCCTCATTCTTTAATCTGAGGAACATAGGCCCTGATTCAGACCCGGACGCAAGTGGCCGTTCGTACGTTCGGCGTATGTGCCGAAATATGTTCATTTAAGCGCTCGCTCGTAATTTCGTACGCAGCTAAACTTCCTCCCCAAAGTCTCCCAACCCCTCCTCTAGCTAACGAGCGAGCCAAATAGCGAGCGTACATCCCAAATGTGGCTTGCAGGGAACGCTCGCACAAGTACAAACCGGAAGTGGGCCTGTCAGATTTCGTTTACCTGCTCGTTCGTTCTGCCTACCTACTTCAATCGTATCATGCCAATCAATATATCAATTAGCTTAATTGCTCTTCACATGTTTTCCAAATGTTTTTTTTTCTTTTTCAATAAACTTTACTCTTGTCCGTGTTTTTGTTTACCCGCAGAATGCGTACGGTTTAAACAATGGTTTTCTTTTTCCAAAATACATGTTTGATCCAATTATCAAATTGTTTTCCGTGTTTTTACCCACGCATATTTTACTGGTTTCATTTCTTTATTTAAATTAGCTTACGCATGTCACTGCATCAAGCCTATCATAACTCACAATAGATTTTTTGGCCTGTAGAACACATGACTCATACACTAACCAATAGAATGTTTCCTGTTAATTTCCCAACTACATTAGCCAATCAAAAGTTTTTTCTGGTCTTTATTAAAACTGTTTTATTAAAAATACACCATTGCCATCATGAGAGCCTCTGCATTCACCAAGCGGGAGCTTATTGTCCTGACAGAGGTGATGGAACGGCGTATCACCAGCCAGCCCCCCCATCAGCAATCGGGAGAAGCGTGCCGCCTATGCAGAGGTTCGCCGCCGCCTGCGTTCCTTCGGCTCACGCCGACAGATCGGCAGCTGGAGCGCAGGTGGTCCGACCTTCAACGGCGGACGCCCCGCTTGCTGGCATGTTTTCGCCAGCGTATAGCGGAAAGTAAGTTATGTTTTGTTTGGTTTTCATGTTTTTATTTGCGGCCCTATCTGCACGTGCATGTTTTCTTGTTTGGCCTTTTTCTTTTTTTCACACATATCAGCGTGTGCATGTTTTCTTGTTTGGCCTGTTTCTTTTTTTAACACATATCTGCGTGTGCATGTTTTCTTGTTTGGCCTGTTTCTTTTTTTCACACATATCTGCGTGTGCATGTTTTCCTTTTTGTTTGTTAACCAATTAGCGTTTGGAAAGGTGATGTTCAAAACTAACCTCAATTTGTTATCCATCATTTAGGGGCCGAGCGAAGACTAAGGTGTCATCGCCTGCGAAGACGTCGCCCTCGTCCCCTCTCCCCAACTCCGAGCCCAACCTCCTCTCCCCAAAGTTCCCAAAATTCCCCCTCCACCCCAGCCTGTCCAGACCCTGATGCCCCTCCCTCTTGGAGATTTCCCATCCATCCAAATTCCGCCCCTCAACTCACCCCTCTCTTGACCACCGCATCACCACAGTCAGAAATCACCCCGCCGACCTCCTTAGGAAATTGTCCCACCTCCGAGGAGGACGATGGTGTGGTTCCTGGTCCAGGCGTCATTCTGACCGGTATGTGTCCCTTTTATCCTTTTTTTTTTTTTTAATGTGTTGATGTAATCCTTTGTCTGTGCCTTTTCCTTTTTTTAGTATTTTAAAAGGTTGGTTATATATCTCTTTGTTTATAAATTTCTCAGATGATTTCCCCATACACATATCACACATGTCAAAACACTCATACTTGTATCTCTTGTTTACGGTAGCAAGAATGGTTTTTTTTTTTTTTTTTAATTATTTTGTGGGGTTTTTTTTTAGTTTTTGGTTTGAAAAATGAATTGGTGTTTTTGTGGATTTGTGTAAAACAATTGTCACTTTTTGCTATGTCGATTTTGCTTTTGAAGTTTTTTAGAATCATAAATTACGGATTCATTTTAGTAAGCACCACAATTTTATAACCCACAGAGGACCAGAGGCGTTTGGCGGAGCTAGCCGGGTGTGTCCAAATGTTGAGGGGGCATGTGATCGGCCTGCTGGTAGTCCTGGATAGAATGACGGGGATCCTGCGCCACTAATTTTTTTTATTATTTTTTTTGTCAAAATATTTTTAAACAATAAACATTTAAATTTTGCGTACAGTCTCATTCCTTGTCTGAAAATCTTAGATTGTTTAAACTTACATAAGTAGGCTATTGCAGCAAGTATTTGAAACTAATGTACTGTAACTAAGATTGTGTAAAGCTGATTTTTTTAAGCAGGCACATGAAACACCTAACACTAACAATAGGTTTGTAGAGTTACCAGCATTTTTTTTTTTTTTTTGTTTGGTTTTGTAAATATTTTTTTAAACCTGCTTAGGCCGAGACTCTAAAACATACTGATTCTACATAATACCTTTTGGTGTTGGTTTTAACCCACAAAGCATAGTAAAATAATGAGCAATTTGACACATTACAGGATTAGCCAATAAGCAACTTTTCCTGGGGTGAACCAGCTTACACTTGCTTGTAATGTCAAAAAGAAATGATGTTTTTAAAATAACCAAAAATTTATTAAATATAAATAATAAACACAAAGTGTTGGGTCACAATCAATACACACAGTGATAACAAACTCAAAAATCCAGCCTACACCATAATAAAAAAGCAAAAAAACAATCAAGAACTGGTTGACGAATGAGCATGCCAACATGATTCCACAAATGTGGCGTTGCAAAATTGGGTCCAGAAGATATATCCAATGTGGCCACATGAAGTCATTTTTTGGGAGCAGGAAGTAGTCATCGTTTCATTCCAAAATATTTTGAAAAAAAAAACAAGATGGGAAATTAAAAACCAATTAATTTGATTTCAAAATAGTAACCTTTCTACATTGTGTCAAATAACTAATTTTGTGTCAATAATTACCTAAAGAATCTGGCCACCACATCATCGCGTATGGCCCCCCCACATACTGACCTCCGACCAACCTCGGGGGGGCCATCCTCAGGCAAGGCATCCTCTGGCTGCATTGGGACACCACTCGTTATGGTGATGTTGTGAAATATCCCACACAGGACCACAATTTTCGAAACCATATCCGGCAAATACATGAGCTTGCCACCAGAGCGGTGGAGGCATCTGAATCGGCCTTTTAAAAGGCCGATACAGCACTCCATCACTTGCTTGGTGGCTGTAAGTGCGGAATTAACATCACTTTGTGGGCCTGGTGTGGGACCCAAATAAGGAGTGAGCAGCCAGGGCATGCAAGGGTAGCCACTGTCTCCTGTGAAAAAGAAGTGACAACATCAGGATCACTGTGTATCAAGCTTTGCATTGGTATCTACTAAAGGTCTCCACTTACCCAGAAGCCACGCATCACCAGCTTGTAGGTTGTTTACTTTTTGCCAAATCCCTGATACCAGATGACGAATGAGTCATGTGCACTCCCGGGTAATTTTGCATTCAGGGACAGGATCTGGAGGGAGGCATCACATACCACCATTACATTCAGTGAGTGATAGTGTTTTCGGTTCCTAAAAATGGCCTCCAGCCGTGCTGGAGGCTGAAGTGGTATGTGAGTACCATCCACAACCCCTATGATGTGTGGGAAGCCAGCTATTTGGTAAAAACTGGCCTTGGCCACACTAAGGGAACCCATATCCAATGGCATGTTAATAAAATGATGGAGGTGCTTTAAAAGGGCCTCCATCACTGCCCTCAGGATCCTTGAAAAGGAGGATTGGGAGATTCCTGCAACTATTCCCACCGTGATTTGAAAGGATCCTGAGGCACAGAAATGTAACACCGCCATAAATTGCGTAAGTGGTGGTATTGCTGTAGGACTGTCAATTTGCCGCTCCAGATCACTCTCTATTAATGAGAGAGTGTCTATGATGATTTGGGGCGGAAGACGGTATCGCCTTAACACCTCATCATCGGGCATTCCAAAAAGGGTGACACGTGTTCTATATATCTGGGGCCTTGCACACCTACGATGCCTATGCCTGGGACGAGATTGAGGTTGGTCGGCTTCCGGTAGCATGGCCACAATAATACGACCAACATCAACCTGAAATGGTAAGAATTGAAGTTAAGGTATGTTGCCCCAAAAAAAGACTGAAAAATACTTATCTTTACGATACAATCCAAAGATGCTTACATGCCGGGGTATTGTCATGATTTCCAAAACCTACATTTCAACAGACCATAAAAAGGACAGATTTTGGGGTGACCATTTTGTAAGCTTGATTTTTGAAAAGGAACAAAAATAAAGGGGGTAAACACACATTTCTACAAAGAGCAAACCGACATTGCGACGACTTCCACAATTTGGCCCCAAAAAAACAACCCAGACTGTGAACGCAAAATAGTTCACATTTTAACAAGAGAAATCAAGCCTACAAAAGTGCGCAAAATAGTTCGCATTTTAACAAGAGAAATCAAGCCTACAAAAGTGCGCAAAATAGTTCGCATTTTAACAAGAGAAATCAAGCCTACAAAAGTGCGCTAAATAGTTCACAGTTTTCACATCCCCAAAAACCCAGAAGAAATCAGTAATGTCCCCAAAAGATGCGAAAAACAAGTCATGTACATTTAACAAACAAGTTAAAATCCAAACTTACCAATACACGATATAGAAGTCACAGAACAAAAAGGTCGTTGGGGCACAGCCAAAATAAACCTACAAAAGAAAAAAATATATTTTTGGACCAAAACCAAACAAAAAGGAGAGCCATATTTTACAAAAGGATGACGGGAAGAAACTTACCCAAAAAATACACCACAACTAAAAGAACCACACCAAAAAATGCGAACGGAAGGTTAAGCCAAACAAAAACGCCTCTAACAAATTCCAAAACACCTCCAAATACAAATCCCGCCAACAATCCACTCCGACAAACGTAACCTCCAACAACCAACACCCGCCACCTCGACTCGAGTCGCCAAAAGCCATAAATAGTGTTTCTTTTCCCGCTCAAATTAAGGACGGATCATAGGAACGCACAATCAATGAAAAATGGCTATAGACCAGCCAAACAATGGCCAAGAGGCGGCTGATAAGTATTTCTCACATTTCAAATCAAGGCTTATTTAGAAGCAGAATATAGTGAAAGATTGACATCTAACTTAACAATAATTTAATGTAAATAGGTGTTGAGGATGACATGAAGAGGCTGCTGGGCCCAATATTCCGGCCAAAGCTGGCAAAAAGAAAAGGCAGCCACAATTCACAAGAAAGGAGATGGAGGTTTTGGTTCAGAAGTGTGTGGACATCCTGCCACAGGCAGACAGGAATATGGGTGTAAGCCAGAAGTGGAGAATGTGGGAGGAGATAGCCAGTGCTGTCAATAGGGTGGGTGATTATGTCCGTCTAGCCCTGGATGTCAAACGCCGGTAAGTAAAAACTTGACCAACACAAATAAAAAGGGTCAAATAATGCAGGAATAATGCCTACTTTTTTACCCACATATGGCAAGACTTCAAATATCGCCTGAAGCAAAAAATGGCTGACAGGGCTAGGCATGCAAGGGGGACAGGTGGGGGTCCCACCCCTGTGTTATTGGAGTTTAATGATTTGGAAGAGCTGACACAGGGGTGTGTGCAGGATGTGGAGGTGTTTGGCGTGTCCTACATGAATACGGACATGCCAGACTTTGCGGCTCCTCATGTTGTCCCAGGTAAATGTTGTGATGTAACCAACTCTGAAATGTTATTGTGACAATATCTAGATTGTAATGTTCCTCTTTTCTCTTTATTCTCACAGAGACACAGGCGGATGAGTCTGCTCCAGAGGGGAGCCTTGGCCGCAGAATTTCTGCTGGCTCTGCAGGAGAGGAACCAGTACATCCGGCTGAGGACCCTGCAGAAGCCAGTCCTGGGCAATCCCCCTCGCAGGCAGTGGCACTCCTCACAGAACTCAATTTTAAATCGGATTCCCATACGGAGATTCTGCAGAGGATGGACGCCAGTCTGCTACGGGTGGCTGAGGCCCTGGAGCAAAATGCTGTGGCCAACGTTACCATTGGTCAGGCCCTGGCTGAAAATACCAGGGCCAACATCCGAATTGCCAATGCCCTGGAGCAGCTCGTTCGCCAGCACATGGTGGAGCCGACCTCCCTTCCTGCCGGAACATCTGGATCCTCCACCTCTGGCACAACAACAGCCATTCCTCCAAATGTGCCTAGCCCTGTGCCTAGTCCAGAGGCCACAACATCTGCCTCTGGACAGGCCAGCCAGAGGACATCCCGGACCCGGTCTGGCGCCCACCCTACCCCAGCCAAACGGGGAAAGAAACGATGACAGCACTGGCTACTTTTTCCACAATCCTTCTGTGCTTGTCCCATGTTCCTTAAGGGCCAAAACTTCCCTCTCCTTTCTTGTGAATTGTTTTTTTTTTTGGTTTTTTTTTGGTCCAAAATTGTTTTTTTTTAAAAGACAAATGTACAAAATATTAGTGGGTAACAATGACCCCAAACTTTTAAGGCAAAATGCACATGATTTGTTCAAAAATGTGTTGAAAAAATAAAAAATGTTCGCAACTGTATTGTGACATTATTTGAAAAATGGTTTATAGTTAATCCTGTACCACAAGGCAAAAACAAAATCTTAGCTTTAAAAAAAAAAAGGGTTAAAAAAAAATGTTTCTTTAAGGAACACTTTGTTAAAAAAAAAATAAATCTCCAGCCCAATGCAAAAGGTTACAATACACACAAACATGATGACAATATTGTTACAATATCACAAAACACTAACAAAATTGTAAAAAACATTCCTACAAAAAAACGCTAATTGATTGTGTAATCCTGATATTTGTGCTATCCCAAAGAAAAAAAAAACACATTACAAGCTGGTTTGCAATCCAAAGTTGATTGTTTTTCTGAGAAGCCGTGATAAATCGATGAAACATCGGGGAGGCCCGGACCAGAGGACAAGGCCATCGCCATTGTGGTCGAGTAATCCAGACCCCAAGCTGTGCAAGCAGTTTGAACGGAAAGAGGATCAGCCAGTGACGTATGACTTGGTACGAACACATTGGACGTTCGCATGAGCTAATTTATGTACACCCAAAAAACGCCTCGCCACGCCTGCATTTTCCCATCTCCACCCCCGTCAACGCCCAAAAACGGCCTGTTCTGTCAATCACATTTGACATGTCACTTCCTGCTCACAATTTGCCGAACGAGTGAAAAAAAGCTCGCAAACTGCCGTACGCACATGCGCAGTTACACCGACGCATGCTCGGTTTCTCAACATCGGAACGCAATGAGCATACTGCTGCTAACGAGCGGCTCTGAATGAGGGCCATAGTCAGAATCAAGCACTTAATTCCCTCAGAAGATCTGCCTAAAGTCTTACATGCATTTATATAATCACGCCTAGACTACTGCAATGCCCTCTACCTTGGTCTCCCAGCAAAAAAATTGCACCATTTGCAGATGGTAGAAAATGCAGCTGCAAGGCTATTAACCAGCCAGCCTTGTTCCAGCCACATAACACCAATTCTCTACTCCTTTCACTGGTTGCCTGTAAGAAGGCAAATTGTTTTCAAGATTGGCTTACTGACTTTCAAAACCCTACATGACCAGGGCCCAAGGTACTTGAAGCAGCTTCTGATCCCTTACTGTCCCACTCAATTATTGCAATCCATTGATGAAGGACTATTAACAGTATCTAGAATCTTCCAGAATTCATTTGGGGTCGAGCTTTCAGTTTTGTGGCTCCGACTCTATGGAATTCACTTCCCAGCACATTTCGAGAAGCTCCCACTCTAGAATCCTTCAAAAATAAACTCAAGACTCCCCTATTCACCCAAGCATTTCACTAATGTCCCTTGTTAAGTTTGTTTTGTATTTTGTGCTGTAAAGGCAAATGTAGAGTCCTATTAGGAGAAAAGTGCTATATAAATAACATTATTAATTATTATTATTATTCCCTTTGAGAAAATGTCCTACAGTACCATCCCTATTTTCTTTGTTTCCCCATATCAAACTTTATCAGTTTGACAACAATTAGGATTTCAATAGCACTTGTGGGACCATATTGTTTAAAACTGAGAAAGGAATACTAGACCATCATTTGATTTTGAACTCTTATCACAACATTTTATGACTTTGACAGTGACAACCATTTACAGGAGGACACTTGTGGAAAAGTTTTCAACAGGGTCCTATCGCCTAAATGACTCATTTACTTATGATTTCACACTACTGCATATTCCTTTATATTGTGGTGAGAGTTAAATAAGAGAGCGTTTAAAGTGTCATGTAGATTCCCTGAAGTCAGATTAGACTGCATTCAAGTTAATATATTATTATATAGTTAACATAAGTCAATTATCACCAATTAATATTTTCTCTCTGTAGCTCCTTAAGCATTCTGTATCTGATAATAATAATAATAATAATAATAATAATAATAATAATAATAATAATAATAATAATAATAATAATAATGCACTGATATCTATCTATCAAGAGAAAAAGGTAAAAACCTGCCTGTGCATAAGCCTGTTAAATGTTAATATTACAAGGGTTTCTAGGCAATTCAGTTTGAAAGTCCCAAGCTAATGTATGTGCACATACCTATGATGTTAACATCTAATTGGTGTTTTGCTATACAGAGGTAGTTGGAATACATATTTCACTCTAGCACAGTTTCAAGATGTCGGACAAGATATATGTGCTAAATGTAGGTCATTCCATTACTTACAATAAGGATAATTTATTTATAAAATATATTCTTTGAAATAATGTATCCAACATGAAATATAAATAGATGTTTTCCCCGATGAATCTTTCAGAAAAAGTAACATTAACTCCCATGTTTTCAATTAACATCTGATATGGCATATTTTAGTTATTCTTGCTAATATATGTCCAGGAAACCATAAATCAAATATAACATCTATATTCCATTTCCAATACAATTGTATACATGAGCAAAGCAAACCATAGCAAAGTTTAACACTCTCATCTTATGCTAACCCATGAAATATAAAGTTGTTTCAGCATTTGGAGTGGAGTCATGGCATTTACCCACTAATCCAATAGACTAGGGGGTACCATATCTGCCTGCAAATAAATTGGCATTTAAAAAAATTATAAAAACAAATAAAAAGTTTTATTAAAGCCACGCTAATGCCAGGTAAGTACTTGGGGTGGTTGGGGGCAGCTCCAGAAATGGCCCCCATTTCTGGAAAGTAGGCCAGCTACACCCACCCCCCACCCACAAACTGCTGCAGCCTCACAATCAGGCTGCAAATTTGGGGAACTGCAAGAGATTTTGCAGTAGAAGACCGGCGCACGTGCAGTACAGCTGCAGCAAATGCGCCGATCTTCTAACATCAATGTACGCAAACCATCAGGTTTGCATCCATCTCTGAATGAGAACAATAAACCAACCTTCATGAGTTATCTAATTAGGTTAAAATTCTAAATAAAGCACTGTACAGATAATGATAACTGTTAGAAGGAGCGCTATACAGGAAAGAATATTGTTTATTTATTGCATAACGTAATATCACATAAGCATTAAAATCAAATGCACATAACAATAAAAATTAAATACAAGAAATTAGTAAAAAATAAAGAAAAAAGAAAAATTAATCAGTAGCAACCATCCATGATGTTAATCATATAAAGTAAGTTTTTAGGGGTCACCCCTGTAGTGAATATCCCAATGTATAGAACACTTATGGACATGCAAAATTGTAAGGAGTTTTAATTAATGTTCAGTCCAATCTCCCCAGGATTTTCCTCAGGTATAGAGTTTCTCCAGAGGATTGATAGAAAAAAGTTCCAGCTTAAAAGGATAACTGTCACATTGAATGCATAAATGTCCTGGGACAGATTGTGCTTTTAGTGTCTTTATCAAAGAGTCAATATATTTATCTGACATTCACAATGACTGCCCATTCCAACCAAGATGACACTATTGGTGAACAGGATATTCCGTGTGGATGTTGTTATGATTATTCACACTGCAGTAACTTACCACCAATGTCTACACTGCTTAAGGGATATTCATTCCATAAAAATAGGCTGTATACGCACTACTTTCTCTTCCCACAGTTGGAAATACGCAGGGGATCCAATATTTCATCCCACCTGTAGAAGCTGCTTTATCGGCTCACTGTTTACAGTCCCACTTCTTTGTCAGAAAGGCTCTTATGCATTTCTCCACCCACTTTCGGGGAAAATGCCGGCATATGCTAAAAAGTATCATAAAAATCCAATAAAGATAAAAACAGATAAACTAATAAAAAATATTGCAGAACCAATGATTCTGTTGCAAATGCTCTTCTTAGTCTCAGAGGACATTAAGTTAAGAACACATAGGGCTCAATTTAATTCAACGCGAATTGAATAGCAATGGGAAGGAGCTTCAATTCAGTGTGCTGTTATGTTCGATAATGGGCATTTTCGCACCATAAACATGGTGTTTAGTCGTGCGAACCAGCATTCTTCGACTAAACTGACCAGCGTGATGCTATTTCTGCTGCACTAAGGGCAGAAAACAGTATTGCGCCAGGAGTTATGTCTGATTTCTGCTCGCATCTCAGGAGGGATGCAAGAAGAAATCCGTCGGGCTTAACAGCCCGCTGTATTGACTAGCTCTGGGAGCTCCTTCCCGGCACTATTCAATTTGTGTTGAATTGAATCCAGCCCATAATGTTAATTGCAGTTTGGGAGTCTGTGCTGTCTGTCTCAAATTTATCTTGTTTTCCAAAGCAGTGGATATATTATTTTTTCACAACTGGCTATAACGGAAATATTTGAATAGACAGTCACTGGCATTCATATAAAATTATGGGCCTGATTCAGAGCCACTCGTTAGATGCGATCGCTCGCACAATGTGTATGCAAATTGCATAGGCAGTGCTACCACACAGCAATGTATTAGCACGCCCAGTATTTCTTAGAAAGCAATCACATAGTGTATGCAGACACCCACCAGCCTGTTTTAAGACTCCCACTTGTGCACATCATGTCCAGGAAGTGTATGCAACCATCAGTACATCGGATGCTATCGCAGCGCTTGAGGTTGACTATACCCTACCGTAAGCACTGCGAGCACTTCAGTGTAATAACAAGCCAGGTGACGTGTACTATGATGCTGTATTTTAATTATGCACACCTCTAAAACACCACGCCTGCGTTTGCACCTCCACTCCCCCATTTTTAATGGCCAGCCCCTGTTACCACCTACAAACGGCTTCTCCTGTCACTCACTCTGCTGGACTGTCTATGCGCAGTGAGCGAGTGCATTGTGAACTTTCGCTAAGGTATGCACATAAGTACTGCGATGCATGCGCACAATGCATACACACTGCAAACCATCGATAGCAGTGAGAGTATGCATCTTAGTGAGCGGGTCTGAATCAGGCCCTATATGTTTTGGATCTAGCACTGTATTGTTTTTCTAGTGTTTAGTGTATATTAAAAATGTAGAAAGTAAATGACATGTGCTCTGATGCAGTTTGCTAAGGCTGATGAGAAATGGAAAATATTGAGGCCGATTCATAGTTGGGAGCAAAGCAAAAAAACTTAGTAACTTTGCACCTGGACAAACCATGTTGCATTGGAAGAGCTGCAAATACATTTATTGTTTTTGCATGCAGGATAAATATCGACTGCTTTTGATTGTAGTACACTAATACTGGATATCTTTAGTTTTACACTGCAATTTAAATTTGAGCTACTGTAGGACACACTACTCCCAAATCTCTGAATATTTTAAATCTGTCTCACCCTCAGTACAGCATGGGTTTTCCAAGGTGTAAAGTTACTCCTTTTTAATGCTTTGCTCCATACTTTCCTACTCTTCTGGTAGTAGATTAGACTCACCATTTTTCAGTTAGTCCCCCGCAGAAGTACTAAGTACTAAGAAGTACTAAGAACTACTTCATAGTAAAGTGGACGGGATGGGACGATTATACAGGCAATTTGCGGTTCCATACGGAGGAGCAGAACTAAAATAATGCAAATTGGGTCATTTAGCAATGTTTTGCCAAGACGGGGACGGGGCCTAATAACGTCTAGAGTCTAGGCTTGCCCCCCAAAGCTCTCAGCAAAATCTCCTCTCCAGGCTTCTCTAATTTTCATACTGTATTTCTCAACATTAATTTACATAGTGCTAGCATATTCCATTTTACAATTGGGAACACAGTATTCAAACAAAACTGATTAGTGATAAACAGACAGAAGAGTACGAGGGCCCAGCTCACAGTCTAACAATCTATAGGGAAATAGGAATTTTATAAATAAGGTTAAGTGCTTAATATACTCAGTATCACATACGGTTGAGGTTACCAAAAGGTAAAAAAGGGCAGACTAGATGGGCCAAGTGGTTCTTATCTGCCATCAATTTCTATGTTTCTATATAGAAAGTGCTTAGTTTGCTGTATGATCCTTCTAAACTATTGCTTATTTTTTATTATGCACACAGTCTGCAATATGTTTGTATATACTGCATAGTACATATTCTCTTCATGGCCATAACAAGGTGTGTCCTGCTAATGCTGCCACCCAGGGTGTAAGGGCATAAGGGGTGGCATGGTTGTACCCTGATGGCATCCCGTTTTCAGCTTGCAAAGTATTTAAGTTATGGGCAGAGTTTATACAGCTTCTTCTCCTTTTGGATGTCAGCTTAATAAGTAGTCACTGTGTCACTGCTGTTTTCTGGTTTATACTGTGTTTTTCCTGTTGCTTTCACATTCTTTCCTTCTTTTTCCCCTTTTGTTCCCTCTTGCCTTTTCTTTTCTGTCCTCCATTGTTTCAAATCCTCCTTCCAGGTCCCTCCAGTTCCCCTTCTTTTTGGTGCCCCCCCTCCCATCCACCTTGCCAAAATACTCCAACCACAACACACTTTCTGAAATTTTCCACTCTTTCCTATATCTCTACTCTAGATCACCGTGGATGCAACCAGTGTCACTACCCCTGGTGCTCCTGTTTCCAAGCCATATGCAGGGAACCTTTGTCAGATCTGGATCCTGCAGCATATCTGGCCTACTATTTTTGTCTGCTTCTGCAGCAATCAAGGCAATTAACACCACAGAGCCCACAAGGCACGGCGTCTCTGTCCCCATTGTCCCAGGCTTCCCCTTTGGTCTTTATGTCATCTGATCCTAGTGCCACCCACTGGCAGGTGGGGTCATCTGGCATCGTAGCTGGGGCCTGATTTCAGTCTGCTGGCCCAAGTTAATGTGGCTGGACCGATGGCCATTTTTGGCCTGGTGGCTGTTTTGTCTGACACTCACCTTTACGGCTTGGCTACCTTTTCCTCTACCCATCCTATTCTGCCTGTACTATCCTATTCAATGGAGGCCATTTTCTCACCTACTTGTTTCTCTTCCCAGGGGAATGTCATTAGGGGTGTGAAGATGCTTGCTTCTGGGGTGCTTTAACCTATTGCTGTTGTTGTTTCTTCTTCTACTGCACTTCAGGGTTATGCTGGGGCATGCACCCTCTTTTTTCCACTTGCCTTTACACCACAATGCACATACAAAAGAGGGAAGGCCACCCAGCGCTGATCTGAAAAAGATCGTCAGCAAGTCAAATTATATCATAAATAGTTCCTTTGTGCAAAAATATCAAACATAATCTTCAGGGGGTCCAATCAATCGATTCTAATGTACTTGAATGAATAAATGCTCACCTCAAAATGGTGAGATGAGTACACATAAAGGAATCTTTAGAGGATCCTCTATGTTTTTTTTCCAATGTGATCACTTGTCTCACTGTGATCGACTCTCCCAAAGACCTCAAACATAAATCATAAAGAATGACCTCCCATCATGTAAGACAGTAAGGGTATTTATTTACAACAGAACAAAACACTGAACATGCAAATAAGGCAGATGAATAAACCAAACAAAGACCCCCTTAGGGGTTCCTGCATACCAAAGTAGGCTTAGAGGTAGGCACTGTAAAGAACATAGGTAGATATGTTAATCCGGATACATCTCCTCCCAGATCAATCCAGAATACTCCCCTCTTAGGTCCAACCAGGTAGCAGTAAAGTCTCCCACACCACCAACGCATTTCAGACTGTTCCTTCCTCAAGGTGTATGGGAGAAATGAGAACTGAAGCTCATTTTATACATGAACCCTTATCAAGTGACTCTCATTAGTGAAAACACCTGTGGTCTCAAATTCATATATAACATAATAAATATATTATTATTAATAATCTAAAACATCCACTTGCTATACATCGATATATAATGAAAATACTACAACCAACAATAAATAATTAAAAACAATCAAAATACATTTCCATTCCCCAACCAGTGAAAACAAAAGTACAGTGCAAAGTCCTAAAGCCAATATATACAAGTCCATAGAAATCCCATAGCTGTATCAATCCATTCCCCTTCTTGGTAGTGGAACGCAATATCCCAATGATATGGCTGTGATGCAATTTCCAAGTTCTGGAATCCGAAAACGGAAGTCGTCACCAACATGGGTGGTGGTCCGTAAACTTGTCCATCATAATGCGCAGACTCAGTTCCCCACCATAATCTAAATGGTATTTCCGGACGGTGGAACGCACATCAGGAAGTCCTTGCAAGAGACACGGACGGGTATCTTAACAGTGCGGATACCAGCTGGTCACACCCTCGGACACATCATTATGCACAGCATCTTAGATTACCGAATGGAATTGTGGGGATGGTAGTTCTTCCGAGAAATGCCCATAGAATCACAGGAATAAAAATACCTCATAATAAAGTGAGAAAAATACAATTAGAAAACAACATAGAGACATATCCTACAAACTGTATCAATAAAAATATAAAAAACACTTATTCATAAAATCCATAAAGAGATCCCTCAGGGTTTAGAGTGCACAGATCATAAATGGTCCTCATCCCTTATCGCTTATGAAAACTTATAGAAACCACTTAGTCTCAAAATCGATGTTGAGACCCCTTGGGGTTAAAGTGCATAAATCATAAATTGTCCTCATCTCTAACCTAGCCAAATCCCCTTCTTGATCCTTTGTTCTCCATTTGGAGGGGGATAGTTTAATGCCACAAAAAGAAATGAGAAATCTAAGATCGCATGAATGTTTTTCCTTAAATTGGAGAGGAACACTGTGAGTCTCTACACCCTTATGGATGTTTCTACAATGTTCTGAGAGTCTCTCCTTTAACATACGGGTTGTTCTATCCACATATTGGCTCCCACAACAACATTCCAGTAAATAAACACAATTCTTATAATAATATAATGTAATAAAATCTTTAATAATGTAGGTTTTCCCAGTTTGATTCGATCTATATTGAGTGATTTTATCTATGGAACTCTTACATGCTTTACACATCGCGCATGTCCCACAACAATGAAACCCCTCTGTTTTAATCATTATTCTAGGACCTGGATCAGATGTCATACTGCGTACCAAGGAGCTTTTTAAATTATCAGCTCATCGATAAATAAAAGTAGGCTTATTCTCTATAAATTTCCTTAACGTGGAATCTCTATATAAAATCTGCCAATGTTTTAAAATAATATTCTCAACTTGACGGAATTGGTTATTATATTTGGTGATAAAAGGTATGCATTCCTTATTATGCTCTTTATGCCCTCCATCCTTTTTATTCAGAAGGTCGTTCCTATTGGAATTCCTAATCTTTATATGTGCTCCTTCAACTTCGCTAGCATCGTAACCCTTTGACACAAAATGCTTTTTCAAAATTTCTGATTGTGTCTCATATTCTGTAATCTCAGTACTGTTTCTATGAATTTGTTGGAACTGTCCCGCAGGGATACTTTTCAACCAATTAAAATGGTGATTACTTGTGTAATCGATTTAAGAATTTCAACCAGTGGGTTTAATATAATTCTGTGTAAGTAGGCATCTATCTTTTATGTATAAAGTCATATCTAAAAAATTAACCTGACTCTTGCTAATATCAAAGGTTTAAACAATATTACGGGTATTAGAGTTGAGAAATTAACAAAATTTATCCAAGGATGGTCTATTTCCCCTCCAAATAAACAAAAATATCATCTATATAACGTGTCCAGGGCACTAGACTGGCCCCAAAGGAATGGTCCTCAAAAACAGAGGACTCCCAATGGGCCATAAACAAATTGGCATAACTCGGGGCCAGTCTAGTGCCCATCACTGTCCCAGACACCTGAAACTTGCCGTTACCTGCTTCTTTCCTTCTGCAGAACTCTTAGAGTTCTGGCTTCCTTCCTCCCTTTTTCTGTGCCCTCACTCCCTGACTTTTAATTTCTGTATTGGTCCCCCAGGTCCCCCAAAGTTTCCAGGCTCCAGCAGTATAGCCCTGTTTCTGCCCCCTGCACCACCAGTGGTACTGCCACACCCTCTTTAGTTGTCCAGCCAACAACCGGCTCTTTGGCCCCTCCCTGCCCCTGCCTATGTCAACAGTGCATGTTCCTCCACCCCCTCCTTCTGTTGTTTTCTTTTTACCTGTGCTTAATGTCTCTGCCATCCTTTCAGACATCCTTTTTGTCTTGGTGGGCAATAGGATTTACTGCCAAACTGTTATTGTTTTGTTTCCGATAATCTGGAAATTTGGGTTCCAAAGTTGGCTAAAAATATTGTTTTCTTGTGTGATAATTTAGGAGTTGTTCATGCTGCTAGTAATCAGCAGCCATCTCCTCCTCCTCATTTTTTACAGGTTTTGAAACATTTGGTTCTAAGTTTTCTGGAAGCAAACAATCATTATCAGGTTAGCATGTGCCAGGGGTTAACAAATAAAATAGAGGTGGCTTTGTCTCATTTTATCTCTTATGTTTTTGGCACTGGTTCCTGCAGCTACTGTAGTTGGGTTACCCTGTCCTTTTTATGTCTGGCAGATTATCATATAGACATACGGGCATGACGATTGTTGGCTCCGGCAAATTTTCGCATTTATAATGCAACCTGGCATGATTGGGAAGCAGACGTTGTCAGAGGTAATTTGAAGGGTAAGTCAGTACAGCAGTGTTTGTTGGTGTTTGTTTGGGAACATTATCAGAGGAGTCACTCTAAAGCTGGTTGTAATGAAAACCTGGTAATGTATGGGAGCAAATGACAGTCCATCATATGGTTTTAAGCACTGAAAAAAGGACAAAAAAAATGTTCAAATTGGTTAAATTTGTGTGTTTTAATCAATTTGTCTGAACAACCATTTTTGGCTATTTTCCAGTGTTTGTGAGCAAATGGACGATTGTCATTTGCTCCCATACATTACCAGGATTTCATTCCAACCAACCAGATTGGACAGATATCTGACAGAAAATTGTATAGTGAATGGCCAGCTTAAGGCTTCCATGTCTGCAGTAGTGGTGGGGAGTCCTTTTTTTGTAAAATTTTTAACTTGACGGATCCCACTAAAACTTTTGTCTTCTTGAAGACTCTTAAGGGCTGGGCAAAGGAAATCACAGCCAGCGCTTATTCTTGCAAGACAGTAGATTTACAGTTGTTGTGGGCATTACATGGGACAGTTTGGCTTCATATGCTTTTGAGGTACATTTATTTAGTTTGGCTTTACCATTGCTTTTTAGGTGCCTTTTGGGCTATATAGTTGGTTGCTTCCAGAAAAGCATCTGTTTCTACTGGGTTGCTGTTGTGTAATGTTTTGGTTATTGAATATTTGGTTATTTCTAAATTGCAAAGACCTATGACTGATCAGATGGGTAGGGAATGTTGGTTGATGCCCACTGCACATGCTGACAGGTCAGTGTGCCCAGTTAAACTCTCCACTGCCTATTTATGTTTGCATCTGGCTGTATTGTCAACCCGATGGGGTGCACCTAAATTTGGGTTAGGGATTTTTCATTAAATGTTTTTTGCCTTTCCTGGATTAACCTGTTGTCTTATTGAGTGATGGGCCTGGGTCCAGTGGACGCTTAATGTGGTGGGAAGGTGCTACATCTTGGGGTACTGAGTACTTCTTTGTAGAAGCGTTCAGACTGTGCGCAATTATGGGGAAGTGAGTCTTCTACAACACAAGTGCATCAATAGGGATCATTTTAGCCATTCCCCATTTTGTGTCTGGTTTAGATGCTAGACTTTAAATTTATAGTGCCTTCTTTGCCACCTTTAGTTAATAATTACAGTACCAGTCAATAAAAGCTGTGACCTTTTCACCAAAGCTGTGGTGGTCATGTCTTTATTTCAGTTATAAGATTACGTTTAAGGGTAATTATTGGGAGTTAATTAGCAATAAATGAATGAACCTCTTAACAAGCAATATCCCGGCAGTGACTTCTTCTGTGACTTAAACAGAAAAAACTACAGTTGATGTATAATACCCTAAATTACCAATGACATTGTGAAAACCCCTATTGGTTGGCATAATATAGACATATTATTTGCAAAGAAACTATATAGGACATTGGACATAAATATATGCATGCATGGTAATCATAACAGTGCTGTTCAGTTTTGCAGTGGAACTTGTGTAATGAATGAACATAAAGTATTTTCATTGTGCATTAAAGGCTGGTAACAGACCACAACATGGAGGAATTCTGCCAGTTTGTGTCTAATTAATAAAAATGTACATCCGCCAAACACATGACTGGCACGATATTCAAGCCACAACTCCGCCGCAAGCCAATTAGCAGGGAGAATAATGAGCCATGGATGGCGCAAACAAGTGAAAAGAAGATGGAATAGGGAAACAATCAGGAGTTGGTCAAAGTAGTAGGAGAAGGTCTCTGAGTCACTCAGCAAGTACATTTTGTGACTGATTGATCAGTAATATAGCAGTCACTTTTTTAGGAAGCTATAGTCAGGAGAAGACCATTAAAAGAGAGAGGAAAAAAATAGCATTAGAGAGAAGTAAGAAACAACAAGAGCTTAAGTGAGAGGATTATTGGATGACAGGTGAAGTGGGAATAGTAGATACTGACAGCAGAAAAAAACAAGACAATTGATGTACAGAGAATCAATAGATAAATAGTTTGAAAGAGTAAAAATTAAGATACCAAGAACAAAAGAGGAATTAATGAGAAATATAGAGATAGAACAGAAAAAAGAAAGATTAAAAAAGTAAATTAAAACTAAATACATGAGCAATAAATGAGAGATGAAATAAAGACAATATATAGAAATGGAAAGACAAAAGGAAAGTGACCAGGGTAGAGAAACAGGTCTATTCAGAGCGGGAAAATGTTATGAAAGAATATTAATATAGAGGTAGAGGAGATTTAGACAGTAAAGAAATTGAGAGTACTGTAACTCTAGTAGCAGAAGAGCTATAAGTCAGAGAAGCTGGATCCGAAAAGTCACAGGCAGAGTAGCATAGAGAGGGAAATTACCAGCGATAGAATTAGCGATCTAAAAAGCAAAGTAAATAACAAAATATGAATTTCAGGTGTGAGAGGAGAATACAGTAGGAAGACATGGAAGCAGATCCAATTAGCCATCAGGACTACAGGAAGGACTTCAGCTGAGACCTGGCAAGTCCAACAATCACGTAAAAGTTGCCCAAACTACAGTAAACTCTCAGGGACCAGCAGGAAAGAGACAGATTTATCTAACAATTTGTGGCATTAACAGCAACAGAATAGTCATAACACTTACTAAATTACTTAGTTTTATGGTCATGATAATTGTATAGTATCTATTGAGTGAAGGTAATTATGCAAAATTAACAAACAATACATGTTTTGTATGATTGAGATGAATTTGTATATAGTAATATTTAGTATTTAAGAGGTAATTCTGATAAGTATGATACAGTATTTTTTCTAGTATGAAAATATTTTATAGTGACTTTCTTTGATATGACTAATAGAATTGTTTAGATGGAGATACTGTTTAGAAGGAGATACAGTAGCAATTACAGCAAGCTAACCATATCAAGAACATAATAGCAAGAATTATATATTTTTCCTGATCATTTTGCACTATCAAGAATCATCCATGTATACACACTTACTAATTTTTCTCCCTTGCTCTAGCCCAGTGGTTCTCAAACTCGGTCCTCAGGAACCCATACAGTTCACATTTTCCAGGTCACCTAGGGAGTGCACAGGGTATATTCATTACTCACTGACACATTTTAAAATACCCACAGATGGAGCTAATTATTTCACTTGTGATTCAGTGAGGAGACCTGAAAAACATGCACTGTTTGGGGTCCAGAGGACCGAGTTGAGAACTTGTGCTCTAGCCTATTAAAGTCATACTTGAAAGAGTGTGGTTGGGTTCTTGCTTTTCTCTGACTCAGGGTTGTTGATAATCTCTTGAGATAGAAGCAGAGCAGTCACTGTTGCCAACAACCAGACCAGGGCCAGCTGTAGGGGGAGCAGCACACTGTGCCAGTATCTGTCATTGCCCTTTACCCACTGCGCACAGCTGAAATGGGGGCAAGGCTTAATTTCTATACATCACGGCTTCTAGGTGACGTTATTTGGGGCGTGCCTTCCGTTTTACATTATGCTGGGGGTGAGCCCCGCACTCCGTCAGTAGCTGAGCTGCCCCAGTTGTCTCCCTGCACTGAATGGACACCATGAGCATGTGTGCTGCATACATTCAGCTTCACCGGCCCCGCTGCTCTCTGCATAGCAAAGTAGAGCTGTGGTGGTGCGTGTCCCCAACCTCCCAACTGACCATGGGACACTTCGGCCCGCAGGTGAAACAGCGGGACAGTGACCAAAAACGGGACTGTCCGGCTGAAATCATGATGTATGGGAGGACTGCACCATCTATGGGGTGGCACCCCTGTTTGACCACACTGGTCGAACACTGGTCGAACACCCCAAGAGCCGGCCCTGAGCCACACACATAACCACATAAGGGACTACCATACATTCTTTGCCTTGTAATGAACAGTTTCCCTAGTTCTAACTAGAGATGTGCGATTCAGTTTTCCTGAAAAGATAGCATACTCAAACTTATGGGTTCCGAGTTGAATTGAGTTCTGGCTCGGATCACTTTTGGGGTTCAGAGTAGAACATAGTCCCGGCTCTGGTCTGCTGTAAGTTCAGAACTCAGATTTAAAAAACAAATCTTTGGTTTTGGATTGCATGTAAACAGGTCCATGTTACATGATTTTAGCTGTTTTTATAAAGAAATCCAAATCCAAAACCGAATCGAAACCAAAACACTTGAGAGTGGTTTTGCCAAAACCATAACATTTAAGGGTGGTTTTGCCAAAACCATAGCCAAAACACGGAAATTAACACACATCTCTTGTTCTAACACAGATCTGCACAATATATTCACCCTGATCAAGGTTAAAGCTAACACTACTTATCTACATATAACACCCACCATTGTTTAGTATTGATAATTTACAGTAAATCTTCACTCTAAGGGCTCTATTTACTACAATTCGCATATTGATTGCAGATTGTAGTGTGATATTATCGACTGAATTTGCATTGCGAATTCAGGCAATATCACAGGGATTTACTACAAATCCCTTGTAGGGACAGAGCTTGCGATAAAGCTCTTTCCCCACAAATCCCCTCCGCACACTAGTCACGGTATTTTCACAAAAAATTCCGTGACAAAGTGCCCGCGCATGCACCGACTGGCCGCCGCTGCTACCCCCTGGTGCTAAGCTCCACCCCCCGGCACTAAGCCCCGCCCCCACAATTGCAGACCCCCGGCAACCCCCCCTCTCCCTTAATTATACTTACCTGCATGATCCAGGCCAGGCATGATCCAGTCCTCCGGTGATGTCCTCCATGCCACAGATCAGTAGATCTCCCATACTGCACTGGGACCCGATCACCTGATGACCGGGCCACAGTGCACTATGGGAGACCAGCTGACCTGATCACTGGTCCCTGGAGTCAGGTAAGTAAAACATTTTTTTGACAATTTTTTTTTCTTTTTTGTTATGGTAATCAGCTTGCGATCTGTTTAGACCACACAGCTGATTACTGGGACCGACTCCCGGCTCTGCTCTCCTCCTTAGAGTGGAGTAGGAGTCCATAACCGGGGGAGACCCTGGATAACGCCATTAACACAGGGCTTTCCCCGATATTTTTTTACAATTTATTTTTAGTAACTTTGGTCGGATCCCATTTCCCATTACAGTTATGGGAAATGCGATCTGATTACTAAAAATAAGTGATACTTAGGGGTTGGAGTAGAATTTTACGAATTCTACTCCAATTGGCCTGTAATAACTATAGGTGATACTAAAATAATGTGAAGAGGGTGTGAAAACACCCTTTTTCACTTTATTTTAGTAAAAATAATGTTAATAAATAGAGCCCAAAGACATGTAGAGGCTGATTCTGATACGCAAACAAAGCAAAAAAAAAGTAGCTTTCACCAGGTCAAAACCATGTTGCACTGCAGGTGGAGCAGACGTAAAATGTACAGAGGGATTGATATTTGGAAGGGTTGTGTTCAAACTCAAATCTAAATTCCAATGTAAAGATAAAGCTGTCCAAAAGCTGCAAGGGTTTATCTGAGTGGAAAAAATTTAATTTGCGCCCCTTGTATTGCAACATGGTTTGTCCAGGTGCACAGTTACTTGCTTTCTTTGCTCCCAGTAGCAAGTCAAAATAAGCCCCTTAACTGTTTCTATGCTTAAAGCTAAAGGGATTTATTTGCACTGAACACCAAGAATTGCAAAGCTGTGTGAAGTTGCATTATCTTGTGCAACCTGTGTTTTCATTAAAGTTCAAAATACAGGCATTGCTCTTGGTAGGAAATGGTGCTTATCCATAATAAACTACTCTTTGGACTGGTTGTCTTATTTTCTGATCAGTGAACCTTATGATGCTCATCTAATTTTCTTCTAAATGCTATATTGCTCATTGCTTTCATAGATATTGTAATATGTCTCAGCAAATTCTACTGCTTCAATATTAATATATTAGGTGCAACATCTACTGCTCATTAATTATATATCTTCTTACATAACATAACATAACAGCAGCAGTATTTAATTGCTTCATTCAATTTCTCCCATTGGGGCGCAACGTTATGGCTATGGGGTTGATTCACAGTCACATACAGGGCCGGCTCCAGGTCTACTAGCTCCCTGTGCAAGGAATTTTGCATCATCCATCCCCCGGATCAAACTATATAATAGTTTTATTAATGAAAGAAAAAAAAAATTAAACAAATTATTCGACAGAAAAAAAACAAAGAAATACTATGAAGCCTAGCCCCCACAGGGAAAAAAAACACACAGATTGACCCCCACATAAAAAAACACACACATTGACCCCCACATAAAAAAATCACACACATTGTCCCCGACAAAAAAAACACTCACATTCTCCCAAACAGGGGAAAAAACACACACATATTGTCCCCAACAGGGAGAGAAACACACACATTGTCACCAACAGGGGAAAAAAAAAACATTGGTCCCCACAGAAAAAAACAACACACACATTGGCCCACATAGGCAAAAAAACTCACACAGTAGTCCCCACAGGAAAAAAAACATACACAGGCCAGTGAGTGTCTCTCTCCAAAGAGTCCAGACCAGGCCAGTAGGTTGGATCTTGGTCCCTCACCCTTCCTCACCTGGGCCATCAGCAACTCATCACTGTCCTCAGCCCTCATCACCTTTCTGATAATCTCAACACTAATCACTGCCCTCGTCACCTTGCTCGGCTCCTCATCACCATCCTCAGCCCTCATCACCATCCTCAGCCTCTCATCAACATCTTCATTTATCATCACCATCCTCAGCCCAAAAGCCCCTCAATAACTTCCTCAGCCTGAGACCCTCATCACCATCCTCAGCCCCCATCACCATACTCAGCCCCTTATGACTGTCCTCAAACCTTCATCACCATCCTCAGCCCTTCAATACCATCCTCTGCCCTCATCACTATTGTCAGCCCTCAGCCCCTCATCACCATCCTCAGTCCACATTCCCTCATCACCTTTCTCAGCCCTCAGCCCCATCACCATCCTCAACCCTCATCATCCCCTCATCAATTTGCTCAGCCTCTCATCACCATCCTCAGCCCAAAAGCCCCTCATTATCTTCCTCAGCCTCAGACCCTCATCACTATCCTCAACCTGTATTACCATACTCAGCCTCAGACCCTCAGCATCTTCCTCAGCCATTATTTCCAGCATCAGCCCTCATCACCATCTTCAGTCCAAAAGTCTCTCATCGACTTCCTCAGCCCTCAGCTTCTCATGGTTATGTTCAGTCCTCATCACTATCATACAGCCCAAAAAACCCTCATCACCTTCCTTAGCCTCAGACCCTCATCATCATCTTAAGCCTTCATTGTCATCCTCAGCCTCTCATCACCATCCTCAATCCTCAGCTCCTCATCACCTTCCTCAGCCTCTCATTATCATCATCAGGCTTCATCACCATCCTCAGCCCAATAACACCTCATCATCTTCCTCAGCCTCAGTCCCTCATCACCTTCCTCAGCTCTCAGCCTATCATCTCCATATTCACCCGAAAGCCTCTCATCACCTTCCTCAGCCTCATACCCTCAACATCTTCCTTAGCCCTCATTTCCACCCTCATCACCATCCTCAGCCCTCATCACCATCCTCAGCCCAAAGCCCCTCATCATCTTCCTCAGTCTCAGCCCCTCATCACCTTTCTCAGCCTATCATCTCCATCCTCAGCCCAAAAGCCTTTCATCACCTTCCTCAGCCCCAGACCCTCAGTATCTTCTTCAGCCCCATCACATTCCTTTACCCCATCACCTTCCTCAGCCTCCAGCCCCTTACCATCATAGCCTGCCTCAGCATGGGCAGGGATGATGTGAGGCCACGTGACCTACAACATGACCAATAATGTCACACTGCTGCATTGCAGATTGCAAGATTATGCCTGGCCCAGGTCATATCTGAGCCATCTGTAAGAGCCCAACACTGCACAGGCCAGGCTACAATGGAGCTGCACAGTAGTTATTGGTCCTGCACCCAACTGGAACAGTTCTTGAGCTGGCCCTTGTTGTACAGTATGATTTTGCACTTGAGAGATTATCGGTAAACTGTGCATGTGTACTGTATGCCTCGCAATGCACATTTGCCAACCACCTCTTTGCGATCATGCACACACAGCTTACCATTATGCAGGGTGATTGACAGGAATGTACCATTTGTGGGAGGTAGTGGAGGAGTGGTGGGAAAAAAGTAGGCTTGTCGCTGCAATTCTCTGGGTGTTCAGGTGGCTGTGTCTGCGATACCATACGAATATAGAGTGGCTCCAGCATCTAAGGGACAGGTGGACATGCGGCGTGGCCATAAACTTACCCGAGTGGCTGATTACCAGCAGGGCCGCCATCAGGGGGGGACAGCCAGTACTCCTGTACCGGGCGCGGACAGCTGAGGGGCCCGGCAGCCGGCAGAGTTAATTATTTGTTAATTATTCATCCTCACACAGGCTGAACTGCTAGTGCTTTCTGGAGATATGAATGCGTCACAGCTCCGCTGTGTGTAATGTGATGAGTCATTCATTAACTCTCCATCCAGCTCTGCTTAAGCATAAGCACACACCTACCCAACACCAATGTCCTGCGTCTGATACTGAGAATCAGAAGCACCTGCAGGAGGTCAAGATTATAATAAAGTTAGGAGCACTGGGCCCCTTTCCACAGACAGGTTCCCCTCTCAGGACCCCACCAAATAAGATTCTTCTTCACCTCTGCTGCCTCCATAGTGCTCCACCCTCAGCTCTCCTACTCTCCTCCCCCGGCTCTCATTGGACAGAAACAGCATTCACTGCACTGACTGAAGAAGAAAATGTGTGAGAGTGACTGCAGTGCACTCTGCCCCCCTGCCTCCTTTACTATTCAAAAATCCTGCTTCTGTCCCCCCTCCATCCCTAAACAATCTTTCCCACTGTCCCCTGTATTAGTCCTGAATCCTGCCTCTGCCCCTCCCCCAATACAATCTGCCCCACTGTCCCATTTACTATTGCAGAATCCT
This sequence comes from Taudactylus pleione, assembly GCA_031769625.1. Classification (NCBI taxonomy): domain Eukaryota; kingdom Metazoa; phylum Chordata; class Amphibia; order Anura; family Myobatrachidae; genus Taudactylus; species Taudactylus pleione. Next base: position 4,050,189 of record JAUIMM010000555.1, on the reverse strand, counting down.
GCCTCTGACCCTCCCTCACAAAATCTGTAGCTCTGCACCCTTCCCATATGTGGCTCTGCTCCCCCATATCTGTGCCCCTGTTCCCCCATACCTGTGCCTTTGCCCCCTCTCCATATTTCTGCATCTGCCCTCTCCCCACCTGTGACTTTGCTCCCTTCCTATCTATCCCTGTGTCCTTTACCCAAGTGTGCCTCTGACAATTTGAACCTCTGCCCATTTTACCAAGGTGTACGTCTCCCCACGTGTGCCTCTGTCCCCTTGCCATATCTTTGCTGTGTTCAACACCACATATAGTATACAAATCTAAGGATAGCAGGTAAGCACAGGCTTCTGTTATTAAATCATTAGGCTTTTCTCACTTTTAAAAAATCCTTTATTCCTTTGTAATCTTTAAAGTCAAATATCTTAATTTGTTTATTTTATATATAGTCCATATAGCAGAGTCCATTCATAAACCTAGAATAAGTAGCACTCTCTTCTATGTAATCAGATACATTTATTAGTAAAGTTCATACCCATATCTAAGCTGTGTCACGTCCATGTCGAATAGTGCTGCCTATTTTACATTTGTGGATGGACTCTTGTTTTGTGTGTGTATGTGTAAGTCTGAGGGGCATGTGTGGCACGTCAGTACCATGGTGGGAACTCATTGCATGCACTTGCTTCAGGTACCAGAGCTCAACGCTGCACCTATGGGTCCACCAGGCCTTTGAGGGGAGGAACCAAGGAGGTGGAGGGTCTTGCCTTTTTCATTTGTACTGGGCCCCACAATTTCTGATGGCAGCCCTGATTACCAGAAATGATGTTTGTCAATTGCAAATGTGTACTCAGTTGCTGATCTTTTGTGGTGGGTCTGGTATTGGCGGCTGCAATTTTATAATTCAATCGCATATCGGCAGCTTGCAAAGTCGCAGCAGCAATTGCAATAGCATACAACTTAAATCAGGCACAATATCTGTAAAACTCCTTACATTCGCATCTAGATAAGCAGTTTGGTTTTAACTCGGTTCTTTCCAGCAAATTAGCACAAGTTCACATTTATCTCATTGACTCTCTAATACACGTTTTTGAGATCCGTTCATAACCAAGTAAAACCAAACTGCTCATCTTTACTGATTCGTTTATGTTTACTGGTAGAATTTGCTGCATTCTAAAACTGTATCTCCCCATCTGATTAGGATGTATAGATTTTCTAATGACATCATCTATTTGACACTCTATATCATTTAGCTTTGTAATTAAATACTTTTGCTACTAATTTTCCTGACTGTGCATTGTTATAGTGCGTTTTTGGTGGTTTTATTTTTAAATTAAGTATTGCTACTTTCTAAGAAGTTAGATTGAGTGCCTATTATATGCTTACATAAGTTATAAAATTATCCGACCTAATCATCAAGCAACTACAGTATACAACACTACATTCTATAAACATACAGAACAGTTACTTTTTTTTACAGTCTCCAAGCTGAATCCACAATCTTGCTACAAAATTATTAGGTAAATAATACATGAAATTATCTGGAGTCTTCTATTGAAAAAAAGGAAAATAACAGTTTTACACATTGTAGTTATATGGATAGGTGTAGACCACCAACATGAATATTCAATTTTAAAAAGCAAGTCAAGGATTTCTGATGCCTTTTCATCTATAACTCTTGTTGAACAAAAAGTAAACATCATATTCTTTGGATGCACAAATATTTCAATTTCAAACACACACTATACCTATTCTGCTGTGTTTATGTGTTTATGAAACCAGCCTAAGACTACGGTCACAGGCACTCATGCAGAGTTGGACATCAATGTATTTTACAACTGTTTTCTCCTGCAAAATGCATTTTTTAGCACAGTGCATGCATATCATATTGCTATACGTAAGCCAATTGAGTTGCATTTAGCACTTATAACTCAAGAATTGGACCTTACCCGGGATGGGATGGGCATGTAGATGTGGACTAAATACAGTAATGGCATGTTCATGCAAAATGTGTCTCAAGCTGAGTACCAAACAAATGTACATGCGCCAATTTAAGGTGGATCACTGACCACTAAAGCAAGTGGCAAACTGATGATGATGGCAACTGGCAGCTGGATCTGATATGCTTCATATACAGTAGTTCTCACAATTATGCTATTATTCACATAATAATTCTGATGAAACCCTGTTGTGTTTATTACTGTGTACTTAAAAACACATAAAATTTGCTTTTGCATCTTTTCGCAGGTGCATCTGCTCCTGGTGTTTTTTTCTTTCTTTTAGAGGGCATTGTACCATTATGACTAGACAACATCAGTGTGAGGGTGTGACAATTACACCTTTTAGTCAAAGTTCATTGTGCATTAATGCATTTTATACACAACGTGTTATTCATTTGGTGACTTGCAGGAATACCTGACAGTGATTGTGTGGGGTAAATATAATAAAGTGAGAGTTTTTAGAAGTGGAAATGTTGCCCACAGCAACCAATCAGATTCTAACTATTATCTTCTAGAAGGTGCTAGTTAAATGTTATGTAGAATCTGATTGGTTGCTATAGGCACACCAGAGCTGTAACTAGACTTTTTGGTGACCTGTGCCAGAGAGAGCATAGGCGCTCCCCCCCCTCATTTTATTAAATAGGGACATAAGAAAGTGCACCTGAAAAGAGGCCATGGCCTCATGGGGAAGGGTCAGGAGATGCTGGGGATAAAAGAAGAGGAAGCTACAAGTGAGAATGATGATAAACAGGGAAGTTGACAGGCCCAAATAGTGCCCCTGCCCTGCGGTGCCCAGTGCCATGGCACTGGCCGCACTACCCTAGTTACGGCCCTGGGCAACACCTCCAATTCTAAAAACTCTCACTTTGGTAAATTTACCCCTAAGTGTATTTTTTTTTAAAAAAGTATGAAACTGCAGGCCAGCGTGGCATATTACATTTTGAGATGCTTATTTTTGTGGAATTTACCTGTTTATATAGGGAAATGCATTCAGGCCAAAATGGTGTCTGCTGAGGCGGTGCCAAATTCTACTTGTTTGGATGAGTAGACTTTGAAGGGTATATTTACTAAAGTGAGGGTTTTAAGAAGTGGAGATGTTGCCCATAGCAACCAATCAGATTCTATTTAACATTTATCTAGCACCTTCTAGAAGATAATAGCTAGAATCTGATTGTTTTTTAATGGGCAACAATTCCACTTCTAAAAACCAGCACTTTAGTAAATATACCCCTGGCAGTTTAAGGTGTTGATAGCTATTTGCAAGCTAGGCACACTTACATGCCCAATTCTACATATACATGCAATAAACAGATTTAGGGGAGATTTATGAAATCTTGTAGAGAGATAAAATGGAGATGTTGCCCATACCAACCAATCAGCTTCTAAATGTCATTTAACAGTCTGTGCTATAAATAATGACAGAAGCTGACTGGTTGCTAAGGATAACTTCTCGACTTTATCTCTCTCCAAGATTTGATAAATTTCCCCCTTTGCTATGTGGAATGAGAAATGTGGAGAGAACATTTATGGGAGTACTCCCCGTGCAGTGGTTGGCTACAGAGTGTTTTTTCCATCACATCAAAATAACTTATGTTTTTCACTTTTTAAATGTGATGGAAACTAGGGGGTATATTTACTAAAGTGTGGGTTTTTAAAAGTGGAGTTGTTGCCCATAGCAACCAATCAGATTCTACTTATCATTAATCTAGCACCTTCTTGAAGATAATAGCTAGAATCTGATTGGTTGCTATGGGAAACATCTCCATTTCTAAAAACCCGCACTTTAGTAAATCTCTAGGTCTACACTTTCATTGGGATGCCTTCTGCACCTTCCGTGTAAACTTTATATGGTAAAGAATTTCCACCAATGTCATAAAACATTCAATTACACAAAGTTACACACGTAATAAAGACAGTGTTGATATCCCTGCACTTGAATGGTTTAAATAAGACATACATAAAATACGATGGAGTTTTGATTCATATTCAAAGAGCGCCTTTCTGCTGAAAGTGTCTATCTAAAACCAGAATGTGGTTGCCTGTATTGCACAAGACAAAATGTTCTTCATCGCTGCATAGTTTGTGGTACACATAAATGACCATTTAAGACTTTTCTGTGCTTCACCCAGCCTTCTGAAAACATTATATAGTAATCTTTTTATGTATTTTGTAGCCTGTGGGGAATTAAAAAAGATGCTGACAGGTCCATGACTATGGGAGATTCGGAGCAGAATTGTAGAAGTTTCCCCCCTGTAAATTGAAGCTTAATGTTTTTTCGTTTTTTTCTCTGTAAATGGATCTGGACTTTAGCTGGATTTGGGAACATACAAGCTCTATGATTATTTGTAATTACTGATAGAATACATTAATTATTTCTGTTATACAGGCAGAAGTGGCCCATAGGTGGGGGGTGAGCTCAAAGTTAAGGTAATTAGAGGATGGTGAAAACTAAAATCAAGGGGTCTATTCGTGAATTAGAGAAGAGCCCTGTTTAGCTGAAATAAGGGCTCTTCTCTGCTTCATGCTAATCATGGAGCATGTTTACAGTGGAGAAGTGTATTACTTCTCCAGCGGCACCCCTGCTCCGTACCTGCATCACATCACCATACTATTGCATGCTGAGTGCAATTCATGAAGGTACGGAAAGCTCAGCTCTTTGTTCCTCTACTGCACTACAGATTCGCCATCTGAAGATGGTGTAATCTGTACCGCAAGTCGAACAGAGCAGGGAAGCTGCATACTTCCATGCTGTCTGGCCGGCATTCGGCGTTTGCCCCGCCCGCTTTTCCCAGCGTCCATTGCAGCAGGTGTGACCTGACCTGCTGCTCTCAGACACCAGAGCATGCGCAGTGAGAGCAGGCATATAGGGCTCCCGATATGTCTGTCTTCTCACTGTGTACAGGGATCGCAGAGGGGCCGGATATCACCCGAAGGCGCCGGACAGGTAAGTATACATGAATGGCTACTAAACTACACAATATATTGCATCGATGTGATGCTATATATAGTGATATCTTTTAGTAGCTACTTCATTTTGTACATGAATAGACCCCTTAGTCCTTTACTTGGCATACCATGCCATAAGTTATATGCATCTTACTAGGGCAAGACCAGATGGTGATGCTGTTAGCTGAAATCTTTTAAAATAATTTTAAATTGCACACTGTACATGCAGACAACTTGGGCCAATCACTGGAGGTGGCAGATTTTTGCTAGGGATGGGGTTACAGACTAATACCCCTTAGGTAGAATTTGCCACTGTTTAGACCCCTTGCACTTGGAGAGGCAGATCAGGGGCATTAATGTGCAAGTTCAGTGCAATAGAGATGGGCAGATGTATGTTTAGCATGCCACAATCAAATTAATCCTATGGGGCATATTTATTAAAGTATTTTTGAAGAAAATCCTCCGAAAACTGCTGTTTTTGGAGGACTTCTAATTAAATTAAGTGTCCCGGGATTGTATTTTCTCTAATCATAAAAAGCAGTCCCCTTAATTTTCGATTGTGTCTGTGATATTCCCAAACTTACCAAGCTCTGAAAAGCTTGCCCCATTACAGCTAAGGCTAAGGCCTGCAGCCTACACTAAGGCAATTTACCAATGACTGCACATGCACATTTAACATGCTGGGTCTAAATATAGAAGTAAAGTAATAGCCTGTGTCCCTGCAAGACTATCTTGATACACTGACATAATAAATATTTTCTTTTTGCTAAGATATGCAGCAATAAGAAATGACATTTATGGGGCAGGAATGCCAGCCATGATAAATGTGCACATTAGAATTTCATAAATCTTTAAATTTGTTATTTATGAGTAGTTAATTGTGTTAATGAAAATGATTTCATTAAAGGTTGTACATATCATAAGATGTGTGCAACTCAAAATACAAATGTGAAAATGCATTTGTTCATACATAATAGAGGCAATTCTACATTCAACTTTTAAGTGTCTATTTAATATACAGTGAGTAAAGCCCTTCATCCTATTTCCACATTTCACAAACCCCCATAATGACAATGGGTATCATCTGCAGTAGTTTTTACCAGCACAGCAACAAGCTGCCTAGGTACCCTTTGCGGGCTAGGCAGGGCTGCAGGCATCATAAGTGCAGCACTGCCCAGAAGTCCTGAGGTGCCGTTCTATGTGCTCTGCTAGCCAGTAGCAAAGGCCATGGGGCAGCGATGATTCCGCCCCTAGGGTCCTCCACCCTTTGCGACAGAACATTTAGTAAACCCATAGTTACGACTCTGGCATTTGCCTGCTACCAGTGGCAATAGCTGCCTCTTGCAAGGCATACCACAGCCATTCTCTTATCGCTATCACCATCTCAGCATGGAAATAGCAGGAACATGCAGAAGGAAAAAATACTTTATTAAATGACATAAATAATATTTTTAATGTTTGATTGATTATATGAAAAATATTTTTTTAAACAATATTTTATTTTTTCTTTTGGTGAAATTTCATAGACAGCCCAAATCAGGTCATGCATGTGCATTTGGTTCCAAACCAGCCTGGTAAACTTGCCAGTCCAACATTTCCGGGCAGCTAAGCATCACTCTGTCCCAACAAAGGGCCTGATTCACTACCAATCGCAAATGCGATTGCAAAAGCGACTACGCACACAGTTTAACTGCGATAGTATGCTAATCCATTGCGATCACTATGCCGTCGCAGCACTACATAAGGACGCCCACTTTACCTTACACACATCCGTAATGTTTAGCAAGACTGCAAAACCATCGGTACAATCGAGTACCACTGCAGCCTCACGCACACTTGCACAAGCCCTGACCTAACTCAGAAATTGCTAACTTTAGTCCACGCTATGTGTCCTCAGGCTGCGTAGGGCATCGCAGAAGATAATTTATGCATGCCCATGCAAAGGCGTTCAAATGCACTGGCACGCCTGCGTATTGCCGACCACCTCCCCTTCACCACCCACAAATGGCATTTCCTGTCAATCACTCTGCGATGGATCTCCGTGGTCACTGTCCCGATCGCAGTGGCCGGCACATGCACTGCGATGCATGCGCAGAATGCAACAATCGTCTGATTGCATGCGTATTAGCAACTGCGATCCAAGTTGAATAAGGACCAAAGTTTTAATGATGAATTGAAACAAAATCTTATTATTTTCTTAATGAGGCCCATTGTAGTTACTACTTAGGGTACACACAAATAAGTGTGGTGCAATAAAGTGTGGGGCGTTTAGCACCTCACAAAACTGAAAGGAATATTAATTTAAAAAAATATATAGTGAACATGTTAACTGCCAAGAAATTATGTTTTCCTTTGAACCATTGTGTTATAGGGTAAACATCAGAAATGACTTGTGAAATGGAAATCCACCGGATCCCACAGTAGCTGTAAACTAAAACTTCATGGGGAATGATATGCATGGCCAGATAAAAGTCCGTGACTGCCTGACCCCACAATTACAGGATGAGATTTTCTAACTATTGTACCTTGTACACACATTAGCTCTATACACAGATTTGGATCTAAGTGGAATCTGACAGTTTACAAGTTCAGAGTGCAATTTAAATAAGTACACTCCATACAGTGCAATCTTTCTTTTGAGATTTGTGTAGCTGTCTTTCCTTTTAATCATTATCCAAGTACTCAGTGTTCTGTCCCAAACAGCTCAATTCTATTTTTGTAGGTTTTAAGAATATGCATCATGACTCTAATTGCTGGCAACAAGATGCTTCCCCCTGGGATATAAAGAACGCCGGTACTGATTTCAGGCTGGCGTGCATGTACTGCATCTGTACATTTCATTTGGAATCTGCTCAGAACATGTTCGGACACGTAGGCTTTCAATCATTTTAAATATCTCCAAAAGAGGCATGAGCACAAAGAATACTTACTGATCCACGCTGGAAAAGGTACAAACAAGAAATGCAATTTTAGTTACACATCTAAAATATGTAATGTATGCCTGTCCAGAGCTTTCTTGCATCAGACATCTGATAAAAATACATTATGTTAAACATTTCAGCAATCATTTAATACAACATTAAAGATAATTTCTAAAACTAGCTAGAGTTGTACAATATTTGTTATGGAATCTTATTATTATAGGAGGGTTTCACATCTACTGTAGATGCAGGGGTGTAACTACTACCATAGCTGCAGGGGTGCCATTGCTATGCAGTCTGGATGCCTTCGGGCCCCACCTCCCCTGCACACAGCTGAAGTCATAGGCCACTCTCTGAGTGTCTCCTGCGCTGCCTGCAGCCGATTGGATTACTGTTCCGCAACAGCGACTGTTGCCAATCTCATTTTTTACACTGCTGAGCTCACTCTCACTCTGCTGTAGATCTGTCATAGTGGGAGATGTGTTGGAAGAAGTATGCTCTTGCACTGCCTCCCTCCAGCATCCTGTTAGTTACAGTGAACTGGCATTCTCTAGGACCCCCCGGAGCTCAGTCAGAAGTGGTCCAACCTGTGACATGCACTAGCTTACTGCTCATGAACGGCATCTCAGCCACAGTCATTTCAGCGCCCAATCATAACCTCAAGTACCCTGTACCACCATCGACATATAGTATTATAGGGATACCAGGGCTGCCATCCCAGTTCATGTCTGCAGTGGCGTATCTATAATGGGTGCAGTGTGTGCGGGGCACACGGGCCCCCGGGCCCAGGGGGCCCCGCACCGCACACACTGCACCCATATTTTTTTAAACTTACCTGTCCGAGGTCCCACGTCGGGTGTCACTGCTGCTCAGAACACCAGAAAAATGGCTGCCGTGGCCATTTTCCAGTGTTCTGCGCATGCGCAGTAGACTCCGGGCACTAGAGTGTGCCCAGAGTCTACTGCGCATGCATAGAACGCCAGAAAATGGCCGCGGTGGCCATTTTTCTGGCGTTCTGCGCATGTGCAGTAGACTCCGGGCACACTCTAGTGCCCAGAGTCTACTAATGCTCCGGTGGCTGGCCAGCCAACGCAGTCGGCTGCCAGCCACCAGAGAGAGAGGAGGGGGCCCTGAACGAGGAGTGTACACAGGCCCCCTACTCTCTTAAAATGCCCCTGCACATCTGGTACACTACAATGTCCAGCATTACCCTAAGATCCAGGCTGTTATATTCCATACAGATTTTCTTATCCCTGTGTCTTTTATTACTTTGTGTTCTACCAGATTACAATAAATCTAAGAACTGGTTAAGCACACCATGGACCTGATTCAGACCCGCTCGCTAAGGCGCGATCGCTCGCTCTGAGCAATTTTCGCCCATCTGCGCATGTGTATAATTCGCAGTGCGCGTGCGCAAGCCATCCGTTGCGGTCTGATATTGGTAGCTCATAAGCCACTATCAGGTCGCTGCTTTGAGTGACAGATAGTGCCGTTTGTGGGTGATAACAGGGGAAGGTGCTTGTGAATGGGGGAGTGGATGTGCGAACGCAGACGTGTGGCCACCAAATCGCCATTTAAAGGGCGTACATAATTAGCAAAGTAGCATCATCATACACATCACCTGCATGTATTTCAGCCATCGCTGATCGCTGTGCTTGCGGCAGGCTAAGGCAACCCCAAGGGCTGCGAGCAGCTCCGATGGCTCACGATGGTTCCGAACAGCTCCGATGGCTCACGATGGTTCCGATTAATCCTTAATTTCCTGGAGTTGACGTGTGTTGCGAGTGGCAAGGGGGCATCTTCAGACATTTGCGAACGCACTTTTCTATAGCTCGGTAAAACTTAGTGGGCGTCCTTACGCGACGCAGTGCGAGCGCTTAATTTAAATATCCAGCCTCTTTTTGCCAGCGAGTTATCGCATCTTGCGAGCGGGTCTGAATGAGCACCCATGTGTGGAGTAACCATCACCAGTACCAACAACTACATTACACACACAGTACCATCAGTACCTTGGCCAATACATATATACCTGGGTTTAACTTCTTATATGGAGGACTACTGCACAAAGCACCTTACCCTATGCATATCTGTGACAGCTTTACTCTGCTACTGCTATCTGCTGTCACCATACTACTCTGTTAAAAAGATGGTGAAGGTCATCAGGGATGCCGTAGGCAATTGTTCCGACGGGTTGGGCGCTGCAGCCATTTACAGTGATTGCAGTGCAGAGGCACAGCCTATTCTTCCTGCTGTGTGGCTGTCTGTGATGGTAACGTGGCCACACCCCCTCCGCCATTTCACAGATGTTCTACTTCTACACCTCCTCCGCATACCTCAGAGACTCAGATCAGTCTCAGACTGACATAGTGAATCCTGGCTGCCATAGAGTAGACTTCATGTTCAATTATTGACAATACTACTTTCCAGAAGCCCTGAGGTAGTGTCAGTGTTAAATAGCTTGAAGTTGATTTTACACCTATTTTTTTGTCAGTAGATTTTATTGTTTTCTTTTATGATTTTCAAACAAGAAAAGCGCTATGGTCCTGGTAATGTTACTGTTACTGGGAGTCACAAACTGGAAAGAGGAAAATGGTTCCTCTCTCAGACTATTTACATGGAATACCTAATCCATCCCATTAAAGAACCTGATAGGATGGCTAAGGAAGATTGACACCTAACTGGTGATCTAACCTCACATATTTAACTCTTAGCCAAGTAATTAAGTAAGTAAGCAAGTAAGAATACATAAAAAGCAGGTACTTTTATATACTTAAACTTAAGTCTTTGGATATTTGTAAACTAAAGCATACTTGGATACTTCCTCAGTGTTTGGGAGACTCAGTAATTTTGGTAATCCACCAGGACTTCTGGGAGAGTAGACTATCCTCGCAAGTACAGTTGGTGGTTCGGTAGCTTGATGTGAAATGAGCCTTCACCCACTGTTGTTCAATGGCAGAAATCATGGCACTGATCAGCAGGAGGTGGAACCATGATGATTTGATTCATGGCACCATGCACCTACACCTTCCAGCTTGATCTTTTCTCTATGATCTCCAGACTAAAAAGTAAAATATTAACAAGTTTAATCTAAAGGTGTACAACCTCTTTAATCTTATTCCTAGCACTGGTAGTAACAGGACATTTTAGTGAAATTATACTGCATTATCAGGTGATTTATCACAACTTTCACTGGTACCTACTTCATACTTGCTTATTCTCCAGGAATGTCCAGGTGATGCTCACATTTTTGACTCCCAGGAGAGCAGTTGACTCCTCATCACATCCTGCCCTCTTTTTAATGAAATGGGTGGGATGGAAGGTGTGATGCCGCGATTCCCAGCTAATTGTGTCGTCGTATATCCACCCTCTGCATGATGCTGTGATTTGCAGCATTGCACTTTGGGCAGCGGAGCCACGAGGGTGGTTCAATAAATTAGGTAACCAGAACCTCTCATTGCATAAATTTATCCAACTCGTACATACAGTATACTTATAATAAATAGTATGGCTATGGCACAGATTATTCTTCCACATAGTTCCCATACTTGTCTAAGCATTTGTGCCAAAAGTACTCCAAGGCATCTATCCTGGCATAGAAGAAATCAGTGACAAGCAACTGAAGCCATGACATGATGACATGATGGCTTGCTGAACTTGTTTGTAATTCCCCCCAGGTGCTCTTTCTTCAATGGTTCAAAGAGTTGGAAATCACTCAGTGGCAGGACAGGGCTGTAGGGAGGATGGTCCAGTTCCTCCCAATGGTAGTGCCATAACAACTCACGAGGATGGTTGGCCTGTTGTTATTGTGCAGAAATATATAATTTGAAGGCAGAACCACTTGGCCCAACTAGTCTGCCCGTTTTTAAACTGTTGGTAACCTAAACCCTATATGATCCTTAGTTCTTTGTAAGGACATTATTATGCTTAACCAAAGCATGTTTAAATTGCGCTACTATCTTAGGGCAGGATGTACCAACCATCGCATCTGCAATGCAGTACATTCCGACACTTATTGGTTACATACAGGCATTACTTACGTCGGTATGTACCTAGAATTGCAATTCTAATTGCAAAGGGCAGCTCTCCCAATAAGAGCTATCTTTTACTATAGAGTCCTTCTGGCGTCATTCTGCGCATGTGCAGAATGATGCATGGGGTGCTGGGAGGGATCCGCTCAGTTAGGAATGTGGAAAGTAGCCCATAGGCTTCTATTGGGTAAAACCATCTAAAGATAGCATTACGCATTGGGACCAAGCTCCAGAATGAATTGCATTCTGGAGCTCAGTACATACAGCATGAGAAATGACACCTGATCGCAGCAACCCAGGTCATTTTTGACAAATTGCCTTCTGCAAATGGCCCACTGTGTCACAATAGTGAACAGCATTCACAGTGTCTCCCTTGGTGAGGAAATCAACAAGAAGATTGCCCTGGTGGTCCCAAAACACAGTTGCCATGACCTTCTTTGATGATGGAGTTCTTTTGAATTTCTTTGAAGATGGGGACGATGCGTGTTTCCATGCCATGGATGTTTGTTTCATCTCCGGTGTCATATGATGCACCCATGTTTCATTGCCCATAACAATAGGCTGCAGCAACTGAACTCCCTCCTGAAGGTACCACATCAAGTGCATGGGAGAAAATCTCACCCTACTGGTTTTGTGAACTTCTGTGAGTTGCGTGCACACTTTTTTTCCAGTACCCCAGTTGCTTATACAATGTTGCGCAGAGTATCCACTGAGATGTTCAGTTCATCAGCAAAATCACTAACTCAAATTCAAATGTGTCTGTCCTCTTGAATCAGACCTTAAATGCGGCACAAATGTTCATCTTTGGTGGATGTGGCCTGGCCGATTACTGTTCATCTTTAACAACTGTCCTGTTGTTATCAATGGCAGTGCACCAAACCTGTTTCCATGACATGATGTTATTATCGTACAACGCAACAAGTTGCCAATGAATTTTAGATGCCGACGTGCCCTTTAGATGCAGAAATCAGAACACACTATGCACCTCAATGTTTGACCATGTTTCCTCCAGCCCCGCCATCTTACAACTGATTTTGGGCTAGTATGACTTTTACTAGGCTAAGTCTAATGGCCATGAGGGGTAGCAGTGGTCTACCTGCTCTGGCCTGGTGGGAAATTAGAAGGAAATAGAAAACATCACACATGTGAGAGATCTTGTTACATTACATATTGAAAAATACTTGATTATAGATCTGATTCACCCTAGCTTCCACAGTGGCCACCTACATATCTCTTCCGGGAAATCTCCTGAAGGGGAATGGTATGACCTAATTGAGGTGCTATCTTAGCAACACAAAACTGCAGAATAATTACAAGAGATCATTCATCTGAATGTTCACACAGATACTGTAACTTATACCCCTTTCACATTGCAAACTCAGCTCTAACCCCGGATTTTGAACACGGGTCCAACCCAGCTGTGACCCGTTTCAGACCCATTTCACATTGCACCTTCAACCAGGGTTATTCCCAGGCAAGCCCTGTTCACACTGAACCCATGTCAGCTCTGTAAAGCCCTATGGATGTCATTAAAAATTGACTTTTTCAGGCTTACAAAGATAATGCCACAAAAGGAAACACAAGGGAGGGATGGGGACTGCTCACAGCATTGCAGGAATCATTGCTGATGGATTACAACTGTGTAGCCCTGAGTTCATGAGTGTTTGTGCTTTACTGCTATTTGATTCAGCCAGTGAGAGCATGATGCAGCTTCTGACAGCATAATGTACAGTTCACTTCTTCATCACTCCAAATAGCCATCACTGTAATCAGGGCCGGATTAAAGGGGAATGACAGGGGCAGTCGTCCCAAGGGCCCCCACACAGAATAGGCCCCCATTTGTCCCCACCAGGGGTTAAAGTGTGCCGGAACGGGAGACAGAACCAGTTCCACCTCCTCCAGCCCACTTCAGCCCGGAGCCGCAGGGAGGCTCCATTTGCAGGCTATCCGCTGAGACTTTCTTACCAGCTTCCTCCCCGCAGCACCAGCTGGAGGCCGGAGCTCACTCCTGCAATGTGCAGTGCACTATGGGAGAGACGTCATGACATGTCTCGTATAGTTCCGAGGAGCCAGGTGGACCGGAGGCAGTGAATGCGGGAGCGGGGCTTAAGGTAGTCTGAGGTTTTTTTTGTGAGTAAGCAGCTTCACTATAGGGGGCACTACTAGAGGGGTCATTACTACTGGGGACAGTACTAGTGGGGACATTACACAGGGCGCATTACTACTAGGGGCATTACTATTGGGGGCACTACTACAAGGGGGATTACTACAAGGGGCTATACTACAAGGGGCATGACTACTAGGGACATTTCTATTGGGGGTACTACTACAAGGGGAATTACTACAGGGGGCATTACTACAGGGGGTATTACTACTGGGGGCATTACTACTACAGGGAGCACTACTACAGTGGGCATTACTACTGGGGGCGTTACTAATACAAGGGGAATTACTACAGGGAGCATTACTGCAGGGGGTACTACTACTTTGGGCATTACTACTGGGGGCGTTACTAATACAAGGGGAATTACTACAGGGAGCATTACTGCAGGGGGTACTACTACTTTGGGCATTACTACTGGGGGCATTACTACTACAGGGAGCACTACTTCAGGGGGCATTACTACTGGGGGCATTACTACTACAGGGGGCATTACTACAGGGGACACTACTACTGGGGGCATTACTACAGGGGGCACTACTACAGGGGGCATTGCATAGGGGCACTGCATAAAGGGCACTAATACTGTGGGCTGTGCATAAGGGACACTACCACTGTGGGCACTGCCACTACTGGGGGCACTGCATAAGGGACACCACTACTGGGGGCTCTGCATAAAGGACACTACCACTGTGGGCACTGCCACTTGTGGGGGCACTGCACATACCCCCATGTGGGGACCCCTATTGTATATTTAATAGGGACCCCCACATGTTTGTTGCCCAGGGCCCCCCACAGACATTAATCTGGCCCTGACTGTAATGACAGTAGTGGTATTAACTCCTTTCAGACTGCTGGAAAGCTGCCTCTGCTGTTGTTTGCAATGTGCTGTCTGTGTGTCTGGCTGCTGACATCATCAAGTGAGACCCAGGAACATCCAATCAGTGGTGTTTGCTGAGTCCCAAGTTGGAAAACCCGGGTAGGGCCTGTTCACTATGCACTTCAACCCGGCTTGTTCCGTGTTAAACCCTGCAGGGTTGAAATGCCAGGTTGCCCGACCCGGGAATTTGTTTGGTTATGCGTTCACACTGCACGTCGACCTGGGTCGACCTGGCAATACCCCAGATTATTTTTGAGATGTGAAAGGGGTATTAGTGGTAGCATGAAGATTAACTGCGTAGACAGATATCACTGTAAGAATTAACTTATACTGTATTTTCCTTTAGAACTGCATGTTTTTTTTAAAAAGAAACAAACATATGTCTTAAAAAAAATGTAAATAGAATAACATTGTGGAGACATTTTGGTAAACAAATAAAGAAATTGGAACACTGATATAGCAAAATATCTAGAATAGGCGCAAAAATATATATATTTATAAATAATCCGTCGCTCCAGGGCTCACTACAAGACGGGGTGGCTGCACAAACGCAAGCGTTCCCTTATTAATGCCTGGCATTTGTGGGCGGCCCTACTGACATCACTCGTGATGTCAGTAGTGGACTTCCTGCTCTATTAGAGCAGGAAGTCCACTCGGGCTTGCGAGACCTGAGACCCTATCACAAGGTCTCCTCGCAAGCCCGATGGTCGCGATAATCGCGACCATCGCCAGGCCGCTCGCAAAAGCTGTGGGTGGCCAAAACTAATTTAAAAAAACGCCCTGATTCAGAGCGAGTGCGCGCAAATAGCGTGCGCCTCTGAATCAGGCCCCAAATACACAACAGAAAAAATACACACAAGGGAGCACTGTAATAAAAAGTTACAATTTCATTTAATATAACATGATTGGTAGGATATATTTTACACCTTACATATAATAAAACCACGTAATATGGTCAAAGATAATTTAAATAAATAAAAAACTAGTATAAAATAGGGCAAAGTAGCCACAAGACGAACAAATATAAAGTTTAATTACTTTAGAAATCCGTTTAGAATGCAGGGATCCACTTTGTGAATTAACATGTACATTTATCCAGGTATATAATATAAGGATCAATAAGCCCAAATGCTGGCTTTTCAAGCACAACCTCCTCACCGTGAATCAACCTCACCACCTTGCAGATCTCGCGCCCCAGTACTCTGTCCCGGAGTAGCCGCGGTGGGAGGGCAATACCTCAGTGGATTACGCTCACGATGAGATGTATACGCATCCACCTAATGTTGAAGATTGAACTGTGACCCTGATTCAGTGCCGGACGCTCTGACAGCGCTCGCTCTGAATCAGGGCCGTCCCTGCTCCTTTTTGGAGCGGCCTCCTGGCCGCTCGCATAGCTGTGGGTAGTGTAATAGATCCAAATTGCTTGTATCCACGGGTCCCGATTGTTCTCATATAAATCACCGGAATCTGTGGCAATAGTGTGCAAGCCTGCGGATAAGTCCTTAACCGGTTTCTCCGTTATAAACGTGTAACGGTTTCTTCAGAAGGGTTTGCAAATAGATAATACAGTTAATATATAGAGTTGTAGTAGAACCACTGATGGTAGAGTAACATTTTTGTGGTGGACTCTTATTGAAGCACCTATGGTCCTATTAAAGAAGACCACCCGTACACATGCAGCAAAGGCCGCGAGGAGGGGGGAAGACACACCCTTGACCCGCCCCCCGGCCGCCGGGACCCGAGGGCAGAAACAGATGATGGCCATTCAGTGTGTATGAATGAAAATCATCTGCAGATATATCAGCAGATCACTCGATCTGCAGATATATCTGTGTAGTGTGTACCCAGCATAATATATACGAAAAAACAATTTAGTCCTGCACTCACAGTACCAGCAGCAAATGTCCAGGTATCTGCATAGAAATAGTCAATGAAACATATGTGGAGGTGCGCCACTCATGGATCCCTTATTAGTAGTACTCCTGATGATAGTGTGAAGTAATACAAACACTAAAACGTTGAAGCAAGCTATGTCACTGTGAATGTTTATTATTAAGAGATCCATGAGTGTAACACCCCTATATATATATATATATATATATATATATATATATATATATATATATATATATATATTAGGGGTGAGCGGGTTCAGATTTCTGAAATCCGAACCCGCCCGATCCGAGGCCGATCCGAGTCAGGCTCGACTTTTCCCGCCTGACTCGGATCTGAAATCGAGGCAAAACGTCATCATCCCGCCTTCTGGGCCTCGCGGGTTTTGGATCCTATATAAGGTACCCGCGTCGGCGCCATTTTCTCACTCGGCTGTGGACAGTAAAGAAGGAGGGTGGGAGTTAGGGCTGGCTGGGCTGTGTAGTGTAGTGTAGTGCAGTGCAGTGTAGTGTTGTGCTGTGCTGTGCTGCGCTGTGCTGCTGTTGTCCATAGGGCCTGTGTCCACTACTTCAAAGTCCATAGGGGCTGGCTGGACTGTGTTGTGCAGTCAGTTGTCCATAGGGGCTGTGTCCACTCCAAAGTCCTGTGCAGTGTCCCAGTCCTAAAGGGGTGCTGTAGTGTTGTCCAGGGGGTGCTCTGTCCATCAGGGGTGCTCCCCCCAAGTGCAAAAAAAATATTTTTTCTGTGTTTGTGAATTGTGTGCACTGTGGCTGCATGTGCATCAACAAAGGAGCAGCGCCAAGCATGCGCCTGTGTCCCATAAGTAAAGGGCCAGCTGGCTTGTCCGTTAAAGGGTGCTGTAACCCCCAAAGTACACTCCAAACAAAATAAAAAATATTTTCTGTGTTTGTGAATTGTGTGCACTGTGGCTGCACATGCATCAACAAAGGAGTAGCGCTAAGTAAAAGGGCCGGCTGGCTCATTTCTTAAAGTGTGGTGTAACCCACAAAGTGCACTAGTCTCCAACAAAAAAAAATAATAATTTTTTGTGTTTGTGTGCACCTTAGCCGCACGTATATATCAATATAACTTAAATGGAGGACCAAACTTTCTCCGATAAAAATAAAATAGGGAAAGATCAAGAACTTCTTCCTCCTAGTGCTGAAGCTGCTGCCACTAGTCATGACATAGATGATAACATGCCATCAATTTCGTCTGCCAAGGCCGATGCCTAATGTCATAGTAGATAATCCCAAATGACAAAGTTCAGGAAAATGACCTTGAAAAAACCATTTAAATCATCTGAAGAGAAACGTAAACTTGCTAATATGCCATTTACGACACGGAGTGGCAAGGAACGGCTAAGGTTTTCCCTATGTTCATGACTAGTGGTTCAGCTTCACATGACGATGGAAGCCCTCCGCCCGCTCAAAAAATTAAAAGAGTTAAGCTGGCAAAAGCACAGCGAAGAACTGTGCGTTCTAAGAAGATATCACAAATCCCCAAGGAGAGTCCAAGTGTGGTGGCGGTTGCGATGCCTGACCTTCCCAGCACTGGACGGGAAGAGGTGGCTCTTTCCACCATTTGCACGCGCCCTGCAAGTGCTGAAAGGAGCACCCACAGTCCACTTGCTGATATGCAAATTGAAGATGTCACTGTTGAAGTACAACAGGATGAGGATACTGGTGTACCTGGCACTGAGGAGGAAGTTGTCGAGGAGGATTCTGGATGCAACCTTTTAGCATTAACTAGATGAAACAAATAATATTGTAAGGTGGTCAAAATTGATTGGAAATGACTGGAAATAAATGATATTGAGGTTAATTATACTGTAGGAACAAAAGCAGGCCCATGTTATGTGATTTTAGCTGTTTTTATGATTTTTTAAGAAAAAAACCAAAACACAAAGGTCAGGTTTTGGCAAAACCAATCCAGATCCAAAACCAGGGGGATCCAGATCCAAAACCAAAACACGAGGGTCGGCGCACATCTTTAGTACATATATTATATATCAAAACATCAATTGTCAAATATCTTTCTCAATTTCTCAAAGAGTGTGCAGTGGAAGGCTGGGCGCACGTCCCAATGGCTCCCATCGCAAGGGAGATGGGACTCACCTAGGAGGATTAACCACTAGAAATGGGGTATTTATGGGATGGGGTAGGGGGAGGGGGCTCAGAACAGCCGAGAGGGGCGTGGGGCCGGACACTGTGGATCCTGGGATGGGGTAGAGTGTGAAGAAGGAGACGGGTCCAGTAAACTGTATATACAAATATATATATATATATATATATATATACATACACAGGACTAAACATAAATACATAGATTGGTGAGTGGATTTACTGATGAGAGCATAATAAAAAATTATTAACAGGGGAAGATCTCATATTCAAATAAATAAGAAGCATTATTTGCACAGTGAACTGTACTTTTAGCACTTTATCTTCCTTATTTGCACAAATATACATTTGCACAAATTGCACAGAGGACTATGAATCCAGGCACCCCAAGAACTATTCAAGATGAGGTGCCGGGATACAGTGAGTTACAATCCACAACAGGGCATCTATACAGTTTCACAGAAAATGATGCCAACAGAGTACTATTTAAAGAACGACTGTCTACCGTGGAAAAAACCTGTGGCATAGAAGACATTTACTATCAGTTACTAAAATTGAAACGTCGTGTAACAGATTACTTACTACATGGAATCTCACTTTCCGCTTACTTTAGGAAAAAAAAGATGATTTCCAGAGGATTCAGAGTGTGCAAAGTACCAACAATCGTCTGATTTAATCCTGGTTTTTCTAAAAAATGGGTAGGCATATTATATAACTGCAGTATGGATCTGATCTTGTTGGTCACAGAAGAGGCTGGACGTGAATTGTAGAATACTAGAGACAAAATCAGTCGACTGGAGATAGAACATAAGACAATTCTACAACATGATTCCAATGTGGAATGGATAAATAAATTACAACAACAATGTGAAAATTACAGGAAGGACTTGGTTAAATTCAAGAGTAATAAACACCAAATTGTCAAAGAGGATTATGAGTCAAACAAAGTCTATAGGTGGCTCATGGGAAGAGAACCAGGTAATCATAAACCTTACAATGATAGATCTAAGCACAGCTGGCGTAGACTCAGAGAGGCCAAATCCAAGGATACAGTGACCTCCAATAGCGACAGTTTGCTTTTTTAGACTCGGAGGGTTCACTAGATACTGTACATCAAGCATCCTATTAGGGACAATGACAGAGACCCCCAAGGAAATAAGAGTACGAGAACGCTCACCTACAGGGGCGGGCAAAATACAAGGAACCAGAGAAATGCCATCAAGAAGAAAACTCTTATTTTTAATCTTTTGGAGAGACAACTAACTGATGTTGAAGTGAGAGTGCTGGAAAAAGGACTACCTTTCGTTCCAACTAACACATTCAAAGAATTAACTTGGCAAATAGATTTACATTGCATCACACGTAAATTACGGCTCCAAGAATATTTCCAGACACAAGAACCCAGTACAAAAACCTCTCCACATCAAGTTTTTCTCAACTCCAGACATACATCGAATTTCGACCCTCAATCCTCCAACCCTGCCATCAAGTCATTTATACAGCTCCTAGATGGGTCAGTAATCAAACACTTGGCAGCCTCTACTAACAAAAACTACAATTTGTCCAGATCTGAATGTAAAGCGCTCAAACAACTGGGCTCGTATAGGGGCAACATAATTCGTCCTACCAATAAGGGGGGTGGTATTGCAATATTAAATCTTAAAGATTACAGGGAAGAAATGTATATGCAATTGTCCGACAGCAATACATATCCATGTCTACCATCGGATCCATTGGTGAAGTATAAAAAGGAACTGGACATGGTGTTGAATTAGGCTTGTGAAAATGTCCATTTAACTAAGAAGATTTGTCAAACTCTAAAGCAGTAATTTCCAGTGGTACCTGTCTTATTTACAGTCCCCATATTACATAAGAATGTTGCAAAACCTCCAGGTAGGCCAATTATCTTGGCCCGCAATTCCATTTTCCAGCCAAAATCGATATTTTTAGATAATATTATTCAACCACTGATTATAAAACAAGAGGGAGTCATCAAAGATATGACGAGTTTTCTGAACTACATTAACGCCATCAATACAGTTCCCAAAGGCACTATAATGTGTGTTCTTGACATATGCAGTTTATACACAAGTATCCCCCACCAACAGGGACTGGAAACTATGAGGGAGTTCCTAGTCAAAGAATACATGGACATTCTGGACTTATAATTGTTCCTTAAACTTTTAGAACTCACCTTGAATAGAAATGTATTTTTATTTGACATCAAATTCTATCGCCAAACCAGTGGATGTGCAATGGGCAGCAACGTCTCACCTTCTTTTACAAATATATTTATGTTCAGAGAAGAACAAATTATGTACTTCTCTGATCCTGAAATTTCTAAACACATTTTAGCTAATTCACGCTATATAGACGACATATTCATGTTGTGGACCGGAGGAATGGAGAAATTTAAAAACTTGATCCATAATATAAATGAAAGGAACTCTCCCATAAAAGTGACCTTCCAATTGAGTGAAGTTTCTCTTAATTATTTGGATGTACAAATGACTTTAGATGGTGATAAAATCCACACTGGGAAATATTCTAAATCCACAGATAAAAACACATTATTACAAGCTCAGTCATCACCCAAGGGCTCTTAAGAGAGGGTTAACTAGATCACAGTTAATAAGAGTAGCAAGGATCACTAGTGATCACTTCAAGCTTGAGCCAGCACCGGACGGAGTTATCTCTAAATTCCAGCAAAGGGGATATGATCCCAAATCGCTGGCACGTCATAAAAAGATATTGAATATACCAAGAGAATCATTGTTGAGATCCAATGACAAAAAACAAAAAACAAGATCCAGTGATTCCCTTTGTCCATCAGTATAGTACATCAAGTCCAGTTATTCCGAGAACAACAAATGCTTTATGGCCAATTGTCTCTACTGATACCCTGTTTTAAAAATAAACAACCTCTAATCTGTCGTACGAGAGGGAGAAATATTAGATGACATGCTCTCCCCTCTATATTCTCCATAACAACCCCTAAGTAGAGGTCCTCGTTGTTATAAATGTCTAAAATTCACCACCTGCAATAATATGGTGACTGGCACAACATTCAATCATTCGACTTCCAAGAAGACTTATAGGATCAAACGTGTACTAACATGTACATCAACACACATCATCTATTTGATCTTGCCTACATAGGAAAATCTATTAAGATGGCAAGAGAAAGGATGGCCTTACACAGGCCAGCCATCAAATCAGTGCTACAAGGAAAACTATCGGACAACCAGTGGCAAGGCACTTTGCGGAGAAAGGACACAAACTGGGGGAACTGAAACACCAAATCATTGACCATGTTCCTAAAAATCTTAGAAAAGGGGATCGAGCGGGGAGATTAATACAAATGGAAGCCCGTTGCATTTTTGAACTCAACACCATTAATCCACATGGTCTAAATGAGAAAATAGAGTGGAATGTTTTTAAGTGATGTTCTTCTGTATTTTTTTCACAATCATATTTTTTCGTCATCGTATATTGTCAGCGAAGTCTATATTTACATAGTTCATAACAATTAAATGGTCATGTCCATGCTCATTACTATAATATGTTATGGACATTTTTAAACACACATGGGGTCTGCACTTATTATACACAAGCAGTTAAAGTTCTACTGGGTGGTCAGAAGATGACGTCACTATATGACTTGTTGAATGCATAGAACATCCATTTTTGTGTACACTTATAAAGTTGTTTTTTTTATCACACAGATGAGACATAATCAGTGGCGGCTCCAGAGGTGGGTCTACAACGCAGTCCAATATTCAAATAACGGGGCCACACCAACTGCCACTGAGTTCCGGCCGGCGATGTTTGGCAGCGTTTGGAAGGGCAGTTGGTGTGTCTCCCCTATTTGAATTTTGGACTGCTCTGCAGCCCCACCTCTGGAGCAGCCACTGGACATAATGGTGTCAGTTAAGATGTCCATTTTCATTATAGATTTATACAGACACCTTGATGATATTAAGGTCACATAGTTTTAATTTGTTTCACACTTTTGTAACATATACAGTGCACTATATTATTTTATATTATACATTGGGCAGTCTTTAATATTTTTTACATGGGCCGTTTTATACATTTATCTAAATACATAAGTGTTTAGATTTCAATATTAGACTGTGGAATATGATTATTATCTATATTGCACATGTTTCGAGTTTATAGCATTTATTATATGTCTTTATTTCAGATACCCCTCATTGTGACAAACATAAGGTTATTATATTCTGACTTGTTTTTATACTGTCACATACTATTATATATGATATGGCTTATCTGTTTCTTGAGGTGACTCTATAGATGCGTTCCTTGTTTTTCAATACATTCACTGAGTGTGGAGTTGGACTTACTTTCTTCACTTAGCATTGTATTTCCTCTATCTTTCAGTGCACTCGCGGTGATCAGGCCAGCGACTTGGTTACTATGGTTTCCGGATGTGGCCGGTGCCGCAACGTCACTCTTTGGAGACAGGGCAGAAGTTGGGTGTGAACTCCCCGAGTCTCGGTGTAGATTCCACTGGCGGGCTTCTTCTCTTTTTATAAGGTATGTTAATGTTTGTTTATTTTGTAACACCTTGACAAAGGGGCAGTAGTGCCCCGAAACGTTGGTACTGCTTTTTCAAAATATGAGAATACACGTTTTATTTTCATCACGTCTCTGAGTGCAGCTGTTTGTTCATGCTGCTGATCCATATGTATATATATATTAGGGGTGAGCGGGTTCGGATTTCTGAAATCCGAACTCCCCCGAGCCCCCCTGATCTGAGGCAGATCCGAGTCAGGCTCGACTTTTCCCGCCTGACTCGGATCTGAAATTTTGGCAAAACGTCATCATCCCGCCTTCCGAGTCTCGCGGGTTTTGGAACCTATATAAGGTACCGCATCGGCGCCATTTTCTCACTCGGCTGTGGACAGTGAAGAGGGAGGGTGGGAGTTAGGGCTGGCTGGGCTGTGTAGTGTAGTGTAGTGTAGTGCAGAGTAGTGTTGTGCTGTGCTGTGCTGCGCTGTGCTGCTGTTGTCCACTACTTCAAAGTCCATAGGGGCTGGCTGTATTGTGCTGTGCTGCTGTTGTTAATAGGGGCTGTGTCCACTACTTCAAAGTCCATAGGGGCTGGCTGGACTGTGTTATGCAGTCAGTTCTCCATAGGGGCTGTGTCCACTCCAAAGTCCTGTGCAGTGTCCCAGTCCTAAAGGGGTGCTGTAGTGTTGTCCAGGGGGTGCTCTGTCCATCAGGGGTGCTCCCCCCAAGTGCTAAAAAAATAATAT
Organism: Taudactylus pleione; assembly: GCA_031769625.1. Classification (NCBI taxonomy): domain Eukaryota; kingdom Metazoa; phylum Chordata; class Amphibia; order Anura; family Myobatrachidae; genus Taudactylus; species Taudactylus pleione. The sequence continues at coordinate 4,025,978 of JAUIMM010000555.1, read as the reverse complement.
TTTTTGTGTGTTTGTGAATTGTGTGCGCAGTAGCAGCACGTGCATCAACAAAGTAGTGCCAAGCGTGCGCCTGTGTCATAAGTAAAGGGCCGGCTGGCTTGACCGTTAAAGGGTGCTGTAACCCCCAAAGTACACTCCAGTCCAAACCAAAAAAAAAATTATTTTCTGTGTTTGTGAATTGTGTGCGCAGTAGCCGCACGTGCATCAACAAAGTAGTGCCAAGCGTGCGCCTGTGTCATAAGTAAAGGGCCGGCTGGCTTGACCGTTAAAGGGTGCTGTAACCCCCAAAGTACACTCCAGTCCAAACCAAAAAAAAAATTATTTTCTGTGTTTGTGAATTGTGTGCGCAGTAGCCGCACGTGCATCAACAAAGTAGTGCCAAGCGTGCGCCTGTGTCATAAGTAAAGGGCCGGCTGGCTTGACCGTTAAAGGGTGCTGTATCCCCCAAAGTACACTCCAGTCCAAACCAAAAAAAAAATTATTTTCTGTGTTTGTGAATTGTGTGCGCAGTAGCCGCACGTGCATCAACAAAGTAGTGCCAAGCGTGCGCCTGTGTCATAAGTAAAGGGCCGGCTGGCTTGACCATTAAAGGGTGCTGTAACCCCCAAAGTACACTCCAGTCTAAACCAAAAAAATATATATTTTCTGTGTTTGTGAATTGTGTGCGCAGTAGCCGCACGTGCATCAACAAAGTAGTGCCAAGCGTGCGCCTGTGTCATAAGTAAAGGGCCGGCTGGCTTGACCGTTAAAGGGTGCTGTAACCCCCAAAGTACACTCCAGTCCAAACCAAAAAAAAAATTATTTTCTGTGTTTGTGAATTGTGTGCGCAGTAGCCGCACGTGCATCAACAAAGTAGTGCCAAGCGTGCGCCTGTGTCATAAGTAAAGGGCCGGCTGGCTTGACCGTTAAAGGGTGCTGTAACCCCCAAATTACACACCAGTCTAAACCAAAAAAATATATATTTTCTGTGTTTGTGAATTGTGTGCGCAGTAGCCGCACGTGCATCAACAAAGTAGTGCCAAGCGTGCGCCTGTGTCATAAGTAAAGGGCCGGCTGGCTTGACCGTTAAAGGGTGCTGTAACCCCCAAAGTACACTCCAGTCCAAACCAGAAAAATATATATTTTCTGTGTTTGTGAATTGTGTGCGCAGTAGCCGCACGTGCATCAACAAAGTAGTACCAAGCGTGCGCCTGTGTCATAAGTAAAGGGCCGGCTGGCTTGACCATTAAAGGGTGCTGTAACCCCCAAAGTACACTCCAGTCCAAACCAAAAAAAAAATTATTTTCTGTGTTTGTGAATTGTGTGCGCAGTAGCCGTACGTGCATCAACAAAGTAGTACCAAGCGTGCGCCTGTGTCATAAGTAAAGGGCCGACTGGCTTGACCATTAAAGGGTGCTGTAACTCCCAAAGTACACTCCAGTCCAAACCAAAAAAAAAATTATTTTCTGTGTTTGTGAATTGTGTGCGCAGTAGCCGCACGTGCATCAACAAAGTAGTGCCAAGCGTGCGCCTGTGTCATAAGTAAAGGGCCGGCTGGCTTGACCGTTAAAGGGTGCTGTAACCCCCAAAGTACACTCCAGTCTAAACCCCAAAAAAAATTATTTTCTGTGTTTGTGAATTGTGTGCGCAGTATCTGCACGTGCATCAACAAAGTAGTGCCAAGCGTACACCTGTGTCATAAGTAAAGGGTCGGCTGGCTTGACCGTTAAAGGGTGCTGTAACCCCCAAAGTACACTCCAGTCCAAACCAAAAAAAAAATTATTTTCTGTGTTTGTGAATTGTGTGCGCAGTAGCCGCACGTGCATCAACAAAGTAGTGCCAAGCGTGCGCCTGTGTCATAAGTAAAGGGCTGGCTGGCTTGACCGTTAAAGGGTGCTGTAACCCCCAAAGTACACTCCAGTTCAAACCAAAAAAATAATATTTTTTGTGTGTTTGTGAATTGTGTGCGCAGTAGCCGCACGTGCATCAACAAAGTAGTGCCAAGCATGCACCTGTGTCATAAGTAAAGGGCCGGCTGGCTTGACCATTAAAGGGTGCTGTAACCCCCAAAGTACACTCCAGTCCAAACCAAATAAAAAATTATTTTCTGTGTTTGTGAATTGTGTGCGCAGTAGCCGCACGTGCATCAACAAAGGAGCAGCGCCAAGCGTGCGCCTGTGTCCCATAAGTAAAGGGCCGGCTGGCTCATTTCTTAAAGGCTGGTGTAACCCACAAAGTGCACTACTCTCCAGCAAAAGTAAAGAAATATTTTCTGTGTTTAGCCGCACGTATATATCAAATCGATATAACATAAATGGAGGACCAAACTTTCTCCGATAAAAATAAAATAGAGAAAGATCAAGAACCACTTCCTCCTAGTGCTGAAGCTGCTGCCACTAGTCATGACATAGACGATAACATGCCATCAACGTCGTCTGCCAAGGCCGATGCCCAATGTTATAATAGAGGGCACATACAATCCCAAATGACAAAGTTCAGGAAAATGACCTTGAAAAAAACATTTAAATCAGCTGAAGAGAAATGTAAACTTGCCAATATGCCATTTACGACACGGAGTGGCAAGGAACGGCTAAGGTCGATCCCTAGTATGTTCATGACTAGTGGTTCAGCTTCACATGACGATGGAAGCCCTCCTCCTACTAAAAAATTCAAAAGAGTTAAGCTGGCAAAAGCACAGTGAAGAACTGTGCTTTCTAAGAAGATATCACAAATCCCCAAGGAGAGTCCAAGTGTGGTGGTGGTTGCGATGCCTGACCTTCCCAGCACTGGACGGGAAGAGGTGGCTCTTTCCACCATTTGCACGCCCCCTGCAAGTGCTGAAAGGAGCACCACAGTCCACTTGCTGATATGCAAATTGAAGATGTCACTGTTGAAGTACAACAGGATGAGGATACTGGTGTAGCTGGCGCTGAGGAGGAAGTTGGCGAGGAGGATTCTGATGGTGATGTGGTTTGTTTAAATCAGGCTCCGGGGGAGACAGTTGTTGTCCGTGGGATGAAAAAGCCCATCACGGTCATGCCTGGGCAGAAGACCAAACATTCCACCTCTTTGGTCTGGCAATATTTCTATCCAAATCCGGACAACAACTGTCTTGCCATATGTACCTTATGTAAAGGTGGAATAAGTAGTGGTAGGGACGTTAACCACCTAGGAACATCCTCCCTTATACGGCACCTGCAGCGCATTCATAATAAGTTACTGTCAAGTTCAGAAACTTTGGCTAAGACCGTAAGCAGTCCAGGGACACCTAAATCCCGTTGTCCTGATGTATCCAAGCGCCTGCAAACCACACCGTCAACTCCCTCCTCGTCAATTTCCTCCTTAGTCAGGATCGGAAGTAGTCCTGCAGGCCATGTCACTGGCATGACTGACTCTCCTATCCCGGATTCCTCCGGAGGATCCTGCATTGCTACGCCTCCTGCTGCCGCTGCTGCTGTTGCTGCTGCTGGGAGTCGTTCATCATCCCAGAGAGGAAGTAGGAACACCACTACTTTTACTAAACCAACAGTCCTTAGCGAGGAGGATGAAGTACGACAGCAGTCATCCTGAAGCAAAACGTATAACTGAGGCCTTGACTGCTATGTTGGTGTTAGACGTGCGTCCGGTATCCGCCATTAGTGCAGTGGGATTTAGACAATTGCTGGAGGTAGTGTGTCCCCGGTTCCAAATCCCGTCTAGATTCCACTTCACTAGGCAGGCGATACCGAGACTGTACAGAAACGTCAGAAAAAGTGTCCTCAGTGTCCTGAAAAATGCCGTTGTACCCAATGTCCACTTAACCACGGACATGTGGACAAGTGGAACAGGGCAGACTAAGGACTATATGACTGTGACAGCCCACTGGGTAGATGTATCACCTTACGCAGCAACAGCAGCAGCGTCACCAGTCGCAGCATCTCAGAAACGCCAGCTCGTTCCAAGGCAGGCTATACTGTGTATCACCGGTTTCAGTAAGAGGCACACCGCCGACAACCTCTTAGAGAAACTGAGGGAAATCATCGCCCAGTGGCTTACCCCACTTAGACTCTCCTGGGGATTTGAGATATCTGACAACGCCACCAATATTGTGCGGGCATTACATCTGGGCAAATTCCAGCACGTCCCATGTTTTGCTCACACAATAAACTTGGTGGTGCAGAATTTTCTGAAAAGCGACAGGGGCGTGCAGGAGACGCTTTGGGTGGCCCAAAAAATTTCAGGCCACTTTCGCCATTCAGCGACTGCGTGCCGAAGACTGGAGCGCCAGCAAACACTCTTGAACCTGCCCCGCCATCACCTGAAGCAAGAGGTTGTGACGCAGTGGAACTCAACCCTCTATATGCTTCAGAGGATGGAGGAGCAGCAAAAGGCCATTCAAGCCTATACATCCACCTATGACATAGGCAAAGGAGGGGGTATGCACCTGACTCAAGCGCAGTGGAGAATGATTTCCGTGTTGTGCAAGGTTCTCCAGCCCTTCGAACTTGCCACACGTGAAGTCAGTTCAGACACTGCCAGCTTGAGTCAGGTCATTCCCCTCATCAGGCTTTGCAGAAGCAGCTGGAGAAAGTGAAGGAGGAGCTAAGACGGAGCGATTCCGCTCGGCATGTGGGACTTGTGGATGAAGCCCTTCATTCGCTTTGCCAGGATTCCAGGGTGGTCAATCTGTTGAAATCAGACCACTACATTTTGGCCACCGTGCTTGATCCTAGGTTTAAAGCCTATGTGGTGTCTCTCTTTCCGGCCGACACAAGCCTGCAGAGGTGCAAAGACCTGCTGGTGAACACACTGTCAGCTGAAGTGGAACGTGACACGTCAACAGCTCCTTCTTCATTTTCTCCCGCAACTGGGTCTGCCAGGAAAAAACTTAGGTATCCTAAGCAACCCGCTGGCGGTGATGCAGGGCAGGCAGGACCAAGTTTGGACATCTGGTCCGGACTGAAGGACCTGGTAACAATTTCTGACATGTCTACTGTCACTGCATATGATACTGTCACCATTGACAGAATGGTGGAGGATTACATCGGTGACAGCATCCAAGTAGGCATGTCAGACAGTCCATACCTGTACTGGCAGGAAAAAGAGGCAATTTGGAGGCCCCTGTACAAACTGGCTCTATTTTACCTGAGTTGCCCCCCCTCCAGTGTGTACTCCGAAAGAGTGTTTAGTGCAGCCGGGAACCTTGTCAGCGAAAGGCGTAGGAGGTTGCTTCCACAGAATGTGGAGAAGATGATATTCATCAAAATTAATTATCAGCTCTTCCAGGGAGACCAGCCTCAAGAACGTACAGAGGGACCTGTGGTGGTGGATTCATGTGGGGACGAGTTAATACTTTGTGAGGATGAGGATGTACACACTGAAGAGGGTGAGGAATCGGTGGATGAGGAGGATGAGGATGACATCTTGCCTCCGTAGAGCCAGTTTGTGCAGGGACACATTAATTGCCATCTTGTTTTGTGGGGGCCCAAACGAACCAATCATTTCAGCCACAGTTGTGTGGCAGACCCTGGCGCTGAAATGATTGGTTTGTTAAAGTGTGCATGTCCTGTTTATACAACATAAGGGTGGGTGGGAGGGCCCAAGGACAATTCCATCTTACACCTCTTTTTTTTCTTTGCATTATGTACAGTTTGGGGCCTAGTTTTTCAAACTGCCATCCTTTCTGCCACTGCAGTATCTCGCCTAGATGGGTCACGTGTTTGTGCCGCCCACTCGTGTCGCTTAGCATAGTCATCCAGCTACCTCGGTGCAACCTTTTGGACATAAAAACACTATTGTGAGGTGTGAGGTGTTCAGAATAGACTGGAAATGAGTGGAAATTAAGGTTATTGAGGTTAATAATAGCATAGGAGCAGAAAAACCTACAAATTCTGTGATTTTAGCTGTTTTTATGCTTTTTTTCAAAAAAATACAGATCCAAAACACAAAAACCCAGAACCCAAAACACGGAAGGGTGGTTTTGGCAAAACCAATCCAGATCCAAAACACGAAGAAAGATCCAGATCCAAAACCAAAACACGAAAAGTGGCCGGTGCACACCCCTAATATATATATATATATATATATATATACACCCAGGGATAAATATATATGCATGCATATACAGTATATTATATACAGGGATAAACATAGATAGGCTGCCTGGGAGACATACGAATAAAACTGTCAGAGGCTTCCATCGGCACCTGCTGCAGGAGTCATGCCTTATTTGTTTTTAAAAACAGACTGGTTGATGGGGAGATGAAAATCTGTCTGTGGGGGATGGGGGGCTATTCTGTACTAGTCTGGGGCGGGGGAGGAATGATGATCTGTCTGGGGGGGTTATTCTGTACTAAAGGGAGATTATCTGTCTGTGGGGGAGGGGACTATTTTATTTTGTGCTATGGGGGATGATCTGTGTGTGGGGGCTATTCTGTGCTAAGGGGAGATGATCTGTTGGGATGGGGCTATTCTTTGCTAAGGGGAGATGATTATCTGCGGGGAGGAGGGTTATTCTGTGCTAGGGCAGGACGCAGAATGATGGCACTGGGGAGACACAGGATGATGATGCTGGGAAGATGCAGGATGATGGTATTGGGGAGGGTGATGCTGAAAAAACACATGGGGGGATGGTCTGGGGACACACTAAGGTGATGGTGCTGGAGACACACAGAGGATGGTAGGACCGCTAATACTATTAGAAGAAGCGACTGGGGAACAGTAATCATCAGTAAGACAACAATTCTAATTAATCATGTTACTGATGCAAATGGTACCAAATGAGCAAATATATTTTATTAATATAAAATTGTTTGACATGGAAAACCCACATTTATTATCTGGTTGAACCTCTGTTGCATGATAATGACATTGGTTTTCTTGCGACACATACAGCCGGCTTTCAGACCATGGGATCTCGTGCATGAAAAGTAAATATCAACTCAAGACACTGTCTGTCCAGGGAGGATCAATTTCTTCAGAGGTTTCCTGTTGTAGAGAAATCATATAGGTAAGAAAATGCTCATTCACATGCTTGCTGTGGTTATTCACTGGAGAGGACTGTGGACAAGCCCATCAGCTCCTGGAGTGGTGGGCATGCCCACAGCATGACTGAATCAGGGGGAGTGGCTTGTGTACATGGCTTTCCACATTAGGCCACACCCCCATTCCACAAGGCCACACCCACTTTTTTGGCCACGCGCCGCAGGCACGTGCACATAGGGCCTCTTTGACACATTTTTCCAGGGCAGCTTTATTTTCCCAATCCGCCCCTGGCAGTTGCTAAACACAATCTTGAGCACAGCAGTGTCAGATGAATTAACTTTCACAATACATTGTGTTTATATTACTGACAGAGGGCCTGATTCAGAGCCGAACGCTCTGACCAGAGTGCTCGTCTGAATCAGTGCCCTCCTCCATGAAAATGGAGCGGCCTCATGGCCGCTCGCATAGCTGTGGATGTCCACCCACAGCATATGCGAGCGTCCATGATGATGGTCGCGATGGTCTTGACCATTGCGACCATCGGGCTTGCGACGGAGACCCTGTGGTAGGGTCTCGCTTCCACAAGCCCTGGAGTGATTTTGGCTCTATCAGAGCCAAAATCACTCCCACTGACTTCACTAGTGATGTCAGTGGGGCCGGCTTCAGACGGTAGGCGTTCCCATGGGAATGCCTCCATCTGGCAGGCACGCCCCCGGCACACCCACCAAAGGGGGCGTGCTGTCAATCAACATCGACAGCACGCCCACTTTGGTGCGAGACCCGGAGCGATGGAGAGCTCGTCGCTCGCCGGGTCTCGCGCATGCGCACGACGGAGCTCCCTCCATCATGGGGGAACATCGACCAACTTGCGAGCGTCCTGCGCTCGCAAGCGGGTCTGAATGACCCCCAGAGTTATGCAAAGCAACAGTCATTTTTCAGGAGACCAAAAACTTGTACACTTTGGCTTCATGATTGGAGACAAACTAAACAGTACAGTAAATCAACAAGCAGTGTGAAGGAGAAACTTTCAGTAAAGTGTCAGATGGGATTATCACTGCCGGGTCCCATTGACAGTCTGGGACCCTTATCAGTGTATCCCCTGTACCACCCAAAAGGCACTGTCCAATTGTAAAAATGTGCTTGCAGTAACAAGGACCAGTCAGGCAACTGCAATACAGGCTGGTATGTGCTATCACTGTGGTAGAGGTCCAAAGTAGCTCACAGGAATGCAGGTTCAATAAAAAACCCTGTAGAAAGTGCAACAAAAAGGACATGTAAAAACAATCTGCCAGGCATGAAAAAGACATGAGAACTGTGAATAATAGCATATAAAGGAAAACAAATCTGATTGTGATAGAGAAAGGAAACTGGATACTGCAGTGGTGAATGCACTGTGATGAATCAACTACATTGTTGATAAAACTAGAGTTAGTTGTTAAGTGTCTAACAAGCAGTGGCGGATTTTCCCTAGGGGCTGCGCGGCCCCCCCAGTAAAATCCTCCGCTTCAGTGAGCCAGTGTAGTCCGTGACTGCACTGGCTATACTGTGACTGGAGGTGGCTTCCTATTGGAAGCGCCACCTGCAAGTCACGCACAGGACAGGCAGCCCCAGGGGGAAATCTCATGCACATGTGCAAATCCCGGTGCCTGACATTCATTGTGCAGGCGCCAGGACCAGAAGCAGCAGTAGCCCCCTCAGGTAAAAGGGCAGGAACCGCTGCTGCTAGCAAGCTACATCACTTTTCTCTCTGTGTGCCTCGGTTAGTCCTAACATACTGTACTACAGTATATACTAAGATTTTTAATTATTTTGTATTCTAATGGGGCATACACTCTAGATGATGTGTGTCGTGAAAGATTTCCCTTGAACTTTCCCAGTGCAGGACAAACGATATTTGGTGTGCACACTGAACGATAACATCCTGCCATATCCCTGAACAGGCACTTTCTGATGATATTATCACATTAGCCTGCATGTTTGCACAATAGCAAACATCTTAAACAACCCGCGGGAGCGCGCATCGTTGGTCGTTTAGTGCATACACAATGGACTATATGAACGATAATGATATCGTTATTGTCCATATCGTTCCCTTTTATCGTCTAGTGTGAATACCCCTAACTAAGGTATGTGCAATAGCTTGGAAATTAATTTCTCAAGATATGAGTGTAGTAACTGGTAGAAACTTGATGTCCCTTTAAAATGCTACTGTATGGATTTCATCATTTAGATCAAATTGTCAACCAAGAACCTAAATTTGTCAATGAATTACCTAGTTTATCAATGTTACAGCATTTCCTTATTTCTTTGTGTTACCAAATATATATCATCTTAGTTGTATTAGGTTTACTTATTACTCTTTTAATGAAATGCTCAGATAAGTACTCTAACTAATAAATAAATAATATTTGCCTTTATCCAGAATTTGTGGGATTCAGGAGCATTTGTGCGTTTGACTTTGTTGGTTCATCACCTCTTCTGTTTCAATAATATACCTGCGTTTCCCATGATCTAATCAGCTCATATTATATTATATTGGCCAATCCCTATTAGCAATGGAGCAATAGTCCACTGGTAACAAGTACCATCACACATAGCTCACTTAATCATATAGATGTGTCTGTGGATGTGTAATGAGGTCAGACATACTGCGTATTTGGTGGATTTGTGCCATTGTTCATAGACTTATTAACTACAATATTTATTGATTAACCGTAAAATCATCATACAGACTATCGCCAGTATCTAAAGAGCATCCTTACACAATTGAAGGCATATACATTATATATAAATAAGTGAGATTATGGGGCATATTCAATCAGCCACGGGGCTGTTACCGCTACTAATTGCCGTGCCGGTCTTATTCAAATGCCGGGGAATCCTCGTGGGGGAGTCCCCGAGACACCGCACGAGTCCCTGCAGTCAGACTTTACCTCGCAGCTCCTGGTGGTGCGAGGTAAAATTCCTTGTCAATGCAATCAAATCGGCCTCGTGCGCAGGGAAAAAACACATTGATTTTGCAGTAAATAGGACAACCCCGCGGCTAATTGAATATGCCACTATGAATAATAAAAGGTGTCCAATATAATGGACCCTTACCAGAGTTCCGTAGTAGTGCCATTTGCAAAAATTTGAAATCGGAAACATCAAAAATAATAGATTTTAGCATAAAAGATAAAAATTTTCAGATTAAGGATTTTATAACATGCAATGCTACCTTCATTGTATACATCATTGAATGTTCCTGTGGACTATTTTATGTTGGCCACACAACAAGATCGCTTAAAATAAGAATGGCCAAACATCTGAGAAATATTAAAAAGGACTTACCCCCCACTTTCTCTCAGAACATTTTAAAGAAAAACTCCATTGTTCTACTGACCACATCAAGAACTTTATGGGGATTCAAAACATTAAGGCAACCTGGAAGAACAGAGATCAAGAATCAATGCTGGCAAAAAGTGAGATGAGATGGATATATACTAGGGATGTGCAGGCTCGGATAGGTTCGAGTTTGCACGTGGAGTTCGGATTTTTCCCTCCAAAAAAACGGAACTCAGAACGAGGCAAAACGTCATCTTACATGGACGCACATCATCATTCCTGGACAAAAGACAAGGAATGATGATGTTCGTCCATGTAAGATGACGTTTTGCCTCGTTCTGAGTTCCGTTTTTTTGGAGGGAAAAATCCGAACTCCACGTGCAAACTCGAACCTATCCGAGCCTGCACATCCCTAATATATACTCTCATAACCATCCATCCTGATGGACTCAACAAGGATTTCGCATTGAAATGGTTCCTCTAATAGCCTTTTTTATTACCGATTTCTCATGCACTTTTTTTACACTTATTTATAAGATTCATTGCTTATTTGCACATACCCTTACAAGCTAAGATTCTCTATTCCCCTTTTAGTCAAGTTTTTATAACATTAGCTGATTAGGAGTTTTAAAGATTTTTATTGTGTATTTATTTTTTCTGAATTTATTCTCTATTTACATCAAAACTGCATATTGGATATTCCATGATGTCTGCCGAATCATGTTTATCCCTCCTTCATCAAAAACTACAACATGGATCTTACAAGATGTCAGCAGAACCATGTGCTTCCTTCTGGCATCTAAAACCGGAAGACCTATGACAACTCCCTGTTTCTGCGAAACCGGAAGTCTCACCTGTGAATACCGGAAGTCAGAGGAATGGCGCCCTCTTTTCATTCTAAATACAGCCACAAGCAGCACAGCATGCATCACCTTTGAAAAAGAGCACTGAGCTAGAAACGCGTCAGTCTGCTGCATGCTGTTGGAAGAAACCTGATCCAGAGTCACCACAACTGTTAGTCACACAGGGGTAATTCTGGAACCCCCTGTTTGCAACACAACGCCTATTTTCCACAGAACTCTGGTAAGGGTCCATTATAATGGACACCTTTTATTCATTTACTTTTTCATATGATTGTTGTGCTATCACAGCCTACCAAGATTCATTTAATGGCTTCTTAGCTAATCGTATGCATATTTGTTTTAAGAATATTATTGGCTTCTCAGCTGATTATCCTAGTATTTTGATGTGATTTTATATTACTGTCCATATTTGTATCTTTACTGATTGCTGAAATAAATAAGTTTTATTCTTTATCAAACATATTTGCACTATTGGATGTCTATTCTCTTATTTTTTATTACATGTTCTCTACCGTCATCAAAATTACCACTGCCGGCTATACAAGTACAGTATTATTTATTTCTTTACGTCACTGGCGCCAAAGGTGCTTTACTATTGTATATTTCAAGATTCATATTTATTGAGGCACGGGAGATGCTCAAGTTTAGCACTGCTTGTGTAGTTTGCGCACCTGAATTATTTATCATATTTGCCTTTTACATTGTGCAAGTTTACCTTGCCTGATAGCCATACTATTTATATACTTTTTATGTTTTGCATGTTTAGGATTCTTGTCTTTTATGTAGATATACTGCAGTAAGTTGTGCCACTAGGTTTGAATCCCTCATTTTCCTTTCCTACTGCATTTTTTTTTTGTATTTCTTTCTGATTTGACATACTAAAGAGGTTTCAAGATAGATGGCCTCTTGATAACACTTTATTCTGAAGAAGATAAGGGGAATTCCCAACAGTGGGATCCCAGGAAAGGCATCTATTTTACAAAGTAAATACCAGCACACAATGGTTTCAGGACCTGGTGTATATTATTATTTTAATTTAACCAGACTTTTTCTCTTCCTGTACTTTAGTGGCAGTGTTTGCACTTTTAAGAAAGTTATTCAAATTCCTATATATATATATATATATATATATATATAATACATCAGTTTTTAATAATCCATAATTTTATTGTGCTATGTAAAGAAGTTGAAAGTGACGTATTATCAAGTCAATAAGTTCAGGAGATCTCTGGATATTGTTTGCATCTTACTTTTTGTTTATATGTTTGTTGAAAATGTGTATCTTAGTAATGTTTTACAGAGGTTAATATAAAAAAAAAAAGACTTGTCCATCTTTTGTACAAGGGCACCATGCAGCTATTACGGGTTCAACATCCGATACAGCTGGAACAGTTATGACTAATGGGAGTTTTATTTTGGCAGGCTCTGTTTCTCTGTCTGTCCTTATATAAAACATAATGCTGTTATAATCTCTCAGTATTACTAGATTGCACTCCTGACCTTTCTGCTATTGGCAGGGCACTGCTGTATCCTATAATTTATCACAGATGGATACTGCATCCAGAGCTGCTTTAGATTAATCTTAGAACCTGATTCTCAAGCTACAGTAAGTTTTGAATAGTCTTTGTTGTTATTGTTTTAGGTTTCGATTGTTTGTCTGAAACTAAAAGTCTTCGAGATTCCTTTTAACTTGCTGTCCTGAGAGAGCACTTTGAAGCTATTTGGCAAAAAGTAAAGTGAGACAAATCTCACTACAGCCTGTGGGTCTTTGATTTATCACCAGAGGACATATAAAAAGAACAGTTTACATGGCTAAAGGGGAGACATGCTGAGAACACAACAAATGCAAAATGACTTATTATTAAAGATCAACAAAACATCCAATGTTCCCATCTGCATTACTGTAACAATAGCATCATAGTACAGCTAAAATTAAAAGTTAAGCAAGAAAATATTTTGTTGATTACTGATATTTATAGCAATGGATTTATATGTATCCTCGGTATTAAATTATTTTATATATATATATATATATATATACACATAACTATATAGTAATAGCAATTTTCTAAGAGCAGCTGCATATTGTGGAATATATTACCTAGAGAACTTTTGTAAGTCAATAAAATGTGATAAAAATAAGGTATTAAATAAAGGGACCTGCAATCAAAGTTGTCATAATAATGTCTACATGATAAGTAAACTTATACTAGGGCGGGCCTAAATAAGGCCTCCTGTGACATTTTGAAGACCAAGTTTTCTGAAACCTCCACAAACTCAAGAGTCAGGTCTGCATCACGTGAAAACATAGCGTCTGATTCAGAGATGGACACAGTCTAGGTCGCTGAGGAGTCTTCGATCACTTGGGATCTTAGAACCTATGCAAATGCTGCAAGTGCCGTCTTCTGTAATGAGACGCCCACAAGCAGCTTCTCAGATCCGCTGCATGCATCATAAGGCAACACATCGAGTGAACATCACAAGCATCAATTGGACCATTAGACATTTGAACAACCCTGTGGTTGCTCAGAATGTCTACAACAACTAAGCTGCCAATGCCAGTGTATCTGTGTCCGAAGTAGCTTTGGCATGCCTCAAAAATGCAGACAACACACCTGCATTTTATACACACCTCCCAGTCACAACCCCAAACCACCCCATACACCTGCAATCTGATAATCAAACTGCATCTGAAGCCATGCTGCGATCATCAATGCAAGACCACGGTGACACATGCACAGATCACAAAACATCAACCAGTTGTGACTGAATGTAAATTGTACAACAATATAGTGCAACCTTCAATCCAGGGATCAGTTTACCACCATATGTATGTGTCTTCCCAATAGTCCTTATATTGTTCAAAATTCCAAAAAACAATTGTAATTCGAGTTGTAGTAAAGTTTCATTCACATTGATAAAGTCTATCTGGTCTCCTCAATCTTCCAAAATATTAGTATATATATATATATATATATATATATATATATACACACACACATAATGGAAAAAAAGAAAAGAATTCGCAATATTTAAACACTGTTATTTATTCTAAGAATGTGAATACAATATAAACTAGAGATGTGCGGTTCGGTTTTGTTTGGATTTACTCGGATATGTTTGAATCTCAAAAACAGCATCATATTGGCTATCCAGCTGTCACGTGTTTTACAATAAGATAAATCCAAACTAATCCAAACTTGCGCTAATGTGGCGAAAAGAACCAAGCAAATCCGAACCTGCACATCTCTAATATAAACATAATTTAAAAACGCACAACATTTTCCACACAAATTCCACCATACAGAATATACAGATAGGCTATCGTACCGATTGTATCATGTAGACAGCACACCTATGATTGCGTGTAAGTGTCCAAACACCTCCCGGGATCAGGAGTCTGCAGTACTCTTGAATGTGTCCAAATGTTCCACAGATTTCAGCAAACAATCCGGTGTCTCCTTCTGTCAATCTACCAACACATTTTAACTTCGTTTGAGTTTGTTCAAGCTATAGTAATAATGGTGGCAAGATCCTCATTATATATCTTAGCAATTGTTCTTCTTGGTTAACATTGTAGGAGTGACCTTAACAATGCAATCACATAATTACTTATCAAATTAAAAACATCCTTCACCAGAACAATTTGCACTTTATTATATATTTTTATTTATGCACTTTTTATTCTATTATATAGCTTCTGAATAGCATTTTTATTAGAGATGTGTGGGTTCGGATTTACTCGGTTCTTATCGCCATTTTACCGCAAGTTCGGATTAGTTCGGACTTATTTTATTGGCTATCCAAAACACGTGATAGCCGATAGCCAATAAAATGCTGTTTTGAGATCCGAGTAAAACCGAGTAAATCCGAACCCACTCATCTCTAATTTTTATAAAAGAAATAGGTAAATTGTTGATTGACATGTTATCAAAACATAGAGAAGAAGGGGCTATTACAGATAAAGAGATCGAATACTTAATTAATGTGTGCCCCTCATTACCAGTGTTTTATGTTTTACCCAAAATCCATAAGGAAAAAATTACTGCAAACTAATGGACAGTAAAATAATGGAAGAGAACAGCGCTATGGGTTTATGCAGCACAATAAAAATAAATGTAAACAATGCGGTTGTGTAAATATAAGTAGTATCACATTTATTATATTTCCATAAAATCATTCAAGTATATTTGATAACTGTGAAAATAAAAACCAACTAATTGAGGCTCATATAATTAAAATGTTACATAAACTGGTCTATTCAGTGGGAGTAGAAATTATGTACATTCTACTTGAGGCATACCCCTTTAAGTAATACAGACACAGTCACTGGATATAGCAAACAAAAAAATGTATATTCCGGTTTAAATCCAGCAAAGTAGGAGAGTTATTATCCAGTTTATAAGGTGCCATATAGATCCTGCTGGCAAGAAGTTCTGCTCGTAGTGGTGCAGGAAGACAACAGAACCGGGGTTGCAAATATTCTCCAATAAACTCTTATTCAAAGTGTCAGTGCAAGGGATCAATGCATTTCAATGTGGAAGTACAAACATCCTTCCTCAGGAGCATATGTCTTGGCTTTGCATAGAGCTGTCTTTTATACCTCTAAGATTACAGCATTAATAACAGGTGTGTGATCACAATTAACCAAAAAGCATTGACATTTTTTTAAATTAGTCTAATGCATAGAAGGCAATCTAACTCATACTTGCCTAATCTCCCGGGAGTCGTGGGAGGGTCACGATTTTTCGGCTAACCCCTTGCACTCTCGGAAGTGTAGGCAGATCTCTCCTAGTGAAGTGGGCAGGATGGGGAGATTTTCCCAAAAATTTGCGAGTCCTTGGGGAGGGGCGGGCTAAATTGTGTCATTTAGCTTCGCCGCCTAACTACGGACCCACGAATCGCTGGGTTTTACTGTAAAGCTAAGAGGAGCATGTCCACTCCAGCTGCTCCCAGAAAAGACATCTGAAAAGTTGGTAAGTATGATATAACTACATAAGTGCATCCAGTATTACATCACAAAATTTGTTGCAAAGTGAAAATAATTGTAGTAATAAACCTACATTTGTTCACATGATGAATCTGACCAATCAGTACATGGATGCTGCATCATGCCAATCACAATCATTCTCAGTTTTTCATTTGGTCACTATATAATCATGAGTCACATGACCGCATGTTTTATGCACAAATTTACTTCCGCAATCACAATAAGCATTTTGTGAGCCGCATTTATAGATAAGAAGGAGCAAGTGTACATAGAAGCTCATGTTTACTTAGTGCAGTCATGTGACTGTTTATCATGTGACCTATTCAACCAATCATCATGTTGTTGTAACAACACTCAGATGAAATTCTGTAGGAATATAAACACAGCGACATCACCAGTGATCAAATTACCTTATCAGTTGAATTGCATAGACAGTCCACTAATGGTTGCCATCGATGGGGAAATGCAATGTTATCATTGATGGCATGGAATCACACAGTAACACACCATCAATGGTTTGAATCATCGATGGTATGCACATGTGCTTTACTGAATGCTAAGTTCCTCTACACACAACGTACATACTGACTGCTATATTCATCCTTACACTTTTTATAGTGAAAATGTATTTACTTTGAGCTGCCGGATTAGAAGCCAGCCATGGTACAGGGTTACTGGTTAGCAGCCTAGTAGTTTTGCGCTGTAGTTCCTAACTAAACTAACTGACAGTAATTTATGCATCAATATTAAGAGTAATCACCACCTGTCCTGGTTGACAAATATTCCAAGGGGTCAATTAAGGCGTATTAGGAGAAATTGCTCAGATCTTAATGTTCTTAAAGAACAAGTAATGGTTTTTAAGCAAAAAATTATGATTAAAGGATATCTAGAGAAGGATTTTTATCTCTGAATAGATTAAATGGTTAATTTAGAGAAAGATTAACTGTTGAAGTTCAAAGAGGAAGATAACAAAAATAAAAATAATTATATAACACTCCCTTTTATTGCCATATTTAATGGGCAATATGGAGAAATAGAGATTGGCATCTGTTGCAAAAAAATCCAGGATTATATTTATCAAAGTTTGATTTTACATTCGATTTGATGTTCGATTTAGCTCACCTCAAATTAAACCAAATCGATTGTACAATTCCCTGTCAAAATTCCACATTGACTAAAATTCGATTTTGAAGGTTTTTCTAAATCAAATTCGATTTGGTTCGATTTTGCATGCCCATGTGCAAATCAAACACCAAATCCCACTCAAAATTGAACCTTAAATCCCTAAAGTAATAGACATGCTTCATGTTTTCGTTTTCAGCATGAGCAGGTCTAATTGACACAGATCCATGCACAGATCAGTGAGATTTGTGCATGCATCTGTGTTTACTGACTTGGAAATAGTTAAATAAAAAAAAATTGACATGGGGTCCCCCCTAAAAGCACAACCAGCCCCAGACTTTCCAGAGCCAGTCCTGGTTGTGTAAATATAGGGGAGAAAAGACGTAGGGGTTCCCTGTAATTATGACAACCAGCATTGGGCTAAGCGAGCCTGTCCTGGTTTTGGAAATACAGGGACAAAATGAGTAGGGGTCCCCTGTATTTACCATAGCTAGCAACGGACTCTTTCTAGTGGGGGTCTAATGCCACAGCCATGGCGGTGGGTGCGGGGTTGAGAGTGTAAAGTGTAGTGTAAATATAGATGTAAAAACATTGTCTTTAACAGTAGAACTACAGGTCCCAGTAAGCCTCTAAGGATGGTACTTTTCAAATAACAGAGCAGCCATGGCATTTCTCTGAGCGTTTATTGGCTAAGAGAGGTGAGCCTCCGCCTCTCTCAGCCAATGAATGGCACCCACCATTGACTTAAATGGTGAAAACCGCAAGCTAACCTTTAGTTCCCCTTGCCCCCACCTCCCCCCATCCCTGCTACACCGAGTTTCTTTATTGTATATGCAGCACTGCAGCAACAGAACTGTGCCACTGGTAATGACTTGGTATCAATCACTCCCCACTGATACATTTTGTCTGCTTTCCCCAAAATAAATCTCTTTATTATATATGCAAATTTGCAGCAGCAGAACAGTGCCACTCTTTATTGTTTATGTAACATTGCAGCAGCAGAACAGTGCCAGTGCCACTGACTGATAATGATCAAGGGTTCCTACACTCCCTCCTGCCCCCGCCACATAGTTTTCTTTGTATATATATATATATATATATATATATATATATACATATATATATATATATGAATCACAGACCTGCTGGACAATGACGCTGGACCTATCATTCAATGGGACCTGCTGGTGCTGGACTCAGGGCTGTTGTGCTCTGAGCAGCGGCAGCACCATCCTAGTTATGTCCCTACTTTATGTTAATTAAATAAAACACAATAAAATATGTATAAAAACATCACTCTCCAACAATATATCATATCATAATAATATTGTAACTGATGGTAAATGAATGTATCGGGCAACCGATTCTAATATTCTATATATGAACCCTCAATAGTACATTTGGTAAAGCATAATTTGTCCCATTAGAGTCTCACCAAAACAGTTGAATGCCTGAGCACGAGTCCGCTCTTCCACTTCCAGACCTTCGGGTCTATTGCGACATGAGTCCTGTCGTGCTTAATTGATCCTGTGAGCAGGGCCGCCATCAGGGGGGGACTGCAGGTGCTGGAGTCCAGGGTCCGGGCCCTGGCTGAAAGGGGGGGTCCACCTGCTCCTACCATCTGCCACCGTAAAGCCTGCAGCCCGCACTGCCCTTTGACTAGTACAAAAGGGGACAGCCGCTGCTACCACCCGTCATCGCCGCTGACCCAGTCCCCAATGGTCCAGCCTACAGGACACCCACTGGCCACATGTTCCATAAAGTTTGTTTCCGGATTAGCGTGCATGATGTCATGACGTCATGCCACGCCGCTGGAGGGAGAGTTCGGAAGAGCCCCGGCGCAGGAGGAGCAGCGCCTGCTGAGGAAGAAGCAGTGAAGTTGCCAGTGGGAACAACTCATAGCCTTCTTCAAGGAAACAAGGTAAGTGGTAAAGCGGTGCACAGCGGGCAAGGCAGGAAGGAAAAAAAGCTGGGCAGATTCGCAGAGCACTGGATCTAATAAAGAGGGCAGAGTGAAGTGGGGAAAAAGAGTTGGGCAGAGCACTGGATTTAATCAGGGGTGGCGTGGTTGGGGGGGGTAAAGTTCTGAAAAAAAGCTGGGCAGACAGGGCAGAGCACTGGATTTAATTACTGGGGGGGGGGAGTGAAGTGGGGAAAATGAGCTGGGCAGAGCACTGGATTTAATAACCAGGATGAGAGTGAAGTGAGGAATAACAGAGCATGGCAGAACACTGGATTTAATAATCAGGGATGGGGGAGTGAAGTGGGGAATAAAAGGGCTGGGCAGAGCACTAGATTTAATAATGGGGGGGGCCCTGGCTATTTTGTCAGTCCCGGGCCCCACAGTTTCTGATGGCAGTCCTGCCTGTGAGCAGCTGAATAATTCTACTTAGCCGGGAAAGCAGTTCTCTGGGCAATAATTACATCAGCTCCTGCTGGCCCCACACATCGATGTGAGGTAATTACTTTGTGGGTTAGCGTATCCAACAGACCTCTGTCTCTTTCTGTTTGTGGCTCACACAGAGGGTTTGTAACTTGCACAGATGGCATAGGAATCAGCTACCATCAAACACACCTCCAATTGGTATCAAAACAGTATATGCAAGTCTAAATAGCAGCTTCATCAAAGAGTATCTATGAGGAGCGGTCTCGTGCTCATCCATTTAACCTGTTTTGGGGAGACTCTAACGGGACAAATTATGCTTTGCCAAATGTAAGTATAATTAGAAACACCAGACCTCAAAGTTTTAGAGTTGCAAATAAATAGATAAACTGCTTAAAGTCCCAAAAGACAGTGAACTTGATGTGCTGTAGATACTAATTATTATAAAGGAAAAATACTAAATAATTGTGAGATAAAGATGTAATGTTGCAAGGAAATTATTAGTTACTATATATATTAATTCAACTATTCTGATGCTGAAATTAGGATTCAGGTTTCTGACTAAAGGGGCCCATACATCTAAGGCCCTGATTATTAATAATAATAATAATAATAATAATAATAATAATAATAATAATAATTTGAGATGTGCGGGTCCGGATTTCTGAAATCTGAATACACCCAAATTAAGAGTTCCATGTAGAACAGATTCCCATTTCAGATCTGTTGCTGGTTCGGAACTCAGATTTAAAAGCCAATCTCAGATTTTGGATTCAGACATTTTAGCTGTTTTTATTGATTTTTGTCAATTTCTAATAGATTTTTAATGATTTTTATGTGAATCCAAAACCAAAACATGAAATTAATCCAGATCCAAAACCAAAACACGGTGGTGGGCACACTTCTATAATAATAATAATAATAATAATAATAATCATAATAATCATAATAATCATAATAATCATATTCATAATAATAATATATGAATGTGAAGATAAAAATCATGAATTAGTGAATTTTATTTTTCGATTTACTAACTACGCTCCACTTCTGTCACTTGGCTTGTTCCTGATTCCTTCCACTCTGGAAGCCTTAGATAAAAATCTGTTACAGTTGTGTAAGTAGCAACCAATCTATTTGGTGAATTACTATAAAGCAAAACTACAAAGCTGACTGTCACTCTGTATCTGCCATGTTAGTGAGGCAGCTTCCTCTCTACATGACATCCTGCTGTAGGAGTGAAAGAGAACATGATGGATGTATTATTTAAGGATAAGCACTGCAGTTATTTCATGTATACTATTCAGATCGACAATATGCAGTATGTGATATATGTTAATTTTAAACAGTGGCTTTACGTCCTCTTTAAGGGCTCATATTCTACCTTAATAGCTTGCACCAATGGCATTTAGGCTATGTAGACACAGTGCTTTGTAGGTGACTACGAAATGTTTTTCCAGTGATGCATTCAACCATATACTGAATGGCAGCATCACATCATGTAGAACAGCTATTGTGGATCCCTCTGGAAAATTATGTTCATGCTAGATGTGGCATGGACCATGACTACAGGAACATACAGCAAGTAGCATCCATAGCCTTATCAGTGATTATAATTTACAAATGCACTTAAACTATGGCTTAAAGATGCCAGTTCTCAAAATAGTAGATTGTACAACATGACTTGCTTATGTTATTTATTTATTTTTATTTACCTGCACTATTGCTTCATCTCTGACTGTACAGTTGTATAGGATGAGGGATTATTGTCAAAATACTCATAAATTTAAATTGTGTTGATGTCTCCACATATCAATCTTCCAGATAAGTTCATTGAATTGTATTACAGGCACATAAGATAAACCTTTATTCAGTACTGATCTTTCAGATTCCGTAAGTACTCATGATGATAAATTTATAACTAAATCCTCTTCTGTAGGCATGCTTTCCTCTTCCCCATGCCACCACATTGCATATACTGTAGATTCTAATCCTTCTGTGCCTTGTGTGCGGGTGGTTAGCCCTAAAGGGGGTCCTTGAGAGGAAGGACCATGTTTAGTGTCATTATCGCTCATATATGAACTATTGCCAACAGAGGAATCTGATTCAACAAATGTGTGGTTAAAGCTTTTCTGTCTAATGTTACGTTCCTTAAGCAGGGGCTGTTTTCCCGTTACCCAGGCATATACCATGTGTTTTTTTTATTATTTTATCAGTTCTCTTTTATAAGAATCAACATACTTAGTTTCTCCATCCAATTGGATGATGTATCATTCTGTAGAAATCGCTTAGAGGACACTTCTAAATCTCAATATTTTTTTTTAGTTTTAGGAAGCTCTCTGGAGGATTCCTCCTCCACCAATAATATTAAGTTGAAGGAACATTTGTTCAGGATTGCTACCCACCGGAGGCAAAACTCAACTCAAGCGGGTTCCTCAGGGAAGTTTCTGTTTTGGAACCCCCTCTTACAATCCCTGTGGTAATCTGAGACTGTGATGCCATGCAGATAGAAGTCTATATCTCTTTTCTTCAACTTTAACAAAGTCTGAGAAATTTCTTCCAGTGTATCAGTTTCTGCTCTCTTTTTAAGTGTATTTTTTAACAGGACTACAGTAGATCAGTATCTGAGTCAGATAAGCTAAATACTTCTCCCAAGGGCAATGTATGGCGTATACATCTGTAACAGTGAAGCACATCGGCCCGTCACGCACAATTACAGCAGCTCTGACCCATTGCAGAAGTTGCAAGTCTCGTCACACGCAGAGAGCGCTCAAGCTGTGTAGGCAATCGCAGTGGCTAATTTATACACTCTCATGCAACGGCGTTCAAATGGACAGGCACGCCTGCCTTTCTGCAACCACTCCTCCATTACCACCCCCAAATGCTCATGGCCCGTCACTCACTCTGCAATGGATTTCTGTCTGTGTGCATAATCGCAGTGCGATTGCCATGCACGTGCAATGCGGTGCATATATACGCGCAGTAAGCAATCATCGACCGATCTGCGTACATTGTTGCAATTGCGATCTGTGCTGAATAAGGTGCAAAGTGCAATTTTAGTAGCCAAAATTTCAAACACATGTACTAGTAACAATTTCTCCTTGAAGTGCCATGTGCAGATAGTTCTTCTGTGCTTGTGAAAAATTATAATAAAGTGCAACACACAATAAAAACATTTCCAGCAGTTTCCATGGCAAGACAGCTCAGACATAGATATGAGTATGCAGCAATAAATCAGGGTTGCCTGACATGAAATCCAAAGGAATTCAAAAATATATTGCACAATGACCGTCACTCCGCATATAAAGTTTATTTTCCCAGGTGCTCAATACCAAAGACATATATGTCCTATATACTGTAAGCATTGCTATTTACAATCATTTTGCTGAAAAATGCTACATCCTCTTATAAATGGTTGACAAAAATAACCAAACAATGCATGAAAAATATTATTGTCTTTCTACACAGACTTTGTTATACAGCTATTCTCTCTTTACTATGCAATCTAAGTACTATGAGAGTACTGTAAATTTGGTATTTTTGATGATATAGTATTCTGTATTAGTTGATAAAGATTCACTCTCTGTATTCAGAGCCCGTGTGACCCACCTGACACCTGGGGTGCATATGACTCCATCGTGGCCGTGACCAGATATCGGGTTGGGACCATCGGGCATTAAAACTTCTGAATCATTGGAAACCTATGGATGGTGTTTGTCTGTATCTTTTGAAAACCAGGGAGTTCTGCCTATATTTGGAACTGTTTGTGACCCTTCTCTGTGGCTTTGGGATTGAGCATCTGGATAATTAACTTTACATATGGAGTGCAGTATATACATATATCTATTCTCAAATTACGTCAACTATCCCTATTTGGAGTGCCACTGACTATGCATCGTTGTCACGCCATGCGACCTAAAACACACTATTGTACCAGATATGCAACTTATTTCATACCCTACTGCAACAAGAGTACAGTACATAAGTACCCTGGACACAGGCACTGACATTGCATGCAGTCAGGGCAGTTTCTAGGGTCTGAGGCTCCCAGTGCGAGCAGTCAAAATGCGCCCCCCCCTCAAGAAGCAGTAATATTGTGGAGTGGGCGTGGTCTCATTGTGAGGAGGTGTGGTATCACAGTAAGGGAGCGTGGTCTCAAAATACCACAGAATGTCAGCTGCTGTGACTACTGAGTCCAGGGGTGGCTAACCTGTCAGAGGCAAAGCGCTGAAAAATATATGTAGTTGAATCAAAGACGGACAGCAAAAAATGGGGTGTTGCCTAGCTGTCACATGCCCACGCAACATTTGTGTGTGCATGCCTTTGGTGTGACATTTGCAGGAGTATAACCTTACAAAGAAAAATATAGAAGGATTACACCAAATAGTAAAGCGCTCTCTAAATACCACATGCAATAAAATTGAAAAAATAGTCACCCAGAATGATTAATCCTGTACAGATGTCTAGGATAAATGGTCACAGAGTTTGCTTCTCCTTTAAATGATAGATATCTTCAAAACCTATCTCCCATAGCAAAACATAGATGGAAATCAGGCATATAAATGAAATCCTGGGATGTCAGCACTGCAGCAAATGGGATGTAAACTCTGGCAGTCCTCAGGTGTTTAAAAGGACAATTCCTGGTCAGAGCTCCGGACACTCCAGCCAGAGTTGATTAGGTACATTTGTGTAAGTATTTAGGGAGGGTATTTATGTTTCTATCTAAGAGACAAGTACACGCTTCTGACGAAGGACTTGGAAAGTCTGAAACGCGTTAAGCGTGGCTCTATGTTGTTTGGACTCCTGCTTTGCTGCACTTGTTGTTTGGTGAATACATTCTGGATTCTGGCTGGAGTGTCCGGAGCTCTGACCAGGAATTGTCCTTTTAAACACCTGAGGACTGCTAGAGTTTACATCCCATTTGCTGCAGTGCTGACATCCCAGGATTTCATTTATATGCCTGATTTCCATCTATGTTTTGCTATGGGAGATATGTTTTGAAGATATCTATCATTTAAAGGAGAAGCAAACCCTGTGACCATTTATCCTAGACATCTGTACAGGATTAATCATTCTGGGTGATTATTTTTTCAATTTTATTGCATGTGGTATTTAGAGAGCGCTTTACTATTTGGTGTAATCCTTCTATATTTTTCTTTGTAAGTCTTGGGTAATTAGTGGATGTTTACCTGTTTACACGATTAGTGGCTGCACTCTTTATTTTATTGCGCATTTTTGTCTACATTCTGTTATCACTGTTTCTGCTATTCATCCTCAGTAGTCATATTGCTGCAAACATGTTCAATTTTAGAGAAATGAGAAAAGATCTTATTAAAATGACATTTTCTCACATTAATGAGGGAGCTGATTTATGTGATGATGATTTGGACTCTGCTTTCAAAAAACTGGAATTGTCAATGGTGAAGGAAAATAAAATCTGGTGGGAACTAGTTACAATGGAACAATATCAGGCTGAGAAATTAATTCCAAAGGGCTTAAAAATTGTTAAGCCACCATCTTTTGATTCTTCAGATTTTATTTTTTTAAAAGAATGGGACACCATTTTAGATATTTGTTCACGTTCCCTGATTGATTTGATCATCAGGGAAAGAAGGGGCATATTGTCTAAATTGAATGAGGAGATAAATGTATTACAAACAATGGTACATCCTTTTAAAGAGTCAAAGGATTTTGGTGTATTAGAGAAAAAATTGTTGGAGAAAATGAATAAGAATACTAGAGAATTGAGAGAGAAAAAACAAAAGAAATATAAAAGAGATTTAGGATTATTAGGTACTGATTCTGGTTCAGATGACTCTCCCCAAAGGATTGAAATATATCCTGAATCTAGAGAACAAATGACTTATTCCAAAAGAATGCCTTTTAAAAAAAGGCAGAATAGAAGAATGCCCACTTGGAGGAAAAGAGTTTTTAATGAACAACAGAATAATTTTGAGTATAATAGTCGATCTAATTATAGGACCTTTTCAAATAGACAAACTAATTGGAGAAATGAAAATACAAATTTTAATTATGGAGATAATAGGGACAATGAACAAAGATTTAATTTAAAGAGATGGAGACCTTTTAGAGTGCCTACTTCCAATAGAGTTTCATTATTGGGAGACGATATGGAGGAACCAAGGACATCCAATAGATCTTTTTTAGGATGGGACCACAGAACCCCAAGGAGAAGCAGATTTTGAGTACTAGAAAAGGATCAAAAAGAGGTAAAAGGGGAGGAACTAGGAAGAAATCTAAACAGAATAGGAAAATAAAAGAAAAAATTATAATTCCTGTTCCTACTTCCGATATGAATATATTGGATGCTGAAAATTCAATTGAGGGTAAAATCTTTAATTTGTCTGATAGAATACTTATGGAGTCTTAAACACAAGTTTTAAAAAAGGGGTTAAACTTTGCACCTTCTAATAAACCTAATTCGTTTGATGTTTTTTTGGATGTCCAAAAATTCATACGAAAATTGACTATAAAGCGCTTTTTCTTGAATAAAGAAAAAGAAGATGGGTCGCAAGAGTCACAACTAGAAAGGTCCATATTTAAACCCCCTTCTACTTTTTACCCACTACAGTCAAAGGGTAGTTGTTTGGACTGCTTTAATAAAGTAGTGTCAGAAGAAATCCGACAGATTGTAGAAAAAACTTCAGAAATCACTAATAAAAGTAGTAAAAGGAATCTTAATTTATCTAAAAGGGAATTTGAGGCAATAAAGTCCTTGAGAGAGGATAAAGATTTAATTATCAAACCAGCTGATAAGGGTGGAGGGGTGGTCCTTATGAAAAAAGAAGTATATATGCAGGAAATCTATAAACAACTCACTGATGGAGTCACTTAAACTTAAGTGTGACCCCACTGATAGGATTACAAAGGCTCTTTTTGATTTGAGTACAAGAGCCTTAAATACTAATGTAATAACAAAGAGTGACTTCGATTTCCTGAATATTAAAGAACCATCTATTCCAACGATATATGTGGTTCCTAAAGTGCATAAGGACCCCCTCCACCCTCCAGGCAGACCGATAATTTCGGGATGCAACAGCCTCACTAGCAATCTCTCAGCGATTGTAGATTTTTATTTACAGCCTCTTGTGAAAAATACGAAGGCCTATCTTAAAGACACAGGAGATGTCCTTAGAAAGCTTAATGAATATACTTGGGTTAAAGGTGACTATCTATGTAGTGCAGATGTCATGACACTATATACCATTATTGGGTTGGACAATGGCATCACGGCAGTCTACTATTTTTCAGAATTGAGTGATTTTAGTGATAATTTAAAAGGTTTTATTCTTGAAAGTATAACATTTATTTTACTTAATAATTATTTCTACTTTGATGGATCGTTCTATATTCAGCAGGTTTGGCACAGCTATGGGCACCAGGTTCGCCCCCAGTTACGCAAATCTGTTTATGGCATACTGGGAGGAGCATCATATTTGGCATAATGGTGTTGTGGAGGCGAACCTGGTGTCCTGGCAATGGTTTATAGATGATGTATTTTTTGTTTGGAGAGGTAGTAGGGAGTCTTTGGTGTCTTTTTGTGACAAGCTGAATACCAATACCCTCTCTATCAAACTCACTTTTACTTTTAATGAAATGGAAGTATCGTTTTTAGATCTTAGTATTTATGTCAAGGATGATAAAGTGAATACTCAAACTTTTAGAAAATGAACAGACTCTAATAGTTTTATAGAGAGAACCAGTTTGCACCATGCAAATTGGCTTGATGGGATTCCTTTTAGCCAATTTACACGAGTGAAAAGAAACTGTACTGAGAATAATGTATGTGAAAGGCAACTAGATGAAGTCTCAGAAAGGTTTAGAGCTAAAGGTTATTCAAATGCCCTCCTTGATAAAGCTAGAGAGAAAGTTAATCTATAGAGAGGTCTGATTTATTAAAAACCAAAAGATAATACACTGGGTGCAGAGAAAAATGATAAGTTTCAGTGGGCCTTTATAAGTCAATATAGTACATTCTTCAAAGATATTGAGAAGGTTTTTAATAGGAATTGGAAACTGTTAAAACAAGACTCCATAATAGGTCCTATTATTCCGGATAGACCCACCTTTGTTTATAGAAGGGCGCCAGCTTTAAAAAATCTGTTAGTTAAAAGTAGTCTGGACCCGGAGATTAGACAAAGCGTGAGAACCAAGGGCTTTCACCGTTGTGGTGATTGCCTGATGTGCAGAACATGTAAATCAAACACGCGTAAACTATCCCATTTTGTGGTTAATGGAACGACCTACATAATTAAGGATTTTGTCACTTGCCACTCAAAGAATGTTATATATATTCTAGAGTGTGCATGTGGCTTAAGCTATGTTGGAAAAACATGTAGAAATTTGAAAACACGATTGGCAGAACATGTCTATAACATCCGTAAAGGCAGAGAGACACATACTGTCTCTGCCCATTTTAAAGGTCAAAAGAATGTTTCATTATTAATTTTTGGGGTATTCAGGTAATTACCCCAAAATGGCGCACTAGGGATATTGAAAAAAGGCTATCTCAAGCTGAGATTAAATGGATCCACCATTTGGGAACCCTTGTTCCCGGGGGACTGAATGGGGAATTTGAATTAAAATGTTTCCTCACTTGATACTACTGGACATTCTATATGTTTTTATATTTATGCATCCTGCACCTTTTATATATGCATCTTGCACTTTTTTGAGTATGTCAGTATTTTTTATCCTATTTTATTATGTGTTTTTAATTATTGTTTTTATGTGTTTTAATTTTTACTTTGAGGACGTTTTATGAATGATGGACATTTATTTATATTATCCATGAGAACTCCTGTTATGATATGATGGCTGTGCTGGATTAACATTCAGAAAAACTACTGTGAAGCTATTCCTTTATTTCCCTGCTTTGTATCTACTTCCTGGTTGCTGGAATACAAGTGGAACGCATGGCAGCCATCTTGGTTCCTGTTTGTGTGGAGATCATTGTATTAATAGCACGACACGGGCACTGATTAGAGTTGATTAGGTACATTTGTGTAAGTATTTAGGGAGGGTAGTTATGTTTCTATCTAAGAGCCAAGTACACGCTTCTGACGAAGGACTTGGAAAGTCTGAAACGCGTTAAGCGTGGCTCTATGTTGTTTGGACTCCTGCTTTGCTGCACTTGTTGTTTGGTGAATACATTCTGGATTCTGGCTGGAGTGTCCGGAGCTCTGACCAGGAATTGTCCTTTTAAACACCTGAGGACTGCCAGAGTTTACATCCCATTTGCTGCAGTGCTGACATCCCAGGATTTCATTTATATGCCTGATTTCCATCTATGTTTTGCTATGGGAGATATGTTTTGAAGATATCTATCATTTAAAGGAGAAGCAAACCCTGTGACCATTTATCCTAGACATCTGTACAGGATTAATCATTCTGGGTGATTATTTTTTCAATTTTATTGCATGTGGTATTTAGAGAGCGCCTTACTATTTGGTGTAATCCTTCTATATTTTTCTTTGTAAGTCTTGTGTAAACAGGTAAACATCCACTAATTACCCGATTAGTGGCTGCACTCTTTATTTTATTGCGCATTTTTGTCTACATTCTATTATCACAGGAGTATAACCTTGTATCACATCCATTTTTAGTCACGTTGGGGGCGAACCCAGTACATTGAAAATACAAACCAGATCCACATAAAATACATTGAAATAAGCCAGGTCCACATAAAGTACACTGAAAAAGCCATTTAGGATTACACTGCAACAAACCACTTCCACATAAAATATATTGGAAAAGCCAGAGCCACATAAACTACGTTTTAAAACCACATCCACCTGGATATTTTTTACTCCAAATCCTGACCACGACTGCTGGGGAGCTGCCTAGGGAGAGTTCAGGGGAAATCGTGCAGGTCGGATCGTGAGCACATCGCTATGTGTGTAGGCAGCTTTAGGCTTCCCCCCACTGGCTCTCAGGCAAAAGTGCCCATTATGCAGTGCCCCCTGTAGTTGTCCCCATATGCAGTGTCTCCTGTATTTGTGCCCCTTATGCAGTGCCCCACGGGCAACGTATGAGACGGTGAGATGCTGGAAACACTTTGGACCTGGTTTAGAGTTACACAAAGTAAAGATGATTCAACATGGAGACTGGGCAGACGTCTCACCAGCAGAGAGAGCTTAGTAAATAATACCTGGAGGTTACAAATCGGGGGATTAATCTGAGCTGGATGGGAATATGAGCAGATTATGTCACTATAATTAAACAACATACAGCCAGGAATCATTAGGATAAAAAATGCAACAGGCACAAATTAGAGGCTGTTTATCGCTTTAACACAGTTTTGAAACAACGCGACATTGCACCATTTTCCCTTTGATTAGGAGTGCACATAGATTACATCTTCTACACGGCTCCAATCTGAGGACTCCTCAGATTAGAGCCGTGTAGAAGATGTAGTCTATGTGCAGTCAGTGAGGAGTTGTGACCCAAATCGGGAAAAGTGTCATCTGGGCTTTGGGAGGGGGAGGGGTTTCCTCCTAATAATAGATGAATGTGATCCCTGACTGCCCCTAGAAACGGCCCTGCAGCTAGTGACAGCACAGGGCAGTGACATACATAGGTGCAGACAGTGTAAAGGAGGGCAAGCTAGTGACAGCACAGGCATGCAGTGACATACATAGGTGGCACTCCCCCCCGCAGAGGTGCAGTTTAGTTACCTTGAGAAGCTGCTGTGCGCAGCTCGCTTGCCCCATCCCATGCCCAGACCGGAGTGTGGGCGCCGCCGCCAACCACCGAGTGAGACCAGAGATAGAGTGAGGACAGCCCGGACAAACACAGACAGTCGAGGGCAACCAGCAGCAGAACGGAGGTCACTCTCAGCCTGTGTCCGGACTTTTAAGTGCGGCTGATGTGTGCGCTGCCCCCTTCCTGTCATGTGACACCCAGGAGGAGAAGAGGGAAGGCGGTTATTGGGTGCGCGCATGAAGTTACTGTAGCCACCCAATTGGTTGAGGGAGACAGCGCTGATGCAGGAATCGGACCCGGCATACATTGCATTGAGTGCGGAGCGCCCCGTGCGATTGCACGGGTCGCCCGCCCCTAGAAACGGCCCTGCATGCAGTTGCTGTGTTCGACTAAAATGGTATCCTGGGTAAAAAGCCAAAAAAAGTAAAGGAGTCAATATGAGTGAGTTGCACCATGTATTGTGCCACCCATCATTGTGCTTAATCTGCAATGTTATAGTAATTCAATGGTGACAAAAATACTAATTCTAACTGCCGGTGATGCTATAAGCAAATTTGTGCCTCCATTTAAGCTATACTTCTCTTAATAGATAACTAGGGCTTGCATGGGTAAACCCTAATAATCACAGTAATGTTCCCTAGTGGTAAGTGATATCTACTAAATTATTACAATATATATTATCTATATTAACTGAAGCAAGTTGTAAATAAAAGGTTTCTATTTATTTTTCAGGAACTTTTCTTCTTTGGATCTCCACAAACAGTTCCTTCAAAGGTAAGTTTTAGTAGTAACAATAAGCAGCCTAACATTACATTGAACACTTTGTTAAAAAATAATCATTAAAAGGTAGCATTTGTTATTACAATTTGTTCTATGACAAATACTCCAATTACTATGTGACACTTTAGTAATCAGCTTCATCCCTACAATAGATAAAAAAAGTTTAAACAAGGATAATATCCCTAGTACTATCTTAACTAAGTAATAATAATATCCCTGCCTGAACATGTAAGAATAGTTGGGAGGTCAACAATTCTAATGAATTATTAGAACTTCAAATATCCTCCAGCACCTTTGGCCAGAAGTTACACATATATGTCACATGCCTTTCCCCTTAGATTAAACTGATACCAATTACTTTAATTTAACTTTTATAATTCTAGATTATGCTAGGTAACAATCATATATAAATGTTTACATTACTGCTTAGGATGGCTAATATACCTAACCTCTATTAGTCAAAGGGGTTACATATATATACTTGTATATTTATATTTCATTTTGTGTTTGTCTTTTTCTTGTAGTGCTTCTGTAATGGTAACATGCCATTTTGCTCTTGTAGATATCATTGTATTAATCTCCCCTACTGAGATTATTGCATACATTTTGTTTTCAAGTAGAGATTGCAACATCCATTTTGTTTTAGAGTAGTCATCACTGTTTGGAGCACAGAATAATTGTGGAAAATGTAGGAGACATTATAACAACAGACAAGTAATGTGTCACTAATCCTGTGTATTAGTCTATAGAGTTGAGAGCAAAGAGAAAAAAAGCAAATTTGTACATTGGCAAAACCATGTTGCACTGCAGGAGGGGGCACATTTGAAATGTGTGAAGAAATGTAGAGTTACAGTAGTACATTGCAGTGTGAAAATAAAGCTATCCAGTATTTGTGGGCTATATGCAAAATCAGCCAGTATTTACCCCTGTATTGGCACACTTTATATTGCAACATGTTTCTTTTATTTTTTTTTTGCTTTGCTCCCAATCCTGCATCAGTCCCAATATTTGCCATTTCTTATCAACTATAGGACAAATTTGTAGCATATGTACATTTGATTGGAAATAACCATCTTTTTATACATTATTATTATTATTATCTCTAGTAAGTCAGTGTTACATAGACCTTTATATTATCACCCAGGATGTTTTCAAGAGACTGCGCTTGTAGGTCTAATGTAAAATTTACCATTTCTAATTTATTTTCTTAATACAGATTGTCTCTGGCTTTCAACTGTACTGTAATCTAATACAATAAACAGATTTGAATAAAACAGTGTATTCTTCTACAATGGTAATCGTCAGCTGTTACTGGTGTTTGCTGTGGCAGTTAATGGAGCCCAATGCCTCTAAATAAAGAATAAGTTTAATTATAGGAGATGCAATGACATGTAAAAAAATATATATATATCTGTTGTTTCTTATGTCTACAACACACCAGGCATCAAAACAAAGCTATTCAGAATGAACCAGGTGCCCTGTTATCACACTCCTTACAATAACTGTGTAATTAAAATATGATCACACAAATTACCTTAATTAATCTCTTTGCATGGGCTGCTTTCCCCTAGCTCTTCACAGCAATTTAGTTAATGGTTTCAAAAACGATCTTTTCATTAGTAGATCTGAAGCCAGTCTGAATATGTCAATTGCTATGCAAAAGCAAAAGGCACACATGCAGACTGGAATTTGCTATAAAAATGTATTCAATACTACAAATATGCCATTATTCTTTCCAACGGGATTGCCACGCTGAAATTTGCTTATCTTCACAAGCCATTCAGAAGGAACAGGCCACTGGACTCGACTGATTAAGTAAACGCATTGTAGCTAGGAGAACATGCCAGCAAACATCTGTATCAGAGGAATGACTTACAGAACAGAGAACCGTAGTGGACTACAGAATGATATAACATACACTGTACCAAATGCTGTCTTTGTGAACAATGATATCACAAGTATGGCAGAGCAGAATTGCAGGGGACATTTACATTTTTCTTCAAAACCCCCGCATCCTTCCTGGCTTAAATTATCATAATAATAACTGTATATGAGTATATGTGAGATAAAGCACACCACATTGTAAATACAATGTGCCACATTGGTCAGCCTAATCATATCTAGTGATCACACTCACCCTCTTCCCAGGCGCTCCTCCTTGTACGAGCATTGCACAAGTTGGGCCCAATGCTGAGTTTTACATTACACAGGTTGGCCCTGATGAAGAGTGTGAGAAGATGCAAGATATGGAGAATAACTTGTGTTTTCCCGCACTATGCATTTACGCTGAATTGAGCGTACTTATGCACACGCAATGCGAGTCACGCACACTTCAATTGCATCTACACTTATGACTGAATAAGGTTGTAACAGGAGATCTTACTCAAGCAGCGAGGGGGTGTTGATGCATCAGTTGGCCATACAGAGTTGGACGTATGTGTGAATACACATTTCCTGGCGTATCCTTTGTACCAAGTATAAGACAGTGCAGGTGAGCATTGATGTTTCGACGATGACAAATAGTAGACCAAGCGTAAGTTATTTCTTTATTTTCATCCAACTGTACATCAGGCCCCTTGTCTCAAACTTGCTCCACCTGCACTCCTGGAAACCATATCCACATTAGATTAATTAGATTTTAATAGGAATTCAACTACAAGAGTGTCAATCACTACCTTAGTCTCTCATGTGCCCTGGTTTTCCCAGGACAGACCCATTTTTGTTGCCAAACTCTTTAACTGCTCTTTTGTTTAATTTAGACTACTGTACATTGACTAAAAGGTTTTATGATGTGGACTCCATAACCTATTTTTTGTGTAAGTGCTAGGCTATGCAGGCCAAGATGGACACACCTGCAAGGGTGCACTGGTCAATGAGAAAATGTAAATAGGAGATTTTATTTTGTAACAAAGGGATAAAGAGAACACGTTTATGATTGTGTTTCCTGCTTTGTGAATAAGCTGAAAATTTGGTGCTGGAAATAATTAATACAAGTAAGGCTCCATGTGGCCCTAGGCAAAATAGTGGTTTTAGGTCTTAATTCCACTTCACATAAAAACTAATATGGTGTATATATATATATATATATATATATAGATATATATATATACTGTACTTGTGTATTATTCACAGCGATTCGTGAATTGAGTGGTGGATCTTTGAAATTGCACTGAATTTAAATAGCAACTTAATTCATTTCTAAATATAGTCCATACTGCTAATAAACTGTTTTATGTTGAACTGTTCTGGTGATTTCTAAAATATGACTGAATTCCTAAGAGTAAGCATTTTATAGAAAATTAAATGCAATTAAAACAACTGTATCTTGTAATATTTTGCTTCCTTGCCTTAAGGCACAATAAACTGTAAAAAGAACATTTTTTATATTACAAATTATTTTGTGAAGCTAAATTCAAGTTGAATAATATTAAACAGTCACTGACAGACTGCAATGAAGGCATTCGGGGATGAATCATAACTATCTACAATATTGCATTGCTCCAGCATACAGAAGGAAGATATGTAGAAGACAAGTGATATCAGCTTAAATCAAAGGAGGTTACAGCCATACAGGCTGACTCAGACAGTCCTCAGCTTATTTGCTGACAGTCATATCAGCTACTTCGCAATTTATTGCATGCTACAATTGTTATTGTTCATGAGCTGGTGTGACCAGAGCAGTTTTGCCTCATATTTTCCAGTGACCTGCATAAGCCTGGAGGTTAGGGACATACACATGCCACCTGTCCACAGATGGATTGTTCCTTTTCTAAGGTGTTTACCAGCATAGATGTATAATCAAAAAGGTGATACATTAATATATTTTAATTGACCAAAAAAGTAGTTAAATTTACACAGTAGGACTCCAGCTCTGGTAAGAACCTAGTCTTGCAAGATCTACTACCACTATAGAGAGCTCTCAATCATCTCTTTATGTGTATTTTTCATGGAGACTTTAGAGCTTACCCAATTGCCTAAGTTTTCTTGTCTGTTAAAGGGAAGTCACCCACCTTTAAGATGGGATATTGCCCATATTTACCATCACTACCTGAGGTAGCAGATTGGTGTACTGAGGAACGTGTCGCCAATTGGAATAGTGAGATTATAATTTTTTTATGCTTTATTTTTCCATTTATCATTTTTATTTATAATGCCTATGGTATATATTATTTTTATATATCTTATATTTTTATATCCATTTTTATTTGGTCAGAATTAATATTGTATTTATATCATTGTACTGTCAAATATTGTGAAAGTTACTGCTCCTTAATCCTGAGTGTAATTTTGATACCTGTAACATTGTTCAAACCATTTAATAAAGCTTTTATTGGTTAAAAAAGAGCATTGGATATATCCTTACATATACACAAAGCTCAAGAACCAGGTAGAATAAGTTGCAAGATACCACAAGGTTAACACAGTAGGTTCTGTAGATCCAGTGAGAAACATGAAGGGGTTAATGATTGTGGTGTGCATATAGGGAAGCACATACCTGTATACATGCAAATAGAGGCAGCATTGGAGTATGCGCCCACTTATATACATCAGTGGTGAAAGTGTGGAGTATACAGTGCATCCGGAAAGTATTCATAACGCTTCACTTTTTCCAAATTTTGTTATGTTACAGCCTTATTCCAAAATGAAATAAATTCATTTTTGTCCTCAAAATTCTACACACAATACCCCATAATGACAACGTGTAAAAAGTTTTTTTGCGATTTTTGAAAATTTTAAAAAAAAACCTAAGAAATCACATGTACATAAGTATTCACAGCCTTTACTAAATACTTTGTTGATGCAGCTTTGGCAACAATTACAGCCTCAAGTCTTTTTGAATATGATGCCACAAGCTTGGCACACCTATCTTTGGGCAGTTTTGCCCATTCCTCTTTGTAGCAACTCTCAAGCTCCATCAAGTTGGATGGGAAGCGTCGCTACACAGCCATTTTCATATCTCTCCAGAGATGTTCAATTGGATTCAAGTCTGGGCTCTGGCTGGGTCACTCAAGGACATTCACAGAGATGTCCTGAAGCCACTTTTTTATATCTTGGCTGTGTGCTTAGGGTCGTTGTCCTGCTAAAAGATGAACCGTCGCCCCAGGCTGAGGTCAAAAGCACTCTGGAGCAGTTTTTCATCCAGGATGTCTCTGTTCATTGCTGCATTCATCTTTCCCTCTATCCTGACTAGTCTCCCAGTTGCTGCCGCTGAAAAACATCCCCACAGCATGATGCTACCACCACCATGCTTCACTGTAAGGATGGTATTAGCCTGGTGATGAGCTGTGCCTGGTTTCCTCCAAACATAACTCCTGGCATTCACGCCAAAGAGTACAATCTTGTCTCTCATGGTCTGAGAGTCCTTCAGGTGCATTTTGGTAAACTCCAGGCGGGCTGCCATGTGCTTTTTACTAAGGAGTGGCTTCCGTCTGGCCACTCTACCATATAGGCCCGATTGGTGGATTGCTGCAGAGATGGTTGTCCTTCTGGAAGGTTCTCCTCTCTACACAGAGGAATGCTGTAGCTCTGACAGAGTGACCATCAGGTTCTTGGTCACCTCCCTGACTAGGGCCCTTTTCCTCCGATCACTATATGCTCGCAGTGAGACTGAATTAGTAATCACTATTGCAATCACAGTTGTGATCAGTACTGAATCAGGTACCAAGTACAGGTTGGGTCTCCCATATCGAAATATTCCGAAATACGGAATATTCTGAAATACGGAATATTTTTAGCATGACTGGGAAAGTGAAACCTTTGCTTTCTGATGGTTCAATGTACACATTTGTTTAAAGCACAAAATTATTAAAATACTGTATAAAATAGCCTTCAGGCTGTGTGTATAAGGTGTATATGAAACATAAATGAATTTCATGTATGTACACAAACTTTTTTATGATGCACAAAATTATTAAAATTATTGTATAAAATTACCGGCAGGCTGTGTGTATAAGGTGTATATAACACATAAATGCATTCTGTGTTTAGATTTGGGTCCCATTCCCAAGATATTTCATTATAGAATGCAAATATTCCAAAATACGGAATATTCCGATATCCAAAATACCCCTGGTCCCAAGCATTTTGGATATGGGAGACTCAACCTGTACCTTCTATAAAATGATAAGTAGAAGCTGATCCATTTTTACTCTTTAGAAGAATTGATATATCTTCCCCAAAATCCCTTCTACAGACTGCCACATGTGGGGATGGGGTTAATAACGGAGGTTTTAGGTTGTGATTCCAGTCTTTCTCAGAGGTGAAATAGGACCTGTTTCATGTTTGTACACAAATGTTGATGTTTTCGCAGCTTGAGTGATTGTTACCGTTTGCGCATGAGTATAAACCAGACAGCACATGCGCAGCAATTTGTATTGCGATTACGCTCGCACAGAGGATTCATTCGCAAACTGGGTGACAGGTAGTCAGCGTTTGGGGGAGGTAATGGGGGGTGGATAGAGAAATGCAGGTGTGTCAGGACTGTTTAAATACTGTTTTCTGGGCGTGCATAAATTAGCCACTGCATTCTTGCTCACAGCAGGAGAGCCCTCTGTGTGCATGGAGATCCGCTTTGTCTTCAGCAGGTTTGATCTACTCAGAAGGCTGATTTAGTGTTTCTGATGTTTCTGGTTATTTGCATGTGCAGCAGATGTGAGATGCTTTCAGTGGGCGTCTCCATGCACTGGACGGCAGGTGAGTCATTAGCATATTTTCACAAATGTGATCCGTGAGAGATCGCAAACTGCGATTGCATTTGCATACAAACATGAATCAGGCCCTTAGTTTCAATAAGTAAATAGGTAGTGTGGAGAATGAATGCCTGTTACCTGTTCATTACATTGCAAAGCCTGAATTGCTGTTCCTGTGTAAAAAGTATTTTATTGTGTTGTGCTGTGGACACTAAAAAACCCTGCTGTGATTGCACCTGGAATAATAACTCCAGACAATGTGAAGGCAAGCCATTACAACAGGACATTCTTTACTTAATGGCACATTGTGAAAATAAGACATGAGTAGTACATAATAATTTCGTTTACACACCAAACACAAAGAAGCATGATTCAAAGGAAACCATGGCAAATATATAGATAAGAAAGGACTTGAATGTTGTCACATATTGCTGGCACTTTTTAGAAAATTTTGTATAGATAAAACATCTTTTTTATTGAGAACCAAGGTTAAACTATAACTCTGTGTTACATATTATCACAGATACACAACTTTCTATTCTATCCTAGAAAATCCAAGTATGGGCCAGATGTACTAAGCTCTTCAAAGTGATAAAATGGAGAGTGATAAGCTACCAACCAATCAGCTACCAACTGTAATTTTTCAAACACAGCCTGTACCATGACAGTTGGGAGCTGAGTGGTTGGTGGTTTGTCGCTCTCCACTTTATCAATTTTCAGAGCTTAGTACATCTCCCCCACTGTGCAATAAAAAAAATAATTTGTTTCCAAACAGAAAATAATAATAATAATAATTATATTATTATTATTATTATTATTATTATTATTATTATTATTTAAAATATCATGCATACAGTTACTTTCTTTCATTTTGTATCCCTCTTTCCAGAACTGAACATACAGTAATTTACTCAGGCACAGCAGTAGAGCAGAAAACAGACACACAAAAAAAGAAAAGAACCACTTAATCCTGTGGCTGAAGAGGCTTTTTCCTTCCAAATTAGGTCACTCCTGTGGATACACTGTTGCAGTCAGGTCTGTGACAGCCCAATTGAAAGCAAAATGGAAACATATTGTGAATATAGAACTAGCAGAAACAATGCACCATATTGTTCTCGGGTCAACGGAAGAGTGTCCCCAGACCTTACCAAGAGTGACTCTAGCAGCATATCCGCACTATTAGGCTTATCATGCAGCCTTATGCCATACCTGCTACTGCTAACATGGGTGTAGATTTTCACATTGGACCTGATTCATGTTTGCAGGCAAATGCAATTGCAGTTGCGATCTCTCACAGATCGCAATTCCAAAAATATGCTAATAACTACCCCTGCCATCCAGTGCATAGAGACGCCCACTGAAAGCATCTCACATCCGCCACACATGCACATAACTGGGAACATCGGAAACAACGAATGCAGATCTGGCGGCCAACAGCTTTCTGAGTAAGTCTAACCTGTCGCAGACACAACGGGTCTTCAGATATGCAGAGAGCTCTTGTCATGCTCCGTACTATTAAAACCACTTTCTTATCTCTCTGGTGCCTGTCCAGGATAGCACAGTGGTCTGCTCATGCTGCACATCGCTCTCGGCTGGTGCTGACATCTGTCTGTGCTGCTCCTGCCCCGCCCGCTCAGTGTCCTGTTACTGAGCAAGGAGATGGCTCTACACAGCCCCTTGCTCACAGCATGTTTTCCCAGCATGATGGCACACAGGCTGCACACCAGAGTTCTCTCCTAAACAACAGTATGGGCGCAGCCATGTTGGACTCTGTCACCTGACACTCAGTGCTGCTCTCAAACCAGCTGATCGCAGCATCCAATCCCTGATGATCCTCCCCTTTAAATTCCATTTCCTGTCTGGCCTCTGTTGAAAGTACAACGTCGCATCTTAATGAAGTTTCAGCTCAGTGCTGTGCAGGTACTCTGTATCTTACCAGTCCCAGGGCCTTATTTAGCAAGGATCGCTATTACAATTGCAACTGTGATTACGCATGCAGGTTCATTGCGAAAATATGCTAATGTTTACAATCGCAATGCCGTCGCAGCCTAACAAGGATGCCCACATCCTCTTACTCACATGTGTAATACTAAGCAAAATAGTGAAACCATTGGTAAGATTGAGTACCATCGCAGCCTCATGTACAGTTGCACAAGGTCTGACCTTACTCAGAAATTGCTAACCTCATGCATGCAGTGAAAGCCAAGGCTGTGTATGGCATCACAGTGGCAAATTCATGCATGCCCTTGTAATGACGTTCAAACGCACTAGCACGCCTGTGTTTCTCCAACCACCACCCTGTCACCACCCCCAAATCCTTCCTTTCAATCAATCTGCGATGGGTCTGCGTAGTCACTGCAATCACAGTGAGACCTTCATGCACATGCACTACAAGGCATATACATGTGCAGAACACAACTATCAACCATGCGTAATTGCAGAACAGGTCTCCAGTCCATTATATCCAGTTTTTATATCTGGAAAACAAGACTCCTATACCATCTTTCACACCAGCCTGGTTTTTATCGCTGATACTTGTTCTTACAGCCACCATCAGTTCCAGCCGATATCCCAAACCATCTGTCTCATATGATGCATCCAACATCGGACGCTTATCAATTAAGTTCCTCAATTCATCAACATCAGTTCCAACCGATCAAGTTAATCAATTCATCAACATCGGACACATCAATTAAGGGCCTCAATTTATCAACATCGGTTCCAACCAATCAAGTTCAGCAATTAATCAACATCAGACTCTTATCAATCAAGTTCCTCAATTCATCAACATCGGCTCCAACCGTTCAAGTTTATCAATTACAAAATTGGACTCTTATCAATTAAGTTCTTCAATTCTTCAACATCGGTTTCAAAGTGATCAAGTTAATCAATTCTTCAACATTGAATTTAAAGCCATCAAGTTCTTCAAATCATCAACTTCGCTCTCAAACCGATCCAGCTCTCAATCCAGCATCATCAGTACCAATCCGATTCTGCTCTTTCATTCAGTAATATCATCTTCAGTTCTCAGTCCAACCTGCTGTTTAATAAAGACATTCTATTTCTGTGCTCGCCTTTGGGCCCATCATCCACTGCAGTATCTCTATCTCCTCACATCATTACATGAGGAAGTCCTGGCTCAAGCCACCAAGTTCCTTCATGCATCTCTGATCTTACCTTCAGTCTCACATGACTGTTCCTACCCAAATCAACCCTCAGGCATGACAGCTCTCCTGCTGCGAGCATGGACGCAGTGGCTAAATTATGGGCACCCTGAAAAAAAAGTGTTTAAACAGTCCTGACAGGCATGTGTTTTTCGATCCACCCAACATTACCTTCCCCCAAATGAATCCTCTTTGCTAACATAATTGCAATATAATCGCTGTGCTGCGCAGTGCGTTTATACCCATGTGCAATGGCTAATCTGAGTAAACATCGATATTTGACATGAATCAGGCCCACTGTGTCTTATCACAAGATACTGTACCATGTTTTATTTTGATAAATCATCAAGTGTCTATAGCCCCTTTATAATTGATTTCAAATTACAAGACATGCTATAACATCACATACATTTGGAAAATACTGTATACAGTTTTCCCTTAGAAAGCCACCTGGGGTATCTGGCCAGAAGCACAAGCTTTCCAATGACAGGATTGTTTACTCCTTTAGTCAGCTCGGCATTAAAGAGTAGAAATATTTACTGAAAGTAACCTGCATTCTAAACACCACTGCTGCAGTCCTTTCTACAGGAACACCAAACCTATACCTTACACAATAAAACTAGACTAGAAAAGCCCAGCAGAGTAGTGCTAAAAGTTGGAAAACCAATGTAAGTAATATAAGGAGAGGTACAATAAACATTTCTCTGTGGTCATAAATCAGCATGTGTATATATTAATACATATATAATCCCACTTAAATATTCACATGTGAATTAAACAGAACACGTAATTTGGACACAATATTATCCTCATAAAACACTGTACACATGTCCATCCATATTATAAGCATTTGCAACACTTCAATGTGATGTTGGTTAACACCTTGTTAAAGGATTCAATCCTAGTATTTATCAGTAAATGTCACAACACTGTCGTCTCCTGGTAGGTAATCAAGCTTTGTCTGTTGGATTAGAGAAATTTCTGGTCTTAATCTGGCCCTCTTCTATGTAAATATACAAATCTAGAATGTTCATCTCTTTGGTGCTGATATTTAAAATTTAATATTTAGATGTATTATTATTATTATTATTATTATTATGACACCCACAAAAGTGTCCCTCTATCTCCTTTCCAAATAAACAGATCATCAATATTGC
This sequence comes from Taudactylus pleione, assembly GCA_031769625.1. Classification (NCBI taxonomy): domain Eukaryota; kingdom Metazoa; phylum Chordata; class Amphibia; order Anura; family Myobatrachidae; genus Taudactylus; species Taudactylus pleione. The sequence goes on along the minus strand of JAUIMM010000555.1, from coordinate 3,983,839 downwards.
ATGTACAGGAAACCAGGCTCTTCCCAAGATCATGGCCACTCCACAAATGTTGTGCTTTCCAGTGGGTCATAAACAGTTTGGCATAATTTGGGGTGAACCTGGTCCCCATTGCTGTTCCCCCCATTATATGAAACTTGGACGCACAAGAGCAGAGATCAATGGAAGTTTGCAAGATTCAGCAAGAATCCTCCCAAGCTTCCTATTCAGGGTGGCAATAATTGATTCCAAACAGGAGCTGTGATATCCAGTTGGAACTGCCAATCCAAGTCTCTTGTTAACTTGTTAATAATTGTGGTTCTGACTATCAAGGGAAAGCCATATCCAGACAGTCCCTGTCAGAGGCCCTTAACTTTTGAGGTGGTTTCAGGGCTTGGTCCCTACCTTTCATTCATCTGCACCACCTGCTGAGGATAGCTCCCTGAAGTCTGGAGAGGAGGTATACACAATGTTATTAATTTGACCCAGGGCTTGCATTCAGGACAAAACAAGTGCACGACACAGACCATGTGAGCAGGGGTTTAGTTTTTCTAGCTAGGAAAGTCTGTATTTTATGGTCTTCTGCCCTTGTTATGAGAGATAAAGTTAACAATCAGCAGGATGATGGAGCTAACTGAGTGGGTTATGGTCAGTGATCAAGGTAAAATTATCATATAGATAGGGATGATGCTTTCTGAGAGCCCATGTGATAGCCAAGCATTCCATTTTGATGGTGACATATTCCATTCTCCTGATCCAGTACTGTAGTTTATGGGAGAGGGATCCATGGATCACACTCTATGTGGCTCAGTACTGCTCCCATTCCACAGTCAAAGGCATCAGTTTGTACAAACAATTGTCTCTTTAAGTCTGCAGCCATCTGCATCAGAGCAAGAGCAAATGCTGCTTTCAGCAATGTGAAAGCCTGAACACACTAGAGGGACCGCAAAGTATACACCAGGATATTTATTTTAAAAGGCATCAATGTAGGCTTCAATTCCATAAAAAGAGTGATAAATTCTTAATGTTGATTTGCCTCACTGATCAAAAGAATATTCCAGTAATATTTACCTTCTTTATGTCCAGGGTATACACATACTGTAGTAAACCCACCCTCAGCTAGTTGAAGAGTTTGTCTATGGGGTAGGGATCAATAACTGACACTTAATTTAACCACCTGTAGGCCATACAGAACCATTTAGGGCAATCCTATTTCAGGAGTATCCCATAACTGGCTACCCAGGAGAATGGGAATGTACAATTACCCCATCTTTAGCATTTACTCAATCTAGTTTTTGATCATTTTGAGCACCCTGGAGCTACAGTAATACATACACAGGTTGGTAAATAAGCTTAGTTCCCCACTGTCAATCAATGGAATTCTGATAGTTTCATCAAGGTTTGCTAGCAAATTGGGGTTGTACCTCCATGTCTGGACTGTGGGTCAATCAGTTGAGGACCTATTTTAACCTACAGTAGACAGACATCATAACAAAATAGCTTTTAAGGTATGAATTTACTTAGGTTGATGTGTTTGGAGTGAAGCTGCTTCCTGGTCATGTCTAGTTCTATTGTGCAATTAGGTTTCCCATGTTATTGGGTTGACCATCTATAATCCAGTCAAGGAAACCTGCCACATATTTTTGCAAACATGGACTATGCTAGGAACTTCTGTCCTATCTGTAGTTCCCAGACCTGAGTGCAGCTATCATACCTCTGCGTCTGCCTGTCCTGGGCAAATAGAAGATTGGAGTGAATTAGTTCCATCTATCTCCACATATTCAATAATAGTTATTTTTCTGGAACAAAACTTTCTTTTCCATCTATCTTAAATTAAGTCTACCAACCCTCTGCTCCTCTGCCTATATAGCTAATTGAGCAGGGAGAAGCTGATAGATTCATGATGTATCTCTCTGCATGTAAAAAAGAGTGGCTACAGAGATCTACAGTTTCCAAGTCCCCCATATGAGTTGACCTACTGTAAGTGAATAGGAACTTATTGAGAGGTATGATTGAGCCACTCACAAAGCACATTACTATGGAATTAAAATGAGGTGATGAGAATTTTACATACTCTGTATTACTCCCAAAGAGTTTGAATTAATTATACTTTAAATTAGAAACCTTGACCAATGACCTGACCAAATTAAACACATCCAGAAGAACTTGTTATACATGTTCAGAATCTATTGATGTTTGGGTTGTGACCTTGGGCAATCTAGTTTTAAACTGTTCCAGTATTAGGATGAACCCTGTGCAGCTAAGGTTTTATAGTGGTCCATTTATATCTATTGCCTCTGAAAAGACTCCACTATTATAAGACTATGTTGGAATGAGACACCCTGTCTTTTGACACACACATAGAAAACTGTCCTAAAGTGCTACACATCCTGGATGATTCCAGACCAGAGGAAGTTTCACTGCAGTCAAGCACTATCCGGTCTCTGTGTTTTTCAATGGGGACTTCAAAAGCAAGTAGTAAATAGTTGACCTTGATACAATCTGGAAAGAATCAACTGTCTAGGGGCCATCTAGATCTTGTCAGAGGACCACATGGCAATTATTTGGTACAGTAAGTCCTCATTCCGCACTGTTTGCTACTATCAGATGGTCTGCCACACTGTGAAGACTAGATAAGAAGGGGTCTGCTAATTGGGCAGTCCTGAACTCTTCCGTACCCAAGTCTATCCACAAATCAATCACATCAGTAGAAGATATATTTGCCTCTGTGTGCTCTCTGGAAGTCTCTGATTCTGTTGCTGGGATTGCAGAGGCAGTCAGTGCTGGAATTATTAGAAATTAGAAAGGAGTTAACAGCATTGTGGGTTCCTTTATTGGTCTGACTGTGATAACAGCATCAACAAATCAAATGGAAATGCTAATGATGGATACACGAAATGTATCCATCATTATCCCACTCAACAAACCTCAAAAATGGTCTCAATCATCTATAATGTGGTTCATTAGAATATCTTTGTGTTGCCATCTGACATAGCAATCTGGTGCATCCAGTTTTGAAAACCTGATACCAAGAAACCAAATGAAGTTATAACAATGTGATAGATGCTCCTGAGTTTCTGAGTCTGAACATCTTTACCTCCCACCCTCGCAGGCTGTAGATATGCACATAGAGGGTTGCCCTCTCCACTGCAAAATCCTCCCTTGAATATACAGTAGTACTTCTCAAAGTCATAACCACAGTAAAGCACTTTTAGATTAAGGTGTCATTCACTGTGATGGTAAGCCACAGGTCTGAATCTAGCTGCTGGAAAGGGACATCAGTCCTGGATGTTGGTCTCAGAAAAATCTTCAATGATCTTGCAAGATTTTGGGATATTTGTTTGGCTCTGAGTACCATAAGCTGCAGGTAAGGTAGGTGCTACTAGGTGGATGGCATAAACAATGGGTGCTTGAAAGTTACCTGGTAGATGATCATATCTCCTTGGGTATCAACTGTTCCCTGAGTGGACCTTAGATGGGGCCAACTAACCATACAGTATATTTAACCTGGCTCCTTGTTTGGGAGTAGCTAATTTTTTTTTTTTGATGCAGTTGGCATAGGCAGCCTTTATTTTTATATATCACTGGGAAAAAAATGAAGACTTTTGTTGAACTCAGTGTGAGTATGAGTAACATTTTTCATGGTGTTTCTGATCTTCAACTAATAGGTTCCTGACAGCAAGACATACCAAGAGAGCCCTCTTGATTTCCTGGTACATCGAACAAGCACCAGAGTCATAATGTGGGAAACTTTTAGCATTTTTCATTTGAGATTTGATCTAAGATCCCAAGCACATTCATTACCATTTCAAAAACATGCACTTGAGTATCAATATTGTTGGCATCTTCACTAAAGATGGATACATAGAGGGGCAGAACTATGGGAGCCAATGGAGGCACCTGCTACCGGGCTCCAGCTCTGAAGGGCACCTCCTCCATTGTCTACAACATATTCACCCCACTTAGGGCTGTAACTACAGTATGTACCTGGAGTGTGCCGTCACGGACGCCCAATACATGGCACCCCTTCTCGGCACCTGAGAAGCCACCATACACAAGTGGAGAGCTCCATGTCAGGCCATCAGCTGCTACCTTAGTCTATAACCTGTCTGCATGCGAATTGCTACATTACAGTGTCAGTGGCTGTGACGGGGGGGCACCAAATTATAACTTGCCTCCGGGCATCTGGGATGAATTTATGCCACTAGATAAATCATTGTGATGTTTATGGTACAAGTACTAAACAAATTAATAGATTGGTGATATTTCTGAATAGTGGTGGGTGCTACTTTGCTATGACCATATAGGTCTTGGTTCTGGTATTTTGAAATCCTGTAGTTGAAACTCTATGCATTCTAAGTAATCTATTTATGACTAGGAAATGTGTACTGTTGTGTTTGTATCAAGGGATGAGCTATAGTATTCTAGTATTCTATATTTATGTATAGTGTGCATAGAACCCTGCTAAACATACTAGACATGACTGAAATGTTTTGCAAATCAGTGAAGCTAGCGTTATACCAAAATTATATTTAAGACTTTGAAACCATTTGTTAAGCTGCATTGCTTGGTCAAATTAAAGTTTGATGATTCAAAATCATAATATAACCTTGGGATAAAATTGGTTGAACCTGTAAGTATTGTGGCTCATGGCAAAATTCTTTCTAGGATAATATTAGGTCCATCTGTACACAAGACATAAAAATGGTAATGGTAAATTAACAACAGTTTAATGAGTGCACTTTATTTTCTTTTTATACCTTTAAAATATAATTCTAAATTACTTTCTTATTTGAACCATTAATAAAGTTTTCGTTAACTGACTAAAGCACGGTACACACCTGTACAATCACACTTTCAATGAGATTTTACTTTTGATTTCACTTACTGTATATTTGGAAGTTCCGATCACAGTGTCGCTAACCGTGTACACACCTATACAATCTAACTTGTGTCCAATGTCGAATCAGTTTGTAATCTGCACATACATAAAACCTGTTCTTGCGATGTGCCCAGTTTTCTTTTGAGAAAAGATGATTGAAGGTGTGTACACATCCTTAAGATATCACAGAAATGGGCCAGGGATCAAAAGAACGACCCATTGATTGTGTAAGTGTATGCCCAGCTTTACAGGCTAAATTGTGCCAAAAACTTCAATTAAGGAAGATATGCTTATGCCCAGTAATACATAAATAAATACATATAGGAAATATACTGTATATCTATTTTGCTAACACTTATAGTATATTGTTTTTAAAAGAACATAAATTTCATTTTTTTACATTCAAAAATGTATTCAAATAAATTCATATTTCCTATTCAGTTCATTTAATGAGGCACAAGTAGGAACTTTTATATTCATTCTCAACATCACTGTTCCATTATCTTCTGACTTGACATTTTAGAATGTAGGGGTTGTTCTTACAGTATGTAAAAATACATAAACAGTAACACTAGCTGACGTGCTGACAGAAAGCAGCTGGTAAAGAGAATGTCAGTCCCTAAATGACTAAATAAAATTAACTAAGATAAGAACCAGCACTAAATAATAAAATAATTAATAATGGACGATTTCAATAATAAAACATGTGTAATTTATTATAATATCACAATCAAAAGGCAGTAAAGGTCCAGAATCAGTGGCCACAGTCTAAAAAACACACAATTTAAAGAGGCTAATTAGCCCATAGACTCCTGTAAGATTCTCTCCTTATATCTAAATGGACAAAGTATATAGCAGCAGAATGTTACCATTCCATGGTAGTTTGTCTCCAATCAGTCCCTTTAGCATTCAGGGTGCAGATTAACGGGCTGAGGTTAAATCCACTCGGTGTTAGCTCAACGCTGCAAATTATATTCCAAGGAGAAAATACATATCCATTGGCATGCCATCCAGATAAAGCAAGGGAAATTGGTGTGGCCTAGTCGCACAAGAATTATAAGATATTATATATGTTCTTGAGATACCCCACAATATCTATTTGCATAATCCAAGAGAGGGGGTGCTACTACGGACATATTAATAGGAAAATCAAAAGAACAAGGAGAAAAACTGAAATGTCCAAGGAGTAGTGCACCACTCCTTGGACATTTCAGTTTTTCTCCTTGTTCTTAATTAAAGCAAGGGTCAATGTAAAAGGGCTCAATGCGTTTTGCAGGGCTGTAGTGATCCAGCTTCGTCAGGAGCATAAACCTATGCCTCAATGAAATCTCTTAAATACCTTCCTCATATTTAATAAAACTGTGGCACCTGTCTTAAGGTATTTGAAACCGTCCAGCAAATGTAGCCTGTCTTGCTCAATTCAATGGTAATATTTTTTTTTTATCGAAAGAGAAATCTAGGCATTAGGTATTTTTTTTATCTAAACTAGGGGTGTGCACCGGCCACTTTTGGTGTTCTGTGTTTTGGATCTGGATCTTTCTTCGTGTTTTGGATCTGGATTGGTTTTGCCACCCTTCCGTGTTTTGGGTTCTGGGTTTTGTGTTTTAGATCTTTATTTTTTTGAAAAACAGCATAAAAACAGCTAAAATCACAGAAGTTGTGGGTTTTTCTGCTCCTATGCTATTATTAACCTCAATAATATTAATTTCCACTCATTTCTAGTCTATTCTGAATACCTCACACCTCATAATATTGTTTTTAGTCCAAAAGGTTGCACCGAGGTAGCTGGATGACAATGCTAAGCGACACAATTGGGCGGCACAAACACGTGGCCCATCTAGGAGTGACACTGCACTGGCAGACAGGATGGCAGTTTGAAAGACTAGGCCCCAAACAGTACATAATGCAAAAAAAAAAAAAGAGGTGCAAGATGGAATTGTCCTTGGGCCCTCCCACCTACCCTTATGTTACATAAACAGGACATGCACACTTTAACAAACCAATCATTTCAGCGCCAGGGTCTGCCACATGACTGTGGCTGAAATGATTTGTTCGTTTGGGCCCCCACAAAGCAAGCTGGCAATTAATCTGTCCCTGCACAAACTGGCTCTACGGAGGCAAAATGTCGTCCTCATCCCCCTCATCCACCGATTCCTCACCCGCTTCAGTGTTGTGTACATCCTCATCCTCACAGAATATTAATTTGTCCCCACTGGAATCCACCACCACAGGTCTCTCTGTAAGTTCTGGAGGCTGGTCTCCCTGGAAGAGTTGATAATTCATTTTTATGAACATCATCTTCTCCACATTTTGTGGAAGCAACCTCCTACACCTTTCGCTAACAAGGTTCCTGGCTGCACTAAACACTCTTTCGGAGTAGACACTGGAGGGGGGTAACTCAGATAAAATAGAGTCAGTTTGTACAGGGGCCTCCAAATTGCCTCTTTTTCCTGTCAGTACAGGTACGGACTGTCTGACATGCCTACTTGGATGCTGTCACTGATGTAATCCTCCACCATTCTGTCAATGGTGACAGTATCATATGCAGTGACAGTAGACATGTCAGAAATTGTTGCCAGGTCCTTCAGTCTGGACCACATGTCCAAACTTGGTCCTGCCTGCCCTGCATCACTGACATTGGGTACAACCACATTTTTTAGGACACTGAGGACACTTTTTCTGATGTTTCTGTACAGTCTCGGTATCGCCTACCTAGAAAAGTCTAATGTAGACGGGATTTGGAACCGGGGTCACACTACCTCCATCAATTGTCTAAATCCCACTGCACTAATGGCAGATACCGGACGCATGTCTAACACCAACATAACAGTCAAGGCCTCAGTTATCTGTTTTGCTTCAGGATGACTGCTGTCGTACTTCAGCCTCCTCGCTAAGGACTGTTGGAGGGTCAATTGTTTAGTAAAAGTAGTGGTGTTCCTACTTCCTCTCTGGGATGATGAACGACTCCCAGCAGCAACAGCAGCAGTGGCAGCAGTAGGCGTAGCAATGCAGGATCCTCCGGAGAAATCCTGGATAAGAGAGTCAGTCATGCCAGTGACATGGCCTGCAGGACTACTTCCGATCCTGACTAAGGAGGAAATTGACGAGGAGGAAGTTGACGGTGTGGTTTGCAGGCGCTTGGATACAACAGCACAAAGGGATTTAGGTGTCCCTGGACAGCTTACGGTCTTGCCAAAGTTTCTGAACTTGTCAGTAACTCCGTGTCATAAATGGCATATTGGCAAATTTACGTTTCTCCTCAGATGATTGAAATGTTTTTTTAAGGTCATTTTCCTGAACTTTGTCATTTGGGATTTGATATGCCCTCTACTATGACATTGGGCATCGACCTTGGCAGATGACGTTGATGGCATTTTATCATCTATGTCATGACTAGTGGCAGCAGCTTCAGCACTAGGAGGAAGTGGTTCTTGATCTTTCCCTATTTTATTTTTATCAGACAAATCTTTGTCCTCCATTTATGTTATATTGATATATACTTGCGGCTAAGGCGCACACAAACACAGAAAAGAAGAATTTTAATTTTTTTTGGGAGTGCACTTTGGGGGTTACACCAGCCTTTAACAGACTTATGACGAAGGCGCACGCTTGGCGCTGCTCCTTTGTTGATGCACGTGTGGCTACAACGCACCCAATTCACAACACAAAAAAGAAGAATTTTTAATTTTTTTTGAAGTGCACTTTGGGGGTTACACCACCCTTTAATAGACGAGCCAGCCGGCCCTTTACTTATGACACAGGCACACGCTTGGCGCTGCTCGTTTGTTGATGCACATGCAGCTACTGCGCATACAATTCACAAACACAGAAATAAATGTTTTTTTTGCACTTGGGTGGAGCACCCCTGATGGACAGATCACCCCCTGGACAACACTACGGCACCCCTTTAGGACTACAGCCTTTATGGGACACTTCACAACACAGCCCAGCCAGCCCCTATAGACTTTTGGGGTGAACACAGCCCCTATGGACAACTGACTGCACAACACAGCCCAGCCAGCCCTATGGACAACAGCAGCACAATACAGTCCAGCTAGCCCCTATGGACAACAGCAGCACAACACAGCGCAGCCAGCCCCTATGGACTTTAGAGGAGTGGACACAGCCCCTATGGACAACAGCAGCACAGCACAACACAACACAGCCCAGCCAGCCCTAACTCCCACCCTCCCTCTTCACTGTCCACAGCTGGAGTGAGAAATGGCGCAGACGCGGGGACCTTTTATAGAATCCAAAACCCGCGAGATCCTGAAGGCAGGATGATGACGTTTTGCCTCGATTTCAGTTCCGAGTCAGGCGGGAAAACCCGAGCCGGACTCGATTCCCGACTCGGATCGGGGGGGCTCGGGGGTTCGTGGGGGGTTCGGATTTCAGAAATCCGAACCCACTCAACCCTAATCTAAACTGCTCCCGCGCCCAGGCACTGTCTCCCCAATGCCTAGGGAGGCTGTCAGATGCAATGCATAATGTATTTTAAATAAAAATTGTGCTACAGTAAGTGACATTCACAGTACAATTCACAGCTTTGTTGTAGAGGCAGGCAAAGTGGTAAAACTCACCTATTGTGCAGTTGCTCTTTGATTTTAAAACAATATGATGAATATGAGTTTGTGCTATTAGTAAGTCTCATCTATACATAGCATGGCATAGTTTATATTTGAAATAAAGATTTAGTAATAAAATGTCTATTGTTTTTTTTTTAATGTCTCTACAATGATAATTTAGATTTCATTGTCTTCTTGAGATTACAATGTCCTGTATGGGTTCTGCTAACCAGATTAGCCTTTTCACTCTAAGAGGATCAGTGTGTTGGGAGGCCCTGTGGCAACAGGAGGGGTGGGTCACCATTTGTATGTGTTTCCTTGTACAAGAAAAAGAACAGCAACTGCTAGAGGGCTTTTATGGAGCAGAGCATGAGTTATTTAAAAAAGAGAGAACTCTACCATAGGATGGTGTATTTCTGTAGAGTTGTGAGCTTAAGATTTGACTATTTTTGGTTTAAAACATACAAAGACTACACATAAGCAATCATGAAACAGAAGACTTATGGTCTTGCTTTTATAATACAATGCGTAGCCCAAAAAAGTAGTCCAAGGAACAGGTTTAACACTAGATAATATAATCCTGTATTGAGTGAGAACATTTTAACAAAATAAAGATAAAAAAATAAAATATTATACTTATATCAGTAAGTGTTGCACATATTTTTATGCACCCTGAGGAAAATGTTATTAAAACATTGAATTGTCGGTTAACAACTGCATTGTTCTTTCATTGAATAGGTATTGAGTGCCGCTGGTTGGTAGTATGGTATGTGTAACTAAACTCCCACTGAGTGATTCATACAGACGGTAACTGCGTCCCTGCATCTGTAACATACTATGAGGAGTGCTGCCTTCATGGTGGCATATATCTATATACACTAGGGGTGTGCACCGGCCACTTTTCGTGTTTTGTGTTTTGGTTTAGGATCTGGATCTTTCTTCGTGTTTTGGATCTGGATTGGTTTTGCCAAAACCACCCTTCCGTGTTTTGGGTTCTGGGTTTTGTGTTTTGGATCTGTATTTTTTTGAAAAAAAGCATAAAAACAGCTAAAATCACAGAATTTGTAGGTTTTTCTGCTCCTATGCTATTATTAACCTCAATAACCTTAATTTCCACTCATTTCCAGTCTATTCTGAATACCTCACACCTCACAATAGTGTTTTTATGTCCAAAAGGTTGCACCGAGGTAGCTGGATGACTATGCTAAGCGACACGAGTGGGCGGCACAAACACGTGACCCATCTAGGTGTGAAACTGCAGTGGCAGACAGGATGGCATTGAAAAACTAGGCCCCAAACTGTACATAATGCAAAGAAAAAAAAGAGGTGCAAGATGGAATTGTCCTTGGGCCCTCCCACCCACCCTTATGTTGTATAAACAGGACATGCACACTTTAACAAACCAATCATTTCAGCGCCAGGGTCTGCCACACAACTGTGGCTGAAATGATTGGTTCGTTTGGGCCCCCACAAAACAAGCTGGCAATTAATCTGTCCCTGCACAAACTGGCTCTACGGAGGCAAGAAGTCGTCCTCATCCTCCTCATCCACAGATTCCTCACCCTCTTCAGTGTTATGTACATCCTCATCCTCACAGAGTATTAATTCGTCCCTGCTGGAACCACAGGTCCCTCTGTACGTTCTGGAGGCTGGTCTCCCTGGAAGAGTTGATCATTCATTTTATGAACATCATCTTCTCCACATTTTGTGGAAGCAACCTCCTACGCCTTTCGCTAACAAGGTTCCCGGCTGCACTAAACACTCTTTCGGAGTACACACTGGAGGGGGGGCAACTCAGGTAAAATAGAGCCAGTTTGTACAGGGACCTCCAAATTGCTTCTTTTTCCTGCCAGTACAGGTACGGACTGTCTGACATGCCTACTTGGATGCTGTCACCGATGTAATCCTTTAACAGACAGACGCACGCTTGTCGCTGCTGCTTTGAGGATTCAAATGCGGCTACAGCCCACACAATTCACAAAGACAGAAAAAAAAAAAGAATATTTTTATTGTTTGTGGAGCACACTTTGAGGGTTACACCACCCTCTAACAGACAGACGCACGCTTGTCGCTGCTGCTTTGAGGATGCAAGTGCGGCTACAGCCCACACAATTCACAAAGACAGAAAAAAGAAGAAGAATATTTTTATTCTTTGTGTAGCACACTTTGAGGGTGTCACCACCCTTTAACAGACAGACGCACGCTTGTCGCTGCTGCTTTAAGGATGCAGGTGCGGCTACAGCCCACACAATTCACATAGACAGATAAAAGAAGAAGAATATTTTTATTGTTTGTGTAGCACACTTTGAGGGTGTCACCACCCTTTAACAGACAGATGCACGCTTGTCGCTGCTGCTTTAAGGATGCAGGTGCGGCTACAGCCCACACATTTCACAAAGACCGAAAAAAAAAGAACAATATTTTAATTGTTTGTGTAGCACACTTTGAGGGTGTCACCACCCTTTAACAGACAGACGCATGCTTGTCGCAGCTGCTTTAAGGATGCAGGTGCGGCTACAGCCCACACAATTCACAAAGACAGAAAAAAGAACAATATTTTAATTGTTTGTGTAGCACACTTTGAGGGTGTCACCACCCTTTAACAGACAGATGCACGCTTGTCGCTGCTGCTTTAAGGATGCAGGTGCGGCTACAGCCCACACAATTCACAAAGACAGAAAAAAGAAGAATATTTTTATTGTTTGTGTAGCACACTTTGAGGGTGTCACCACCCTTTAACAGACCGACGCACGCTTGTCGCTGCTGCTTTGAGGATGCAAGTGCGGCTACATCGCACACAAGTCACAAACACATTAAAAAAATAGTTTTTTATTTTTTGGAGCACTTCGTGAGTTACACCACCCTTTAACAGACAGACGCACGCTTGTCGCTGCTGCTTTAAGGATGCAGGTGCGGCTACAGCCCACACAATTCACAAAGACAGAAAAAAGAAGAAGAATATTTTTATTGTTTGTGTAGCACACTTTGAGGGTGTCACCACCCTTTAACAGACAGATGCACGCTTGTCGCTGCTGCTTTGAGGATGCAAGTGTGGCTACATCGCACACAAGTCACAAACACATTAAAAAAAATTTTTTGATTTTTTGGAGCACTTTGAGAGTTACAACACCCTTTAACAGACAGACGCACGCTTGTCGTTGCTGCTTTGAGGATGCAAGTGCGGCTACAGCCCACACAATTCACAAAGACAGAAAAAAAAAGAACAATATTTTAATTGTTTGTGTAGCACACTTTGAAGGTGTCACCACCCTTTAACAGACAGACGCACGCTTGTCGCTGCTGCTTTGAGGATGCAGGTGGAATCTAGACGGGATTTGGAACCGAGGACACACTACCTCCATCAATTGTCTAAATCCCACTGCACTAATGTCGGATACCGGACGCACGTCTAACACCAACATAGCAGTCAAGGCCTCAGTTATACGTTTTGCTTCAGGATGACTGCTGTCGTACTTCATCCTCATCGCTAGGGACTGTTGGAGGGTCAATTGTTTAGTAAAAGTAGTGATGTTCCTACTTCCTCTCTGGGATGATGAACAACTCCCAGCAGCAGCAACAGCACTAGTAGGAAGTGGTTCTTGATCTTTCCCTATTTTATTTTTATCAGAGAAAGTTTGGTCCTCCATTTATGTTATATTGATATATATACGTGCGGCTAAAGCGCACACAAACACAGAAAATATTTTTTTAATTTTGCTGGAGAGTAGTGCACTTTGTGGGTTACACCACCCTTTAAGAAATGAGCCAGCCGGCTCTTTACTTATGGGACACAGGCGCACGCTTGGCGCTGCTCCTTTGTTGATGCACGTGCAGCCACAGTGCACACAAGTCACAAACACAGAAAATATATATTTTTTTGGTTTGGAGTGTACTTTGGGGGTTACAGAACCCTTTAACGGTCAAGCCAGCCGGCCCTTTACTTATGACACAGGCGCACGCTTGGCACTACTTTGTTGATGCACGTGCGGCTACTGCGCACACAATTCACAAACACAGAAAATAATTTTTTTTTTGGTTTGGACTGGAGTGTACTTTCGGGGGTTACAGCACCCTTAACGGTCAAGCCAGCCGGCCCTTTACTTATGACACAGGCGCACGCTTGGCACTACTTTGTTGATGCACGTGCGGCTACTGCGCACACAATTCACAAACACAGAAAATATTTTTTTTTTTGGTTTGGACTGGAGTGTACTTTCGGGGGTTACAGCACCCTTAACGGTCAAGCCAGCCGGCCCTTTACTTATGACACAGGCGCACGCTTGGCACTACTTTGTTGATGCACGTGCGGCTACTGCGCACACAATTCACAAACACAGAAAATAATTTTTTTTTGGTTTGGACTGGAGTGTACTTTCGGGGGTTACAGCACCCTTTAACGGTCAAGCCAGCCGGCCCTTTACTTATGACACAGGCGCACGCTTGGCACTACTTTGTTGATGCACGTGCGGCTACTGCGCACACAATTCACAAACATAGAAAATATATTATTTTTTTAGCACTTGGGGGGAGCACCCCTGATGGACAGAGCACCCCCTGGACAACACTACAGCACCTCTTTAGGACTGGGACACTGCACAGGACTTTGGAGTGGACACAGCCCCTATGGAGAACTGACTGCACAACACAGTCCAGCCAGCCCCTATGGACTTTGAAGTAGTGGACACAGCCCCTATTAACAACAGCAGCACAGCACAACACAGCCAGCCCCTATGGACTTTGAAGTAGTGGACAACAGCAGCACTACACTACACTACACTACACAGCCCTAACTCCCACCCTCCCTCTTCACTGTCCACAGCCGAGTGAGAAAATGGCGCCGACGTGGGTACCTTATATAGGATCCAAAACCCGCGAGACTCGGAAGGCGGGAAGACGACGTTTTGCCTCGATTTCAGAATCCGAGTCAGGCGGGAAAAGTCGAGCCTGACTCGGATCGGACTCGGATTGGGGGGGCTCGGGGGGGTTCGGATTTCAGAAATCCGAACCCGCTCACCCCTAATATACACTGCTATTTATCAGCAGGAACTCAGTTCCTGAACCTTTCATTAACTATGACGTAATGTCATGGGACAAAATTTATTTTTCATAAGATGTCCAAATATTGTATGTAAAGGGGAAGCAGTAGGGAAGCGGACGGACGAAATCCCGATCGCCGGCTTCCCGACTGTCTAATCCTGGCAAGGTAAATCATACCGATTCGCTGTAAAGTGCTGCGGTATATGTTATGCTATATTAATAACTGCTGTTGGAAGCTGTCATGACCCAGTACTTTGGACGTACAGTGCAACACAAGTAAATAAAATTCAATATTCAATTTTAATATAGTGACTTCCAACTAATTCATTGTAGAATGTGCAATAACATACATTTATATTAAATTAAGCTGACTTTTTAACACCTTTAACTCTACCTTCCCCTAATCCCAAATAGTAATTATTTTCCTAATCCAACAATGGGCCTGATTCAGAGAAGCACACTCTGCCGATGTTTTCGCATTTCAGCGATTATCGGTAAACTGCGCATGCATCTACTTCGCACTACGCATGCGTCAAGATACATTACCATAGTCGCTCACTGCAACTTTTTACTTGTAGTGTGATTTACAGTCAGGGCGCATTTGGGGGAGGTAACAGGCAGTAGCGCAAAAAATGCAGGAGTGTTGCGATCGTTTTAGCGGCATGTTACTGCCTGCGTCCGCGATCCTGTGCGTAGAAAGACTGGCTCCGACTTCTTACTTCCTATGATACGTCCGTTCTGTGGGACCATTGACCTTCTCATGACTGTGACAAACGAATGATCTGTGACTAAAGCTGCAACTTTTTGCACAGCTGCCTGGATTTGCAAAGCCGCAGGCGGGCATCTCAATACATCTGACTGCACAAAGAATCACCTACAGTCAGAGACATAACTAGGCTTTTTGGTGCCCTGTGCCAGAGGGAGCATTGGCGCCACCCCCTCCTCCCTCATTTTTAAATAGGGACATATGATAGTGCACCTGAAAAAGGCCAGGGAAGAGATAGGGGAGGCCAGGAGATGCTAGGGTTAAAAGAAGAGGAAGCTATAAGTGAGCATGATGATAAACATGAAAATTGCCAGTTCCAAACAGCGCCCCCTGCCCTGCGGTGCCTTGTGCCATGGCACAGGTCGCACCACCCTAGTTACTGCCCTGCCTACAGTCACATAGACTCTAGTGTCAAGGATGCTGTAATAGAGGGGATGTAAAAAGGAGAAAAAATCAAAAGGGATGGAAATGTATAAATTGTCTACTGTATCTTTGTAATGCACCTAGACTGTTCTGTTTACAAGGCCACCCAATAATGACATGCTCGACCCCAAACACAAAATAACATAATTTTATCCTGCGGCAGTGCATCTTTTCACAGTGGCCTCAGTCAGCTATTGTTGCCACAGAAAGAGAAAATGTTGTTTGACAAACACATCATTGACAGCATATCTGTTCTTTGTGTACACTTCTGTGCTCTGTGCTGATATAAAACTTGTCTTCTTAACAATCTTGTTACAGTACATTCAACATAATTCCAAGCAGTACACATTGTTAATGTAGTAATGGAAAGTAACAGGCTGGAATTGTAATGAATGATAGGTTTGTGAGCATTAGTTTTGCAGTAACGTGAATTAAGTTAATAATTCAAATGGATATTTACTAAGTTTAACTACAGTCTCTGTGAAACATTGCAGAGCTTTATTGCATTTCAAACTTGGAAGCAGATGCGCTGCTAAAGATGTGTCTTTATTACAGCGTTAAAGAATTGCATTCCATTAGGTAATATTGTATGATTATTTTGTTTTTGTTTGTTGTGTTTTTAAACTTATGATTTTAACTGGGATAATTTGACATTGGTCGTATTGCTATCAAGTTAAAATTCCTACTGCATCATGTCAGCACCCATTATATCTTATTAAGGATTATAAAGATTCTAGTTGTGCGTAATGTACTTAAGAGGCTGATTTAGATTTGCATTACTAATGCAGAAATAAGTGCGGATCTTCAGCTGCAATACCCATATCTGTCTGTTTGTAGAAGACTAGAAGTAGCCATCATGATTGTCTGTGCGGACTTGCACCAGCCTATCACTGGTGCAAAAGATCCGTCTGAAATCAGACAGAGATCTGCATACTCTAAACAATGAATAGCTTGCAATTTACTAAACTGAGAGTTATTAGAAGTGGAGATGTTGCCTATAGCAACCAATCAGATTCTACTTAAAATTTAACTAGCACCTTCTAGAAGATAATAGCTAGAATCTGATTGGTTGCTGTGGGCAACATCTCCAATTCTAAAATCTTTCACTTTTGTAAATATACCCCTTAGTCTACATGCGAACGCTCCATTGCCATCCATTTAGCCGCAAATGAAATGCGACTGAGATGTGTACAACTTTACAGTATATCGCTCATAGATGTGTGTATTCAACACTGACCTATATGCTGCTGCTGAAAATTGTGAAATCCATCTGCAAAGCAAACTGGCATACATGTCTGAATTAGTCCCTTAATCTGCAGTGTTATTTTAATGTCAGCAAACATAGCAGAGCGGAAGCTTCTTAAATCAATTTGGCAATACTATTCAGGTCAGTGCTCGAAGTGGTAATTTAGAGGTGGGGGTATGGAGATTGAATCTTCCCCCCCCTATGGGCCCCTGTTCCATATCATCCCATTGTACTTCTAACCCCCCCAAGCCCCCCCCCCTCACACTTCTCCCTGCCTGCTCCCCTCTCTCACACCCTGCCCTTACTGATTCCCTCTCTCTTCACCCCCTACAATGGTTAGCCTGCCTCCCTCTGTCTGCCCCTCTCTCTATTCCCTCTCTCACACCCTCCCCTAATTCTCTGTTACCTGCGCTGCTGGAGTGGAGCCACCGGGATCCTCGGGTCTTCACTGCAGTTTATCTGGCGCCGCTGTGAGCCAATGAGAAGCTGCCATTTGGCAGCTTCTCATTGGCTGGCGGCTGCGAGCCC
The DNA here is from genome assembly GCA_031769625.1 of Taudactylus pleione. Lineage (NCBI taxonomy): Eukaryota > Metazoa > Chordata > Amphibia > Anura > Myobatrachidae > Taudactylus > Taudactylus pleione. The sequence goes on along the minus strand of JAUIMM010000555.1, from coordinate 3,966,416 downwards.
TGCGATTGGCTGGCGGCCGCAAGTCCCGTGATTGGCTGGTGGCTGCGAGCCTCGTGATTGGCTGGCAGCCGCCCGGTGAGTGGTGCTGACAGTGCAGCCGGGACCAGGTACTTTGTCCCGGCTACATGTCAGCGCCTCCGCTGCCCCGATAGAGATGTGTCCCCTGCGGGACACATCTCTATACATTGCCGCTGCTGTTCCAGCGCTGGGATCCCATACTGGATCCCAGCGCTGGTGAATTCACTTCTGCATCTAAAATGAAGTGGGGCCGGGAAGTGGCGGTATGTCATACCGCCGTATACCGCCCCACTTTGACCACTGATTCAGGTGCATGAAAGGGAGGGGTCATACTAAACAATAAAACAAAAAGAGGGGTGTTCTTCAGATGTTCCCCAGCACACTAAATTGTACCTGCAACAATACTTGAAAACTATATGGTAATAGAAATTCATGGATATTTGTAGCATGCATTTGCAAATACATGGTAAGCCACCAGGCCAACTTCACAGCTTCTCTGATGCTGGTGGTCCCTACACTGCATGATAACAGTACACACTCTGGGCCATGTAATTGTCTATTGTAAGGCCTCATGGTAAAGGCACATACAGAAATACATCCAAATTGTGAGCCAGCTTACCTGGGAATTACCCCTGGGACCTCCAGTTAGCATTTGCAAATACATTTTGGAAAATAACAGAATTGCCAGATGGCCAGTGTGAGATCTCAGCCTGTTTTCATCACACAGTCCAATTTACTATTATGATACTGATCAAAATAATACTTTCAATTAGAGATGAGTGGTTCAGTTCTACTTGGATTTTTTTTCTGCCAAATTAGCACCAGTCCAGATTTATTTTATTGGCTATCCAAAACACATGAGAACTGCATAGTCAATAAGTGCCATTTTCCAGATCCAAACACAACTGAGTAAAACTGAACCGCTAATCTCTACTTTTAATAGGTACTTATAGGACCAGGCACATCACTAGACAAAGATCATTTAACCCTTTTTTTCAAATCATTTTTTTTTTACATCTGTCTGCATCATATAAAAAATTGCATTATAATTAGAGATGTGTGCCGACCCCCGTGTTTTGGTTTTGGCTCTGTATCTCCCCTGGTTTTAGATCTGGATTGGTTTTGCCAACACCTCCCTTCCGTGTTTTGTTTTTTTGTTTTTGGTTTTGGACCTGGATTTTTTCATAAAAACCGCTAAAATCACATAAAATGGGCCTGTTTCTGTTCCTACAGTATTATTAACCTCAATAACATTTATTTCCACTCATGTCCAGTCAATTTTGACCACCTCATGCAGTTTAGGCCCAAAATTTGCTAGCTGGCTGACTAAGGCAGTCTTTTTGTGAACAAGCTCTTATGGCGAAACGTATGTCAAACACCCGCACTTCCGGTTGGATCAGCGGACCGGTGGACTCCGGCTCACACATATGTTACTCACCCGAACTGGCTCTGAGGATCCCGGGTTACATGAATAGATGTGGAAGCACATGCTTCTAAAAGCAGCATGCACATTGCAGCTTTCAGCGATACATTGCTTTTTATAGGGAGCATTCCGACCCACTGTGGGTAAACAGCTGACATAGAAAAAAAGGTGCTCCAGGAATGGTGTGACCACACAGACAGGTGTATATTTATTCTCTCTCTTTCAGGTGGTAGTCTGACTGACCTGGACGAATTTAGCCCCTGCAATGCATTTTGCATCAGGATCCACCTAACACCCATGGGCGAATCTGGTCCCTGCAATGCTATTTAGCACCAAGGTCCACCTAACACCCGTACATAGGTCTTTAACATCTAACCACCACACTTTACTTTCATGAGAACCCAGCTCTCCCACTCTCTCATTGCCCATCCAATACTAGGCGCTGTACAGCGGGCATAAGTAGAAGTTGGGGACACTTAGGATATCTTACTATCTCTAAATAATTATCAGATGGTCACACCATAATGTTGCTACTCTGCTACTAAAGGGATAAATGTGATATACAGATAGGAATATGATCCGGATATTGTATTATGTCCTTACTTATAAATGATTATATATGATCTATGCATTTGTGGTCTATGCAAATTTGATTTTTAAACTGATTCATGTAATAGTGTTCTGTTATTGATATGAATGCTAACACTTTAGAACACTCATACTGTTTTATTGAAACATGGGAGCTTTGCAATTTTGACTTATGCAACTTTGATTGATGCAATTTTGATTCATGCAATTTTGATCTATGCAATTTTGATTTATGCTAAATTGATTGACCAAAAACAATTTTTTTTCTTCTAAATTTTGATCTGTGCAATATCAGTGTGTACTGTAGCTTGTGCATTATTGTTTCACTGTATTGAATACTGTGCAATTTTGATCTATGCAATTTTGATCTGAATGATGCAGCAGCCCCTTGATAAACAACACAGGCAGCACCCCAGCACAGCTACATTGCTGGTGATAAGTGTGGCTAATGCACATATACACACAGAAAAAAAACACATTGATTGATTGATTGATTGGATTAAAACATTTTTTGGCACTTGGGAAGAGAGCACTCCTCAATGAGAGAGCAGCCCCATGATAGACAGCACCCCTGCACAGATACGTTGCTAGTGATAATTGGGGCTAATGCACATGCACACACAGAAAAAAACACATTGATTGATTGGATTAATTTTTTTTGGCACTTGGGGGGAGAGCACCCCTCAACGAGGCAGCAGCCCCTTGATAAATGACACAGGCAGCACCCCTGCACAGCTACGTTGCTGGGGATAAGTGGGGCTAATGCACGCACACACACAGAAAAAAAACACATTGATTTGTTCATTTTTGGGGGAGCACTTGGGGGGGAGGGCACACCTCAATGAGGCAGCAGCCCCTTGATAAACAACACAGGCAGCACTTCTGTGCAGCTATGTTGCTGGTGATAAGTTTGGCTAATGCACACACATACAGAAAAAAAACACATTGATTGAATGATTAATATTTTTTTTGGCACTTGGGGGGGAAACACCCCTCAACGAAGCAGCAGCCCCTTGATAAACAACACAGGCAGCACCCCTGTGCATCTACGTTGCTGGTAATAAGTGTGGATAATGCACACTCACACAGAAGAAAAAAAACATTGATTGATTAATTTTTTTTTTGGTACTTGGCACCTGAATGAGGCAGCAGTCCCTTAATAAACGACACAGGAAGCACCCCTGTGCAGCTACGTTGCTGATAAGTGTGGGTAACGTGCGCACACACACAGAAAAAAAATTATTTTCACACTGGGGGTGAAAGCACCCCTGATGGACAGAGCATCCCCTGGACAACACAGCATCACCCCTTATGGACTGCAGTGACACAGGAGCCACTGAAGCCCCCTCTTCTGTCTACAGCACAGCTCCTGGTAACACAGCCCTTATGGACAACAGGCACAGTGCAGCCCAGCACAGCAGTCAGCCCTAGTATGGACTAGTGGACAACAGCCAGCCAGCCCCTATGACAAGTGACAACAGCCAGCCTCTATGCAGTATTGACATTAAGCAGCCAGCCCCTGACAAGTGACAACAGTAGCCAGCCCCTAAGAACACAGCAATAGCACAGCACAGCGATCACAGCCCCCTCCTTCCCCTTCACTCTTCACAGTTGGAATGAAAATGGTGGCGATCGCGGGACATATTATACAATCCAAAACCTGCAAGAATCCGACAGCGGTATGATGACGTTTTGCCTCATTTAGAAATCCAAGTCAGGCAGGAAAACCTGTGCCGACTCGGATCTCGGCTCGGATTGTTAAGTTCGGGTGGGTTTGGATCTCTGAGAAACGAACCCGCTCATCTCTAGTTATAATGTACTATTAAAGTACAGATAAATTACATTATTTTTGTTCATTCCGTATGATCTGGGTCACCAAGAAATGGGATCTATATTGCAACTAGGAAATCTGCAATGAGTCGATGGGCTCTGTACTGTAAACTAAAGGGAATCCATTACAGGCATGACTCATTACCTATCGCAACTGCGATTAGACATGCAATCAACCAACTGTTGCGGTCTGCACATGCGTATGCATCACAGTGTGTGCGTGTACCAGCCACTGCGAATGGGACTGCGATGGCAGTGACTACGCAGACCCATCGCAGAGTGAGTGACAGGAAGTGCCGTTTGTCAGAGGTGATTGAGTGGTGGTCAGTGAAATGCAGGTGTGCCATTGCGTTTAAATGCCGTTACAGGGTCGTGCATAAATTACCCACTGCGATACCTTACGCAGCTTGAGTACTCATAGCGTGCAATAAGGTTAGCAATTCCTGAGTAAGGTCAGAGCTTGTGGTAGTATGCTACTACTGCATACTCACACATAACCAAAATAATCCTGCAATGTTGAAATGGCTGAATTCATATATAGATATATAGATATATATATATATCATATACAGATGTGTCCTCTTTAATCTTTGCAGCTTGTGCAGCAAACGTGCGCAGTCATCAAGCCATGCGACTTGGATGTTCCACATTATGCCAGGCCACGGCAACATTTGCACCATGCAATCCTATGGATCACGGGTGCGAACGCAGCCCACGTACCTGGCGCCATTTGCTGCACAAGCTGCAAAGTTACAAGAGGACACATCTGTACATGAGAGAGGGGAGGAGGTCAAGTATTGTATTGTATTATAGAGAATTATGTGGTTGTCTCTAATGACAGGGTGTGTTCTATAAAGCTTTGCTATATATTTGACCCTAGCTGTGGCAGCTGCCGGGCTCCGGGCTGCATGTGACATCTTGCGATGCTTGCGAGATCTCATGCATACCCAGTGGAGGCAGCCAGGCGGTGAGACACTGCACATCACACTAAGCTGATGTGTTGTGGGTTCTATCAGGGATTGTTGGAGGGAGGAGTTTTCACTCCCCCACTCCAGCAGACAAGTTGTTCCTACATATAGCCGGTACTGCTTCCCGCTTTGCCTCTTTACCAAGCTACGATACATCTCCACCCATGCCCCTTGCTACAGTATAGCCAGAGGGGAGTTTACATGATGAGGTGAGCCACAAGGTATCTGGTATCACAAGAAAATGGGTCATAGCACTAGTAGGGTTTGCATAGAATTGGAGAGACCTGTTTTCAGACAATGAGTGTCCAATGATGATGAGGACATGTTTCAAACTAAGACTACTGAAAGGAGATAGGTGTACTGCAGAGACAAGTTATGAAGTATTATATTCATTTATTCCATGTACATGAGTCCCTGTTTGTCTAACTAGTCTGCTACCTGGTGAGGCATCTGAAATGACACTCAGGGCTGTAACTAGGGGTGTGCAGGTGGTGCCATTGCCCAGGGTGCAGGGCTTTTGGGTGGCACCATTGCTGCCTGCAGACAGTAGCAGACAGTAGCATTGGCTTTGGGCAGTGCTATACTTCCTGGTACCATCGGTCAAGGCATACTGCAGCATCCTAAGGATGCTCCAGATAGTGCTCTACTTACTGCTGGTGGCTCGCCCCCTCAGTGTGACACCATGATGTTACATGTTCAGGGGTGGGGCTGGCACAGGGCAGCACAGAGCACTGCTCTGGCACTGATGGCACCATTCTCAACATTTACACACACTAATATTTGTATTAGCATGTTATATACCATAAACATTAATTTGTCACTTTAATCTTGATTACATCTACCAGTGAGATGCCCCACAAAACATGCTGAGACATCTGCCAGTCTCAACCACCTGAGTAAAAACTAATACTATTTACTTCTAACCAACAGAATCTCCGGATAGACTTGGAAATCTTTAAAGTGACGTCTGATGGAGAAATGTCCTAGATTTTGTTAAGTGGGCTTTGACTTTGAAGAATGTTTTCTCTAGTTTAGGAATTAAAGTCTAAACCACTGTTGAACGGTTTTAAGTGACAAGTACAGATTCACAGAAACTGGAACTGCAAAGGGAAGTCTGACAGTGTCGTCTTTAAAGATACAGATATTCAGACTTGTCTCATTTTTTAAACATTTCTGATATACCCGAGCAGAAAGCAAGCCTTGTCACAGCAGTCATGGAGGAAGATTGTCTGCAGTCAGAAATGCTTTAAAGGAAGTATGATTTTCTAAGAGTTGAACAGCCTGTAAGATAAAAGACAGCACAGACATGGTTCAGATAAACTGGTGTACAGTGAGGCGCTGTGATCCCAGTCCTGGCAGAGACGTTCATTCTGAACAGAAATTACTGAAATTGAAATCCAGATGGCGGAGATAAAATTAGGAGGGTGTTTCAGTTTTGTTCTTCGCTGCAGGGATGGACTAACACAGCAAACCACTAAGGCAGAAAGAAAAAAAAGCAATCGAAGTAAGCAAAATTATAAATCAGCTTTATCAGAAAAACTTATTTAGGAAGATGTATGCCAGCCAGGGATTGCCACCCTGCAGCATGATATTAACTTGTGTCAAAATGGAACAACAGTGAACATGCATATCTATCTTAAATTCCCATGTTATAATAACTTATAAGTACAGTATGAGTGTTGAGTGTGAAAGTTAATGCACATTTTTGTAAAATCCAGAACAGCCAAAACTCTACAGGAATCGGTGTGTAATGCCAACTGTTGGGATGCCTACTGTCAAAATACCAATAGCGGCATCCTGATGGTTGGTATCCCGACATGGGTCGGGTAAGTATTCTTATCCTCCGCCCTTCTCCCCATAACCCTCCCTTCTTGTAGCCTAACCCTAACCCTCCCCACTCCACACCCTAACCCTCCACGTTAGTGCCTAAACCTGTCTCCCCCATTCATGCCTAAACCTAACCCTCCCCCCTTAGCGCCTAACCCTAACCCCCCCTGTGGTGCCTAACCCTAACCCTCCCCCCTAGGGGAGCCTAACCCTAACCTCCCCCCTCAAAACCTAGAATTGGTATTTCAATGCTTATCTTAAGCTTCCCCCATCGGTATTTAGACCTGCTGCATCGCGGCCATCGGTCTCATAACTACATCCAGTTTATATAGTTGTTAAAGAGTTTACCAAGAGGAATGTTTAAAACTCCAGTAAGATTGTGCACCACACTAATATCTGCTGCCATACCATACGTTACATCAAAGAAACCACCGTACTGATTTAGTATAGAAACCACTGATTTACAAAGTGTTTTTTTTTTTTTTTTTTAAATCAATGCAAAAACTACACCAAAATTGCCTGCAAACAAGCTGATAAAGATGGCGAAAGTGATACAGTGGAGGTAATGTCCTCATTTCAATATTTAACAAACAGCGGTAATCTTAGATTACAGCTGTTTATTAAATATTGAAAGGAGGGCATAACCCCTTTAGCGAGTTATAAATGGTTTTGTTTTTGCCAAAATCACCCTAGAGTGATTTGGTTCGGATTCGGTTTTGGTTTTGTATTTCTTTGACAATTTCTAAAAACAGCTAACATTTATGTAACTTAGAACAGTTTTTGTTCCTATACTATTATTAACATCAATCACATTAATTTCCAATATCATGATGGAGGGACATAAATGTAATCCAAAACATGCGAGATACGGTTTTTAAATTAAATCCGAGTTACGAATTGTGAGAAGACCCAAGTCACTACTCGGTTATAACTGGAACCCCAAAGTGATTCCGTACTTTGACTCATAATTCTGGTGTAAAAATCTCTCGTAAAACAATCCACAGATGTGCTTGGTAAATTATTTTATTTTAATAAATAAATTAAAAGTATGTGTGTGCGTGCACCCGTGCCCAGATCCCCTGCCCATGTCATTTATAGAATTCCCTTTTCTTACTCTAAAAAAATCACAAACACTGCTTTGAGGCCGATCAGTACAGATATTAAGCTGGAGATGTAACAAGCCTCGGAGTGAGAAAAAATGAAGACATTGCCCAAAGCAACCAATCAGCTTCTATTGGTCATTTATCTAGCACAGTCTATGAATTGATGGTTACATGCTAATTGGTTGCTATGGGCAACTTCTCTATTTAAACAGGGCAATCAGGAAAGGTGTGCCAGTGGTGGCGTCGCTCAGGGCACAGTGCCCTGAAGACAGCACTGTCTCTGCCCCACGGCCCCTGCTTCTGGCTAGCAGGGGGCCTGGAATGGGGCCCTGCAGACAGTAACGCTGCTACAGTGCTGCTTGGAGCATCCAAGGCACTTTATTTGGGGAGTATAATGTATGACTTAAGTTGAGAAAAATCACACCAGATTTGCGTTGATACTGTGCAGGGAGCTTTTTCATCCTTTCATTGTGTTTGGAAGAGTGAAGTGTATTCATAATTCATGTGAGTAACCCCACAAATGCTGCGGTTTCTCACCAGTCTTGGGTTATTTGCTGCTGCTGGGAACAACTGGCTGGATCTGCTGTGTCCTCTGAGCCTCATGGACATAATTTTCTACAAGACTAAAGTACTAGTTTTACTTTGCTATTATGAGACTCATTTAGAGTTGGACATTCTGTATGTTACTGTGCATGTGCCTAAACTTATGGCTGTATTTAGAATACACACATCTTGTACTTGTAGCCTGGAGAGATGGGCCAGGGACGTGTACATCCTAGTAAACAGTGTGTGAACATACAACTTAAGCATGCCCACAGAGATGTGTCCTATTTTGAACTGCAAGTAACTTTAGATGCTCAGCGTATTTTTTTTTCTGTCCATAAGGCTGGTTCAAGTTTTAATTACATAAATGAGCATCCCAAAACTCTCTTTTACCATCCAGGGTGACACCCGGGTGCAGCCTGCACCCCCCTCCTGATGCCACTGATGGAGTGTGTTACAGATAGGAGCAAACACATGTGCCTCTATCTACAGTGGTGGTAGTGTGAATAAAGCACTCTGGCTCTGTACATATATAGTGTTATAGCGTTGGTGGCGCAGTGGAACTATTTAGGGTCACTGTTCTGTGTAATAATGTCGCTGCTGAGGCATCACTGGAGACAGCACAGGGGCACATTCTACTAGCATGAAGGATGAAAGTGAAGACATGCGGACATGCCATATATGTGCACTAGCGCATAAGGTCTAAGGTTGCGCGGCAGTCTGGGGGTTATAGTGCCCAGATGGACAGTGCAGGGAACTCTTCTAGCACCCTATCATTTGCTTAATGCTGTCTCTGGTTACACTTGCATGCTTCATATGTAACCAAAAACACAAGAGGGTATGAACAGGCATAATACATCACATAATACATTCCAACCCACATTTCCAATCCATAGAAAGGCATTCAGTGCATGTAACATCAGCAGGATTCTCCTCACTAACTATATATCTCACACTGAGCCTGATTCAGATGTGGAGGGAGTTGCTATCACTGCTGCTTAGCGATAGCTCTAATATCGTAATGCAGCCAGAGCCAGCAACAGAAATTTCAGGGCTGAAAGATATGCCAGCCTTTACATAAAGTAAAAATTCACTATGACTTACCACACTGTCTCTCTGTCACTAACAATGCAGGCTGCAGTTCTTGTCTGCTGTCTCTTGCAAGGTCTTCTTGATGACAGTGCTGTAGATGCCTCAGGGATAGGAGGGATGGTGTCTGCAGCCAGCCATCCTCAGTCATCAGCCGTTCATCACCATTCTCAGCCCAGAAGCCCCCATCCCCTTTCTCCATCCCCTGCCCCTATCCTCAGTCCCCAGCCCCTATCACCTTCTGCCCCCAGCCCCCCATCACATTTCTCCATTCCCAGCCCCATCACCTTCCTCTGTCCCTAGGCACCATCAACTTCCTCTGCGTCCAGCCCCTGTCACCTTCTGCGCAAGCCCCCATCACATTCCTCTGCCCCCAGTCTCCCTCATTTTTCTCTGCCCCCTACACCTTCATCTGCTTCCAGCCCTGGTCACCTTCTGCACCAGCCTCCTTCACCTTCTTCTACCCCAGCCTCCCTCATCTACCTCTGCCTCCAGCCTCCTTCACCTTCCTCGGCCCCCAGCCTCCTTCACCTTCCTTTGCATCCAGCCCATCACCTTCTGCCCCTAGCCCCTGTCACCTTCTTCCATCCCCAGCCCCATCCCTAATGGCAGTCACAGCTCCTTACTACCGCAGCAGTGCAGCCTGCCTGGTGGCCGGGGATCAGTCCACTTCGCCTGGACAGGGAAGACATGTGGTGACATGTCTGATTAAGTCACACAGTGTTGTAGAGTTAAAGGACATGCCTGGCTGGGCTGCAGCTGAGAACCTGGAAGAGTCCAGTGCTGCCTGGGCCAGGCTACAAGGGACCTGGAGCTGGGGTGGCTAGGGTCTCACTGGCCAGGGCTGGAACAGTGAGTCCACCATCCTCTGCCCCGTGTTGTGCCTGTATGGAGCTTGGGGCCCCTCTGGACCTCGGGGCCTGGTATGGGTGTCCCTTTACTCCCCCCCTATAGCCGGGCCTGAATGCAGCAGGAGGCATCACGCCTCCTGTTTCCATTAATGTTCCGAGCTGCATCCTAGAATGCAGTATCGGCTCATCTGCAACACCATAGGCTGGCTGCGTCACACCATGGGGTCATGCTAGCTGGCCACCGTGGATCAACAAAGAGGCCAGATAATCTCCATGCTCCTATGGAGATCCTGACCTTATCCCTCCAACACAACAACATTGACACGCCTTCGTTTTGAGAAACGGAGGCCGTCGCTGCCCCTCCTCATCCCCAAATGTCATCATCCTGTCAATCACTGACAGTCTGATGCTGTACTGCATCCTATAATGCAGGCCTGTACTGCACATGTGCAATATAGATCGGGTGCATGTGCAAAGTACCAAACATCAGTACTTTGCGATATGCGCAGCACCTCCATCCACAAAAAGTGCTATCTACCAACTCTAATAACAATATGTTTAGTCGATTACACCTTTATTGTGACATGCAATGCTGATGGTATTATCTGGACTCAAGGCCTGATTCAGAGGCGCTCGCAAATAGCGAATGCTCTCTCTGAATCAGGGTGGCCTGGTTTTTTTTTGGGCCGGCCTCCAGATCGCTCACTAAGCTGTGGTTAACCACCCACAGCTTTAGCGGGCGACCAGGTGATGGTCGCGATGGTCATGACCATCGCGACCATCGGGCTTGCGACGAGACCCTTGTGGTAGGGTCTCGTCCTTCGCAAGCCCCAGTGAACTCCCTGCTCTAATAGTGTGATGTCAGTAGGGTCACCCTCAAACGGCAGGCGTTCCTAAGGAACGCCTCTGTTTGGCCAGCCACCCCCCCGACCCGCCTACAAAACGGGGCTTGCATTAACATCGACAGTTGCCCCGTTTTGCTGCGAGCCCCGAGCGAGTGAAGTTCTCACTCGCTCTGGGGCTCGCGCGTGCACACTGCCTGGCCATCGACCCGCTTGCGAGCGCTATGCTCTCACGAGTGGGTCTGAATCAGGCCCTCAGTTCACACAAAGTTTCCTTAAGCAACAATGGCTTTTTTGCTGATTATTTATTAAGTGCCATATTGTCAGCTTTGTAGTAGACAATGCAACAGTAGGCAATTTCTGGTAGCCCAGCTGATGTCTGTGTCCGTTAAGGTAAAGAACACCTATTGTCCTCATCTGATCCCCATTTAACATCACAGAAAACTTATAGATCCATGCTTCCAATTTTCTCAAACTAGTTTCAGGGAATTTGTGCCTTTCAGGTATCTCAGGATACACTTAACAGCAATCCAATGCTCTTTTCCAGGATTGATAGTGAATTGGTTAACACGACAAACTGCATTTGTGATCTCTTGAAGTGTACCAATGCTAGCATTGATTAAAGTTCCAATGGCCCTTTGATAAGGAACACCTCTCATTTCCTCTATCTCTGCTTCTGAAGATGGACACAAAGATTTAGAAATTTTGTACTTTTGTCAATTGGAGTCCTGACTGGTTTTGCATCTGTCATGCTAAATTTGTTGAGCATCACCACAAAGTACCCTTAGTAACAGTCCCAGCATTCAAAATTTTGCTTGATTCTCAGACTTAGTAGTTGGTATACCGGTCCAAGATCTTTTAGTTTGTTCTAATTACTTAGCAACAATTTGACTTTGGCTATTTCACTGTTAGCTAAATTTAGTGCTGACCAGTGGCAGCTCCAGAGGTGGGGCTGCTGCACAGATCAAAATTCAAATAGGGGAGCCACACCAACTGCCAGCGAATCTCAGCCAGCGATGCTTGGCAGAGTGTGAAATGACAGTTGATGTGGCTCCCCTATTTGAATTTTGAACTGCACTGCAGCACCACCTCTGGAGGAGCCACTGGTGCTGACTTATTCTTTCTATCACAATAAAATACCCCTTGTTTTACTCACTTTACATTCTGAGGCCTTATGTTCCATTTTGTGACACTTGAAGCACTTATACTTGGGCCTTTTATGTTTCATGGAGTTCTCAGCATTATTCTCAACAGAAATGCGCTCTTGAAACTGCTTGGCCCGTACAATATCTGTTGATAGCTTGGTAGTGCATAACTTCAAATCATACCCTAGTTTAAGGTATTGCAGCATTACCATTGCAACCCATGTCTTTTAATTGGATGCCTACTGAAGTAATTTGCTGAGATATATACAGCATATATCTATATATTAATTTATATTCTTGCATGCAGTTAGCTTAGTGCCTTACAGTGTGTGCCTCAAGTTGATTTGTCTCATTAGGCCTTTGTATGTACTCAGATACTTTGATTCTCTGTGTCACTGTTGCTGATTTCTTTGTATCGCTAATCTGTACATGCTGATGGCATGGGAGCCTTGTGGCCTTGGCCCATAACCTATTGGCAGAACCTAGACATGGTATAGGTGGCAATTGTGTGGTGGAGGTTAGCCACTCAGTAGATTGCTTAACCAGACAGAACAGGTTACAGGATGACACAGGATTAATGTAGCAGGTATGTATAACAGGTATAAAGCGCAGTATATGATGTATGCATCAGATCCAGCCAGGAACTTACAGGGAAGTGCATGTGGTGTGTGCAGGTAGAAGCACACACCTGTATCTGTATATACATGGTGGCAGTGGAGTATGCATGCTGGTTCTGTACATGCATAGAGATATAGCGGTGGTGGTGAAGTGGGACTGTTAGGGGTCACTGGCCTTTGTAATGCTATCACTACTGAGGTATAACTGGAGACTCTCAGATGCACTTCCTACTAGCATGGAGGATGAAGCTGAAGACATGTAGACATGCATGCATAATAGCACATTAGGTCATAGGTTGTGCCTCTGGCAGCCTGGGTGTTCTAGTGCCCAGACAGACAAACAACACAGGGCACTCTTTCCTAACACTTTATACATATCAATTAGATCATTTTGAAGGAGCTTGTTAAATACTCCCATAGCTCAATCCCATAGAAATTCATGGAGATGGAAGGTGTGAGCTGAGCACTTATGATCGTTTAAGTGGTCACACAGCAGCTTCTGTTTCACCCCCCAGATTCTGAGCCCTACGCATCTGTCCAAATGGTGGCATCATGGATATTATATTAAGGATTAAGGGTTATGGGGGGTCGACAGGGGCTGTCACCCTGGGGCTCCCAAACACAGAGGGGCCCCCACACATGGTTGATGTGACCCTGTCGAGAACAGGTGTCCAGTGGCACCTGTTCCTGGAGGGGGTCTCTGCCTCTGCAGCTCTGTGTTCTGTGTGACTTGAACGGGGCACTCACACTTAGTTGCCCTGGGGCCCTCACAAGCCTTAATCTGGCCGTGAAGAGCACTACATATGCACTAAAAAATTTTGTCAGGCACACTACTCTCTGTAAAGCATCAAGGCTATTTACAGCACTCCGCCATCCATTATTTGGACTCCTTCACTGTCCATCTGGATGATCTGCTTAGATCATATTTGCCCTGGGCTCCAACCATGCAAGGATCATGGAAATTATTCTGTTAGAGCTAAGACGAGCTGATTTCATGCCGCTGGTGAGTAGCTGTCCATTGATCTGGTCTACATCAGCCTGGCTAGCAGAATCATGGAAGGGAATCTCCCTCATCTCATAACTACATCTACTGGTACTTCAGTGCTTGTTTTTTATTTCATATTGGAAATTAAGATATTAGCAGCAGCAATACTTCCATTACATTTCCCCCTAACTTGGAGGGACTACAAGTCCAAAGATAAATCCAGACACAGAGCTATTGGAACAGAAGTTTTTTTTAAGACAGCAGTTTTGTTATAACTGTCTATCATTTGGATGGATTACACTTGCCATGATAACTCCCGGATTGAATATGTGATATTTTTTACACATTAGAACAGTGATTCCCCATAAGGAGATCCAAATGATATTTAACAGTAAAAATATACTTAGAATATAAGAATACCCACCATAGCCCTAACTGTGTGGAGTTTGTATACTCTCCCTGTGCTTGCGTGGGTTTCCTCCGGGTGCTCCGGTTTCCTCCCACACTCCAAAAATATACTGGTAGGTTAATTGGCTCCCAACGAAAACTAATCCTAGTGTGTATGTGTGCGTGTACATGTGGTAGGGAATATAGATTGTAAGCTCCACTGGGGCAGGGACTTATGTGAATGGCCAAATATGCTCTGTAAAGCGCTGCGGAATATGTGTGCGTTATATAAATAACAGGTAATAAATAAACAAATAATAAATAATACCATTGATCCTGCATTAGGGTCTGATTCAGAGATATACATTGATCATCAGATTAATGTACATCCCCAGTGTTGAGGGGTCTGTGTCTGTGCAGGACCTGTTCTGTGCTTGTGCAGAACAGGTCCTGCAATCTTGCTCGCAGACCCCCCAAAGCCACAGTATGTTTGACATGCTGCGGCATTTGGGGGGTGGAGCAGGGGCATGTCGCCCCCGTTTTCCAGTAAAAACGATCCCACCACTTTTGTCTACATTATGTAAGTAGCTTTTGATCCTAGTAAAATTTTTGGATTCCTATTGAGATAATCTCTGTAGCATGTTATTTTTGGAATATAGGGAACAGAGTGGTCCGCGCTCCAGGTCTTAGAGGGTATGTCTATAAGGTGTGTGAGGAAGGGAGATTAGGGAGCAAGATGGGGGGAAAGCAAGAAAGGTGGGGCTATGGTGGTGCTGCACGTGGAACAGGAGTACCAGATCCTGTTAATTACAAGGTGGACGAGGGGGGTTTACACGTGCGCTCCTGTATGTGGATACATGCTGCGAGGGGAGGAAAAAAAAGGGGGGGGGGGGTTTGTGGGAGAAATTTATGTATATATGATGGTGGGGTGAGGGGTGAGAGGAACGGGGTGGGGGGGGGGAAAAGGGGGGGGAGGTGACAGGGGAGGGTAGGTGGGAAAGTGGAATATGGGTGTTTATGTAATAGCAATAGATGGCGTGTATTAGTGTTTGTCTACTGTGTGGGTGTTGTTGGTGTGTAATGAAAAGCCAGACACTTGAGATCGAATCCAACCTGTTTATTGGTGAGTCACAGTGCTCCCCAGGCAGTATCGTGAATGAGATTGGGGTTGAGTGGCGGGTTTAGTGATTTCCTGGTCAGGGAGTTGGTGAGCCCTTTTAGGGGGCTCCTTTCCGTGCGGCCCTTACTTCTGCACGTCCCCTCTGCTGGACCTATGGTCACAGTCTTAGAGGACCAGGATAGTGATGATGTCTATAATAAAGTCCGTGAAGTGGCAGTGGCGGCGTCCCGCACTGATGTTGTAGTTACCTACCGGTAGGTTGCAGTCTCTAGTCCTTGTACAGATGTCGTGTACTCCGGTATCGGTCCGGTGGTCACTGGCACCCTGCGAGCCTGCAGGGTGTGCCGGACGGGCGCTCGTCACTGCTTTGTGATAGGGGATGATGCGGCGGTCCGCGTTTGTAATTCTGTGCCACCTTGCCGTGGAGTTGATGATGGGGTACAAGGTGGGGTAGTGCAGTAGTCCTGTGCAGGGGTGTGTTGCCTCCAACGCGTTTCGGCCTTAAGCCTTCTTCAAGGAGTTACTGATAGTATGAATGTGAGCATGCTATATAGGTGGAAGGTGGGTGTGTGGGCGTGGCCTGTGGGTTGTGTAGCCTATCGTGACAGCAGTGTTAGCAGGTGTGGGCTGTATTGGGTGGGGTGGGGCAGTGTGAGTGATTGACATTGATACAGACTAATCATTGGTGGTAATGGTATATTGTGCAAGCGGGGGGTGTGTGTGTCAGCGCGCGCGTAATACACCACGCGGTAATGGCCGGGCTGCCCGGCGGTGAGCGTTGCCGTGGGAGCGTCGGGTATCCCTCTGACGTCACCTCCCACGTGCGCGTCGCTAACGTGGTCCGTGTTGGCCGGGGGTGTGGCAAGTCATGTGACGCATAGACGCAGGCATCCTCCTGCGTCGAGCGTCACATGGTGTACATGGGCCTATCAGGGAGGGGGTTCGCGGTGGCAGCGTCCTGGTCTCCATGGTGACGCTAGCTTGCCGGGACCCGACTACAGAGGTGCTGTATGCGGCAGGCGTCTTGCGTATAGCGCCTATAATGGGGGTTTATATTGTATGGAGAGGGGATTGAATAAAGTATAAAGTATACAATACATATTTAAGTGGTATTATGTGTCTGTAATTTCATATATAGGTGTATGGGTGCGTGTGATGGGAATCGTTGGATGGGTGGCCCGATGCTGCCAAAATGCGGTGTGTGCATGTTGAGATTCTGGTTATGTCCCCTGTGTACTGGTTACCCCTTATGTTAGTGTAATATGGGCAGGTGCTTGTGTCGTGGAGTCTGTTATTCTGGGTGCGTCAGAGTTACAGTTAAGTGGTAGGGACATGGTTATGGACAGAGTTATGGGCAGAGTTACAGTCAAGCAGTAGGGAAATTACAGACACATAATACCACTTAAATATGTATTGTATACTTTATACAATCCCCTCTCCATACAATATAAACCCCCATTATAGGCGCTATACGCAAGACGCCTGCCGCATACAGCACCTCTGTAGTCGGGTCCTGGCAAGCTAGCGTCACCATGGAGACCAGGACGCTGCCACCACGAACCCCCTCCCTGATAGGCCCATGTACACCATGTGACGCTCACCGCCGGGCAGCCCGGCCATTACCGCGTGGTGTATTATGCGCGCGCTGACACACACACCCCCCGCTTGCACAATATACCATTACCACCAATGATTAGTCTGTATCAATGTCAATCACTCACACTGCCCCACCCCACCCAATACAGCCCACACCTGCTAACACTGCTGTCACGATAGGCTACACAACCCACAGGCCACGCCCACACACCCACCTTCCACCTATATAGCATGCTCACATTCATACTATCAGTAACTCCTTGAAGAAGGCTTAAGGCCAAAATGCGTTGGAGGCAACACACCCCTGCACAGGACTACTGCACTACCCCACCTTGTACCCCATCATCAACTCCACGGCAAGGTGGCACAGAATTACGAACGCGGACCGCCGCATCATCCCCTATCACAAAGCAGTGACGAGCGCCCGTCCGGCACACCCTGCGGGCTCGCAGGGTGCCAGTGACCACCGGACCGATACCGGAGTACACGACATCTGTACAAGGACTAGAGACTGCAACCTACCGGTAGGTAACTACAACATCAGTGCGGGACGCCGCCACTGCCACTTCACGGGACTTTATTATAGACATCATCACTATCCTGGTCCTCTAAGACTGTGACCATAGGTCCAGCAGAGGGGACGTGCAGAAGTAAGGGCCGCACGGAAAGGAGCCCCCTAAAAGGGCTCACCAACTCCCTGACCAGGAAATCACTAAACCCGCCACTCAACCCCAATCTCATTCACGATACCGCCTGGGGAGCACTGTGACTCACCAATAAACAGGTTGGATTCGATCTCAAGTGTCTGGCTTTTCATTACACACCAACAACACCCACACAGTAGACAAACACTAATACACGCCATCTATTGCTATTACATAACCACCCATATTCCGCTTTCCCACCTACCCTCCCCTGTCACCTCCCCCCCCCCCTTTTTTTCCCCTCCCCACCCCGTTCCTCTCACCCCTCACCCCACCATCATATATACATACATTTCTCCCACAAACCCCCCCCTTTTTTTTCCTCCCCTCGCAGCATGTATCCACATACAGAAGCGCACGTGTAAACCCCCCTCGTCCAACTTGTTATTTTTGGAAGTCTACTTGTACAAATTTAGGCACCCTCTATGTCATCAATGGGTTATTGGCACTATATCTGAGCCACTGTGGACTTCTAAGTAGAAAAGAGAGGGGGGTTTAACGCCCTATTGTTCCTCAGCACACTGAATTATACTAGCAACAATATATGAACACTATATGGTAATAGAATTTCAGAGATATTAGTTGCATGCATTTGCAAATACATGGGATGCTGCTAGGCCTCATCAAGGCTTCTCTGTCACTAGCAGTCCCTACACTAAACGGTTCACGTACAGGCGCAGAGCACCCCAAAACTACGTACAGCCCAGGACCCCCCCAGGGCATCACACGAAAAATGGAAAAAGAGTGACAGTGCAGTGTAAAGTATAGTAGTGTGCAAGTAATTACTAAGTGTTAAGGGGTTAAAATATATGTGAAAAATTACATGAATAATAAACAAACATAAAAAGGTGATGTGAAAAGTAACTATGTGTATTAAGTGGTGATGCCCTCAGGAGGCCCAGCCAGCGCAGCCTCGGCGGCCCTACGCCCAAACGCTCACCCCAAATGTAATGTATGCCAATTAAAGCCTCATAATAAAGGCACATATATATTTTTGGCAAATGTAAGGCCTCATGATAAAGGCACATACATAAATGCATCCGAATTGAGAGCCAGCTTACCTGGGAGTCACCCCTGGGAACTCCAACTAGCACTACTAGAACCAGCATGCCCTGCTAATGCTGGCTCATTCATGCATCTCATAACCACAAACAAAAAATGGCAGCTGCTCAATCAATCAGGTAGTACTTTTTTCAGGTGCATGAAAGGGAGGGGTCATACCAAGTAGAAAAGAGAGGGGGGTTTAACGCCCTATTGTTCCTCAGCACACTGAATTATACTAGCAACAATATATGAACACTATATGGTAATAGAATTTCAGAGATATTAGTTGCATGCATTTGCAAATACATGGGATGCTGCTAGGCCTCATCAAGGCTTCTCTGTCACTAGCAGTCCCTACACTAAACGGTTCACGTACAGGCGCAGAGCACCCCAAAACTACGTACAGCCCAGGACCCCCCCAGGGCATCACACGAAAAATGGAAAAAGAGTGACAGTGCAGTGTAAAGTATAGTAGTGTGCAAGTAATTACTAAGTGTTAAGGGGTTAAAATATATGTGAAAAATTACATGAATAATAAACAAACATAAAAAGGTGATGTGAAAAGTAACTATGTGTATTAAGTGGTGATGCCCTCAGGAGGCCCAGCCAGCGCAGCCTCGGCGGCCCTACGCCCAAACGCTCACCCCAAATGTAATGTATGCCAATTAAAGCCTCATAATAAAGGCACATATATATTTTTGGCAAATGTAAGGCCTCATGATAAAGGCACATACATAAATGCATCCGAATTGAGAGCCAGCTTACCTGGGAGTCACCCCTGGGAACTCCAACTAGCACTACTAGAACCAGCATGCCCTGCTAATGCTGGCTCATTCATGCATCTCATAACCACAAACAAAAAATGGCAGCTGCTCAATCAATCAGGTAGTACTTTTTTCAGGTGCATGAAAGGGAGGGGTCATACCAAGTAGAAAAGAGAGGGGGGTTTAACGCCCTATTGTTCCTCAGCACACTGAATTATACTAGCAACAATATATGAACACTATATGGTAATAGAATTTCAGAGATATTAGTTGCATGCATTTGCAAATACATGGGATGCTGCTAGGCCTCATCAAGGCTTCTCTGTCACTAGCAGTCCCTACACTAAACGGTTCACGTACAGGCGCAGAGCACCCCAAAACTACGTACAGCCCAGGACCCCCCCAGGGCATCACACGAAAAATGGAAAAAGAGTGACAGTGCAGTGTAAAGTATAGTAGTGTGCAAGTAATTACTAAGTGTTAAGGGGTTAAAATATATGTGAAAAATTACATGAATAATAAACAAACATAAAAAGGTGATGTGAAAAGTAACTATGTGTATTAAGTGGTGATGCCCTCAGGAGGCCCAGCCAGCGCAGCCTCGGCGGCCCTACGCCCAAACGCTCACCCCAAATGTAATGTATGCCAATTAAAGCCTCATAATAAAGGCACATATATATTTTTGGCAAATGTAAGGCCTCATGATAAAGGCACATACATAAATGCATCCGAATTGAGAGCCAGCTTACCTGGGAGTCACCCCTGGGAACTCCAACTAGCACTACTAGAACCAGCATGCCCTGCTAATGCTGGCTCATTCATGCATCTCATAACCACAAACAAAAAATGGCAGCTGCTCAATCAATCAGGTAGTACTTTTTTCAGGTGCATGAAAGGGAGGGGTCATACCAAGTAGAAAAGAGAGGGGGGTTTAACGCCCTATTGTTCCTCAGCACACTGAATTATACTAGCAACAATATATGAACACTATATGGTAATAGAATTTCAGAGATATTAGTTGCATGCATTTGCAAATACATGGGATGCTGCTAGGCCTCATCAAGGCTTCTCTGTCACTAGCAGTCCCTACACTAAACGGTTCACGTACAGGCGCAGAGCACCCCAAAACTACGTACAGCCCAGGACCCCCCCAGGGCATCACACGAAAAATGGAAAAAGAGTGACAGTGCAGTGTAAAGTATAGTAGTGTGCAAGTAATTACTAAGTGTTAAGGGGTTAAAATATATGTGAAAAATTACATGAATAATAAACAAACATAAAAAGGTGATGTGAAAAGTAACTATGTGTATTAAGTGGTGATGCCCTCAGGAGGCCCAGCCAGCGCAGCCTCGGCGGCCCTACGCCCAAACGCTCACCCCAAATGTAATGTATGCCAATTAAAGCCTCATAATAAAGGCACATATATATTTTTGGCAAATGTAAGGCCTCATGATAAAGGCACATACATAAATGCATCCGAATTGAGAGCCAGCTTACCTGGGAGTCACCCCTGGGAACTCCAACTAGCACTACTAGAACCAGCATGCCCTGCTAATGCTGGCTCATTCATGCATCTCATAACCACAAACAAAAAATGGCAGCTGCTCAATCAATCAGGTAGTACTTTTTTCAGGTGCATGAAAGGGAGGGGTCATACCAAGTAGAAAAGAGAGGGGGGTTTAACGCCCTATTGTTCCTCAGCACACTGAATTATACTAGCAACAATATATGAACACTATATGGTAATAGAATTTCAGAGATATTAGTTGCATGCATTTGCAAATACATGGGATGCTGCTAGGCCTCATCAAGGCTTCTCTGTCACTAGCAGTCCCTACACTAAACGGTTCACGTACAGGCGCAGAGCACCCCAAAACTACGTACAGCCCAGGACCCCCCCAGGGCATCACACGAAAAATGGAAAAAGAGTGACAGTGCAGTGTAAAGTATAGTAGTGTGCAAGTAATTACTAAGTGTTAAGGGGTTAAAATATATGTGAAAAATTACATGAATAATAAACAAACATAAAAAGGTGATGTGAAAAGTAACTATGTGTATTAAGTGGTGATGCCCTCAGGAGGCCCAGCCAGCGCAGCCTCGGCGGCCCTACGCCCAAACGCTCACCCCAAATGTAATGTATGCCAATTAAAGCCTCATAATAAAGGCACATATATATTTTTGGCAAATGTAAGGCCTCATGATAAAGGCACATACATAAATGCATCCGAATTGAGAGCCAGCTTACCTGGGAGTCACCCCTGGGAACTCCAACTAGCACTACTAGAACCAGCATGCCCTGCTAATGCTGGCTCATTCATGCATCTCATAACCACAAACAAAAAATGGCAGCTGCTCAATCAATCAGGTAGTACTTTTTTCAGGTGCATGAAAGGGAGGGGTCATACCAAGTAGAAAAGAGAGGGGGGTTTAACGCCCTATTGTTCCTCAGCACACTGAATTATACTAGCAACAATATATGAACACTATATGGTAATAGAATTTCAGAGATATTAGTTGCATGCATTTGCAAATACATGGGATGCTGCTAGGCCTCATCAAGGCTTCTCTGTCACTAGCAGTCCCTACACTAAACGGTTCACGTACAGGCGCAGAGCACCCCAAAACTACGTACAGCCCAGGACCCCCCCAGGGCATCACACGAAAAATGGAAAAAGAGTGACAGTGCAGTGTAAAGTATAGTAGTGTGCAAGTAATTACTAAGTGTTAAGGGGTTAAAATATATGTGAAAAATTACATGAATAATAAACAAACATAAAAAGGTGATGTGAAAAGTAACTATGTGTATTAAGTGGTGATGCCCTCAGGAGGCCCAGCCAGCGCAGCCTCGGCGGCCCTACGCCCAAACGCTCACCCCAAATGTAATGTATGCCAATTAAAGCCTCATAATAAAGGCACATATATATTTTTGGCAAATGTAAGGCCTCATGATAAAGGCACATACATAAATGCATCCGAATTGAGAGCCAGCTTACCTGGGAGTCACCCCTGGGAACTCCAACTAGCACTACTAGAACCAGCATGCCCTGCTAATGCTGGCTCATTCATGCATCTCATAACCACAAACAAAAAATGGCAGCTGCTCAATCAATCAGGTAGTACTTTTTCAGGTGCATGAAAGGGAGGGGTCATACCAAGTAGAAAAGAGAGGGGGGTTTAACGCCCTATTGTTCCTCAGCACACTGAATTATACTAGCAACAATATATGAACACTATATGGTAATAGAATTTCAGAGATATTAGTTGCATGCATTTGCAAATACATGGGATGCTGCTAGGCCTCATCAAGGCTTCTCTGTCACTAGCAGTCCCTACACTGTTTGTTTATTATTCATGTAATTTTTCACATATATTTTAACCCCTTAACACTTAGTAATTACTTGCACACTACTATACTTTACACTGCACTGTCACTCTTTTTCCATTTTTCGTGTGATGCCCTGGGGGGGTCCTGGGCTGTACGTAGTTTTGGGGTGCTCTGCGCCTGTACGTGAACCGTTTAGTGTAGGGACTGCTAGTGACAGAGAAGCCTTGATGAGGCCTAGCAGCATCCCATGTATTTGCAAATGCATGCAACTAATATCTCTGAAATTCTATTACCATATAGTGTTCATATATTGTTGCTAGTATAATTCAGTGTGCTGAGGAACAATAGGGCGTTAAACCCCCCTCTCTTTTCTACTTGGTATGACCCCTCCCTTTCATGCACCTGAAAAAAGTACTACCTGATTGATTGAGCAGCTGCCATTTTTTGTTTGTGGTTATGAGATGCATGAATGAGCCAGCATTAGCAGGGCATGCTGGTTCTAGTAGTGCTAGTTGGAGTTCCCAGGGGTGACTCCCAGGTAAGCTGGCTCTCAATTCGGATGCATTTATGTATGTGCCTTTATCATGAGGCCTTACATTTGCCAAAAATATATATGTGCCTTTATTATGAGGCTTTAATTGGCATACATTACATTTGGGGTGAGCGTTTGGGCGTAGGGCCGCCGAGGCTGCGCTGGCTGGGCCTCCTGAGGGCATCACCACTTAATACACATAGTTACTTTTCACATCACCTTTTTATGTTTGTTTATTATTCATGTAATTTTTCACATATATTTTAACCCCTTAACACTTAGTAATTACTTGCACACTACTATACTTTACACTGCACTGTCACTCTTTTTCCATTTTTCGTGTGATGCCCTGGGGGGGTCCTGGGCTGTACGTAGTTTTGGGGTGCTCTGCGCCTGTACGTGAACCGTTTAGTGTAGGGACTGCTAGTGACAGAGAAGCCTTGATGAGGCCTAGCAGCATCCCATGTATTTGCAAATGCATGCAACTAATATCTCTGAAATTCTATTACCATATAGTGTTCATATATTGTTGCTAGTATAATTCAGTGTGCTGAGGAACAATAGGGCGTTAAACCCCCCTCTCTTTTCTACTTGGTATGACCCCTCCCTTTCATGCACCTGAAAAAAGTACTACCTGATTGATTGAGCAGCTGCCATTTTTTGTCCACTGTGGACTTCATCATAAGTGATATAATTTTTTTTTATTTTTTTTTAAATGTTGTCTTTACAGTAAAGCATTCATATTGTATGTCTGCACATTAAGTTTTTGTCTTTCTCTGTAGGATCCACTTGGTAAAACTTAACTCTAGAAATATAAACATCAGGAAGTTTCATAAAAGAGAAGATTCTGTTTCATATTTAAGCACTTTAATTAGACAGATGCATGCAAAAACACAGGTAGGAACATACTGATTAAAAGTGAAAATGTCAAACTGTACAATACAATACATAACATCAATGCTATTTGGATAGCATCCATCTGCTGTAAAAATTCAGACAGATAAAACAGTGACTGGTTATTTTTAGCTGTAACGTATCCAACAATTGAAATCCACATTTTAATGATAAACCACTTTGGAAAGTATGCAAGCCAAAAAAAAAAAAGAAGGTAGCAGCAAATTCGCTGTACATAAAAATAGAAATATGTTCATCCTGAGATCATGTCCCCTGTTTCTGTTTAATGGTGAATACTGTATAATACAAATAAAGAAGAAGATATCTGGAAAATGTCGATAGGCAATGCTAACAGCGAGAGACAGTAAAAGACTTCAGGAAGATTTAAGAATGGGCAGTTTTGTGTGTGGTTTTCAAGACATCAAGATGAACAACATCTGGCTTTACTCCGTCTATTTTCTACAAGCCCAGGGCTAATCAGCATTATGCCCATTTCCTCAGGTAAGGGCCCCAAAATTAATCAGGAAACACATTATGTAAACTTGCTTATGTAACATACGGCATCAGATCCAATGTGTCAGTGAAGATTCCCTCAAATGACAATGGAATGGTTAAATCACTTACATAAATATGCATAATACAGTGCAGGAAGCCATATCCATGTCAACATTGGAAAATGTATTAAAATGTGTATGGTGGTTTAGCACATTGATGATTCTTTTTGCTCTTAGTATGGGCATAAAATAACCTTCCTGCTGGGTAAATCCAGATCACATATTGGTACATGCGACTCCAGTTAAAAAGCAGCTACTCCATGTTATACAGTACTCATCCATATACACCTGCAAACTTTTTATCTTTATGTATGTGGTACCCCAAATATTTTGTATGTGTTACACTCGAGATGGTTACTACAGGTCTGATGTTACCTGTTTGCAGCAGAATACAAGGGATCAGCTTCTTGCTCAGCACCAATATTCAGCAGCGTCCTTGTTAATCCCCTCCTCCACACCATAACCCCAGACACAGTAAATACTAGAGATGTGCGCCGACCCTCGTGTATTGGTTTTGGTTTTGGATCTGGATCCCCCTTGGTTTTGGATCTGGATTGGTTTTGCCAAAACCTCACCTCCGTGTTTTGTTTTCGTGTTTTGATTTTGGATTTTTTCTTAAAAAATCATAAAAACAGTTAAAATCACATAATTTGGGCCTGTTTTTGTTCCTACACTATAATTAACCTCAATAACATTTATTTCTGGTAATTTCCAATCAATTTTGACCACCTCACAATATTATTTGCTTCATCTAGTTAAGGCCAAAAGGTTGCATCCAGCTAGCTGGCTGACTAAGCTAAGTGACACAGTGGGCAGCACTAACATGTGGCAGCTCAGTTTCTAATTTCCAACACGGATACAGTGTGTTATACAATGTGGGTTGGATACACCAACAGTGCACTTACTGTGACAGCAGTGTCGGCAGAGCGGGCTTGCTGACGGTGTCCTCAGTGCATGGAATGGCAGTGCTGTGGTGCTGGCAGTGTCCTCAGTGAAGGGTACCGGTGATGTTGGCAGTGCGGGGGTGCCAGTTGTGTCTTTAGTGCGGCGTCCACAGTGCAGGTTTGCTGATATGGTCCGCAGTGCAGAGGTGCTGGTGGTGTCCTCAGTGTGGGAGTGTCGGCAGTGTCAGCAGTGTGGGGTCGCTGACAGTGTCCTCAGTACGTGGGACAGCAGTGTCGGCAGCGGTGGTGTCGGCAGCGGGGGATGCTGCCAATGGGGGGTGCCGGCGGTGTCAGGTGGCGGGGAATGGCAGGCGCCATCTTCTTTTTCTTCTGTGTGCATTTTCAATGGACTTAACGCTGATTTGCTGAGAGCCGTCACAGATGGCTCTCTCAGCCAATCAGCGTTAAGCCCGCTCAATAATGATATACTCTGATCTACCTTTCCTCCCCTGATCTCTCCCCTTCTTTTCTGACTCATATCTCCAACTGTCTCTCTGCTATCTCTTTCTGGATGTCCCAGCGATTTATTAAAACTTAATATGTCAAAGACAGAGCTGATCGTCTTCCCACCCTGCCCCATAACCTCACATCCCACTATTTCTTTATCTATTGATGGCACAACTATCTCATCTAGCCCCAAAGTGCGCTGTCTTGGTGTTATCCTGGACTCATCCCTCTCCTTCAAACCACATATCCAAAACCTCTCACAGAGTCATTTTCATCTCAAAAATATTTCCAAGATCAGACCCTATCTCACCCAGGATGCTACTAAAACTCTCATACACTCACTGGTCATTTCAATATTGGACTACTGTAACCTCCTCCTATCTGGCCTCCCCAAATCCCATCTCTCTTTTGGCCAATCTATCCTCAATGCTGCTGCTCGGCTCATATTCCTCTCCAAATGCTCTACATCTGCCTCCCCTCTCCTACAAGCCCTCCACTGGCTCCCCTTCCCTTTCAGAACCCAATTCAAGGATCTCACCCTCGCTTACAAAGCCCTCTCCCAATCTTCTCCCATTTATATACCTGATCTAATCTCCATTCACTCTCCTGTCCATCCTCTTCGCTCAACTAATGCATGCGGTCTTTCATCGCCTCCAAGATTTTGCACGTGCTGCTCCGCACCTTTGGAACTCTCTCCGTCTCCCCATCAGACTCTGTACTTCTCTACAATCATTCAAAAAAGCTCTCAAGACCCACTACTTCATTAAAGCCTTCCAGCTCTCATCCTAACTTGCTGCTATATGCTCCTTCCTTCCCATCTTCCCCATCTGTGTCTCACCTGTTTGTTTGCCCTTCCCCTTTAGAATGTAAGCTCTTATGAGCAGGACACTCTATCCTCTTATGCTTCTTCCTTCTTTACTTTTATCTTCTTTGTACTCCCCACTAGGGCACCTAACACTTGGTTGCTTAAGCTCTGCTGCTTATGTGGGTGTTATGGTTGCTAAGGCAGCAATGTATATTATCCATGTCCTGCATTCTATTGTATTGTACTGTAAGTCTTTGGTCATGTAATTGTTTACATATTTTGTAAGGTGCTGCAGAACACTTGTGGCGCCATATAAATAAATGATAATAATAATAATAATAATAATATATTTAAAAGGATCCAATTACTATTCTTACTATACTTCAAAGCAGTGATGATTCTCTAGTGCTACAGACCTAGGGGGTTATTTATTAAACATAATTATCTAATTTCTTCAGTATATTTGCTGGAGATGGTGATAATTATGTTTTCTTCGTATTTATCTGAATTTTCACTGTGTACTAAACTCACTGCTTCCTCCATTGATTCTAATGTGAGTTTTCTCCTGATGATACTGATATAAAGCTGTGTACTGTAGTGATATTTATCTATTTTTTAAAAACAAACAAAACACCATCTCTAGATGGTGTTATTCTTCCCCTTAGCAGGAGAAAGCAGAAGAAAAAAACAATTAAATGGGCAAGCAAAAAAGAAAATCTGAATAAAAATATATATTATAAAGAGTATTTTTAGTGATATATATATATATATATATATATATATATATATATATATATATATATATAGAATCCAAAACGGAGTGTGCATTCACCAATCAGTTGTAGAAAATTGATTTAATCACTCACATAATGCATAATGGTAGTCGACGTTTCGGTCCAAACAGACCTTTATCAAGACAGAAAATCACCAGCATATATCCACCATAGAGATAGTATATATATTTAGTAATACTGGGTCTAGAGATTAGGACTCCAGACAGGCAGGTATTTGGTAAAGCAGTGCATTTTTATGATAGCAGACACTGCACCTTAGCATACGTGAGGTTAGACCTGGACACACACAGGCACATAACAGAAAATAAGCAAACAACATAAAAGTAAATGTTTTAGAAATCCTTGTGCTAATGTCTGTGGACTCAGCAGGTCCTGGCACCCTAATGCTAACCACCACCCCCAGCCTATCGCCTGGCTAGCTTATCCAGCATCAGGAGCAAGGAGCATAAGATGTGTGGGAGTTTTAAACCCTTCCTGTGCTCCAGTGATTATTCCAGCTGTGTCTGTGTAAATGTGAAAACCTGGAATTCCACACTTCCATTGCTAATGCAGAATGCACAGGTTTCACTCCAGCCTCCCTTGGAGGGGGCTGTTTCCACCAGAATGTGGGCATTTCAGGTCAGAGACACCCCTCTCACCACACATCCCCCCTTTTGTTTTTCCAAGCTTGGGGAAGTGCACGTATTCCTTGGTGACGTTCGACACCCTTAGGGCTTTTTCTTGCGGATGCTGGGTTGTACTTTTCCCCGGTAATCCATGGACAACGTAGCTCTCACAGATTCAGGGACGACATCTGAGCAGTCTAGCGAGAAGTACAGAATTCGGACTTGCTAGGGTTTGAGCAAGTTGACATGATATGTCTGCTCTGCATATCTACTTCCTGGCTGCCTGTCATGGTAATTTACCGGTCCTACAGGTTCCACCACTTTCTAGGGCCCTTGCCAATGGGCAAACAACTTAATTTCTTGTGTTGGCACCAACACTAGAACTTTGTCCCCTGAATGAAACTTTTGGACCTGAGCTGTGGTATAATAGGCTAATTTCTGACAAGCTTGGGCCTTCATAAGGTTTTTTCACACAATGGGCCCTATTTTATACAGCCGTTCATATAATTTTCAAACAAACTCCACAATGTTTGGTTCCTCTATTTTCTGCTGTTCCCAGCTATCAATCAAGATGTCTAGGATACCTCTTGGTTGCCTCCAAAGTGGAGTTTAAAAGGTCTAAACCCGGTTGAGGATTGGGGTATCTCACATATGACAAACATGAGGTTGTCATCCCACTCCCGTTTAAGGTCCTGTTAAATCTTTCCACCAACCCATCAGTCTGTTGGTGGTATGCTGAGGTATTCAGACGTACTATTCTCAACTTTTTACACAGTTCTGCCATTAATTGGGATATAAATGGAGTCCCCTTATTGCAAGAATTTATTTAGGGAACCCAAGATAGTAGTTGTTTTGGTATTCCGCGAGGGTATCGCTTCTGGATAGCGGGTGTCGTAATCCAAAATCACCAGACATATTGGTTACCCCACTTTGATTTTTCCAGTGGACCAATGAGATCCATTGCAATGCGGTCAAATGGTACCCCAACAATAGGCAGTGGCACTAGTGGTGCTCTCAAATGAGGCCTTGGGCTGGTCTTCTGGCACATGGGACACTATTGGAAGTATCTTTTACTTCAGCCATGATTCCTACCCAAAAAAGTCAGAGCAAAATACACATTTTCTCTTCTCCGAGATGACCTCCCTAAGGATGGGTGTGAGCGGCTCGCAACACTAGTGGTATATGTACCTTGGGCACCAACAACTACTCAATCTTCTTCCTATTCTCCACTTTGACTCTATATAATAGATCGGTTTTAAGGACAAAATATGGCGTGCCCTCTGGTGGGTAGTCAGTTTTTACGATATTATTAACTTTTATGACACTAGCCATGACATTCCCGAGGGCAGCATTGTTTTGTTGATCCGTGGCAAAACTTCACAGGTCTATGTAGGCAACAGCATATCCCAATCCAGACTGGGGCTATTCTCATTTAATATTGGTGAGTCAGACTTTCCTTCTCCAAAGAGGACTGGCCGTGCTTTTCCACTCTTCTCCCTTTTCCAAGGTAGGGCCCTGGAGACTTTACATTGGCGTTGTCTCTGTGATTCCTTCACAAGCTCTACAAATCCTGGGAAATTGCATCCCAATATGATAGGATAGGGGAGCTTAGGACCAACCACGGTGACCACCTTTTAAGTGCGCCCCTTTATGGTGAGGATCACTCGCACTTGGGAAAAGTTTTCTGTGGATCCATGAACGCAGAGTTCTTCAACTAACCCTGGCACCTTTTCTACTGCCCTGGGCATGACAGTCTCTGAGATCAGGGTTAGCTCACTCCCTGAGTCTATAATAGCTGGGAGCTCTCAGCCATTCAGCAACACAGGTTCCCACATTAATGGGGGTCTGGAATCCAGGGGTACCATTGTGCAAAAAGTGGGGTATGTAGCACCCATACTGGCAACCCCACACTCCATAGACTCTGTTTTTCTGGGACAGTCCCGCCTTATATGACCTGGCTCTCTGCACTCATAGAAAATGACCCTGGCATCACCAGTGGTGTTTCCTTGAGGGGGGGTGTCAGTCGGGGTCACAGGCCATTTGGGTGCCATCTTAACAGGTCACTAATTCCCTGGTTTCTTTTCTGGCATTTTTGTTAAATTTCCTGCTGTCTCATACCACTCCAACACTGTACGTAATTCCTTTAGATTTTGAGGATCAGCGTGTATGACCTAGCGTTGCATATTCCGCCATAGGGTTCTTATACACTGGTCAACAAATACTACAATCTGAGTGGCAGTGCGGTCTTCTGGCTGGAGCTAACTCTGCTCCTGTCTGGCGAGTTCTGCAACCTGCTTCTGAATAGGGACCCCTGGTACTAGGGCCCACTCATGGAAGTCCTGCGCTTTCCCAGAAGAAGTGAGACCTGACCTGGCCAGAATGGCACTTTTGACTAGGTCATATTTCTCTGCATCAACAGAGGATAAATCAGCAAAGGCTTTCTGAGCCTCACCAGTGAGATAGGGGGCAAGTTTATCAGCCCAAGTGTCTGCTGGCCATTTTAAACACTGTGCCACCCTCTCAAATATCAGCAAATATGCCTCTGGGTTATCTGAGGCAGACATTTTCTTCAGATGCCCAGCACCTGTTGTGCCCATTGACTGGGTCACTAACTGTAACATTTGTTCCTCTGTCTTTTGTGTTAGGCCAACAAATTTACTATAGTGCAAAAAACTTTTTCCATTTTTATAGTGTAGATGCTTTTAGATAACTAGTCACAATTAAATATATCTCTTTCTTTCAGCAAAGCAATTGTAATTCACATTTAACACAGAAAAAAAACACTGCTTTTTTTCCTCCAGCAATGCAGGGGTTAATCAGAACACATTAAAAAAATGGCTTTTTTCTCTTCCAGCATTGTAGTGCTTAATTAGACCTCAGTAATATGTGTGATTTGCTCTTGTTCAGTCAACAGGTGAACTTAATTAGACAGCATACTAGCTGGAGAAGGTTCAAATCAGCATTTGTTATATCTCAAGCACCTTAGTAAAAAACAAAGCAAAGTAACTTTTTTTTCTGACACATATGCTTTTGCAGGATGCATAGTAAGTTACAGTGTCCTTAAACAACTGCGTTTTTTCTGGTTCGCCAACCATACTCACGTATTTCAAATGTTTTGCCTTGTCAGTTCTTTTACTACACCATAGGCATCTAGCAATTGTGCTGCGACACACCCTGTAAGGGCCACCACATGTAACACGGGGTATAGAAATGAGGACTTCAGACAGACAGGTACTTGGTGAAGCAGTGTCTTTTTATTGGTAGCAGACACTGCACCTTAGCATGCACGAGGTTAGACCTGGACACACACAGGCACATAACAGAAAATAAGCAAACAACATAATACTAAATGTCTCAGCACTCCTTGTGCTAATGTTTTTGGACCTTCCAGGTCCTAGCACCCTAATGCTAACCCCAGCCTAACTTATCCAGCATCAGGAGCAAGGAGCATCAGGTGTGTGGGTGTTTTAACCCTACCTGTGCTCCAGTGATTATTCCAGCTGTGTCTGTGTAAATGTGAAAACCTGGAATTCCACACCTCCACTGCTAATGCACAGGTTTCACTCCAGCCTCCCTTGGAGGGAGCCGATCCCACCAGAATGTGGGCAAGTCAGGTGAGGTGAGAAACAACCCCTCTCACACAATATATATATATATATATATATATAAACAAATCACTCCCTGATTAAAATAAGATCATCAAGCAAGCGTGATGACCTAATTTTGTTCACACTCTACAGTGCATGGCAAACCTAATGTCAGCTATCACTGCGCACATCATGCACAGTAGGTAGGACATGCACACGTGCCACAACCTTAGCTATATATACATATATATATATATTTATATATATTTATACTATATATATATATATATATGTATATATATATATATATTTATATATATATATATATATATATAGGATCCTGGCAGACTGGCACTCTGCTTTAAGAGTCTGATGGAATATCAAATGAGGTGTGAAAGGCAGCCGCACTTGGAGACTTAATAATTTTAATGTGATGTGTTACATAGTAGACCAACATTTCAGGGCGTGGAAGCCCGTTTGTCAAAGTGAGTCCACTAACAATATAGCAATTTTTACCTTAAATAAGAAGAACACCCGCCAAGTGAAGCCACTCTGTCTTTGATGTTCTTCCCTCTCCTGTAGCCAGGCATAATAGATGTATTATTGAAACGGCGCAGTTTTGTATCCAAGCTAACTATTATTCAGATCCTCCGTGCAGTGTTGATCAACTTCGTGGAATTGGTATTATATTCATTAGGCCAAATAATTTTAGATCAAGGGTACGTACTTTGCTTTGAGGACAGAGCCTGTTGTCTAGTGACAGCCAATGCTCTAGTCTTGGCATCGCAAAGCACTTTTGGATGATAGCCACATATACCATACAAAGAGCCTTCTTGTGACTTCTATGCAATATAAATAGAACATTTAGTAACTATACAATACAGAAAGCATATTAATAATATATATATATATATATATATACCGTATATACTCGAGTATAAGTCGACCCGAATATAAGCCGAGGTACCTACTTTTACCCCAAAAAACTGGGAAAACTTACTGACTCGAGTATAAGCCTAGTGTTTGAAATGGCAGCAGCTGGTAGTGCCCCCAGTAGTAATTCCCCCTGGTTGTGCCCCCAGTAGTAATACCTCCTGGTAGTGCCCCCAGTGGTAATCCCCCCTTTCAGTGCCTCCAGTAGTAATCCCCCCCTGGTAGTACCCCCAGTAGTAATCCCCCCTTTTAGTGCCCCCTGTAGTAATGCCCCACTGGTAGTGCCCCATGTAGTAATCCTCCCCTGGTAGTTCCCCCAGTGGTAATCCCCCCTTTTAGTGCCCCCTGTAGTAATCCCCCCTGTAGTAATCCCCCCCTGGTAGTGCCCCCTGTAGTAATCCCCCCCTTGTAGTTCCCCCAGTGGTAATCCCCCCTTTTAGTGCCCCCTGTAGTAATCGCCCCCTGATAATTCCCCTTGGTAGTGCCCCCTGTAGTAATCGCCCCCTGGTAGTGCCCTCTGATAATGCCACCTGGTAGTGCCCCCTGTAGTCATCGCCCCCTGGTAGTGCCCCCTGTAGTCCCCCCCCCCTAGTAGAGAGAGACGCTCCTGGTCCTGCCGCTGTCCGCTCCTCCGGCTGCTTTGCATGGGAGAGACGTCGTCATGACGACATGTCTCCCATCACCCACTGCGGGAGCCGGAAGATGGCTCCCTCAGTGGGAGCAGCAGCAGCCGCTGAGAGTCTGACAGACTCTCAGCGGCTGCTGATTACACCAAACACGCAGCTGCCGGCTCCGGCGGCTGTGTGTTTGGCAGTGTGTAGCGCTGACCGAACTCCGTCCGGTCAGCGCTACACTTGACTCGAGTATAAGCCGAGGGGGTACTTTTTCAGCACATTTTTTGTGCTGAAAAACTCGGCTTATACTCGAGTATATACGGTATATATATATATATATATATATATATATATATATACAAATAGCCTTAAAATTACCTTTATACAATACTTTAAAGAGAACATTTTATTAAACTGAATAGATAAAGTAACAAATATTATACTTATCTGGGTGACTTCATTGGGCCTGTTTCACCAACTTGCCTTTGCGTAAACAACTCTAAATTAAATACCCACATACTTATACTCTTGGCCAACCAAAATTGTAGGAGTTAGCACTTGCATAGCACTTTTATGACAGCTTATTGGACAATTTTGAATTATTCACACAATTGTATTATAATTAATTTAAATTGATTTGAAATGCTGTTAGGTCCACTATTGTACTTACTGAGCTCTGAACAATTATTATCTGGCTTAAATCACATTTTATTCAAAATTGAATATTGACCTCTTTCACTAATTGTATTTAACTAAATTACCTAATTTTATTTGAAACTTAGGCCTGTATTCAATTTGAGGCGAAAAGCCGAGATCGGCGAAAAAGTTTAGCCGATGACGTCATTTCGCCAGGCTGAAAAGTATCGCTGTATTCAATTTCATAGACTTTCTGCCAAGGCGGAAAGTCAATGCAATGTAATAGGCGAAAAAGTTCGCCTATGAATAGCAGGCGGAAAAAAGTGCAGAATTGGGGTTTTGGGGTGCAACATTGCACCCCCGTGCAGCCTTAAGACAGTCCCCCAAAGGGAAATTGCATCAAAAAAATCTTAAAAAAGACTTACTGTAAGAACACCTTAAAAATTACTTTCATTTTGGGGGTGAAGAAAACTAAAGTTGGGGGACAAAGTTAAAAACTAGCGAAATACACTCCAGGGGTGTCCTCAAGTATGGGCCAGGTGTTTCTTTTATTGCAGGTGCTTGCGGCAGGTGAATTTTTCACGATTTTTTAAACCCCACTTTAGGAACTTTTAAATATGCTACCCCCCATTTTCAAGTACCCCAAATTTGCTGGGACTAGTTATTTTCAACAAAAAAAACAGCTGAATGTTATTCTTTACCACTTATGCAAAAATGCTATATAACACCTATTGAGACAATTTAAAGTGGCCAAATACCTTCAGCAGGACTATTTGGGGGTACCCATAGTGAACCCCTATGTCAGTGCATCTTTTGGAGGGTGTCAGGCTAATTTCCTCAAATCTGATAGGACTTTTCGCCTGTTTCAGTTTCGGCGGGTGCCGTTTTCACATCCTTTCAAATTGAATACGGGGATTAGCGGGGACGAGCGCGATACTTTTTCGCCTGCAAAGCACGTAATGTAGGTGAAAAATCCGGCAAGGTAAAAAGTAATGCGAGTGCGAAACATATTGAATACGGGCCTTAATTCAGTTAATTTTTACACCAACCTGTTTTGTAGCTAATGTCACCTACAAAAAATTTAAATGATTACATTTCTTTTAAAGAACAAAAGTGTGTCCAGTCCTTATGCAAAATTCAATAAAACCTAAGCAGTGGCAGACCAAGGTTGTACATGGCCCTGCTGCAAAACATGGCAGACTGTAAATAGCATCCCCTTATTTGATAAAATTATATTTGCAAAGGCCGTATCTGTGCTTAAGAAATAGGCTGACACTACAGAAACTTGGTTTTAAATGTTTGATTCATTAACATACAAGACAAGCAGACAGTCTCTTTCTCTATATCTGCACTCCCAGTACTTTTTATTTGCTGAAAGGAGGGAATGAAATAGAAAGCTTCTGCAATGGTCTATTATGTCAAGGACCTCTGCTTGAACACTTGGGTAGATAAATGGGTTTTTTTTACATTCATTAAGAACATATTTGCCTACTTTTAAATTCCTACCACTTTGGGGGCAGCCCTGCCCCCTCCGTACGGAGTCTACGGATTAGTATCTCCCTATCCTGCCAACTTCACTAGTAAGTGGACGAGATGTCAGAGATCTACCCACTCTGTTTGGGACTTGGGGGACTACCCAAAAAATTGGGAGTCTACCGCAACTTTCAGGAGATTAGGTTAGTATGATTAAGAGACACCAATCTTTTCAATAAATAAATACAATCCAATAACCCCAGCTGATTCCAGTCCTTCTTTAAAGCTGTGGTTTGTAGAAATAAGGTATCCAGGCTCCCTTCACTGGAGCTCCAGGGGGATTCTGTATACAGCTGTATTCCTCAGGGAAGAATGCCAGAACTCATGTGTGCTGTGCAAGGGGCATAACAACCAGAAGCCACAATCATGTAGATTTCAGCTTCTTATTCCTAATTTCTCCTGCTCAAACCCCCTGGCAAACAATACGGTTATTTGGAAATGTAGCTTTAAGAGTACTATGTGGCTGGCTTTATGCCAGTGTAACCTACGGCTATTCAGTTTTGTGGACCTACAAATTCTAGCTTGTCTTCTGGCCTCAGACCGAGAGTACAGTGCCGTGTAGTTCCACAATATTAGAGCCATACCTTTCCTAGCAGAGTATAGTGGAATGCACATTAGCACATGACTTATTGTCAAAGTGACCAGGGAAGGTCTGTAACTTCATAGATGTTATGATGTAAATACATGTATATAACCACAGGAAGTACACTGGGAGTACACTGGTCACTGGTGTACAGGATTTTAAGTGAGTTGTGCAGCAGAGTTGCCATTGGCTGTTAGTCCACACGTGGTACACTTTAACCAGGTTTGTTTAACCAGGGAGAACAATAAGGTGGCATAACGACACAGGGATGAACAGGTAAAATAACAATGCTAATACAGCCTAGAACGTAAGGGTATTGCTGGGCATTGTAGTCCACTGGGTGGCAGTATGGTGTATGCCCTGGTGTTTAGTGGCGCTATGCCCCATAGTAATATCGGTGGTGGTATAGGGTACTTGCAGTACTCTGTAAGACTTTGTATGGCTGTTATAACTAGGAGCCTCAGAGGGTACAACTAGTCTTCTGAAATGCTGAGGAGGAAAGATGTCAGAGGTCAGGCACATCCTAGAGGTGAGGGGGGCAGCTCCCTCCCACTTTGAAGCCCCAGTACCCTATCAAACACCCATAGCACTCATTGAGGAGACTATTTCTTATAGCTGCATGTTCAGTGAACACATTTGCTAAGGAAAGGACCCACCTCTGATCTTTTCAGAGCACAGATGGAGCCCACAAGACTAATGTCATCTCCTGGTCCCCACTTAGATTTTACTATGGACAGAACTGTTCTGCCCTTGTAGCCCCCAGTATAAAGTGTATTTCAAGTAGGGATGTGCGCTGACCCCCGTGTTTTGGTTTTGGATCTGTATCTCCTTCAAGGTTTTGGACCTGAATTTGGTTTTGCAAACCACCCTCAAGTGTTTTGTGTTTGGATCTGGATTTTTTAAATAAAAATAGATAAAAAGTTTTAAAAACAGCGAAAATCATGTAATTTATGCCATCCAAAACCCGAAATTCAGATTTAAAATCCAAAATCTGAACCGCAAAGAGATCAGAACCGCGACTCGGATTTACCCGGATTCACGAAATTCGGGTGGATTCGGATTTCTGGAGAACCAAACCGCACATCACTAATTTCAAGATCCCGATTACTAGCAGGTAAAACATCTCTCTTGCTGAGTGATGGTTCTATATTAGTGATGGTTCCATATTAGTGGTGGGTCCACATTAGACCAGCCAGTGTCAATGTGGTTGCAAAGCTCAGCCTGGTGCAGGAAGGGTGTGGCCATACTGTCCAGACTGGCAGCTACACAGGGCAGGCTTTTTCAGTCTAAGGAAATAAAATAACACATTTGCACACAGATTACAAACCATAAATACTCTTTTTTTTCTATTTTCCATTTGAATACATGTTAGTGTGTACTGCGGATTTGTACACTATAGGAAGAATCATTCCTGTGTTTACAGTTTACCAAGCTAAAACGCACCAGACCTCAGGGTCATCATAACAGTCAGTGTGATTGCCTTGGCCATATAATACATTATCAATGATTTGTCAGCTGTATTGTAAATAAAAAAATATATTCTTGAGGAATTCAATACAATTGCATGAATTAAATCATTTAGAATTTCAGATTTTCCTGCTATTTGCTTTATTCTACATATACAGTTGGCATAATGATAGACTGTAAAGCGAGTTCCCGTTCCTGTGAAGTTCCATATCTCTCTTACACCTATGGGAATTGAGAAATAAAATCTTTTTTTCCAACACTCTGCATTTTTCAACATCTCCTGCAGATTATTGCATCAGGCATGTTTAATATTTCATATGAACCTGAATAATTAATTTCACATGCTGATTTTGTATGTTATCTTGAGATTTCTATGGCTGTTGTGCAAGTGCAAGCTCATGACAGCACATGCCACAGAAATACAACAGGGGTGTCAGCAACATGACACACCTAGTTTAGTCACTTTAAAGAAAACTGGGGAATTCAACCTGAAGGAGTAAGCATGGGCACATTCATTTTATTTGTCTATTATCCTTAAACCTGCTGTTCAGAAAGGGTAAAGAGATGAAAAGCAGAAAGAATAAAAGTTATTAATTATTGCTTCTTGCAATAACATCATAAACACACACATGATCCCCTAGTAATTCATTCTGGAGTCACTGGGCTTTAGGCTGAGTTGAAACATTTGCACCCACATTTACAGGCGTAAAATGCATTCACTTAATTAAAAAAAAAAAGAACCACAAGTGCATGCAAATGAAAAGTAGTAAAAATAGCAGGATGTGTGCAGGTCTGCACTGGTGCGCCAGGCTCAGGGCCATAATAACAATGGGGCAGATTGAGCTACAGGTCCAGGCCTTCACATAAAAATAAGCCCTTCATCATGACAGCTTGATGATGGTCAGCTGCCTACCTGGTCACACAGTTCACCGTAAATCATAAGTAATAAAATTGTATTTCTAGTTTTATTTATCACAAAGATCAGTAATATTTCTATTTTGATGTATTTAGGGAGACAGTGGGGCTGATAGTGTAGGGGCTGTACACATCTACATGGTAATGGCCACACCTACCTATAGGCCCTTTAACATTTTCAGCCCCAGACCTATGTGGCCCTAAATCCAGCCCTGGCTAGGCTTAACTCAAGCATACGTCAGATACACTTACAGTACTGTACATGCATGTTTTAAAAACTGTGTTTTGATAGTGAAATACTTTACGCATAGGTTTGAATAAAAGAGATAACTTTAAATTACAGCAAGTAGAACTCTCCTTTTCAGGTAGGAAAAAACAATACCATGGTAAAATATGTACACAATATCATATAATATATGCAATAGCAACACAAAAAGGGTTCTATAAGCTTCAGATTTGAACTAGGGGTGAGCGGGTTCGGATTTCTGAAATCCGAACCCCCCCGAGCCCCCCCGATCCAAGTCAGGCTCGACTTTTCCTGCCTGACTCAGATCTGAAATCGAGGCAAAACGTCATCATCCCGCCTTCCGGGTCTCGCGGGTTTTGGATCCTATATAAGGTACCCGCGTCGGTACCATTTTCTCACTCGGCTGTGGACAGTGAAGAGAGAGGGTGGGAGTTAGGGTTGGCTGGGCTGTGTAGTGTAGTGTAGTGCAGTGTAGTGTTGTGCTGTGCTGCGCTGTGCTGCTGTTGTCCATAGGGGCTGTGTCCACTCCTCCAAAGTCCATAGGGGCTGGCTGGACTGTGTTGTGCAGTCAGTTGTCCATAGGGGCTGTGTCCACTCCAAAGTCCTGTGCAGTGTCCCAGTCCTAAAGGGGTGCTGTAGTGTTGTCCAGGGGGTGCTCTGTCCATCAGGGGTGCTCCCCCCAAGTGCAAAAAAAAAAAAAATGTTTCTGTGTTTGTGAATTGTGTGCACAGTAACTGCACGTGCATCAACAAAGTAGTGCCAAGCGTGCGCCTGTGTAATAAGTAAAGGGCCGGCTGGCTTGACCGTTAAAGGGTGCTTTAACCCCCAAAGTGCACTCCAAACAAAATAAAAAATATTTTCTGTGTTTGTGAATTGTGTGCACTGTGGCTGCACGTGCATCAACAAAGGAGCAGCGCCAAGCGTGCGCCTGTGTCCCATTAGTAAAGGTCCGGCTGGCTTGTCCGTTAAAGGGTGTTGTAACCCCCAAAGTACACTCCAAACAAAATAAAAAAATATTTTCTGTGTTTGTGAATTGTGTGCACTGTGACTGCACGAGCATCAACAAAGGAGCAGCGCCAAGCGTGCGCCTGTGTCCCATAAGTAAAGGGCCAGCTGGCTTGTCCGTTAAAGGGTGCTGTAACCTCCAAAGGGCACACCAAACAAAATAAAAAAATATTTTCTGTGTTTGTGAATTGTGTGCACTGTGGCTGCACGTGCATCAACAAAGGAACAGCGCCAAGCATGCGCCTGTGTCCCATAAGTAAAGAGCCGGCTGGCTCATTTCTTAAAGGGTGGTGTAACCCACAAAGTGCACTAGTCTCCAACAAAAATAAAAAATTATTTTTTGTGTTTGTGTGCGCCTTAGCAGCACGTATATATCAATATAACATAAATGGAGGACCAAACTTTCTCCTATAAAAATAAAATAGGGAAAGATCAAGAACCATTTCCTCCTAGTGCTGTTGCTGCTGCTGGGAGTTGTTCTTCATCCCAGAGAGGAAGTAGGAACACCACTACTTTTACTAAACAATTGACCCTCCAACAGTCCTCAGCGAGGAGGATGAAGTACGACAGCAGTCATCCTGCGGCAAAACGTATAACTGAGGCCTTGACTGCTATGTTGGTGTTAGACGTGCGTCCGGTATACGCCATTAGTGCAGTGGGATTTAGACAGTTGATGGAGGTAGTGTGTCCCTGGTTCCAAATCCCGTCTAGATTCCACCTGCATCCTCAAAGCAGCAGCAACAAGCGTGCATCTGTCTGTTAAAGGGTGGTGTAACCCTCAAAGTGCGCTCCACAAACAATAAAAAAAATCTTCTTTTATTTTCTGTCTTTGTGAAATGTGTGGGCTGTAGCCACACCTGCATCCTCAAAGCAGCAGCGACAAGCATGAGTCTGTCTGTTAAAGGGTGGTGTAACCCCCAAAGTGCGCTCCACAAACAATAAAAAAATTATTTTTTTTTCTGTCTTTGTGAATTGTGTGGGCTGTAGCTGCACCTGCATCCTCAAAGCAGCAGCGACAAGCGTGCGTCTGTCTGTTAAAGGGTGGTGTAACCCCCAAAGTGCGCTCCAACCAAAATAAAATAATCTTTTTTTCTGTGTTTGTCTGTGAAATGTATGCGCAGTAACCGCACCTGCATCCTCAAAGCAGAAGCGACAAGCGTGCGTATGTCTGTTAAAGGGTGGTGTAACCCTCAAAGTGCGCTCCACAAACAATAAAAAAATTCTTCTTTTTTTTTCTGTTTTTGTGAATTGTGTGGGCTGTAGCCGCACCTGCATCCTCAAAGCAGCAGCAACAAGCGTGCATCTGTCTGTTAAAGGGTGGTGTAACCCTCAAAGTGCGCTACACAAACAATAAAAAAATTCTTCTTTTTTTTCTGTTTTTGTGAATTGTGCTCCAAAAAATTGTAAAAAATTTTTTTCTGTGTTTGTGACTTCAACACAGTAGCAGTGCCAAGCGTGTGCCTGTGTCATAAGTCAAGGGCCAGTTTGGACATCTGGTCCGGACTGAAGGATGTGCCAACAATTTCTGACAAGTCTACTGTCACTGCATATGATACTGCCCTCAAATCAGCAGCGACAAGTGTGCGTCTGTCTGTTAAAGGGTGGTGTAACCCTCAAAGTGCGCTCCACATACAATAAAAAAATTCTTTTTTTTTCTGTCTTTGTGAATTGTGTGGGCTGTAGCCGCACCTGCATCCTCAAAGCAGCAGCGACAAGCGTGCGTCTGTCTGTTAAAGGGTGGTGTAACCCCCAAAGTGCGCTCCACAAACAATAAAAAATTCCTTTTTTTTTCTGTCTTTGTGAAATGTGTTGGCTGTAGCCGCACCTGCATCCTCAAAGCAGCAGCGACAAGCGTGCGTCTGTCTGTCAAAGGGTGGTGTAACCCCCAAAGTGTGCTCCAACCAAAATAAAATAATCTTCTTTTTTTCTGTGTTTGTGTGTGAAATGTATGCGCAGTAGCCGCACCTGCATCCTCAAAGCAGCAGTGACAAGCGTGCGTCTGTCTGTTAAAGGGTGGTGCAACCCTCAAAGTGCGCTCCACAAAAAATAAGAAATTCTTTTTTTTACTGTCTTTATGAATTGTGTGGGCTGTAGCCGCACCTGCATCCTCAAAGCAGCAGCGACAAGCGTGCATCTGTCTGTTAAAGGATTACATCGGTGACAGCATCCAAGTAGGCATGTCAGACAGTCTGTACATGTACTGGCAGGAAAAAGAGCAAATTTGGAGGCCCCTGTACAAACTGGCTCTATTTTACCTGAGTTGCCCCCCCTCCAGTGTGTACTCCGAAAGAGTGTTTAGTGCAGCCGGGAACCTTGTCAGCGAAAGGCGTAGGAGGTTGCTTCCACAAAATGTGGAGAAGATGATGTTCATAAAAATGAATTATCAACTCTTCCAGGGAGAACAGCCTCCAGAACGAATAGAGGGACCTGTGGTTGTGGATTCCAGCGGGGACAAATTAATACTCTGTGAGGATGAGGATGTACACAACACTGAAGAGGGTGAGGAATCGGTGGATGAGGAGGATGAGGACGACATCTTGCCTCCGTAGAGCCAGTTTGTGCAGTGACAGATTAATTGCCAGCTTGTTTTGTGGGGGCCCAAACGAACCAATCATTTCAGCCACAGTCGTGTGGCAGACCCTGGCGCTGAAATGATTGGTTTGTTAAAGTGTGCATGTCCTGTTTATACAACATAAGGGTGGGTGGGAGGGCCCAAACACAATTCCATCTTGCACCTCTTTTTTTTCTTTGTATTATGTACTGTTTGGGGCCTAGTTTTTCAATCTGCCATCCTGTCTGCCACTGCAGTGTCACTCCTAGATGGACCACGTGTTTGTGCCGCCCACTCGTGTCTCTTAGCATAG
The DNA here is from genome assembly GCA_031769625.1 of Taudactylus pleione. Taxonomy (NCBI): domain Eukaryota; kingdom Metazoa; phylum Chordata; class Amphibia; order Anura; family Myobatrachidae; genus Taudactylus; species Taudactylus pleione. The sequence goes on along the minus strand of JAUIMM010000555.1, from coordinate 3,923,688 downwards.
TCATCCAGCTACCTCGGTGCAACCTTTTGGACATAAAAACACTATTGTGAGGTGTGAGGTGTTCAGAATAGACTGGAAATAAATGGAAATTAAGGTTATTGAGGTTAATAATAGCTTTGGAGCAGAAAAACCCACAAATTCTGTGATTTTAGCTGTTTTTATGCTTTTTTAAAAACAAATACAGATCCAAAACACAAAACCCAGAACCCAAAACACGGAAAGGTGGTTTTGGCAAAACCAATCCAGATCCAAAACACGAAGAAAGATCCAGATCCTAAACCAAAACACAAAACACGAAAAAGTGGCCGGTGCACACCCCTAATATGAACCCACAATCAGCCAATCAAATGTGGTAAGCATGTGCTCACTACCGTCATCATCAGCATCTTGTATGTTTGCAATTGTAGTTTATACGGGTTTGTATGGCTTATATGCATCTCTGTGTTTATCTGCATTTGTTCGCAATTACTGTACTTGGCCTAATTTACAACACCCCTTTCCTCCCTGTCCCTCCTTCACAGTCATAAGCACAAGTGTCATATTCAAGAAAATCTGCACATGCAGAAGGCATACAGCCTTCTTTCTGGTCAGGTGATGAACTAGATTGCCTATTTTACGCTACACAAACTGGGTAAATCCAACTCAGCATCAGCCTCACTGAGAGAAGCACCGCTATATAATGTAATGAGCAATATAACACAAGGAGCTGTGTGGGGAAAATGAATTGCTTTTTTGTTATGTAGTTTGGTATATTTTAGGCATTGTTTTCAACCATTATTCCAAGTCCCAAGAAATCCAGATAATCCCAATCTCATCACAGTGATCAATGAAGATTCTTGGTGATGTACAGTATACAGGGGTGTAGGAATGAAAATGTTCATGGGGAGGGGGACAATAGGCCAATGACTACATTATTAATATTATTATTAACTACCAATTAGTACAAAAGCTGTTAGAGAGAGAGATAAATTCAATTGTTCATATTTCAAATTGACATTTTTCATAGTCATTAACCTAGTTTTAATTTAGATTTCATTGACAGACTACTCTCATTTGATTGGGGGTAATTTTAAATCTACAGCCACTGCCTCACTGGTTCTGGTATGTGCCATAATATCTATGTGCTATGATCTGGCAACAATGAGGCTGCTGCTTACTTTTTAAACCATCCGCAGGAAGCAATTATTCGCTCTCTGTGCTGCATTGTCGTACAATTTACAAGAACTAGAGATGAGCGGGTTCGGATTTCACAGATCCGAGCCCACCCGAATTTGGCAGATCCAAACAGGCTCGATTTTTCCCGCCTGACTCGGATCTCAAACCGAGGCAAAACTGTAGAGTCTGAAATCTCGCGGTTAGCGATCTTTCGTCTCTATGATCAATGCAGTATATAAGGGACCACGCGACGGACGCCATTTTACTCCGGCTGTGGAGACTGAACAAGGAGGGTCGGTATTGTAGGGCTGGGAGAGGTGCTGGTGCTGTCTGCTGTGTCCTGGGCTGTCATCCATGCTCATCCATTCTGGCTGGGCTGGTGCTGTAACTGTGCTGTCTGCTGTGTCCATCTGGGCTGTTGCTGATCCATCTGGGCTGTCTGTGCTGTCTGCTGTGTCCTGGGCTGGTGCTGCTGATCCATTCTGAGCTGGTGCTTTGCTGTCTGATGCGTCCTTCTGGGCTTGTGCAGAACTGCAGATACATCTGGGCTGGTGCTGTGTCCATCTGGGCCCAAGTTCTGGATTGACAAAAAAATAATAATATATATATATATATATATATATATATATATATAGTAATAAAATAATAAATCAAAGTGTCTTTTATATTTTTCTGTGTGTGTGTGCGTGCGTGTTAGGCTTAACCGCAGTACCGCACAAGATCCAGCCAGCAACGCAAGCTGCAACCTAGTGCTGCCCGACTCCAGTCATGCTAAAAAAAAATAATAATACAAGTGTAATTTATATTTTCAGTGTGTGTGTGCATGTTAGGCTTAACCGTAGTACTGCGCAAGATCCAGCCAGCAACGCAAGTTGCAACCTAGTGCTGCCCGACTCCAGTCGTGCTAAAAAAAAAAAATTAATACAAGTGTAATTTATATTATTCTGTGTGTGTGCATGTTAGGCTTAACTGCAGTACCGCACAAGATCCAGCCAGCAATGCAAGTTGCAACCTAGTGCTGCCCGACTCCACTCGTGATAAAAAAAAATCAATAAAAGTGTAATTTATATTTTTCTGTGTGTGCATGTGTGTTAGGCTTAACCGCAGTACTGCGCAAGATCCAGCCAGCAATGCAAGTTGCAACCTAGTGCTGCCCAACTCCAGTCGTGCTTAAAAAAAAAAAAAATCAATAAAGGTGTCTTTTATATTTTTCTATGTGTATGTTCGGGCGTGTTAGGCTTAACAGCAGTACCGCACAAGATCCAGCCAGCAATGCAAGTTGCAACCTAGTGCTGCCCGACTCCAGTCGTGATTAATCTGTGCTCTGGACCCAAGTTCTGGAGCTGAAAAAAAATTAAAATATATTGTCTTTTTTTATTCAAATTTTTTTGTGTGCATGTCTGGCTGTCACTGTCATCGGCGTAGGTGCGCAGGGGTGCTGTGCTACTGTCTGTCAAGGGGCTGCTGCCCAAAATAATAAATAAACAATTTTTATTGTGTGCATGTCAGCCACACCTGGCTGTCACTGTCATCGGCGTAGGTGCGCAGGGGTGCTGTGCTGCTGTCTGTCAAGGGGCTGCATGAATATTGCAATGAAAACCTTTTTGTTTAAGTAATTGGGTTACAAAAAGTTGGGTTTTTTTAATCTTAAACATAGCAGAAATGTTATCCTAACAGCTTATAAAGTTATATGCTCTAAAAACTAAAGCCTATATTTATTTACAAGCCTATATAGAGTAGACAACCTAAATTCTAAAACTGTTCTATTAAAAAACATAAACAAAAGTCAAGAGAGGCCTCAGAAAACATGAACTTCAAGGGATTTCTCCATAATGTTCTGCAGTGTGGAAAGGTTTCATTCACATGTTTTCTATAAAGCAGTTCAAAGTTTCAGCCTTCAAAGTGTCTGGCTATAACATCCACCTTTGCCAGGAATTACCAAAGATTATTACAAGCAAAGGATTCATCTGTCCGGAATCTGTCTGGGAATTCATGGATCGTATATGGCCTGAATGCACTAAGACATCCAGTGATTCTGTCACTGTGTTCTGTAGCTGACTTTATTCCTACCTGAATCGCAAACTGAAATAGGGATTAGTAAGCACAGACAACATGAAGGCCTTTGTTATTCCGCTGCCTGCATGCCAACCAATACCTCCCACACTACACCCACTGGGGGGACCAGGTCTTGATAATGATCATCCCCATCTGTTGCTAGGCCTTCTTCTTCCAAACAATCCATCCTGGACTTCCGGTCCAAAAAGGGTGAGCAGGGTATAGAAAGAGGAGCTAGATGTCCCCAATGACATTTTTTTTCATCTATAATAGATGATGTGGAGAGAGAAGAGCTTCAGATGTTGGAACAGGGGCTCCCACCTATTTGGCTTCCCTCCAGAGAAAAGAGCTCTGTTCCTCAGGAAGTGTCTATGCCTGAGCTGATAGGTAGGTAGTCTCTGTCTGTTTGTAAACACCCTTCAGGAGATGGCAACCCAAAATAACAACAACTATATTAATAATGTGTCCACGGATAACCAGACTAATCCCTTAACAGCAACATACCCCATATGGCCAACTCTTAACATGACACCCAGTTTGCAGCCTCCTCTTCCTTATGACACTAATTCTGTTGCCATGGTTGATCATTCAGCCATGTGTGGTCCACCCAATTTTTGGCCTTCTACATTAATTTCTAACATATTCACATATCTAAGAAGTGGACAGTGGGAACAGTGGCAATTGAAGGCCACTAACTAACTCTGTTTTTTTTTAATGTCCCTGTACAGGTTGGGAAATCCGTTACAGAGCAGAAGGTTTGCAAAGGATTATTTAAGTCAATTGTTTATTTATTTTTGGAAAGCACGCTTCCTGGTCCCCTTCTGGGATGAAAAAAATCCACTTCCAGCAAGCAGGCATGGCGCTCAAGAAAGAATTCCCAAGAAAGACACAACGTAAGACTTAAACCTTAAGTCTGAAATGTTGCATTAAATGCTCTGTTCCGCTTGTTCACATATCTCATATGGTTAAGTGTACAGTGGGAACAACGGCAGTTTGAAGGCCACTAACTAAATCTATTTTTTTAATGTCCCTGTACAGGTTGGAAAATGCCTTTACAGAACAGAAGGTTTGCAAAGGATTATTTAAGTCAATTGTTTTTTGGAAGCACTCTTCATGGTCCCCTTCTGGGATGAAAATCCACTCCTAGCCGCAGAAGAAGGCACAGGATTCTCAAGAAAGACACAATGTAAGGCCTTAAATCAAGGGTAGCCAACTCATGTTTTCCAGATGACCTAGCTGGTGCACAGGTATATTCATTACTCATCAAAACATTTAGAAAGATCCACAGGTGGAGTTAATTACTATAGTTTTGATTCTAACTAGGGATGTGCAGGCTCGGTTTTACTCGGATTTACTCGGTTCTTATCGCCACTTTACCGCAAATTTGGATTTATTATATTGGCTATCCAAAACACATGATAGGCGATAGCCAATAAAATGCCGTTTAAAGATCCGAGTAAAACCGAACCCGCTCACCCCTAACATGCACAAACACACATTCTGGGAGGAGACCTGGAAAACATGCACTGTTGGTAGCTCTCGAGGACCAGAGTTGGCTACCCCTGCCCTTAAATCATGGATCTTACACTTGTCCACATACTTGTGCTACTTAAGTGGCACTTTGAGGCCTCTAACTAACTATGTTTTTCTTTATGTCCCTGTACAGGTTGGGAAATGACTTTATAGAAGGTTTGCAAAGCATTATTTAAGTCAGTTGTTTTATTTTTTTGGGAAAGCACTCTTCCTGGTCTCCTTCTGGGATGAGAAAATCAACTCCCAGCAGCAGCAGTAAATGTACTGTATCACATTTTTATATAAATTCCTCCTCCCCTCCCCTCCTCCCTCATAAAGTTTCTTTTGAATCAAAAAACGAAATTAAATTTACTACCAATCAATCCTTCCTATCCCTGCCTTACCTTCAACTACATATATACTCCAACTCCCTCAGGCATGTTTGAAGTTGAACAGCCATGTGTTTGTGCCGCCCACTGCTGCATCTTAGCTTAGTCAGCCAGCTATCTTGGTGCAAATTTTGGGCCTAAACAAGATTAACAAATCAATATTGTGAGCTGTGAGGTGATCATAATTGACTGGAAATGAGTGTAAATAAATGTTATTGGGGCTATTAATACTGTAGGAAAAAAAAATGTCAATTTGATGTGATTTTAGCTTTTTTTTTAAAGAAATAATCCAGATCCAAAACCAAAACACAAAAACAAAACACGGAGGTGAGGTTTTGGCAAAACCAATCCAGATCAACAACCAGGGGAGATTCAGATCCAAAAGCAAAACCAAAACACGGGGGTCAGCGCACATCTCTAAAAAGAACAGTCAATGGGAAGTGCAGTTTCCCAGTCTCATTTGTCTGTTTATGCTTACTGCAAATTTTGACAGCAAAATGAATGAGGCTTCTAAGAAAGAAAATAAAAGCGTTTGCAAGAAGAAAATGTACGCAGAAGAAACATGAAGATAACTTCATATTTGGTAAATAGAAGTTACAACAGTTGGTGAGTTCAAATAAAGCTATTATCGCTTCATCCCTATTTTCATTTCATTCATCCCAATTCGCTTTTGTGTAGAAATTCATGGGGAGCAAAACACAGTCTTTGCCCATCCAACAGAAATCATGCAGGGGCAACTGCCCCATCTGCTCCCTCGGTTCCTATGCTCCTGGATGTATAAGATCTACAGTACAACACTTAATATTCATGGCTGCATGCAGAGGGTGGGTAGAGATACCTGCACTTTAGATCAGCTCTGTGTCCTACCTCCAACTTCATAATCTTCCCAAAAATATAAAGCCTTCCAAAAATTTGTGAAGGCAGCAGATAAATATTTTGGAGGTGCCAGGGTGTCATCACATAAAGGACATGGTTGCTTAGCTTCTCATTTGCTTGAACAAGTGAGTTCAATTTTCATTGCTGTTGTTAACTCTGTTCCTGCTTTGGTGATATCCACTGCCTACTTGTTAATACGTAGCTGCCACTGATCATGGGGAACAACTGCCCAGCATGTCAACAGAGAAGAACACGAGACTGCACACAGTTACTTACTCCAAACTGATAGGTAAGCACAAGAATGCATATGCCCACTGTCATCACTAGGGGGTTGCGGGCAGCACTGGGTGATACCATCCAAGGGGATGACACCAAAATTGCAGAGATGCTCTGCTATTTTGGTGTCACCCAGTCGGATGGTGTCACCGTGAAGCCAGGACATGGAGAGAAGCAGAGGAGAGACTGTGGGCTGCCCCAGCAGCTGCAGGAGCGCGGGGGAAGTCAACTGTGTGCCGAGAATGGGAGGCGGCAACACCCCCAAGATCGGCGCACACAAGGGGGTGTGGCTTTGCAGGCATGTCCCAACACCCCATTCCATGAAGCCACACCCCATTAAGATAGTGCACACCTGCAATACGCGAAAAAACTCCGTCCAGCCACACCGGGTGTCACCCAGGTAAGTGATGCCTCTGCATATGCCTTCTCTAAAACCAGAGGAGGGATGCTCAGTCATGAAAAATGGGGATGGACCAGGGGCAGAACTATGGGAGACAATGGAGGCGCCTGCCGCCGGGCTCCAGCTCTGAAGGGGGCACCTCCTCCATTGCCCACAACATATTCACCCCACTTAGGGCTGTAACTATGTACCTGGAGTGTACCGTCACGGCCGACCAATACATGGCACCTCTTCCCGGCACCTGAGAAGCCACCATACACTAGTGGAGAGCTCCATGTCAGACCATCAGCTGCTGCCTTTGTCTATCTATAGCCTGTCGGCATGCAAATTGCTACATTACAGTGTCAGTGGCTGTGACGAGGGGGGCACCAAATTACAACTTGCTCCGGGCGTCTGGGATGAAGTTACGCCACTGGGATGGACACATGGTTACTAACAACTTATGGTTTTAGGATTCTACAGTGACTGACTCACACTGGTGTTTCTGCTGCCTTTCCTCATTTCAACCATACTAAACCACTGCAAGCTACAAATATATGCCATTCTACAGGTTGATAATGATTCTACCTAACACACCCAGATTTACCACCGGTTTTTGTTCAATTACCTCACATATCATGTGTTCCCCTCACCTCTTAGATTGTAAGCTCATTGGGGCAGGGTCATCTTTGTCTTCTGTTTTAAACCTTTGTATGAAATTTGTTTGTATCATATCATAATCCTCTCAATGTACAGTACAGCGTTGAGTAGGTTAAGGCAACATTGCCAGTGCTTTAGAAATCAAAATCAAAAACATTATATTCAACCATTATGAATAATAGAGAAGTTTGGGTAAAAAGCAAAGTTTCTTGTATAGTATGCAAAATCTATTAGTTTATGTTGCAGCACGATAGGCCATATGGTAATGTAGATAATTTACTTACAGTACATTTATCAGGAAAAAAAAACCCACTAGAAATGGATCAGCATTAAACCTCGGATGAGATGGAATGAAATTTTAGGACAGTTTTTGGAATACACACATTTCTTTTTGTGAGATTAAACTGAATAAATTATTGTAAGTAAATGGATTCCTTTTAGAATTAAAGTATTCATATACAGCTATAATAGCTAGGACATTTTCTATTTCATGTTTTTCAATCCCGTTGCTGTATGCAGACAAAAGTCTTTACAGACTTCTTGTCTGCACTATGAAATACAAATGTATCTCCTCTTTTAAATACCACCTGTGTGAATGACTAAAAAAAAAATTATTATTCTAACAACAAGAAATGTACTATTGTTTTGTTTTTTTTTATGCAAGTTTATGTTTAAAACGGTACAAACCCAATAAAAAACAGTCATGTGCTTGTCACAATGATATAATACACACATGGAAATAGTTATTAGTTGAGAGATGAGCGGTTCGGATTTTGCTAAAAACCGAACACACCCGAATGTTGGGGTTCTTCTGAGTAAAACCAAATTCCAGCTTGGATCACTTTGGGGCTCCAATTAGCACCGACTCCTGACTCAGGTCTTCTCGCCAAGTTTGGAACTTTGCATTTAAGTCCCTCATTCGTAATTTCAGGTGCTGTGAGGCGGTCAAAATTGACTGGAAATTTATATTCTTGATATTAATAATACTATAGGAACAAAAACAGGTCCAAGTTACATGATTTTAGCTGTTTTTATAAATTTTTAAAGAAATTCAAAATCAAAACACTTGACGATGGTTTTGCCAAAACCAAAACATTTGAGGGAAATTTTTCCAAATCTGAAACCAAAACACGCGGAATGCACAAATCTCTAGTTATTAGTTAAACAAAAAGTTTTAGTCACAGTAAGCAAAGTAATATTTACGTCTTCTCACCAAGTTCAGAACTCGGACCTAAAAATCGGATCTCGCATATCTTGGATTGCATTTAAGTCCCTCCAACGTAACTCCAGGTGCTGGGAGGTGGTCAAAATGTACTAAAAATTAATATTATTGATGTTAATAATACTATAGGAACAAAAACAGGTCCAAGTTGCATGATTTTAGCTGTTTTTATAAAGTTTTAAAGAAATTCAAAACCAAAACACTTCAGGATGGTTTTGCCAAAGCCAAAACATTTGAGGGTCGTTATTCCAAATCCAAAACCAAAACACGTGGAATGCTCAAATCTCTAGTTATAAGTTAAACAAAAAGTTTTAGGTACACTAAGCAAAATAATATTTACTTGTTGTTAGCTGAAATCTATAATTAGAAGCTGCTGAAGCAATGGACATTTTCAGCACTATCCTGTTTGACATTGATTATTTGAGCAGATGGGTATACAACAGACTTCACATTTCCCCCATTGGAATGGAGACACAGTATAATCATGCGATGTAGTTACTTTACCTATGATCAGCATGCCGGTAGGTGAAATCCCAGCACCAGAATCCCAACATCGGGTGAGATGCCGACGCCAGAATCCCGACAGCCGGCATACCGATCATAACAATAGCGGCTCGGGTTAGCTGCTAGTCGTGGGGGGGTGGCCTAGGTTAAGGGACCAGGTGGGGTAGGGTAGGGATAGGTTGCAGGGGTGGGAGGATAGGGGTAGGCACCCCCTGGGGGTGTGTTAGGGTTAGGCACCACCATGGTGGGTTAGACACCACCTGGGGGGTTAGGGATAGGCACTAAGGGGGAGAGTTAGGTTTAGGCACTAACCGGGCATGTTAGGGTTAGGGTGTGGGGGGAAGGTTAGGGTTAGGATACAGTATGGGAGAGTTAGAGTTGGGGGTGAAGGGGGTAGGGTTAGTATACTTACCTACTTCCTTTCGGGATTCTGAGCATCGGGATTCCTCTGTCAGTATCTTGACACCCAGCATCCCGACTACTAGACTCCCATAACCAACCCTATAGTCAGTCTATAACCTTGTACTGTACCATTTATAACTGTATAGTAACTCTTCTGCAGTGTTTCTTGTAGTGGTTTATTTGTCCTTTCTTCCATCAGATATAGTTAAAGCCACTTTCCGCAATGCTTAAACAGCCTCATATTTGGTAACATTATTAGTGAATAGTACCTTGCAAATATTCTGACTACTTATATAGGACAAAAATCTTAAATCATCAAGCATAGTTGTGCTTTATGAGCCTACTAACATTGCTCCTGTGTCAATTAGGAGACCACAAGCTAATCATTAAGAGTCTGTCCCTCCTCTAAGGTAATTAAAGAAAAAAGTTCTGCCATCAGATTTATTCTAAATAGTTTACTTTGTGGAAGTATGGGACATATAGAATGCTTGACAGATTTCATTTAGATGGAAAGTATGAACGAATTTAGGGGCAACAATTAAAACAGTAATAGGTAAGTTTTATATACAGTACTAATGTTAAATAATTTGTTTCCTTACACTGCAGATCCTTCCTGAGAACTGAACACATTAAAGAAGTAGTACAAAGAAGACTGAACATAAACATGGCAGTGGAAAAAGACCCCCTTTCTACGGTTGTTACTGACAGACTGTGATGCCAGCGATGTGTCTGTGAACCAAGTCATTTGGCTACTGGGCAGGCGATAATTTTTTCATAAATTAGAATCTAGGCCCCCTATCCTATGATAACTACTATGCTTAATTCTTATTACCTGAAATAAAAACACTTACAAAGGAAGGAGAATCAAAGGTCAAAGCTTTATTTAACATAGAAAATATTTGGGTGGATAGGACCATTAAAATTGAGGCTACCTGAAAGGCCTGTGATGCAACCTGAGTTAAGAAAAGCTACAAGCCCATTTATTACTACCGGGCCCAACCTCTAGGAAGAAGCCCAGGCCTCCCCTTTAGGACAGAGACAACGCTCCCTGCTAAAGGAAGATGCCCCACAATTAATGCTTGTGCCCTGTTTGGCAGCAGAGAAACAATGCTTTCCTGCCTGACTGTGCCTCAGCTGGAAAGCAAAAGTTAATGGCACCAAACAAAAACACACAACTAACCAGTGGTGGCTCCAGAGGCGGGGCTGCAGAACAATCCAATATTCAAATAGGGGAGCCACACCACTGCCAGTGAGACCTGGCTGGCGATGTCTGGCAGTGTTTTTGAAGAGCAGTTGTTGTGGCTCCCCTATTTGAATATTGGGATGTGCTGCAGCTCCACCTGTGGAGCCGCCACTGCAACTAACAAAACAAACACAACACATTGGGCAATGATGGGCAGGGAATTTCTCTGAAAAAAAGTGCTCACTACTTCCTCTAATGTAAATATAAAAAGACCCTCCCCCAGGATAAATGTGATAGGCTACTAACTCAGCCCTACACCTGGCAATCACCAGCAGGCAGAATAATCTATGACCTATTTAATCTCTAACTTCCAAAAGTACTGTTTAATGTAGCATCAGGCATACTACTGTATATATTGTCTTCAGCTACCTTCGGATAACATGTAACCTGGTGATGTCATTATGATATCATAGGGATTTCCTCTTGGATGGAATAGGCCATGCCGCAGTATCATATTAGGCATCTATTTCTATCTGCAACTTAAATAGCATTAGATTAGTATTACAAGTGATCTATTGATGCAGAGATGTGGGGAAGCTTGACTCACCCCTTACTTCTCATCCCAACTTTTTTTTTCCATATTTGCATTTGACGTGCATTTTTTACAGCCTTTTTGCATAGAGTAGAATTGCGGGCATTCCCAGTGTACTTACTTGGCATGAGAGAAAGCCAGTGCCAATAGTTCTTTAGAAACTAAGGCAGTGAGTAAGAGTTGAAGTCTGCAACCTGTTTGGCCGTAGCATGGCTTAATGGGGTGGAAGGTATATGACACTGCTATAATGAGGCACATACAGTAAGGCTATATCAGGTCTATATCACACAATCCTATATAATCTATTAATTTAAAGTTAAAAACCAGGACACCTATGTAGCCAACGTTTGTTTATGTTTTGAAATTGGGGTGTTATGATGCACCTGACTTAATTGCATAAGACCCATAAAACCACCCTACAAAGGCTTTTACCTATAACAGTTGCCCCTTTTCCCTAGAGAGAGAAGCTCTCATCTGTACTGAGATGCTGCCAGGACTTGACTCAGGATAGTAGGGGCTTATACAATTAAAAAAGTGATCACAGGATATTAGGCTAGAGTAACTGAATACAATGATTGGTAATAGCATAAAAAGGTGGCTGGACAATGATAACTGAATCAGTGTTTTGTGACAGATGGCTGACATAGCCTCCCATAGGACATAGCCTGTGATAACGGATAACCTTACTGTAATTTATGCCAATGTACATGGCCACTTGTACATGGCTCTTTTTTTGAGTGAGATGTACAGATGTGTCCTCTTGCATCTTTGCCAATCACGCTGCAAACATGCGCAGAAATCGCACCATGCGATTAGCCACGGATGCATACACCACGGTACACCATGCCGCACACTGTGTTTGCACCATGCAATCCTATGGAGTCACAGGTGCAAATGCAGAGCGCATACCAATTCGTGGGTGCGCGACTCACACCATGTGTGGGGCGATTTGCCACACAAGCAGCAAAGATGCAAGAGGACATATCTGTTTCAAACCTTGGGGACAAATAAAGTACCAACCAGTCCTTTATCACTTCAGTTATGTATATGTTATTCTTCAGTAAAGTAAAGTGAAAATAATGTCTTGATATCACATAACAAGAAATATAATATTGATTTATAACTATATTTATTTTTGTGTTACCATGTTTCTCTTCATTTTCTTATCCTTGTTATTCTTGTTTACAAGTGCAGTTTCATGGAGTTACATGTTGTTAGGACCAGAAACCACATTAACTCCTAGAATCTGGCTAGAGAAGTCTTATGTATTTATGTTCACACAGGTGCTCGGGTACCCCCAGGACTTACATTCAAGATAGTAGGAGCTTATGTAAGATAGGTGACCACAGAGAGTGCAGTTGGAGTAATGGAAGACAGAAAGGTAACCTAAGACTGGATACTTATAATGATTGCAGAGCAGGTCTGTATAACTGAGGCAATGCAGGAAGGTCCAGATGCCAGTAGCAATGGCAGAGTAGATCTGTATAACGGAGACAATGCAGGAAGGTCTGGATAGCAGTAGCAATTGCAAGGCAGTACTAAATAACTGAGGCACTGCAGGAAGGTCTGGATACCAGTAGCAATGGCAGAGTAGATCTGTATAACTGAGACAATGCAGGAAGGTCTGGATGCCAGTAGTATTTGCAGGGCAGTTCTGAATAACTAAGGCACTGCAGGAAGATCTAGACCAGTCCATGCATTCTCTAATGGTTAGACAAGCCTCCATGGAGGCTGGTCACACCCCCTCTGGAGGCTGGCCACACCCCTAAGTATGGGCCCCTATCACTGCATTCCCCCAGTGGGCTCTTCATGCCCAGTCCGACACTGGGCAGATGTGCACGATACGTAAATCTTTCAGATATATTGCATCTGCTTTACTGCACAGCCGACGTCATTCACAGATATATTGTGTATACACACAGCCAGATGCACTAAACTACATATCGTTCGACAGATGTACGAACAATATATCGTACAGTGTGTACCCAGCATTGATTTTAAATAACTGGATACATGTTGAGAATGTGTTATGTTTCACTATGCTTTGCAACATTTCTTTAGTTCAGTGTGTGTGATTATGTGGAGGAGAAATACTAATACTGTATTTTAAATAGCAAATAAAGTAACAATAAAAGTTATCAAATAAATACATAGATTGAAAATGTAATGTAATGTGTGAGCAACATTAGTTAAATGTATGTGTATTTAAACATTTTCACGCAGCCAATCTGGAAGTCCATGGACACATTTTATTGGCAGCCAGTAATTTGTCAGTGTAATTCCTATATGTTAGTAATATGCCATTGTTTCCATATCACACTGTTTGATTTGCTAACATTGGTCCATTCTGTGACATTTAGAAGTGGGAGGTGGTTTCAGCGATTTCTTTGATCTTTAAAATTTCAGAGCCTCTTGATAGTGTTCTCGTTTTTAATTGGAGATATATGAATAAGATGAAGAAACAACAATATCGTGTGATAACGTTCAGGGGTGAGGTTCTCATAGGATACAAGTGTACACTCACCCTTTTTCTGTGATAGGTACTGTAGACGTTGGATTCAAATTACACCGTGGTCCTACGGTGGTTGCAGAATGCAATGTAGAACACGTCAATGTTGTCGCTGAATCACTCCGGATTAATGTATGTTATTGGGGAAACACATATTACATACCTCCATAGTGCCGACTATCTGCCAAACATGCTGGTCAACCTGATGACGCTAGTCAGGTTCCACATGTTAGCAGATAGGGAGGTCGGTCTCCTGCGCTGAATGACGTTCAGTGAACGCCGTTCAGTGCGGGCATCGCACCCGGCGAAGTACTTAATGCTAGACGTTCAGTATTTCAGGTCGCGTAATGGATAGGCCCCTTTACTCTTTAAAGGTGTTAGGATAGTACGGTACATCAAGGCTTCTGCTTCCGAAAGGCTCTCCTCGCACTTTCTGACTGAGCTCACTGTGTAAGAGAGCCAAGAGCCCACAGAACTCCCCCCAAACTCAATGACCAACAGTCTTATGATTTAAAAGTTTTATTTTACAGGATTCTTCTCGAGATGGAAAGTAGCTTGCACTTTTGGTTATATCTAAGAGCAATTTAACACTTATACAGGAAATTTAACACAAGAAACCAGTCTGAAGTTGTTTAGACTAACATGTAAATTACATAAAATGAAACAAATTTACCTCAACTACAGATGTGTCCTCACACACCTTTCCTAAAATCTAGCCATATGGCCAATTTGCCATGCCACGGACTCTGTGACTTAGCCAAGCCTTGAGATTTATCCAATCGCTACGCGTAGTGCAGCGTCTTAGCCGTGCTAAGTATCTCGTGCCAAATGAAGCAAAAAAGAAAACATATGTATGCTCTTTTGACTAATTTGCTGTAGTAGTATTTAAGTTGCAAGTTATATAGTATGACATACAATTGATTTAACATTTGGATTACCAGAATGACAGAGGGCCCATATTTTGTACATAAGTTCCACCTTTTTAGCCTAAATGACCCGAGTCATTGAATATATTATAAATACTGAACTAGAAGTGTCATTCTCCTGACTGTCTTTCGTTCTCCTGTGGTGACTTTTATTTCAGAAGAATTCTATATATATGCTACTGTAATTCATAGTCAACCTTCTTTTCAAGAAAGGAGGAGATTCACAGAGCTGAGAAAGGAGAAGTGAATTTCAGTCACAGGTATATACAGTATGTGACGGCTCCCTGCTAAGGAGCATTACAGTAGTTCCTTGTATTAGGAGCTAACAATGGTAAGGGCTGGCTCCCTGCTAACAATTGCTTAGTACCTCAGTAACAGCTACAGTATATGTGTGGGCTGGCTCCCGGCTGACAGTTGCTTAGCAGCTCAGTAACAGCTGTATAGGCTGGCTCCTAGGAGTCCTGCAGGTCCCCTGCCTTCTTCCAGCCTTTGCCAGCCATTCAGTGACCTCCGTTCTGCTCTGTGGTGACTCACACACTACCTGGGTTTGCACTGCACTCCCTCTCTGTCACCATCTGCCCTGTGGGTCGCAGCTGTGGCATTTTTATACTCTTGCAGCTCACACCACTTGCCTCCCCAAAGGGTACAAAGTCAGGAGTGTGTGTGTGGGTTGAGGGCACTTTTTAATAGGACTGAGGCTCTGGACCTGAGGGGAGCCAGCACATTGCATGCATTTAGCTGACAGGAGCACTGATCAGCAGTTGTAGGGGCTGATTATCTGGTCACCACAATGTAGAATAGCACAGGGCATGCAGGACCAGCTTGACCCAGAGTAAATAATACAAGCCCTGGACAGTCAATGAAAAAATAATAAAACTAACATACTGTGCCTATTAATTATAATTACAGCATGATATAATCACAGACAGGGCTATATCACTCTGTATAACTGTCCCAGCCAGAGGCGGATCTACTGTGAAACTATTGAAGCTTAAGCTTCAGGGCCCCTAACTCTGGAGGGGTCCTGAAGCAAATATTTTTTAATGAGTGAATTTTTCAACAAAACCAATGGAGTTTTTTAGTGTGTGTTATTAAAATAAGTTTATTTTAGTGATAGAATCATAAGCCAATGGGTTGAAGTAATTAATAGCTGGGATCCTACAGAGGAAGTGAGTAAGTTCTGGTTTTGTATGTGATCTATCTACAGTCTCTCTCTCTCTCTTTCTCTGGAGGGGGGGTCCTACATCTATCTATCTATCTATCTATCTATCTATATATCTATCTCTCTATTTAGACCCTCTACAGTGGGTCATTCTCTGGGGGCTTCTACATCTATCTATCATTTTATATCTATCTATATATCTCTATCACATATCTATATTTATCTATTTACAGTCTTTCACCTTCTGGTGGGTTTCTACATCTATCTATCTGTCTCTATCTGTCTACAGTCTCTGACTCGCTGGGGGGTTTCTACATCTATCTATGTATCTACAGTCTCTCACTATCTGAGGGGTTTCTACATCTATCTACCTACAGTATCCCACTCTCTGAGGAAATTCTACATCTATTACAGTATCTACAGTCTCTCACTCTCTGGGGGGTTTCTACATCTATCTATCTAGCTATTTATCTACAGAATCTCACTCTGGGGGGTTTCTACTTCTCCACCAAGAGCAGCATTGCTCTTTGGACCTTGTTGGATGTTGCCCTATTGTTGCTGGTTGCAAAGGGGCACCCATAACAGTTCAAGCCCCCAAAAATTTAGATCCACCACTGGTCCCAGCCACATGACATATAATAGGGTATTACATGATTGAATCCTGTTAACAGATTCAGTGTATAGGGAACATAACCTATTAATTATAAGGCTGCTAGACTGCATCCTGGTTCCATAACCTATTGGCAGAGTAGCACAGCAATGTGGAGTAGAGGCAGACTACCGACCAGGATGAAATACACTTGGCCAGAGTTATTATATTAGATGTGTTTGCATAATTGTTTGGTGCTGGTGGTGGTTAGTCCACACGTGGCACAGCTTAACCAGTTATTTTTATTATTATTATCTTTTATTATATGGCGCCACAAGGGTCCCGCAGCACCTTACAAAGTACATGAACAAGTGAGCGAACAAGAACCAGGTAGAATTACAAATACTGTAGCATAAGATACAGTGACATAACAAGTATAACAGTGTAGAAACAGACTGGAGTTTATGGGTATTGCTGGGCATTGTAGTGTGTTAGGCATTTGTGTGGTAAAAGCACTTGTGGATGTTATCACTTTGCCCCCTGACTATAGCAGTGGTGGAATCTCAGGGTTGTATTTATCCATGAGGGAAAAAGATGAGCGGAGATGCTGCACACGCGCAGTAGCGCATGACAAAGCTCGGATCTCTTGCTAAGCTCTGGCAGGTCCTAGAGTCCGCTTCCTCAGTTACAAGTTACATCTCAGTTACATCTGTGCCTCATCTTGTACTTGATGTTTAAAGACAGTAAAGGGCAAGAAATGTGAGAGGGCATCTATTTTGTAACCTCTAAGGTCTACTGAGATTCACTTAACCTTTAAACATATTAACCTTTACTATATAGAATGTAATTGTTCTTCATTTAGCTGAGTAGAATTTTGTAAATTAAACAATTCTGATTATTAATGATGGAAACTGTCACAGAAATGAGGATGTTTATTCCTGCAGTCAGGATTTGGATCCCTATGGCCAGTACCTCAGTGGTGTTTGCAGTGTAGTCTGTAGTTAGGCAATACTGTGGGGTCACCTGGCTAGCAGCAGGATAGGACAAGCCTAGTTTAAGTTAGTAAGAGGCTTATGCTCAGCATTTGAACTGATGCACAAGTAGCGAGTGACTCCAAGTGAGGTACAGACAAGGGTTGTAGCAATCTCATGGTTGGTAGCAAGGTTTGGTACACGGTTATCAGATAACAGCAGGTGATGCACAAACAAGGATTGTGTTTTGGAAGCAAAGGCTGGTACACAGATATCTGATTCTCAAGCCGTGCTATAGACAAGCACAAGAACTGGAATATGGGCTGGAATTAATCAGAAATTCAAAATACAATGGAGCACTTCAGACCCGGAACAGCAAGGCAAAGTAGGCTTGTAAAAATCAAGCCCAAATTGCTTGGTGGATCTCCCTTAAATGCAGCCGCGTCCGCATCTATGACTTCAAGAAAATGGAGCTACAAAGCCCTCCCCTGGTATACATCCTTAGGTCTCAATGTGCAAAAACTGAGCTGCATACTATGACAGGTGTAGATTATTCATCTGCATGTAACCACTATCAGCAGCCTGCAACACTCCCATAACACGCCCAAAACCTTTATTTTTTGCAAAATCATAAAAACATATAATAGCCAAAAAAAGTATGTAAAAAATACAATATGGTAACAAAACTAAAGAAAGCATGTAGACATCCACAGAACACAGTACAATGTGTTGAAATATAAACATAACATGAACTATTAAAAAGTGCCTAAAGAAAGAATCATGACCATAAGACAAGACAAAAGGGAGTGGAGGGAAGAAGGGTGAATGAAAGCAGAGAAAGTACACTACCAAGGGGTATATTTAACAAGGTATATTTATCAAGGTTTATTCAAATCTGTTCCTGGTTGTGAAAATAGACATAGGGGTCCCGTATTTTCAATAACCAGCACCGGGTTCTTACTACATGGGGTGTAATGCCATAGCAGGGGGACATGCTGCACAATGTCCCCGCATCAAAGCATTCAGCACCCCACACTAGTCAGCCCAGGCTGGGGATTCCTGGGGATGTAGGAACCCCTGCAATAAAGGAGACCTCCTCTCCAGGTAACCGCAGGCCTGGGCAGAAGCTATCCCCTGCACCTCTGGGTGGTGGGTGTGGGGTTGATAGGCGTAAAAACATAGAATAAAACCAATATTGTCTTTTACATGGATAGGTCCCAGCAAGCCTCCTCCGCATGCCAGTACTTGGAGAACCACAGGTACCAGCATGCAGAGCATTAAAGGGCCGCTGGTATCTTTATTCCCCCTGTAAAGGAAATAATAAAATAAAGACAGTACTCACACACCATTGAAAGTAAATGGGAAGTGTCTTCAGCTGACATAGAACTCTACGGATAATGTTAATTTTCGCAATACTAACTATGCCCAACCAAGAGAAATTTTTTATGCACCATCTATGGAGTTCAGTCTGTATCTTTTGAAGTAAATATCTAAAATTATCCACAAATAGTTGGGAGGAGTCCCTAATTAGAATAACCCCAAGATACTGTACTTAAGGCAGGGCCAAAACTATGATTTTTGTCACCCGAGGCAAGACAGTAATTTGGCACCCCGCCGATCATAACATAGCCTTTTCTGACATAAATTTAATATCCATCCCTTAAAAATATTAGTTAAGGTTTCTTCAATAAAACCATCAAATGTCCAAATTATTTTATTAAAATTACAAATATTGGCAGAACAAACATATTACACATAATGCCATATAGTCTAATGCCCTTTACACATAATGTCACATATTGTAATACCCTTACACATAATCCCACATATTGTAATGCCCTTTACACATAATGGTACATATTATAATGCCCTTTACACATAATGCCACATGTTGTAATGCCATTTACACATAATGCCACATATTGTAATGTCATTTACACATAATGCCACATATTGTAATGCCATTTACACATAATGCCACATATTATAATGACATTTACACATAATGCCATATATTGTAATGCCCTTTACACATAATGCCACATATTATAATGCCATTTACACATAATGCCACATATTGTAATGCCCTTTACACATAATGCCACATATTATAATGCAATTTACACATAATACCCCCCCTGCTGCAATGCCCTTATAGTAATGACCCCTGTAGTAGTGCCCCTATAGTAATTCCCCCTGCAGCAGTGCCCCTATAGTAATGCCCCCTGTAGTAGTGCCCCTATAGTAATGCCCCCTTCAGCAGTGCCCCTATAGTAATGTCCCCTGAGGTAATGCCCCCTGCAGCAGTGCCCCTATAGTAATGCCCCCCTATAGCAGTGCCCCTATAGTATCGCCACCTGAGGTAATGCCCCATAGTAATGCCCCCTTCAGCAGTGCACCTATAGTAATGCCCCATAGTAATACCCCCTACAGCAGTGCCTCTATAGTAATGCCCCCTTCAGCAGTGCCCTTATAGTAATGCCCCCTGAGGTAATGCCCCCATGACATCTCTCCCATAGTGCCCGTGGGGGGAGCCCGAAAGCTAGAGTTCAGGAGAGAACTCCAGCCTCCGGCTTCCTCTTGAATTGCTGGTAATAAAATCCCAGTGGGCATCCGGCAAATTGAGCTTCCCTGTGGAGCACGGTTGCAGCGGCGCTGTTGGATGCAGGGGCGTTAGGCCCCTGATCCAGCACCCGGTGCACACGCACCTCCAGCCCCACCCCCTAGTTGCAGCCCTGTTTAAGGCTAGATTAGTGCCAGTAGACAGTAAAAGACTGCTTTAACATGTCTATAGAGTGTGAACCTGAAAATTAGCAGGTTAGGGACTGAGATGCCTGAATTGGACACAATTGCCAAAATGCAATCTACAAATACTGTAGTGCTAATTTATAGTCAACCCCACCAACTTTGAGTCCCCAACATATCAGAATAAGACCGAATAGTGCAGGAAAGAGCTTCCATGCAGAGAATGAAAATGAGTGGGGAGAAGAATTATCCTTGTCTGGTGCCATTATTAATCTTTACTGAATCTGAAAGGGTTCCATTAATCCTAATCCACGTGGAGGGGAGATGGTAAAGCACCAATATTCTATGAAGGCAGACAGCACCCAAGCTCAAGTGCATCAGAACCCCCTGCAGCAAATTGATCCTGTCAAAAGACTTCTCAGTTTCAGTGGACAGCAGAATCACTGGAATGGAAACCTGGGGGCCAACCACAGATATGCCCAGCTAAGTTGTTGCCTATGGTGCAGTGAATGATCGGAGCCACGCACTGCACACGCAAGCGCGCCTCCATAGAAATGAATGGTGCACAATGCGATCACACCATAGCATATGGAGGCGCAGGGAATCATGTGGCACATTTGTGGCGCGATCAGCCACAGTAAACCTGGACACATCTGTATATAAGGTCAATAACTTTGGTGGTATTGTCCTGGGCCTTTCTTCCAGGAATAAATCCCACCTGGTCCGAATCAGGGAGCAGAGTCTTAAGCCTGTTATCTATACATTTTGCAAACAGTTTAATGTCCGTATTAAGTAACAAAATCAGATGGGTCCTTACCTGCCTTATGTATTACTGTAATGTGAGCCTCTAAAGTGATCGCATTAAGGGCCAAAAGCAATTTAGGGAGTAGGGAGTTCTGGAAAATATTATAATAAGTTATGGTAAAGACATCAGGGCCATGGCTTTTTCCTAAAGGGAGTAGTTTTAAGAGCCGCTTCCAGCTCATTATAGGAAAAAGAGAGTCTAGCCAAGAAAGAGTGGGAAAGCTTGCATCACGTCGGTATTGGGCCACCAATTCTTTGAAGGAAGCTATCTCCTCTGGGGATTTAGGATCTAGCAAACTGTACAGTTTAGTGTCATTTGTGTGAGAGGAGCATGATCAGACCAAGTGGTGAGACCTATGGTGGTATGGTGTATCAAATGGAGCAATCTATGCGGAGGAAGGAAGTAGTCTATTCTAGAATAAACATCACGAGGACTAGAATAAAATCTTTTTTTTATTGTGCAATTGTCTAACCCCGATGTGCATTACTGCAAACTGAGGCACACAGAGTCAAAAGCTTTTACATTTTTTTATTTGTGAATGGACACAAACTGCATTAATCTTAAGCATTAAACAGTCATGTTAAAGCTTTTTTCACCCTGATAGTCCAAAAATATATATATAAGATAAAGTACATATACACACCTTCTGGCAAGCACCCACTTTGCTTTAAATCAACCCTAACATTAAAATGCCTTTTCTGAGTTCTCTTACATCAATCCCAAAAATTATTTGGAAACCTTTGTGGCCTTTGCTTAACATCTTCAGCAGTTTCTCACTTACTGTGTCTGTATCTAAAGTACATGTTCCATAACCATTTATTTGCAATAATACATCTTCACTGATTTTTATTACATGCCACTCTCTTTACTTACAGCTATCATGGTATTTCATTTCATGCATTTTATAACAAATTATTATGCTTATTCATTTTTACCTGCATCAGTATCTGCAGAAATGAGTTGTTTTACTCAAAGAGCTTTTGTTGCTTCAACAATAGTTTGACTAATTTAATTCCAAAATATCTTGGTTTCATTAAACGGTGAGGTTAAGCATGATCAGATCTAAAGAAGGCACTAAGATAACACACATACAGTTAATAAAAAAGTAGAGATTTGCTGGTTCGGTTCTACTCAGTTCTTTTTGCCAAATAGCGTAAGTTCGGCCATATCTCCTTTGCTATTGGCTGTGACGTGTTTTGGATAGCCAATAAGATAAATCCAAAACTTGAGTTATTTTGGTGAAAAGAACCGAGTAGAATTGAACCCGTACATCTCTACAAAAAAGACATATATATATGAAATAGAAATTTGCATCAACGGCCATGTTTTGGTTTTGGTATTGTTTCTACAGTAATATGTTTGGTTACCAAAACTGCCCTCACGTGTTTTGGTTTTGTGGTTTAATAGTGATTTGGGGCAGAATAATGGAGCAAAACCATAGAAAATACTTAGCTTGACCCTTTACGTAGTTAGACTTAAACACAGATTTTCTGTTTATGTTACCAAAAAACAGGCTATATCTCTAGGGCTTATGTGCAACTGCTGTGCTGAGTTCATTTTAATTCAAGTATCTGATTGGGATCCAGCATCACCTGTTCGAATTCTACCTGTAATTGTTAAGGTGTCAATAAGGATTTAAATAAATACAGTAGCTTGCTATTGATAGTTACTAAATAACATGTGTAAATGGATACCAGGGAGAGATGCTGCTCTTGCTATAATGCTCTGAGAATTTGTAAAGTGGTAAGCATCATTATTTGCATGTTAAATATAACATTTAGTTGTCAAACAATATTAAATTAATACTGTAATTAAAAAAGAAAGGGTTCCATGAACTCATTGGCGCGTACATGCCCTCCTCCCACTTTTCGTTAAACACATTGATTTATTTTCCTGGTGGTTTTCAGCCTTGACTTTATATAAATAGGGTGGTGAAACTAAGTAAAGTGGTCCGGAGGTGGCTGTCTCCTTACATAGAAGAAAGCAATAACTGTACATTATAAATAGATGAAGAAGGCGAGTTGGTGCAGATTAGTTTTAATTAGGGATGTGCGCTGACCCCTGTGTTTTGATTTTGGATCTGTATCTCCTTTGTGTTTTGAATCTGCAATATGGTTTTGCCAAAATCGCCCTTGCGTGTTTTCATTTTGGTTTTGGATCTGTATTTTTTTTTTAAATTGATCAAAACAGCTAAAATCACATAATTTGGGCCTGTTTTTGTTCTACCAGTGTTATTAACCTCAATTCCACTCATTTCCAGTCATTTTTACCACCCCACAGCTCACAATATTGTTTTTATGCAGTTTAGGCCAAAAGGTTAAACCAAGCTAGCTGTCTGACTAAGCTTAGTGACAGCAATGGGCAGCACAACACGTAGCAGTTCAATTTCCAACATGGCACATCTAGGAAACAGAGTGGCACTGTAGTGGCAGTGCACCAATCTGGCTGTCTGACTAAGCTTAGTTGTAATGCAGAAAAAAGGGAGGAAGCTGATGCACACTCTAATTACTAGGGATTTTAGGGACCCACCTGATGAGGTCTCCATGAAATAGTAGGTGGGCAAACATCTTTGGCCAAACATGTACTAAGAACTTCTATAGAAAGCCATGTTATTTGATAGTTTATTATATATATATATATTTGATATGTATTATTCTTAGTACATAGAGTGTGCATCAGCTTCCCCCCTTTTTTCTGCATTAGAATTACAGGTCTCAGCATGGTAGCACCTTGTATTATGTTGTAATTAGGATGTTGAGCACATTTCCCCCCCTTTCCCTTTTTGACTAAGCTTAGTGACAGCAGTGGGCAGCACAAACATTGGCAGTGCAATTTCTAACATGGCACATCTAGGAAACAGAGTGGCACTGCAGTGGCAGACAGGATAGCAGTTTAATAAACTATACAACCCCATTTAAGAATAAAAACCATGTTTTAATTAATTAAGAACTAGATCTGAGGCCTGGGGGGATGGAGTATATATGTAGTTGAAGGCAGTGAAAGGAGGGAAGATTGGTTAATTTGTAAATTTAATTACATTTTTTGATTGCGAAGCAAATTTATGAGGGAGAAAGGGAGCAGTTTACATAAAAAGTTTTCCCATTCACAGTCTTTGCCCCAGTGGAGCTTACAACAATCTATGTTCCAGAACAATGACTTGTACACACATATACACTAGGGTTAAGTTTTGTTGGGAGACAATTATTAACCTACCAGTATATGGAGTGTTGGAGGAAAAAGGAGTACCTGTAGGAAACCCATGCATGCACAGGGAGAATATACAAACTCCACACAAGGTTATTGTTGATAACTTAATTATAAAAAAAAACAAATCAGAGAAGAGAAAAGCATTGTTACAAGAGATTAGAGATGATATTAAAACTGTACTCTGGTTCTAACTCCATTCTTCAGATACAGTCTAAGGTGGCAGGCCAAACCTGTGTGTGCAGGCTTTCAAAAAAAAAATGAAAGCAGAGCAAAGCCAGTTTGTACAAGGACCTCCAAATTGCCTTTTTCTCCTTCCAGTAGTCAAAGGGACTGTCTGACATGTCTATTTGCAGACTGTCATTAAAATAATCCTCCACCATTCTATGAATGGTGACCATATCGATTGTGTTACGGTAGAGGTGCCACTAATTTTGGGCAACTCTTTTAGACCTGATCAGATGTCAAAATGTTGTGTTGACTCATTTGCATCACCAGTGGGTTTCTTGGGAAAGCTATTTTTTTCCTGGCAGCCACAGTTACTGGAAAAACTGATGTCATGTGCCGCTTGAGCTGACAACTTGCTTGCCAGGAGTTCTTTGCAACTCTTTAGATCTGTGTCAGTTGGAAGAAAAGACTTGATGTATGACTTAAACCAAGGATCAAGAACAGCTGCCAAAATGTAGTAATGCAATTTCAAAAAGTTGTCAACCCATGGACCCTGGCGAAGCAAATAAAGGATTTGCTCTACAAGCCTAACATACCTTTGCTTCATTTCATCTCCTTCTTCAACGTCTAAAACTGCTTTTACAAAAGTCTAATTAGGGTAATCACCTTACTCAAGCTGGTAGAGTCTGAACTTACTTCACAGGTGACTACTGTTTGGTTTCAGCACCTTGCACAACATGGAAAGTATTTTCCACTGCGCTTGACTAAGGTACATTCTCCCCTCCTCTCTCTAGCTTATGGCTTGTTGTGTAGGTTTGGATGGCTTGTTGCTGTTACTCCATTCACTGATGCATATAAAGGGTGGAATTCTACCTTGTTATTATCTCTTACTTCAGTTGGTGGCATGGCAAATTGAGCTTTTCTTGCAGCTGTTGCAACACTTTACATGCAGTTGCTGAATGGCAAAAATGTCCCAAAATTTTTGGGGTCATAGATAGCATCTTCTGCAAGCCCCTATAATTTTTCAAAAAATTCTGCCCACCAAACTGATTGTGTGAGCAAAACTTGAGACAAGTTTGATTTTGCCCAGCTGTAATGCTCTCAAAATATTATTGGTGTAATCAAAAATCACAAATCCTATGGAGAGTCCAAGCGGAGTAAGCCATTTTGCAATAACATCCCTAAGATTTTCTAAAAGTTTGACACCAGTATGCCTCTTCGTGAAACCGGTGAAAGAGAGAGTAGCCTACCTGGGAATGAGCTGGTGTTTTGTGAAACCTACTGCTGCAGCTGCTGCTGAAGGCGATACACCAACCCAGTGTGCTGTCACAGTCATATAAATCTTTTGTGACAGTGGGCAGTGGGTCCAAAGGCATTTTAGAGGCCAGTCATTCATTTTTTTAACATCCTGGTACCGGTTAGGAATTGCTTTTCTAGTAAAATGAAATTGAGATGGAATTTGGTAGCGGGGACAAAGGACCTCAAACCCACTGCATTAATGTTGTATATTGAATGCAGATCTAATACTAGCATAGCCGTCATTGTGTCAGTGATCCACTGTGTGACTGGATGACAGCTGTTATACTTGCTTCCTCTTGCTAAGAATTGTTGAAGCTGGATAATTGGCTGAGACAGAATCTGTTTAAAATTAAATCTGCACAACGCCATTTTGTGACTGGCCGCCCAGCGCCATTTTAGCGAATCTCACACATTATAAGTACATACGGCGATGCTATTATTAAGCATCATGTGATTCCCAAGCAATAGAAAGATGTTAAAAGTCCTCATTATATAAATACAGTTACTAAAATATATTATATGACCAAATCCAGCAAAACACGTACCACGGTGTACTCCACAAACACGTAGTTACACAATGTTAACTAGCACATTTTCTTAATACCCCAATACTTACACACTGCACACTTACATAAAAAGGTTCCCTAGCATTAAGGTTAATATTTAAGGTTTAACATTATCAGTAATGTTGTGAAATCCATGTTAGTTGATATCTAAGGTTTAGTACATGATAAGCAGACCGTGTTTGGTGTCATTCTAAACCACTGTGTCTTTGCAGATTTCAAGTTTCATCGGTGAGGACATCGCAACATGTGTCTGCAAATTATGGATCATAGAGAGTTAGGCATTAAAATGTACTCTGTAATGCAGCCAGGTTTGTTATGCAGCGGGAAAATGGACACAAAGAGCTGTTGGAGGCTTGACTGTGACCATACGAACAGACCTATGAACTATACTGTAACAGAAGAACCAGGAAGAAGAACCAATGGAATCATGCCAACCTGTTCTATTGTATTGCCTATCTCTGTAAGAGTATATATGCAGGCTCTCTGAAACTAGATGCCAGTCATCTTTCTTTGCTGTTGACGGAGGCTTTATCTTTGATGATGGGATCTGGATCCAGAGCGCATGCGTATGTAACAACTGTACCTTGTGACTGTATAATTTGTTTGCGCTAATTGTATTTAGATCACAGTGTGTAACTATCTGTTTTTATGGTGAATAATAACTTTTTGTGCTTTGGAACCTCAATCAAAGTCTGAAAGCAATTATTTCTTGTGTGACTCATAACGCTAAATAGCAAAAATTTTAGAGTGTATAGATAGGTAGGAATCGATAGAATTGTTTAACAGTCAATTGTTTTTTTTAAATACTACTAGAATTCTTGTTCCCCTTCTGAGATGAAGATCCACCCTCAGCAACAGCAGCAGCAGACCTAGCACTCAAGGATTCTTCTGAGGAATCCTGGATAAGGGAGTACTCAGTTAGCTTTAGCAAATTGGATGTATGACTAGCTCCAATCATTATTGAGGATACTGATGATGAAGATGTTGGCATTGGATATTGCAGGTGCGGGGATCTAGCTGAGAGAAGGGAGCTAGCTGACACTGGACTGCTGGACTGCTTGTTGTTACTTTTTTAGCATAAGTTTATGATTTTGACAAAACTGTTCATGAATGCACTGCAAATGATGTAACAGAGAGGAGGTTACTAGATGGTTAAGTTTCCTACCTCTACTCACTGTGGCTTTGCAAACACTACAGATGGCAAGACAATTGTCAGGATTTGGGTAAAATAATTCCACACATAAGAAGTGGATTTTTTTGTTTTATGCCCAGGCATGATAATGCCCTTCTTCTTATCATGGGCAAGAACTGTTTCCATTGGTACCTCACTTACACAAACAACTTCATTATCAACATCCTAATGATCAACAACCTCATTAGCACCGGTGTCAGCTACACAAATATCCACCACATCCTGTTGCACGTCCACTATAGCATCCTTAATTTCTATGTCAGCATCTTATGTACTTGTGCTGCCCATCCTCACATTGGCAGAGGGTGCATATATGGTGAAAGGAGGCTTTTCTATGAGTACAGTATCAGAAAGATCTGGCTCACACATAGCACTCGTGAACACAGACTCTCTTCAGGGATTTGTGATGTTTCTGAACACACAGTTTGTTCTACTTCCTTAGTGTTTCTTTTCAGCACTGATATTCTGGTTTAAATTTTTTTGATACCTCTTCTAGACTCAGGGCCTGATTCATTATGTCATTATGGATTGCAACTGCGATTATGCATGCAGATGGCCGCTTGTTGTGTACTACGCATGCATATGCATCACAGTGCACATGCACAAAGGCTCCACTGCAATCACACTGCGATTGCAGTGTCCTCGCAGACCCATCACTGAGTGACTGACAGGAAGTAACAGTTTAGGGGTGGTGACAGGGGGTGGTTGGCAAAATGCAGGTGTGTCAGTGTGTTTGAACACTGTTACAGGGGCATGTATAAATTAGCCACTGTGATGACATACAGCGCTTGAACTTTCACTGCGTGCGATGAGGTTAGGAAATTCTGAGTAAGGTTAGACCTGTTGTAATTGTGCATGAGGCTCCAATGGTACTAATGATTTTGCAGACTTGCAATGTATTACGGATCTGAGTAAGGGTAAGTAGGCATCCTTATGTTAGGTTACGGTGCAATTGCAAACATTAGCATATTTGGTAGTTGGTCTGCATGTGTAATTGCAGCTGCAATCGCAATAATGATCCATAATGAATCAGGCACTCAGAGTAAGATGGTCTTGCATCATGTGAGGCAGAATAAGATGCCTGACTGACAGCAATTGCAGAACAACCACTCAGAAATAAAGGACAGGGCATGAGCCCTTCCTTGCCACTGTGTGTGGTGTATGGCATGTTGGCAATTTTGTTTTTTTCTGCAGAAATCTTTCAATTTATTAGAGGTGGGTTTTTTTTTTAGCAATGTAAAATATGGTTTTGATTTTAGTTGCCCTGATTGAAACCTGCTATGCCCTTGAACATTGCTAGATGACATTGAAGCGGTATCATCATGACTGGTGGCAGCAGCTAAAGCACTAGTGCTTGGTTGCTATTCCTGCTCTTATATCGATTGATCATCATGATTCATATCAATGCCTAAAGTAAAAACTATATTTTTTTAGAAAAAAATAAACAAACTGCCCACCGACTGAAAGTTAGTGTTAGACTTAAAAACAGTGTCGTGGCCTGAACACGGCCTGAACACAGCCTGAAGTTTTTTAAACAAACACTATTTTAAGAAAAATCATAACAAACTGCTCACTGACTGAGCAGATAATATTAAGGCGGTGGCCCTTGAGCTACTGACCATTAGTGTTTGCTTAAAAAAACACATTATCACAGCCTCAAGTTTTTTTAACAATTTATTTTAAATAACCTGCCCAATGATTTTGGTGCACTGCACAGATATAAAGGCGGTGGCACTTGACCTACTACCCATTAGTGTTAGACTTAAAAAACACAGTATCACAGCCTGAAGTTTTTTGAACAAACACTATTTTTTTTAGAAAAATAATAACAAACTGCCCACCGACTGTGATGCACTGCACAGATAATATTAAAGAGGTGGCCCTTGACCTACTGATTGTTAGTGTTACACTTAAAACACAATATTGTAGCCTGAAGTTTTTTGAACAAGCACTATTTTCTAATAAAATAACAAACTGCCGAATGACTGCAACACACTGCGCAGATAATATTAAGGTGGTGGCTCTTGACCTACTCACCATCAGTGTTAGACTAAAGAAAACACAGTATCACGACCTGAAGTTTTTCTAACTACCACAGGGCATGATTCATGGATCACACTGTGATTGCAATAGCAATTACACACACAGGGCCTGATTCTGACCCGCTCGTGAGCGCTAGACGCTCGCAAGCGGGTTGATGGTGCCGAAGTGCGCTTGCGTGAGACCCGGCGAGCGACGGGGAATCCGTCGCTCCGGGTCTTGCTACAAAGGGGGCATGCTGTCAATGGTGAGTGACAGCACGCCCCCTTTGGTGGGCGTGCCAGGGGCGTGGCTGCCAGATGGAGGCGTTCCCATGGGAATGCCTAACGTCTGAGTCCGGCCCCACTGACATCAGTAGTGATGTCAGTGGGAGTGATATTGGCTCTGATAGAGCCAAAATCACTCCAGGGCTTGCGGCAGCGAGACCCTACCGCAGGGGCTCGTCGCAAGCCCGATGGTCGCGATGATCTTGACCATCGCGACCATCATCATGGACGCTCGCTATAGCTGTAGGTGGTAACCCACAGCTATGCGAGCATCCATGAGGCCGCTCCAAAATGAGGTAGGAGGGCCCTGATTCAGAGCGAGCACTCTGGTCAGAGCGTCCAGCTCTGAATCAGGCCCACAGTCTCATTGCCATAGTATGCTAATCCATTGCGATCGCTATGCCGCCGCATCACAACATAAGGATGCCCACATTACCTTACACACATCTGTAATCCTTAGCAAGACTGCGACACCATCGGTAACATCGCAACTTCACACACACTTGCACAAGTTCTGACCTTACTCATATATTGCTAACCCTGATGCACACTATGGGAACTCAAGCTGCGTAAGGCATCACAGTAGATAATTTATTCACGCCCCTTCAATAGCGTTCAAACGCTCTGGCACGCCTGCATTTCTCCGACCACCCCCCCTTCACCTCCCACAAATGGCACTTCTTGTCAATCACTCTGCGATTGGTCTGTGTATTTACTCTGGCTGATGCATGCACGTGCACTGCAATGCATACGCATGCACAGTACGCAACAATCAGCCGATTGTGGGCATATTAGCAGTTGCAATCCTTGCTGAATAAGGCCCACTAATTAATAAAAAAAAAACAAGCTGCCCACTAACTGTGAAGCACTGCACAGATAATATTAAGGTGGTGGCTCTTGACCTACTGACTGTTAGTGTTAGACTTAAAAAAAACAGTATCACAGCCTGAAATTTTTAGAACAAATACTACTTTAAAAAATATTAAATAATTATACTGCCCACCGACTGCGACGCAATGCACAGATAACATTAAGGCGGAGGCCCTTGACATACTAGTGTTAGACTTAAAAAACACAATATTGTAACCTGAAGTTTTTTGAAAAAACACTATTTTTTTTCAAATAACAAACTGCTCGCTGACTTCGACACACTGCACAGATAATATTAAGGGGGTGGCCCTTGACACTTAAAAAACACAGTATCATGGTCTGAAGTTTTTTGAATAAATGCTATTTTGTTTTTTGTTAAAATAACAAACTGCCCACTGACTCGACACATTGCACAGATAATATTAAGGCGGTGGTGCGTGACCTACTGACTGTTAGTGCATGGGCGTATTAAGAGAGGAGGGGGTCCATGTTTACTGCCCTTCCAGGGCCTCCTCCTCCTCCTTTCCTGGAAACCGAACCCGCCCAGACTTACAATCAGGGCCGGATTTATCGCTAGCCAACCTAGGCGGTTGCCTAGGGCCCTGCCCGACCCAAGGGGCCCGTGGCGGGTCTCCTCCCGAAACCCAACACTGAAGAGAACCTGCAGGCTGTTGCCCTGTGTGTGCTGCTGCTGGCAGCGGCCGGGGGGGGAGAGGACACACATATAGTAGCATCACATCCTGGGCCATGCATCTACTAGACGGGGAGAGTAGGAGGAGGCGGAGTTGAAGGGCAGGGCCGGCCCTACCATAGGAAGGGTACGCGGCTGGTTCTGCCAGAATAGAGGGGTGTGGGGTTGCTGTCCCCGCCCTACTCTCATGGTTGTAGGGAGGGTGGTGTAGTTTGTGCCGCCCCAGCCTATTAACTCTGCTGCAATGTAATGCCAGGCGGTGGGCATCTGCCGAGTATGTGAACTTCTGAGCAGCGCATACCGCTCACCTGCCCTCGATTTCCCTGATTCCCCTAATGATCCTATAATGTCATGGGTGTGATGTCATCACATCGTGACATTGCTAATACCGCGCTTGCAGTGGAGGGAGGAGAGAGACCCGCGCGGCTTGATAAAGAGTGAGAGTGGAGGAGGAGCCTGACTGCCAAGAGGAACAAGCAGACAGATAACTAAAGAAGGTAAGTGAAATACTTAGGGGGAGACACATTATTGTAATTACAAAGCGGGAGGCACACTGCCGAGCACACTGCTGAGGGGAGGAGCAGGGGAGCATACTGCTGGGAACGCTGAGGGGGGGCACACTGCTGGGAACATTCAGGGGGAGCACACTGCTGGGAACATTCAGTGGGGCACACTGCTGGGAACACTGAGGGGGGCCACACTGCTGGGAACACTGAGGGGGGACATACTGCTGGAAACACTGAGAGGGGGCACACTGCTGGGAACATTCAGGGGGGCACAATGCTAGGAACACAGAAGGGGGCACAATACTGTAAATACAGAAGGAGGGGGGACACACTAATGGGAGTACATAGGGGGAAGCACATACTATCAATATATGGGGGATACATTAATGGCAAAGGATCTCATTCAGAGCCGCTCGCAAAATGCGAGCGCTTGCTCTGAATGAGGGCGGCCGCATCTAAAAATTGATCTGGTCACCTGGAAGCTCGCTGTCACCCACAGCCTTAACGAGCGACCAGGTTGATGATCGCGATGGTCAAAACCATCGCGACCATCGGGGCTTGTGACGAGACCCTTGGGGTAGGGTCTCGTCTCCCGCAAGCCCCAGAGAGCTTTCGGCTCTAATAGAACTGGAAGCTCTCCCACTGACATCACTGGCGATGTCAGTAGGGCCGCCCACAAATGGCAGGCGTTCGCTTGGGAACGCCTCCCCTTGTGAAACCACCCCTCGCCACTCCTACAAAACGGGACGAGCTGTCGATCAACATCGACAGCTGCCCCTTTTGTAGTGAGCCACGGAGCGAGAGAATTTCTCTCTCGTTCCGGGACTTGCGCATGCAGAGTGCGGCAGCTGCACGTGCGCACAGCCAAACATCGACCTGCTTGTGAGCGCTCAGGCGCTTGCGAGCGGGTCTGAATGAAACCCTAAATCCATTAGGCCATTTTGAAGGGGAAGGGATTCTGTATGTTCTGCATTGTGCTCCCCATCTGTATATCCCTTCCCTCTCTGAATAGCCTGCAGGGGAGTATAATACAGGACATATAGATGAGGAGGTGTGGGAACACAGGGCCTGATTCAGCAAGGAAGGCAAGCGAGTGAATGCAGGCACTCGGACGATGTTTTCGCACTGTACATGCATCACATTGTGCGTGCACGATCTTGTAATTGCGATGGGAATTGTGTTTGCAGTGTGACTACGCAGACCCATGGCAGAGTGATTGACAGGAAGTGCCATTTGTGGGTGGTGACGGGGGGGTGGTGGTTGGGCGAACGCAGGCGTGTCTGTGCATTCCAATGCCATTGCAGGGGCGTGCATAAATTAGCCACTGAGATGACGGACGCAGCCTGACGTCCCTCTGCGTGCAGGAATCTCTCAACTCCTGCGGCAGGGTCAGGTCTACCTTCAGTCAGCATGCAGCTCCAATGTTATTCGATGTTCCCGATGTTTTCCCAGCCTTGTGCATCAGTACGGACATTAGCGGAGGGAATAGGGGACAGCATTATGTATTGCTGGGCGTCTGCCTCTTGTGCTGTGGTTGCCGTGCGTATGCATTTATTAGCATATTCTCAGAGTGGCTGGGTGCATGCGCACACTTGCATTCCTTGCTGAATCAGGCCCACAATACATAACATATACGTGGGGGTATCATAATACAGAACATATAGACAAGAGGGGGGAGCTTTGTACAAAACATACAGATATGA
Source organism: Taudactylus pleione (assembly GCA_031769625.1). Taxonomy (NCBI): domain Eukaryota; kingdom Metazoa; phylum Chordata; class Amphibia; order Anura; family Myobatrachidae; genus Taudactylus; species Taudactylus pleione. The sequence goes on along the minus strand of JAUIMM010000555.1, from coordinate 3,890,271 downwards.
GTGGGTGAAAACAATACAGAACATGCAGACATTGAGCGGCACATACAAACATAGGGAAGACATATATACAATATATATACTATTTTTGCACTAGTAATGATAGTGTAAAGGCTGTCTATCCAAATATATAAAGTTAAATTGGGGCTGTAGTCAGAATAGAAAATGACAATTGTTATTACCTCCTTGACCTTCTTTATAAGATGTCTTGAGGTTTACATATTTAGATAGCTAGCCTTTATACTGACAATACCATCAAAATGATAATTTATATTCCGTGTGCATGGTATTTGTGTGTAGTCTGTATATACATATATATAGAGAATATATATATATATATATATATACACACACACTATTGTTACTTTTTGTGAACCCTTCTATCCTTCTGCCTATCCCGGTGTTGGAATACAGTAACCCCCTCAGTCTGACAAGAAGCCTCTGAGTAATACTGCCGGCGGGAGGAAGAATAAACGGCAATAGGTCCAATGAGAGGTAGGACAATTTACTTTAAGAACTGAAAATGTTATACTATTTTAATTTGGTATTTTCTTTTTTTGTCAGATTTTGGAAAGGGCATTGGTTCCAGTTATGGGTTCAGGACATGATAGTGAGTGAGGGGTATTTCAGTGTGTGGTATCATGTATGGGGTCAGGCAGTGATGTCGAGAAGTATTTGAGTGGGTCAGTTATAGGGTCAGGGATTTGTGGTGAGGGGAATTACAGTGGACGTGGTATGTGTCAGGGAGCGTTGGTGAGTGAGGGGTATTTTAGAGTTTGCGGTATGGCATCTGTGAGTAGCAGGGAGAAAGAGGTACTATATGCCGTGTTGATAGATGGGTGAAATATATATCAGTGGGTGGGTGTAGTATATAGAGAGGTGTTATAAATATCAGAAGATAATCTTAATTTTTCAAAGATCATTTGGACACTAGGAGGCACTGTTGTAATTAAGCCAATGGAGGATATTTCATTTTACCTCAAGATGCAATATGGCAGCATCCACTTAGGTTTCTACTGTTACTATGCGGAGATAGAGCAGAAACCTGTGGGACCCTCCCCTGCCTTTTGTTTTTCTTTTTCTATGGAGGGGGGTACCCAAAGCATATTTTTGCATCTGGGCCCACCACTCACTAGTTCTGTGACTGTGAGACGCTATTCATGAGGCTGGAGCCACTCGAAGAAGAGCTTTGCAGGTCTGCATCGCAAATACACCAATCCCTGGCAGATAAGTTTGCTGGAGCTGGCAGTGAGGGGAGGGGGGGGTTCTGTGCTGTGAGGGGTGGGGGGTTCTGTACTGTAAGGGGAGAGGGGACTATATATATGTGTATATATATATATATACATATATATATATATATATATATATATTATACATACATACATTCTACCGGGGTGCCCTCCTTACTATTGATAATAGTAAAGGTTCCAAACAGAGGAGTAAAGATACCCCATGGAAAGAAACAGGCAGCACTCCACAGATGTTAATAAAAAATCAAGTACATTGTATATACATAGCCAACATTTCAAGGCTGCAGCGGACTGTTTCTTCAGGGTTCTGTACAGGGGCATGAATGAGGAATGAAAATATATTGTTATAGATTGTATGATGGAGGGGGGCCCCAAACCGGTATCTTGCCTAGGGCCCAATGAGATCTAAATCCGGCTCTACAATATCCAAGGATCTCCGCGCCATTTTCACATTAGAAAACCAGGCACAATGTAATCTTTCCAGCAGTGGATCTCACGTGTTTTGGATCTGCTATAAGTCCCTCCCATGGTGATTCGGTGTCATTTGTCACAGGACCGCGGAAAGGGAAAGGGAAAGTGGGTTGGCTAGTTAACTTAGCTAAAGTGACAGTGACAGTTATTGACAGGGGGAGTCAGGCTTAGGACAGATTTCATGGGCAGTGCAACTCACAGTGGCAGAGCTAGTTTTTTTAATAGGCTGTCATTGTTTGTTTGTTTGTTTGTTTTTTAGAGCAGGAACATCACTTAATAATTAATATTGGGTGGCTTTAAAAATTATACTGTACCTGTGTTATACAACAGTAAGTAAAAGTCAGTAGGTCCAAGGCCACCACACAGAGGACCTCATTCAGAGTTGGTCGTTGCGGCCGCACGGTCGTAAGGTAAAAGGGGCCAGATATGCAAATGAAGCGTTCGCAAGTTGCGTCGTTAAGATGGGATCGTTAGCTGGATGAGCGAGGGGAGGATGCGGCCGGAAGACTAAAAATACGCCCCCTTCTCGTTCCCATTACATGTCATCTCTGGGCATATAAGGATTAATCGAGACCATCAGGAACCATCGGAGCTGGTCGTAGACCTTAAGGTTGACCATACCCTCTCTTAAGCACGCCAGTGTAAAAACCTCCCATGTCACATGTGCCATGACACTACTTAGTTAATTATGCACTCCCAAAAAATGCCATTTGCATAGTCAGGCATGCCTGCGTTCGGATCTCCACTCCCCCGTTCACAAGCACCTTCCCCTGTTACCACCCACAAACGCCTCATCCTGTCACTCAAACTAACAACCTGGCCAAGTTGAAGGAGAGAGCAATTTCTGATTGTAAAAGCTAGTTTGCGCATGCGCATTGTGAATTTTACGCATACATAGTTTAGCGAACATCGGTGGCGTACGACTGTGCGGCCGCAACGACCGACTCTGAATGAGGTCCAGTGTCTCGCAGTCGGTGGGCAAATTTTTTTTTTTTATATATACTTTTTTTAGTAATTAAAAAATTCAGGCTGTGATACTGTGTCTGTGATATTTAACAGTCAGTAACAGTCAGGAGGTCAAGGGCCATCGCACAGTGTGTCACAGTCGGTGGACATGGTTTTTTATTTGTTAAAAAAAATAATAAATATTTTTTTTCTGCAAAAAATTTCAGGCAGTGATACTGTGTCTGTCATATTTAACAGATAGTAACGGTCAGTAGGTCAAGGGCCATCGCACAGTGGCCCTGATTCAGAGCCGGACGCTCTGACAGAGCGCTCGCTCTGAATCAGGGCGTCCTTTTTTTTTTTATGGAGCGGCCTCCTGACCGCTCGCATTGCTGTGGGTTGCCACCAACAGCTGATACGAGCGGCCAGGATGATGATCGCGATGTTCAAGACCATCTCGACCATCGGGCTTGCGATGAGATCCTTGTGGTAGGGTCTAGTGGCCGCAAGCCCCAGAGAGCTTTCGGCTCAAAGAGAGCCAAAATCCCTGCCACTGACATCACTTGTGATGTCAGTGGGGCCGCCCCCAGACGGTAGGCATTCTCATGGGAATGCCTCCATCTGGGCAGGCACCCCCCCGGCCGCCCACCAAAGGGGGCGTGCTGTCACTCAACATCGACAGCACGCCCCCTTTGGTGCGAGACCCAGAGCGATGGATTGCCCATCGCTATCCGGGTCTCACGCATGTGCACGACGGAGCCGGCTCCATCGTGCGCATGCACTCTGGGCCACCATCGACCCGGTTGCGAGCGCTCAGCGCCTGCGACTGGGTCTGAATCAGGCCCAGTGTGCTGCAGTCGGGCACATTATTTTTGTTAAATATATTTCTTTGCTAAAAACTTCAAGCTGTGATACTGTGTCTGTGATATTTAACAGTCAGAAACAGTCAGTAGGTAAAGGGCCACCCCTTATACTAAATGTGCAGTGTGTCACAGTCGGTGGACATGTTTTTTTTTCTTTAAATAATAAATTTTTGTGATAAAAACTTTAGGCCGTGAAACTGTATCTGTGATACACAACAGTAAGTAATGGTCAGTAGATCAATGGCCACCGCTTATGCTATCTGCGCAGTGTGTCACATTCTGTAGGCACATTTTTTGTTTAAAAAAATCAGGTGTCGATATGGAACATGATGATCAATCAATAGAACAGCAGGAGCAGCAACCAAGCACTAGGGCTGCAGTTGCTGCCACCACCAGTCATAATGACAATACCGCTTCAACATAATCTACTAAAGCCGCTGCTCAAGGGTATAAGAGGCTTTCAGTCGTGGCATCTAAAATCCCCCCAAAAATATTTTATTATTACATTGCAAAAGAAAAAAAAGCTTTAATAAAGGGAGTTTCAGGCAGAAAAACATAAAATTGCAAAATACCATACACCACACGCAGTGGCAAGGAAAGGCTCTGAGTGGTCATTCTGCAGCTTCTGTTATTCAGCTATCTGCTTCTGCTTCACATGATGATGCAAGACTCTAGAAGAAGTGTATAAAAAAATGAAAGCAGAATATCAGTGGTAAAATAAACCACAAAGGCTGTGTGTCCACAAGTGCTATGTGACCCTGACCTGTCTGTACCCATATAGAAGCCTCCTTCCTCCATTTTCCTCCATTTTTGCACCATACTGATCTGTGCAGTGTTTCTGTTTGTTTTTGGTGAAATAAAAGGTTAAATATTTAGAAAAAATGGCGTGGTAAGCGCTGTATGTACAGTATATACATGCAGTGCTACCGTGTCCGTGGGATCCGGTCTTCTTTTTTTGTGCTACCAGGCCCCCTAGATGCCTACAGGAGTAGAGAACCCACCAGTGCCATGGAGTAAGTGTAAGTATGTAGTGTGAGTGAGTGTGAGTTAGTGCGTGAATGTGTAATAAGGATTAATCCATATGTGTCTGTGTACTATGTTTTTTCTAATATTTTCCTCACAGTGGGGGCACAGATGCCAGTGGCCTGCTGGCACTTATGGTTCTACTAGTACCACAGGGCAGGCTTGCTGGGATCTGTAGTACCACTGTAAAGAACAATATTATTTCTATATTTAATTAATTACTATATGCCCAAACAGAAGCAAAGCCATTATATTTTGGCACATTTTCACAAAATGGTTTCCTTTTCATTTTGTTAGACTGTTTTCCTTTGATGCATAGCAGGGCAAACCCCATAGTGACTTATGTAAAACACTATTAAACTTGAAATAAATTTGAGCTTAGAGTGTCTTTAAGAAAAAAAACACTTTATATACACTTTAAAACTGGGTGTAATACACATATTTACATTAATCAATATTACAATACTGAATATACAGTGACTTTGGTTTAAATTAAGCATACAAACACAAGCGGAGAACAGCAAGTTCAATGCGAGCTGCAAATGTCTCTTAAATGTGCCCGAGTCTCTTTTTAATTGCTTATTTTTATTTATCTGCTTATAGTAATGTGTCAAGTGGTTGTCATGCGTGGCCATTACCAATTATTTCTCTGAAAGGAGACTGTTGTCGTTGCAAAAGAGAAAACATTGCTTTATAAAGCATGGAAGATTTGTTGAGGGTTTTGAGCCACATAAAAAGAAATAAGTACTTCAAACTAGTCTTGGAGAAACTATTATCTAGAAAAATTTTCAGTCTTCATTATTAATATTAGGTCATCATTGAACAATGATGTAATAAGACCTTCCAACCTACATACAGAGTCTTAGGGAAGATGGCTGGCTTACCAGTCACCAGCAATGTTATATTAGTAATAATACTAGAGAAGAACAGTGATACAAAGTGAAGCTCATGAAAGGCAATGCTCCCTGCTGTCTTACACTGCTACATACTTAGAGAGAGATCTGACTTCTCAAGTTTCACAGCCTAAAGGTTTTTCGAACTCATCATCAATCTGTGAAGCATCCAGCCAAGCTCTGCTTGAAATCCCAGTAAGGTCCAATTCTGTACTTCATATCACAGGACAGATAATGCAAATGTAGAGAGCAGAGCTCACACTGCATAACAGAGATGTGTTTGTGTGTTTTAGAAAGAGGAATAAAGAGGAGAAAGCTTACATTTTCTGAACAGATAAAATTGGACTCACGGCCTAGACTGTTGTTATGCTAAATTAATAAAATGTATAGACATTGATGTTGTAAAAACTTGTGAAAAAAGGCACATTGACATTAATGTATAAATTGACACCAAAAATGACACCATTAAAATCTAATAAAAACTGGCTTTAATTTATTAGAAATGAAAAAAATATTTTATAGAAAGCTCAATACACATAGTAAAACTACTGTACAATTTACCGATATGTTGAAATATTTATATCATACTGTACTATAAGCTGTAGCAACCAATGAGATTACAAATATTTTTCTAGAACACTTTAGAAAATTAAAGCAAACATCTGATTGGTTGCTCTGAGGAATAGAAATGGAGCCATGCTGTGTGGCTCAAAATAGGGCAATTATTAAATGCATTCTAAATTGTAACTGATCTGTGTAACGACCAATAAGAGCTGAGGCTGACAGAAGCAGTTAATTCATTTGGGATAATTACAGGAACTTTAGGGAATGATTTATAATCTTGTTCTTGAGAAGTTATTCTCTGGTATTTTACGACCACATAAATTTCTCTATCTGTCTGCAGAAATAAACAGTAACTTGTGTATTTGGTCTGATCTCCTTTCTGGTTTCAAAGGTGTAAGTATATGGCCATCTCCAATATTATTATTATTATTATTATTATTATTATTATTATTATTTATTTATATGGCGCCACAAGTGTTCCGCAGCGCCTTACATAGTACATGAACAAATAAGTACCCAGTGACTTACAATACAATACAAAGCAGGACATGGACATGTATAATAAACATTGCTATATTAGCGACCTCTACGGCCACATATGCAGCCGAGTGTTGGTTGCCCTAGTGGGGAGTAAGAGATAAATTAAATTACAGTAGGGAGAAGCACAAGAGGGTAGAGGGCCCTGCTCAAAAGAGCTTACATTCAATATATACCAATGTGGATATTCAGCTGATTATGGAAGCAGCAGGTTCCTCTGATATTCAGGTTTACCATGATGGGTCTAGGTGCATGGCTTCTGAGGACTGGGGTAAAGAAGATTTAAGCAGGAATTTATTCCTGCTTGAATTTTTTACAATTATTGTAGTGTTTCAACTTTAGAGGAGCGTTTATGTGATTCTAGCATAGTTGTTTGGTGATAACCTTGGGGTTGTTTAAAGTGCTTCCAAGTTGCCATTGTTTGGTTTGGGATATAAATGTTTGGGCTAAGCATGTCCTTGGGGTGTCAAACTCTATGCTTTTTCTAAGTTTAACTGGGTTAAATTTAGAGAGCTTGCACCTCAGGCCGCACCAGTAGGCAATGTCTGTCCTCCTTATATTTGGTAGGTAATCCGGCCAGATAGGTGGAATTAGTTTGGCAGTCTGTGGCCTGGGGACTCTTCGTTCCTATGAGTCTGAATGGTATTAGTGAGAGCAATATTGTGCCTCTCTGTTGAATAGAGGTACTGTAAGAGTAAGCATTGCCTGATGCTCTCTTTCATATAGTCTTGTTTTAATATTGGGCGAGCACTTCCTGTGATATGGAAATATTGTTACTCCTGCTATGGCATGCTAACCAGAGGTATTAGACTAATCGCTGTCTTTTGCAGGGGTTTGTGAGGTTTTTTGTTTTACCTACAGTCTGGTTACCATGCCTTGTCTTACCAACCAATTTTTTGTCTTTTTTAGTGACTGTATTTTGTTATTGAGTGTCTGTTTGCTTGAGTAGTTTGATGGTTGCTCTGTTCTTTATTATTATTAATTAATTTACTATTTCAGTTCACTCCTTGGTGGATATTTTGATAACAAGCCCATATGGATCATTGGACACTTGTTTGTATTTTTTCCCTCTAAATTGGAGTTGTTGTTAGGTTTCCATTTGCTGTGGATATGTGCTGATTGGATTGTCAAGATATTTGTGGATGGACTTGAAAAGGCATTATTGGAAGCAGTGAAATTTTCCAAAAATGTTGCTTGTCCACCTAGGTGGTAATGACTTCGGCCAATGCATGTCTTTAGATCTATGCTGGGCCATCAATCATGATTTGGACCTGTTGCAGAGGTCTTGGACTTTTTCCGTAGGTCTGCCATCACATCATGCTGAGTGGCCATGAATGAGGCTCAGCCGAAGGTCAACTCCACCATTTTTTCTGCTTGCATGGTGGTGTTGTGATTAAACACCATCTCATTTGGTTTAAGGATGCTCATCTGTTTCATTCAGACAGTGCTCTCTTGATGGATCAAGTTATATTTATGTTTATTGAAGATTTGTTTAGAGGTGTTCTGCAGTTGGATTAGATTGAATACTTTGTTAGATGTACATTATAGTGGCAGTGCTGCAGCATTGTAGTTGCCTTGCTGTGGTGATAGAATTGCTGATTGTTTTTTTAATTGTTATTTAAGTGGGTCCTATGTTTTATGATGGCCAAAACAAATGTCCTTACTGGGAATTACTAGAAGTCCATCCAGGTGTGTTGAACACCAACGTTTGAATTGTATAAGTGGTTTGTTGTGTTGTCTTTCTGTCATCCGTTATTGGTCCATCACCATACTAAAATTTTTCATCCAATAAAAGTAAATAATTAAATTATAATTCAAGTTGTCATATAAATTTGATCTCAATTGGAAATGCCAACTCCTGTGTTTGTGTCTATATTTACTTGTTTATACATAAGTTATAAATGTTAAGTATTAAAAGGGGTTATTTGCGAAGGACGTAACTGATAGGGAGTTTAAGGGGTTATCACCACTTCTGCTATTTAGCAACAGGAATACCACAGGGAAATCACAGATTTCTATTGCTGCCCTAGTATTTTTGCAGTTTACCATGTCCAAATTTTCGGCACAATTTGGCCAGCAGAGGAAAGTCATTACATATACCTGTCAATGGTGGACCTGCAAAACAATAAAGCTTTTGTTTGGTCCTTCCAGAAGTAGAGAGGCCCCTATGGTACAGTTTTTACCAAGTGAAAGGCATTACCACTTATAGAAAATAGCTTCAAATTTATTAAAAGTTCATCATGGAAGAATCATCCTGATTTCACAGTAGTACAGGAATACTGGATGTCAACTTGTATTTGGCATGTAAAAATAACCTATAACGTGTTTTGTTGGTGTGCTGCCCACTTCCACACACTTGGTTGTAACAATACTTTTGTCATGGTTGTCTTCTGATCTTGCAGGACCCTTAGTGCATCTAGTGTCTAATGCTGCTCTATTTTATGCTGTTCCTGTTTGCTTGCGTCAGACAAGCAGAGTTGTTGTCAATATTTCTCTGAAGTTCTCTAATACCCCTTTCACATTGCATATGCCGAAACACCTGGGATTTGTACACATGTCCAACCCGGGTGTGACCTGGCTGAAACCCCTTTCAGACTGGCATCCAAACTTGGCAATAAAGCCGGGCTGATGACATCACCACTGTCGCTGCTGAGCCAACGTTTGGAGAAAAGATAATCTCCAAACACCTCTCTTCCTATGCAGTGAACAAGACCCGGGTCACCTCGACCCGGGTTACCCATTCACACTGCCCCGCGAACCGGGATGAATTCGTGTTCAACCCTGCTCATTACCCGAGTTGAATTCAACTCGGATTATTTCAACTGGGTCCTTTCACACTGCACAGTAACCCAGGTTGCTGCACGTTCATGTGCAATAACCCGGGTTATTTGCTGGCCATGTGAAAGGGGTATAAAACACACGGACCTTCATTAATTGTGAGATGCCTAGTAACCGCAGACATAACTGGAACACAGATGGAACTTTCTGCATTGGCTTTCTATCTATTTTCCCAATCTTCCATGTTTCTTCGCCTGGTCCTTGCCAGGTTTAACTATAGCGCAGCTGCACCAGCTCATTTTAAAGTGATACTTGCCAGCAGGGCTAGGCTGCTGATGAAACCTAGTAGAGGTCCATGGATTGCTAAATACCAGCACAACTAAAATCTGTATTTTCATTTAATGTAGGGTCTACATAAATAGACATCTAAATCTTACAATGTTTATATGATTGGTAAGAAAAAATATATAAGATACTGTACTTATATATTTACAATTATAATTATCAGTGATAAAATCATATATATATTAATCATTATTTGTATTTTATCTGTAATGGTATGACTAGCAGAGACTATAAAAATGTGCTCATCACAATTGAAGTTTGACACTGTTTAATAATCTCCATAAACCAGCATTTGTAATAGTGAAACATGTTTAGATTTTGCTTTTAATGAAAAAGAAAATTATTTTAATATACCCTAGAAATTGGCAATTCATTTTACAATGTAATACAATACAATTGTTCAGAAATTAATGCATTGATCGAAGGAGTGAAAAACTGAGGCTCTGGCATACATAAAACATATGCCCCAATCATCCCATATAATTATATGGCACACTGCCATCCTAGCAGCATCCCAAAGCTGGAGCCTTGGGTTTTAGGTGTGCTATCATCTTTGATATTCTACAGTATGTTTTACTGTGTTTGCAATGGGTTTCCTGTGCTCTGATTTCCTTCTGCAGTCAGAAGACAGGCTAGCAGGTTAATTGGTTTCTCATGAATAAGCCCTGGTTTATATGAGTGTATGTTCCTTCTCTATAGAAATTAGAATGTAAGCTTCCCTGCCTAAATCAAATGAATTGTACATACAGCGTTGCAGTATGTCATAGCAATATATAAATAAAGGATAATTAAAATAATTTTGAATATATATATTCCATTCACTGGGCCTGATTCTGTGTTGCATGCAAGTTTGAATGCAAGTCTCACAATATTTGCAAACAGTGCACGCATCACAGCTGACATTGCCAACTTGGCACACCTGTGAACATTTGCATCTCAGTCACTTCTCACCAATGGCTGTTGGGCGCAATGGGGCATTTGCACATAAAAGAAGCATTCCATGGGCATTTTATAGGTGTCTAACCAGAATTGTGACTTATTTTAAGTCGTGCGCATTTAGAGAGCATGCAATTTTTTGTTACATCTTTTGCATATAGCATAGGGTAGGTGTAAGTACCATTACTACTAGTGATGACAGCTACTCCCGTGGCTGGAGGGCTGGGGTGAAGCTGTCATATAGATTTGTATGACTCAGAATACAGGAGGATATTCACATAGGACTTCTGATTAGCTAAGGACTCTGGTATTGCAATAACAACTCAGAATAAAGCCCATTATAATCTTGCTCATGAGAAATGTATCCAGTGGTGTCACAAGGGGGGTGCAGGCCGCACCCGGGTGTCACCCACCGAGGGGTGACACCAAAGTGCAGACTCCCCCTCTGGTGACAGGAGCCGGGTGCTGCACTGTAGAATTACGTGCAGCACTCGGCTCCTGTCACAGTGAGGGAGCCAGCACTACAAGCACACTGGTCCCCGGGGGCTGCCCGCACCTCCTGGATCCACCGGAGACACTAAAACCTGGGTTTGGGTGTATGGCCCCGCCCCCACACGTGAGGCCACACCCACTTGTCCCAAGGCCTGCCCCCTTTCCTCGGCACGCGTGGCTGAGCCACACTCATTCTTGTACACCCGCATCGGGTGCAACCAAAGGTAAGGACACTACTGAATGTATCATTTGACCACTACATTAAGACATGATGTTATGGAGTTCCCTGTGTCACACATAATTCCTTGTATCACACAAGCAGTAATTTCTTGTATCATGCATAATTATGTAATACAATGTATCTATTTCTACTGACTGGCAAGAGAGATACAATTTAGGTAATTCCTGCTTCTCCCAGTACACAGCCTGTGATATTAAAATATTTTACCACTGTCGGTTAGTACTTCATGAAAATGTTTAATAATACAAATTGCTTTTATAAGAAGCAACAGTGCTGTTCGGCTTGAGGCTGATAACATGCAGCCAGCCAGTTTAATTGCAGCCACCTTCATATAATTAGAAAATTATCATATGTCATATATGAGCAATTTCATCTTCCAACCAGCACCAGGTTTTAATTAAAACTGCAGCCCTTTAATTATTTGAATCTGTTGTGACTGTCTGAGACTGCTCTAAGCATAGGGATATCTATGGGTACAGGGTGTGCAGTGCACACATGCTCCTGTGTTCAGGGGGGGCTCACACAGAAAATCCTACACCCATATACTATACTTACCTCTCTGCTAACACCACAGAAATCAATAGGAAAATGGCACAGGCACCACTACTCAGTGCATGCACTGACATAGGAAGGAGGGTCTACACAAAGACTGCACATGAGCTCCTTCCTCTATTAAACCACCCCTAGCTCTAAGTACAAATCCTCTACATATTGTTTAGTTGCAGTATGATGAGAAGAGGTCACATTATACAGAACTGCTTTTCATTGTACTTTCTTTCTTTTAATAACCACTTGCCTGGCATGTTTGCATCTTTCCAACCACACCAGGCAGTTCTTTATCTGCTCTGGTCGCAAAATTTCAACCAGTCAGATAAACATGAGGGCGGCTGCAGGAAGAGAATCTTCCCGCAGCTGCTGCTCTCAGAGGGACCTTCTGGTCTGATCATGCCTCCATATTCTTCCCAGTCAGAGTTTGCGAACAAGCATTACCAGTGCAGCCACAGTGTTTAGATGTTCTGCAGCCAGCAATGCTATGAACACACAGTTGTACTAGAGTATAATAGTGCAATACCAATGCTGTTTATGGGGAAGCGCATGGATATGCGGGCCAAGATGGCCACATCTGTTGCTTATTCTAATGGGATGATCTCGGCAGCTCGGGGACATTCTGCTGAGTGTGGATATCAGTGCACCCACATGCCATTTTATGAAGTAAGATTAATTAAATGAGATACATTGCTGGCCAAGCTCCATTTCAATGCATGTTCCATGATTAGCAGGTGGCTGAACAGCAAACTGATTTTATTTGGGTTCTCAGGTATGGCAGGACTCAGGAGTCAACCTATACTTTGTAATGGAATGCCTTTTAAACCTTTTAATTATACATTTACACTAAGGGCATATTCATCAGTATACCCATAAAGCTTTCCAAAAATGATGTATCCGTATCATTGTAAGTTGCAGGGGTGGATACAATAGTACCAGAGCAATTTTGTATTGCTCTGATGCAAGGACAGCTGCTCCAAAAATCAGCTATACTAGTGTATAGGGACTATAGACAGCATTGGGGATACATCGTACAGTAAGCAGGACAAACAGTATCATGAATATCTTTTGAGTTACCTATACTGTAGAGTGAACAGCCACAATACCTCATTGAAATAAAACAAAAGTGACACAACAAAAGTTCAATGTATCTACATTATCAGTATGAATGTGCCTAAACTGAACAGTATTTTAGGAGTAACGCGTGAATGATGAAATGATTCTAATTGTAGAACACCCATAATATGTTGGCCCTGCATCAGTAATATTCATAAACTGTCACTTATGTTAACAGAGGGCCTGATTCAGAGCCAAACGCTCTGACCAGAGCGCTCGCTCTGAATCAGGGTCCTCCTCCATGAAAATGGAGCATCCTCCTGGACGCTCGCATAGGTGTGGGTGACCACCCACAGCTTATGCGAGCATCCATGATGATGGTCGCAATGGTCAAGACCATCGCGACCATTGGGCTTGCGATGGAGACCCTGCGGTAGGGTCTCGCTGCCGCAAGCCCTGGAGTGATTTTGGCTCTATCAGAGCCAAAATCACTCCCACTGACATCACTAGTGATTTCCAGTGGGGCCGGCTTCAGACGGTAGGCGTTCCCATGTCAATCAACATCGACAGCATGCCCCCTTTGGTGCGAGACCCGGAGTGACGGAGAGCCCATCGCTATCCGGGTCTCGCGCATGCGCACGATGGAGCTCCCAGTGGGGCAACATCGACCCGCTTGCGAGTGTCCTGCGCTCGCGAGCGGGTCTGAATGACCCCCAGACAACTTTTGCAACTAGTTTTCCATTCCAGTACCAGCTAAATGTGTCAGTTAGTGTACAAGAAATATCCAAAAAGGAAAAATCTTACACAAAAGTAAAAGAATAAATAAATATAACTTTGCATATAGTATATATTTTGGAGAGAGAGAAAGTGGAGCGAGATAAAGCACCAACCTTTCAGCTTCTGTCATTATACAGACACTGTGCTGCAAAAATGACAGAAGCTGATTGACTGATATTTAGCATCTTCTCTACTTTATCTCTCTCCAAGCTTTGATACAGTAATTCTTCCCCTCTGTATGCAGTAGACAATATCAATATTTAAATGTTTCTTACTTTAATGGACAATAGTTGTGCAACACATTACTTGATATTGAATATTGTTGTTCAGTGTTTGTGCAGCCTTGTCCACTCTGGCGCCTCCTCTGGCCATTCCCCCAGCTGATGGTCATGCAAATACATGAAGCAAATGGGTTGGGTATGGGATGCCGATGCTCAGGATCCCGGTGGTCAGAATCCCCACTCCGGCATCCCAAACAAATGACGATACTGACACTTGTCCCCCTCTCCCTACCCCTAACCCTCCTTCACCAGTGCCTGAACTTAACCTCCCCCCTAGTGCCTAAACCTAACATTCCCCTCCCCATATCCTAAACCTAACCCTCCCCCCTTAGTGCCTAACCCTCCCCCTACTGCCTAACCCTAATCCCTAACCCTAACCCTACTGCCTAACCCTAATCCCTAACCCCACTACTTACCGTCAGAATCCCGGCAGTTGGGATACCAGCGTTGGGATTCTGACAGATGTCGGGAATCCGGCACCGGCATTCTAAGTGCCAGCATCCTGGCTGTCAGGGTATTTATCAGATCCCAAAGCAAATATGGAGGTGCCTTTATATTTGCCTTCATAGAGCTCTATGATCCCTGCTTAAACAAATATGCTCATTTACATGCTGTTAATTTAAGAAAAATATTCATAAAATTAGACTGCAGTATATTCTTCAATTTTAAACACGCAGGTTTCTGGACTGCATAAAAGATTGGATACATATTGGCACTACATGAATTACGGAAAGGATACTTCTTTCAGATGAAATTTTGTTTCTCAATTTTTTTAAGCATTGAATACAATATTACTGTTTGCAAACAGGACACACAGCTGGTGCCATTTTTTCACATGTGCAGGGTATTTGTTAGTGAATACCGTTTGTTCCATTTATGATTACAACCCGTATGCATATGATTATTTTATGATATATCTGAAAATTCAGAAAAATAAATATAAAATAAAAAATATTATTGCTATTATCTGGATTGTGTGTCTTCTTGGTCTGGTTCAGACATTGTGGCGCTATCCTCTATTTATCTTTACATTTTCAATTGAAATAGGGTGTTGGCAGACCCCTAGGAGGGCTGCCTGTCACAATTCAACTACTGATAGGTGGGCTCCCTTATATTCCTCTTTCCTACTGCTGCTGTCAGTTCGCTGACAACAGCCAGGGAGAGAGGAGGGGGCCCCGGACGGTCACTGACGTGTTTTATGTTGCCAGTTAACTAAACATGAATGCTTGCTCTTAATTTTTCTAAATGATCCCATATCCTAACTAAAACTTCTTCTAAAAGATCCCTAACTATCTACTTTACTTTGCTGGTACCAATGACCTGCGTGATTCTCCTAAGATTGGGAAATTCAAGATAACAGTCCGAGTTTGCAGATATCAGGTGTGAGGTCACAGTGGATGGAGGATTCAAATAAGTATCCATGTACAAGTGTCACTGGTTTGTTATGACAACAGTACAAAAATCTAAATCACAGTATCTTTCTTGGTGCATTAAACATGAACAGTAAAGTTTGATGAAGTGTAGGGATCGATTATGGGACTTTTCATTTCGGGTATGGGGAATACTATGGTCAAACTTAGACGAAGTGTACTTGGATGGAAGACACATAAAAGTATGGTTGGTAATTAATTCCCCAATGCTTTGACAACGCGTAAAGTTGAAATGTGTTGATGGGAAGTGGGAGATGGCATGTTTCCTGTGCAGACTAAAGTTGTTCCCTTTGTAAGTGCAGAATTTGCCATTGTCTACATTTGTCATATTAAAATAATATTAAAGTAATGAGTCTGATGTAATATATTGTTAAGAACGGTTAGGCGGACAAGTAGTATGCAGATTAAGATTGTGAAAAAGCATAATTATGAAATTACAAATTTGCAAGCATTTGGTATTTTATATGTTGGAGTGCAATTTCTAGGAGAAACCTTACTGTGTTTGAGAAGAGTACTGTACCTGTATGAATAATAATAAATACATTGATATTGGGAAGATGGGTCAGGAAGAAAGGTGTTACAGTATGGAGATTTAAGACAGTGAAGAAGGCTGAATACTCTGGGAAGGATATATTAAAAAGCAATCGGTATTGTACATAAGTGAGGACAATTTCTAGGGGAAGACATAGCATCTACTAAAGGTGTCACACTATCAGTTTTCTTTCCTTTGTCAGAGCTCAAGAATAACAAACAGGATGAGAAAAGACTCTGTATGATTAATGGTGGAAGATTAAGTTATTATTTTGTAAAGAAATTAAACACTTTTTCCATATCACTTGTGAACGTGCATGATTGGCACATTTGATACCAATGGTATATTATCGTATGAGGCGATATTCAGCAGGTTCACTATGATTACGATAAGTTTGGTAAATGTTAAGGGAGAAGCGGCATTGTGTATTTCATCTGTGTCTTTAATATTAGACAAAGCAGTTACCCTTTAAAGATGCCATGCCTCGAAAAGCATCATAAGAGCAAAGGTTTTACAGTATATTGTGGTAATATCCTTTTTCTTACTGAAGTGTGCCAGGATGGCGCTTAGTGGTTGTAGGAATCATACAATCACGCATCACCCAATATGCCACGTCAAAATCTTTGCAGAGACAATTCCTGTGAAATGCAATCAGTGGTCTGTTGCAACACCCACACCCTGTGGTATACAGCGATAAATGGTGCTGAAAAGGAAAGCAATGCAGCAGATAGCACCATGAAGTCCTAGTCCAATAATATCCATTGTAATAGCTCAGTCATCTTTAGTTTAACAAAGAAATACGTGAAGAAAGTTAATATACCTCTGACCCTTTGGCATATCTAAAATGGATCCAGGGAGAGCAGTGAATGAGCCCCTGGGTCCACACTGCCCACCCTGCACCCATATAATTATACTCATCTCTCATGGGTCCCATGTTGGTGCTGCAGCAGCAGAAATCACCGGGAAAATGGCGTAGTGGGCACTTGTGCATGTGCAGTAAAGAATTAATGTTCCCACTTCCCAGAGACCTTCCCTTGTGCAGATCTGCAATGCCCTCCCCCCCTCTCTCTTAAACAACCCCTGGTCTGATCTACAGTACAGTATATCTATAGTTTTGCACTATAGTTATGCACAGTGTAGATATTTATCTATTTGGGGTAAATTGACTAAGAATCGTGTCTGTCCGAGTTTTAAACACTCTTGACATTGTATGGACACAAGTGAACTTGTTTAAAACAAACTCACAAATTTACTAAGAATCTTGTTTCACTAAATTGTGTTTTCCAATTGTGTATGCGATCCTGTTTGCAAGTGTGTGTGTTCAGCCGTATATGGACTGAACACAATAGAAGTGCCGGTCAGCAGCATGTTTAACAGAAGCATGCACTGATCAGTGTGATGTGTGCATGCTTCTGAATGTAAATCAAGCTTTAAAGTGTACATTTAAAAAAAAAATGACATGGTGTCCTGCCCCAAAAGCATAACCAGCAATGGGCTCTTTAAGCCAGTCCTGCTTCTAAAAATATAGGGGGGAAATTACATAGGGGGTCCCCCGTAATTTAAGAACCAGCACTGGGCTCTTTGAGTCAGTCCTGGTTCAGGAATATGGGGACCCCGTACTTCCATGACACAATTAATGGGATACCCTGGCCAAAGTATTATTCACGCCAGGGATTCCTCGGGTAGTAGGGACACCCACAATAGAGGGGTTCTACCTCCTGAGTATACCCCAGGGCTGGGCTGAAGCCCGGAGCTATTCCCCGCACCCTTGGACAATGGGTGTGGGATTGATGTGTGTAATAATTAGATTTTGACTAATATTGTCCTTTACAGTAGGACTACTAGTTCCAGCAAGCCTGCCCATTGGTAACTATTGTCCCCCTTTAAAGATATTAAAATAAATACAGTACACACACACACCAAATGTTTTATTACTTTATTACACATTCACTCACTCACCTGTACTCACACTCACCCCCACTCACACTACATACTTACCTCCTTCCTTGTGCCGGTTGGTCTCCTTGTCCAGTAGGCATCCCTGGTTGCAATCTGTCCTCTTCTCCAGTAACAACCCATGGGTAAGAAAACAATGCAACCCATACCAGACATAGCAGCGCTATAAGTACATGAGTGTACATATACTGTAGTACTACTCCCAAAGTGACAGGACCCACATGTGTTCCTGCACTTGGAGACCCGCCAGCCAATCAGTGACTGCTATCATGGGAACAGACCACTGATTGGCTGTGAGTGCTCCATCTCTTAGCCAATCAACAATCAGAGACTGAGTCCGGAGCTGATTCATGGAAATAGAGGGGACCCCTATGCAATTTTTACCCCATATTTTAAGAACCAGGACCAGCTCACAGAGCCTGGTGCTGGCTATGCTATTGGGGGGGACCCCACGTAATTTTTTAAATTTAACGCTTTAATTACACCGAGAAGCATGCACAGATCACACTGATCTGTGTATACTTCTGCTAAACACATTGCTGGTGAGGTTGTATGTTTGAAACTTCTGTTTTGGAAAAAGTTTGCCAAATTTACACCCGTGTTTGCAATCACAATTCTTGATAAATGCAACATGTTGTACTCCTGTTTATGGAAAGTACTTGTGAGTTTGTTCGATGGTGTATTTATTTCTATTTGTGTTTTCACCTGTGCTTTGAATCACGTTTTTACCCTCGTGTTTACCTTTAGTACTGTAAATCTTCATGTTTGAAAATCAGTGGAAACTCTAACAAGAATGCAATCTCGGCCAGACACGAATCTTAGTAAATTTACCCCTTACTTCCCAACGAGTCTTGATGTTCTACTGAATCATGAAATGTTACTTTATAAAGACAGGCACACTTGATAGATGGCATATTACACATTGCTCCTGGGTTTTTTTCAGAACACTCAATCAAACACAGCTGACTGCTAAAACTAAACGCTGATTACATTTTATCTGACCATCTTCATGAGCTGATGACAATATATATTCTAAACTAATGAACAGCAGCTCGTTAAATTTCAAATCCTGCTCTTTCATTAAGTGATTTTTTAAAACTATTTTTTACATTTAAGTGCAAACTAATGGAAGTCATTCAGGCATAACGCTTCCAAGCTGTGATTGCAATATATGAAATCTAACCTTATTAACCTTTAATTATGATTGAGAGAGACCTCAAGGCACCTTCTCAATGGCATTTTTTTCCCCAATACCAAGCTGATATTTATAAGGTCAATATGTCTAATACCCAATGGCTTATTACAGGGTAATGTATTGTATGTGTTTCCATACTTTAAATGAGTTGCTCACTTAAACTTTCTAGTCAAGTAGAAAAATAAAAAAAAGCTGTGTGAATGATAAATGATTCTGAGGGAATGCTCAGTGTGATTATTTATGCAGTAATGTACTTGTGCAGTAAGTTAGTCATGTCCTGTCCTTTCCACTTTATTTACGAAAAGGAGACAAGGCACTTTATTATGCAAGGAGAAAGCAACAAAAATTAATCTGATGTACCGACCCTGACATACGTAATGAAAGGTGCTCTTGTCTGGCATTGGAATTGTGTCAGGAGTGAGAGTTTTGAATAAAAAAGTTTTTAAATAGTTGACTAAACTAGATGTATTAAAAAGAGCATTTATCTTTGTTAGGTAAATACTAATGTACAGTACCGGATAAAAATTAACCTCAGTAGAATACAGGTTCAAGTAAACATAATTAGATTGATTGGCCAAAATGTCTTTTCCTACTGTGTATTGACAAACCACTAAAAATCTAGAGCATCAGAGATATTTAACTCTTGTTAGAAGAATGTCAGACATATAGGTTTATGTCTGCCTGCTGTGTGTTTATTCATTACATATTAAGTTTATCTTTTTTGCTATGTGACATTTGTTTTGTTTCATAATATTTTATCTTAATAAAAAAAAGTAATAGCTCCTACCCTTCTAGATGAGGGGGCTGCCCACTGTGCTGCTGTCCGAATAAACAGTGTTCCAGACTGTTAGTTTTGCGCCAACTGCCCGCTCCATTGCACATGCTGAATGGATCTGATAGGTGCCAGAACTGGTGCATCAACACATGCTGGCAGCCCAGTGCATGCGCAAAAGCACTGACTTCTAGGGACTGCATTGTCTTCAGCCCCTAGTAGTCAGGTACTGTAGGGCTGACAGAAAGGCAAGGGAGTGGCTTCCCATTGGAAGCACTCTCCCTGTTATTTGCGGTTCGGACACCTCCCATGGGACTGCATGTCCTGTGTGTGAATAGCAGATAGTGCCTCCTCTCTACCACAGCAGCCAATGCATGGACTCTGACTGGTTGACTGGAGATGATGGATTTTACTGGGTAAAATCCACCACTGATTATGATCATTATCTTGTTTAGGTGCAATAATGCATGAATGAGTCATTCCTCAATGTGTAGTTCAAAAATAATAAATTAATGTTGAGCCTATATGCAAGTCTATATTTATAGAAGCCATCACCAACTTTTGAGAGAGATAAGTCATTTGAGACCAGGGAGAAGGAGTCCACTGTCCTGTCCACACACCCCCAAGGCCATAACAGCGATGAGGCCGGGACAATCACCAGGCAGCTATTCCTGGCTGCCTGAAGAGAGCGCCTCTGGATCCCCACTGTTGCAGTGTGCTGGTCATTAGTACTATTCGCAGATACGGTGTGTGACACCCAATAACGGCAATGTCGTGGATGTGGTGTCATGACATTGTGATGATGCTTGTACTTCTGCCAGGCAAGAGGTCGGAACCTTATTGTGAGGTAGTCATGGGATCTACTAGCCACTGGCACCATTGCCTGTTAGTCAGTAGAGCCAGGAGAGGGAACTGGGGGCTGAATGCAGAGAGACTGGAAGGACAGCTAAGCTGCTAAGATGAGCAAGAGAATAGAGCAGGTAAGTTAACTACTGGGGAAGGGAGCAGACCACTAAACATAAAGAGGGGGGGCACAGTAATAGATATACAGACCAGGATACAAGGGTGGGCACACTCATGGATATACAGAATGGGGTGGTCAATGATGGATATACGGACTAGGAGGGTCAGGCACAATAATGGATACACAGACTAGGATAGAAGGGTGGGCACACTCAAGGATATACAGACTAGGAGAGTCGGGCACAATAATGACTATACAGACTAGTAAGAGGAGGGGGGCACAATGATGGATATACAGAGAAGAAGAGAAGGAGGAGGGAGTACAATGGTTATGCAGAAAGGATGGACACAATACAGAACAAAGGGCCTGATTCAGACCCGGTCGCAAGCGCTGAGCGCTCGCAAATGGGTCGATGGTGGCCCAGAGCGCATACGCACGACGATAATAAGTGACAGTGCTGGTGTCCGCACTTCTGCACTGCACTGTCTGTACATTAAGCTTCCTGCCACAGAATCACAGTGGTCAGACAATGACAGGCAGCAGTTCCATCAATAGGTAGGCCACAGTGCAGCTTGGGATTGTCTTGCAATACTTTCTGGGGGATGCTGGGAGGGAGGAACATAGGGGAGGGGCATTTCTTTGTGTGCTGTGAGCTGCCCAAGGAAGAACTAAGTCACAGAGCAAATGACTGGCGGAAAGGTCCGCTGATCTACTGCCTCCTCCAATAAATGTTATCCAGGTCAGTGAACCCTAAAACTCAATGTCCTCCTGAATGTCAGTGCATCCTCTACATCAGGGAGAGGATTAATACATTGGGGGCAACAATTGAGGAATGTGCATTTTGAGTAATTATATTTACTTTGAAATTCAGAATTATTTTGGACAAAAATAATCATCTTAATTATTTTAGTTACTCAATCCCTACATGTTAATGTTTGTACTGTAGAATTAATGTGCTCCGTAATTTTAGGGCTTTTTTTTTTCAATCACGGAAAATCTGTTGTCTCAACTAAATTCATTTATTTTTTTAAATTATGATGACAAATTATTTATTTTAAGTGTGATTGTAAATAGATTTTATGCAATTAGTAGACAGTAAATAGAACAAACTGCAGGTCATAAGATATTATTTGCTTAGGAAAATAATGTTTTTCTTTGTGTGTGTTTCGCATAGCATACAGTTCTGCATAAAGGGATTGGTTAATTTATTGTACTATATAATACTGCAATGTGTTTTACCAGGCCAGCGGAAAAAATGATCTGAGGAAAAAAAAGTCAAAATGTAACAGATGGAAAACTAACATGTTCTGGACTTATTCCAGACACATTCATGATTGCCTGCTGTGACTTCCCTTTGGGCCAGTACAAGAAACAAGTTTACTTCAACTAGCCTATTATGGGAAGCTGTGAGTGTCGCCCCAGAGACATGAGGCGATAAAACATATCACTAATTGCAGGAACATTTGTAAGAACGAATAGGAGAAGGTAAATCACTTCCACATCATTTCACAGTATTTTAATTATTCTTAGCCTATCAACATCATTCAATTTACTATGCATTATCCTTACACGAAGTACACTATACTGCAATTAGAATATGGCTTGCTTACAAATGATTAGAGAACACAGTCATAATCTGTAATGTAACTATATCGTCAGTGGCGTAACTTCATCCCAGGTGCCCGGAGGCAAGATAAATGTTGGTGCCCCCCCTCCCACCCCCCAAATTTAAATTAACCACCCCCCAGCACCTATGCCAGCCCCAGCTGCCGCCGTTCCCCTATGCAGTTCCTTTTATTCAGTGCCCACAGTAGCGGTCTCCCTATGCAGTGCCCTCAGTGGAGGTCCCCCTAGGCAGTGCCCGCCTATGTAGTGCCCCCCAGTAATGGTCCCCCTTTGCAGTGCCTACAGTAGTGGTCCCACTATGCAGTACCTCCAGTAGTGGTCCCCCTATGCAGTGCCCCCAGTTCTAATGCCCTTGTAGTGACCCAAGTAGTAATGCTCCCTGCAATGCCCCCAGTTGTAGTGCTCCCAATAGTGCCCCCAATAGTAAGGCCCCTGTAGTGCCCCCAGTAGTAAGGGCCCCTGTAGTGCCCCCATATGATGCTCCCAGTAGTAATGCCACTGTAGTGCCCCTATATGATGCCGCCAGTAGTAAGGCCCCTGTATTGCCCCCATTTGGTGCACCAGTAGTAAGGCCGCTGTAGTACCCCCAGTAGTAAGCCCCCTGTAGTGCTGCCAGTAGTAAGCCCCCTGTAATGCTCCCAGTAGTAAGCCCCCTGTAGTGCCCCCAGTAGTAAGCCGCCTGTAATGCCCCCAGTAGTGCCCCAGTAGTAAGCCCCCAGTAGTGCCCCCAGTAGTGCCCCCTGTAATGCCCCCAGTAGTTAGCCCCCTGCAATGCCCCCAGTAGTAAACCCCCAGTAGTGCCCCTGCAATGCCCCAATAGTGCCCCCTGTAATGCCCCCAGTACTTAGCCCCCTGTAATGCCCCTAGTAGTAAGCCCCCAGTAGTACCCCCTGCAATGCCTCCAGTAGTGCCCCCTGTAATGCCCTAGTAGTAAGCCCCCAGTAGTGCCCCTGCAATGCTCCCAGTAGTGCTCTCTGTAATGCCCCCAGTAGTTAGCCCCCTGTAATGCCCTAGAAGTTAGCCCCAAGTAGTAAGCCCCCAGTAGTGCCCACTGCAATGCCCCCAGTAATGCCCCCCCCACGCACACACACACACACATACATTAAAAAAAAAAACAATACTTACCTCAAACCCCGCTCCAGTGCTGCTGCTGCCGTCCGTCTTCGGCGCCTGCTCCTCGGAACTATGGGAGGGACGTCATGACCCATAGTGCACTGCGGGACCCGGAAGCCGGAGGGAGCTTAGGAGTGAGCTCCGCCTCCGTCCTCTGGCCGGGCGCCCACTGGTTACACACTCGGTGGGCACCTGGCAAATGGAGGGTGCAGGAGGTGCGACAGCACCCCCTGCACCTTCCATAGTTACGCAATTGGAGGTTGAGCGCCGATCAGCGGCGCACCTTCACCATGCAGTGCCCAGAATGGCCGGCAGTCAATGGAGTCAGGTGCCCCCTCCTGGGCTGGCGCCCAGCGGAAAATGACTCCATTGTCTCCGGGAGTTCCGCCACTGTATATGGTGAAGATATGATATATGCGTAGAATTCCAGTGGATATTGCTGGTGGAATTTACTGTTTAGTCAGTGATCAAAAATCAACCAGATAGTAAAAAGTTAGATGTACAGTATGTCATTGAATAGGTGTCTGTGCAAGGATACAACTACAGTTGGTGCAGGGGGGATGTAGTCGCCGGTCACAATCTCGATGCCGGTATACCGGCTAAGGAATTGGGACATAGGACAGGCATCAAGATACCGAATACAGAATGCCGTGGGCCCGATCGAGGTAAGTACGGCTGCCCGTTCTGTTAGCCACAAAAGGGGAAGGTTAGGTTTAGCCCCCCCCCCGGGGAGGGTTAGGCTTGGGGAACGGGGGGGTTAGAGTTGGCCTAATGGGGGGAGGTTATGGTTAGGCACTAGGGGGGTAGGTTAGGGTTAGGCACCCCTAAAGGCAGGGGGGGGGGGTTAGAGTACTTAGATCAGCCTGTTGGGATTTCAGCCTGTCGGACTCTCCTTGTCGGGATTTGAACCGGCAGCTAAACAGCCGTCGGTAATACAATCCCATTCCGGTGCAGGGTGGTGCAGCCACTATAGGGTCCAGAACAGCACTGTCTTAACAGCATTGTAAGCCCTGGGCAAAGCAATTCACTAGGTCCCCTACCACCCCATTCACAGGAATAAATATGTAAATGGTCAATAAAATTAAACCTTTAGATTTATTGGTACTTTAATCAAAATTAATGTATAAACATAAAAAACATGATGTAAAGTGAGGATTACAGACGCCAGCTCCCTCTTCTCTAGCTGAGAGTGCAATTCCTGTTTTTCACTGCAGCTGTGATTAAAGTATGGGGGTCCCCTGCGAGAGAGGGGCCCAGGGGTTGTGGCCACCCTTATTTCGGCTCTGTGGCTGATGGCTGGGGAGCATGTAGAATGCTGCCTGTCCCCTCTGTTTGTGTGTAATTCATCAGAACAGCTGGGGAGCATCTTTCTCTGCCTGCCTTTCAACTGGCTGCCCTTTGCAGATAGACCGGCCACATACTCCATTTAGATCCGTCCGTCCCCCGGTTCAGTCCACCCCCTAAAATCATGGGGCCCTGGGCAGCTGTCCAGTGTGCCTATATGTTAAGTTGGCCCTGGTCCAGAAGTGAGGGTTGCCAGGCAATACTGTGTTACCTCCCTCTAAAGTCCCCATCGCCAAAGGTTCCCACTCTAATCTCAAAAGAGCAGCAGGTGCATGTGCAGGATCGCACATGCTCAGATTAGGTTCCTGCAGGGAACACAGTAGGCTAAAGTATCATTGTCTGGCCCCTACTCAACCTTTGCTATGGGCTATTCCACCCATGAGTTTGTGCATTACTTATTCTTGCTGTAATTAACAAAGAACTTATATAGTGTCCTTAGCAAAATAATTTATTCTGCCATATATAAATTGTTTCTGTAAGTTACATTTACTGTATATGCTAAATGCAGGGGTCGTATTACACTGTAAGTCACATTTATAGTTGTGATCAGTGGGTTTGCAGCTACTGTACATATTTAGAGATTAGATTTACTGCAATTCCTATTGTGACTGTCAGTAGTAGCTTTGTTTAATTTTCACAGAACCATTAATAGAACATTAGATGCACAAACCAAATCATACATAAGTGAGTATTTCCTGTTATACTTACAGGATATAATACACATTTAATTGAAGGTGACAGGAAAATGTTAACAAACTTGTTTCTGTTACATGAAATTATTTATTATATGCAAATCTGCATTTTTAGGAAATGTGAAACAGAATAAAAGAAGTCATGAAAAATAGAATATATAGCAATGTTCAAAAGTTATAATATGTTCTTTCTTAAGGCTCATACACACGTAACTATATGCTCCATGAGCGATATCATTAAGTGTTTCCCCTGCACTGCTGGGCTCAATGTCGTTAACGATAACGTTCAGTGACGGCACCTTCCCTCATCCCCATACTTGCAGAACCTGGCGATATCGTCAGGTTGCCCTGCAAGTACGGGCGATGAAAGACATCGTTAACGATCCACGGGAGCGCGCATCGTTAATGATGTCTTACATACACACTGGACGATATTGAACATGATGAACAATAACGATATAGTTATCGTACATATCGTCCAACTTATTGTCTAGTGTGTATGCGGCATTAGCTGAGTAAACTACGTATATTATGAGCTCTGACCCGAGTTTGCTGTTTTATATGACTCTACACACTGGTTTGTTTTTGTTTTTGTAATATCTTAACACTTTCGGTTCTTAACTGTACTTGCCTACATTTGAAAATGCATTTCAGGGAGATTATGAAAGCAACACCTATGAGCACAGCGGTAAAGTGAGCGTGTACAGCTACATCGCAGAGGTGGGTGAAAAATGTACTTACATCCAAAAGTATATGAGCCCCAAAGCGGTTAGTAAGATCTATATGTTGATGAAAACACACTAATACTTTTCAGAAAATGCATGTAACTATAGGGATCATCGTGCCTTATATCCAATGCAGGGAAATGATACTAATGATCCCATTTGAATGTATATATCTCTGTTTTTTTAATATAACAGCTTCATAATGGAGGTAATGTGCATTTAGTGAGATTGCTAGACTCTTCAGGGAGACAGGGAGATTGCTACTATTTCAGGGAGTCTCCCTGACAATGAGGGATAATTGGAAAGTATGTTAACACTGTCTTACCCAGATCACTGCTAACAGACAATAAGTTTCTAAAACACCATGGTGCTGCAATCCACAGCATCCAGGCAGACATTAGCTTTGAGCAGCCTGTAGGAGGGAGACTAGTGAATGCATGTGTCTGGTCATCACTTTATTACCACTAGCTTGCAGTGTCAACATTTTAATTATGCTAATATTTGTTATTTTATACATGACCCTAATTAGTTTAGTTCTTCAAATCATTAAAGAGTTTATCTGTTCTAATAACATGATGTATGCAGGGAGGAGAAAGCTGGCAATGTGCTTGTAACTGTTGGCTGCCTGGTGCTATATCGTGCCATGTATGGGTACGATATCATACCTGATATCGTGCAGCGTGCTCCCGCGGGATTGTAAATCGCATCCCCAGATCTTCCCGTATGTTCATCTGATCTGGGATGCGATATACGATCCCATTCAGATGGTGGAGGGGGGAGCCGGCATTTTGTACGGTCAACGCGGACCACGCGATTGTCAGCGGGGACAGCACGATCTGTCTGTTGAAGGATCGGCAGTCGCTCTGCACTGTGCATCGCACCGTGTATGGCCACCATTACTGTGCCTCTAATTGCCTTGCTAACCACTGGGAACTGGCTTTTTGCATGTGGTTCTCAACTGCCAGGAGTCAAGAACCACCACAACACCTTTATTTCTATATATATTTATATATATTTTATATCTCTTAGATCAGGGGTGCACAACCTTTTCTAGTCTGAGGGATGCTTTGGGAGATCACACTCATTGAAGGGACACAAGAACCTGCTTAAACATGTAAAATTCTTACAATTTACAGAACTAGTGGAAAAGGCCTTGCAGCATTGTTAAAAGATTGCTATGGAAACAGAAGTGTGTACAATGCCTGAGGCAGTGTAATGCTCTGTGTAATGTTCTGCTGGGAAACCTTGGGTCCTTGCATTCATGTGGATGTTACTTTGACATGTACCACCTAAACATCGTTGCAGACCAAGTATACCCCTTTATGGTATCGGTATTCCATAATGGAAGTAAGTATCCCCTTTCAGCAGGATAATCCTCTATTCAAAAATGTTCAGGAGTGAATTGAGGAACATGATTAAGAGTTCCAGGTGTTGACGTGGCCTCCAACGTTCCCAGATCATAATCTGATCAAGCATCTGTGGGATGTGTTGGAAAAATAAGGCCGCACCATGCAACTTACAGGACATAAAGTATCTGCCTGTTAAAAGAGGAAAGTGCTACTGCGCAGACTCCATCTTCCTGTCCCCGAGGGAGGCTTGATTCCTGTTATAAGATGGCCACTGAGATCACTACTGCAGGGGCTATCTTGACTTTACTGTGTAAGAATGACATGTAAGACTTTACTGACTTTACTGTTTAAGAGTGATATGGCGCCCGTGCCTCCATAGGAATGCATGGTGCGATTGCAGTGCACACCATAATGCACCATAGCATATGCAGGTGCAGGGAATTGCATGGCACAGTGCATGTGCAAGTTTGTGGTGTGATCAGCCACATGTAACTGGGTGCATCTGTACAGGTTCAGTCTTCCATATCCAAAATGCTTGGGAACAGAACTATTTTGGATATCGAAGTCTAAACACAGAATGCTTTTTTGTTTCATGTACACCTTATACACATAGCTGGAAGGTAATTTATACAGTATTCTTAATATTTTTGTACATCAAACAAAGTTTGTGTACATACAAGAAATTAATTTGTTTCATAAACACTTTATACACACAGCCTGAAGGCAGTCTTCTACAATATTTTTAATAATTTTGTGCCTTAAACAAAGATTGTGTACAATCAACCACCAGAAAGCAAAGGTGTCACTATCTCAGTCAAGCTCCAATAATTTCGGAATACAATATATATGTGTATATATATATGTGTGTATATATATATATATATATATATATATATAGTAAAGATTTCTTTACTGTATTAAACTTTTTCCCAAAAATGTATATTGTGGTAGCATTCACTACATATCTATTATGTACAACCAGGGCTTAAAGTTGTCCTGGAGAGGTGGTGGAACTCATCTCTCCCACCGCCTACCCCCACTCCCCACCACGCTAGTCTAACAGGCCAAAACAAGCGTGAAAACTGTTCTTTACACGAACACACACACACTGTTGTGTATGGTAAACAGTAAAGTGAATGGCTGGGGGCCGCCTAAGCACTATATCATCAGTGTTATTTTTCTGCCGTGCCTCTGAGTTTTGTTTATGGGGTCCCCACAAACTAGTCTATGTCACTTGGATGCCCAATGTTTTTCTGCAACCCCTATGTATTGATTTTGCTTGATTCTTTCCTTACCTATATGCTGGTTTCTCTGAAATAAGGGACCTCTGAAGAAATTGAGCCTCCCTAGGCAGACAGTGAGTGGCTCTCTGTGGGACTTCTGTGCAGGGACTTGGTGGAGGTTAGAGGTGACGGAACTCAGTTGCACCTCATTCCTGCCCACTTTAACCCCTGTGTACAACATATAGTGTAAATGGTGAAAGAAAAGGGGGTGAAGGAGCAGTGATATTGCTCTGTGACATGCAATACTGGGTCTGATTCAGCTTTGGGAATAGAGTAAGATATAGAAAGTAACTGAGCACCTGGGTAAAACCATGCTCCACTGCAAATGGGGCAGATGTAAAATGTGCAGAGAGTTTTAGATTTGAGAGGGGTGTGTCCAAACTGAAATCTAAAATACAGTGTAAAAATAAAGCTGCCCAGCTCTTGTGGGCTACAAGCAAGAGCAGCCAGTATTTACCCTGTATGCAAAAAAATGTATATATTTGCACCCCTTGCATTGTCACATGGTTTGTCCAGGTGCACAGTTACTTGCTATATCTTACTCTATTCCCAAAGCTGAATCAGTCCCACTGTATGCTGTTATTATAACCCTTGACATATCAATCAATAAGCTTCTATAGTAACCTCCTAACCAGTGGAGGCTTCATAGGGGAGCCACACCAACTGCCACCACATACGCTGCCAAACATAACTGACCTATATGGCTGCCTACGAACACAAGTACATATTACCTATGTTTGGTGACAAAATCTTATTCTACAAGCGATACATTGATGATTTGGTTTTCATCTGGTCAGACATCAAGTATAATTTTATAAGGATGGTTGAGCATCTTAACTCTCTTGAGAGTCCTATACATTTTACTTTTATTTCCTAGATGTAACGGTCTTCCCTGATGGTGATTGATTTGATATTACTTAGTAACAGAAACCAGCGGACCGTAATAAACTGCTTCACGCTACCAGTCATCACCTTGTCACCTGTAAAGAAAGTCTTCCTATTTCATAATTTATTTGAGTACTGGGTAACAATACTACTATTGTTTTATATGTATATATATATGTATTTACTTATTTAAATTGTGTAATTTAGAAACTGCACCAATTTAGTAGCCCTTCTTTGCACAATCTCTAAGTTGTTTATGTTGTTCCGGAGATACATCCTCCAGAAGTAAATAATGTATTCTAGGTCTCTTTTCTTACCAATGACTGTATATAGTGCCATCACCATCACTGTCCTTCTGCTGCTAATTACCAGGCAACTGACTCACCTTACCCACTGCTTTGCTGCTGCATTCTCAGCTTTCATTTTAGTCATATAGATCTCTTTTCCTCCTCAGTAGCTGTCATTTTTGTTACTATTATTCATTAATAATACTATATTCAGTCTTTGAATACTTGGGCCTTGACAATTGTTCTAACAATGAATTGTACTTGCTGAACTCTTTGAAGTTTTTCTAATCTACCTAGTTCATCAATCATTTTAGTCACCTCCCTGGTGTGTCTACCTTGATGCTTGTTATCTTGATTTATAACTCTGTATAAAATTTGAGATTCCATATTGTAAAATTATTGAAATACATCTTAAAGAAAATGAGTTTTATACATTTAGAATATTATAATAATTCATGGCTTCTTGACTCTATAACATTAGTATGCAGGGACAGTTGAAGAGAGAAGGGGGCCCCTGTACAATCTCCATGTGAGCACCCTCTCTCGGTGCATGTGCCATGTAAACTCTAGCACTGTGACAGATTCTACTAGATTTGTATAAATCTCCAGGAAAATGGTGCTTACACCATTTTCCTGGTGATGTCTCTGCTGCTCATGTGAAAATCTTCTTAAAAAATTACATCCATACCACTGTTCCAGTGATTGCAGCACATTTGGCAGATAGGTAAGTATATAGATCCTGGGTACCTGGTATGCAGTGTGCCCCCCTCCCCATGAACCCAGGTACCCATTTGCACCACACTTCCTGCTGGCATGTGCTGTTTTATTCTCACTAACAGTGCATTGTTGGTAGAAAGTGTAACCTCTGGGTGATACAGTAAGTATGAAGGTCTGAACCAGCAGTGGCACATGCATAACTGTGAGTGTTGGCTCTGCTCATGTTCCTCTCCACAAGAGGCATCAAACTGTCCAATGCAGCTGGTTCAAAAGTGTATTGTTTGAACTCTGCTTCAAAAATCAATGTACTACTGTAAGTAATAGTGTACAAAGCCATCAAGAGACTTTTTGAAACCTTTATTAAGGGGGCAGGGCCAATTTTGAGGAAACATGGTGACATTATGTGTCATATAAACCTTATACACATCTGTAGGGAATATAAATGTCACAACATTCTTTGAACTGACACACATACATTAATGACTTTTCCCTACTTTCTACCCATCACCTCAATGGTCAACAGACATTAACTTCACAATTAAATATGATACAGAGCCACAAATGATCTTTTATACTTTATTTTGAGAAGAGACCTACATAAACTATGTCAGAATACATGTTTAATTACGTGTTCATCAATCAGTAGATGGGGCAAGAAACATAACACTGAAGATTATGATAGCATGGATAAGAAGACAACAGAGACATATATCATAAATGAATATTTACAGCAGTAACATCAGATGTTTTTATGTTTTTAATATACATATATTTATATATAGGTAAAAAAAAGTCTCATTTTAACAAAATTCAAGGAAAGTGTACACCATTTGTATGCAGCAGTAAGCTATGTTCTTAAGGTGGAACCTTTGGACTGATTTGAGAACATACAGGAGAATAATTTTGCTGAGGGAGACAAGAAGAAGGCATTGAGTACAATGATGGCTTTGGCTATTAAACAAATTAATATGTTTCTAACGTTGATGTTCTTTGTTAATTCAGGAACAAAGTAGCTTTCTGACCTTTAATGAATTAACAGCATGCCAGTTATGACAATTTACAAAATATAAAGTACAATGTTATTTTGATTACCTTACTATATCCAGTACATGTGCTTAGCAGACAAACACGATCTTCAACAAATAGTTAGAAAAACAAAATTTTCAGACTCCAGGTCTGTGTACAGTACTAAGGCAATTTAGCAAAACTGGTGCACATTATATCATTCTTGTATTATATTTCTTCCTTCAAAATAAAAAATGTTGCACATGCATTAGCACATTTTGTGACATATAAAAGTTACCAAAACTACGCTGTCCAAAGACAAATATTCACTTTGTTATTAGTGATCCTTGTTCAGTAATCAAGCTCTATTGGTCACCTAAACAAGCCTTACAACTGCTAAACTTGTATCTAAGTTCAAAGCAACATTGTTTTGATTATACAAGCTCCCAGTAAATGTATGTAAAACTAGAAAACAGTATTCCTAATGCCAGTTTGGACAAAATAATGTAGGATTTTGGAGCCAATTTTCCAAATTTAGGAGCCAGGGAAGATGTTAGTTGCCTGCAGGAATGTTTTAGGTGTGTTGGTTACCTGGCTCCTGGGAAATGAATAGCCCAAATGCTTGTAATAAGTAAAAAGTACAGTGATCAGCATAATAATATTAAAAAAGAAAAATAAACTATATACTTAACTATGACTAATTAACATACAGTAATATGATAGTAAGGAGCTCTATGAGACATATAGATGTACATCAGCTGTCAATATACTGTAGTCCTGGTAATGAGAAAAGCTAGTATATATTACCCCTAGGAAAACAAGTCAAGGAAGCTGTTTATCCCCACTAACCATGACATGCATTTTAGGAGCTTGGATGACTGTCAGTATGCCTATTATTTAAAATATACTTTTATAATGTATTAAGATGTCTTTAACTCTCATCAGTATAATAAGGTCAATGCTGCTAAAATACAAGCAGTTAAGAGATAATTGTATAGTAATCACTTATGGTTAAAATGCAAACCAGCAGTATATTAACACAATGTATCAATAGCTTAATGTTACATGTTACTCATTTCTCAGACAGCCATTTATTTGTTTCTGTGAAAGACAGATAATACAATTACATGTAGCTATACAGCTTAAAGCAGAAACCACTTTTTACCAGGTACTGATGAAGCCTTAAAAATGCTCAAAGCTTCCTCATGAAGCCAACAATATTTTGTATTTACAGTTCATTGTATAATAGTGCCTGAAACCCTAACACAAGAGTGAAGAGTGAATAAATGTATTGTGGGAGTTTTTTCCTTATGGAAACAGCTCATGTTAGGGCATTAGCCATGGCTTTGGAAACATTTTACAGAACTAGTTAAATGTGATTAGTACAGTATGTAGGCCATTGATGTTAATCTGAAAAAGTAAAAAAATATTTGCTAAATGAAATAGAGATGAGTTATTCATTCACGAGCCATTCATTCATTTGTTGAAGGTGAAATATGAAAATTTGCATAATTATGATTAAATTGCATTTGATGATGCCATATGGGAAAATAGAACTTGTAGGGTAACATTCATGAAAACTTTTGTGCAGGAAAAGTTTACGGTAGCCCACAACAAGAAACAGTGATTTCTGTCGTATTGTTTAAAGTCTGAGTAAACATCTAATGCTATGGGTTGTAATATCTCATTCCTGCGCACCAGTTTACAAACTCATCTAATAGGCCATTAAGGGATAATAAACAAACTTTGCAGTTCTCCTTTGTAAGAGAGCATTATAACATACATAAACAAATGTTCCCCTACCATTACATCAATTCCGAAATCAGAGAATGATTTAAGTAAAAGAAAGTCTAAATAGGAAGTAATAAGATTTACATTTCTCAATAATCTATTTAAACATTATAATCAATATACAAATAAATTACATTAAATAATTATATTGTCTGGTTTTCATTTTATCATAGGCAAATTAATATAGAGGTATTATTGTTTCCAGTGACAGGTGCTTTTATCCTTACTGTAAGAAATCAACAAAAATATATTGCCTAAATCATTTATCAATAAACTATTTTGCTATATTTTTTTTCTCTAAATTAGGTCAAACTTTAAACAATTTAGCATCTAAAATATATATATACTACGTATTTTTTGTCAAATACTCTGTTGTAAAAAAAAACAAACACTCGCACTGAAATGTCAGTCCTGGGTCTACCATTTCAGTATACAGTAGAACCCATATTGTCATTTAGTGGATTCATATTATTAAGTGCAAGCAAAATAATGCTCATTTCTTATCTTGAAAAATATCTATTGAGTCAGCAATACAGTTATTATATATTGTTTAAGGTTATTCCAAACAATGTTGTGAAGATTGAAGTCCAGTTAAATATTATAAATTGCCAAAAACTGCTTTCAGTGGATTGTGTTAAATGCATATGGGTTAGTCATTATGTACTTATTTAACTATGTCTTTGGTTGGTTAAAACTAAAATATACGTTTTAATATGATACCTTAGCATTGAAAATTAGTTTTTATTAAATGCTCTGTTTAAGATGTCACAATGAGCAAGTTCTAGGAGCATATTATACATCCCAACAATCTCACCTGGTAGGCAAATCTCTGAGCCTATTCTTCCACCTGGCTGTCGCCTTGTTTTAACTAGAGATGAGTAGTTCGGTATTACTCAGTTAAGTTTGGATCTGAAAACCGAATCATATTGGCTATCCGGCTATCACATGTTTTGGATAACCAATAAAATAAATCCGAACTTGCGCTAATTTGGCAGAAAGAACCGAGTGAAACCCGAACCGCTCACCTCTAGTTTTAACCTGTGCTTTTTTTTCCTCTATACTGCAACAAAGAAGCAATTTAGCCAACTATACTGCAATTACAAAAATAGGAAGTACAGAATCATACCACTATGTACTAAGTAAACAGAATGTTACGTCAGAGGATCCTGCTGGACATTCGCATATACAGAAGTTTGAGATTAGATGTATCAAACCTTTTACAGAGGACAGGTGAAGACGCTTCCCACAGCAACCAATCACTATCAGTTATCTAGTACACTCTATAAAATGATAGCTGATTGGTTGCTATGGTCAGATTCTCTACCTCTTCTTTTTTGAAGGTTTAAAACCTCTCCCTCTTGGTTCCAAAAAGATCAAAACCTTTTGTTACAGTAACAACCGTTATCTTTCAGGTAAGGTGTTTACAGCTAAGAAACTTCATTTAAAAGAAAAACAAAAAGTCAGTCTCCATTTTTTATTGCCTCATTAAACTGTGGGTTACAATTGGCATTGATACTGAAGCACTGTAGAACTTTGGTGAGAAAAAATTACTCCCGCCACAATTCATACAGTAGGTACCATAGTATGCCAACATGGTAGTATCTGAGCAAGTTAGTGCAGGGGAGGGGGGCAATACGAGGCATATGTTCTGCTGATATAAGGGTTATGCTTGGCAGAGCTTAGTCTCTAAGCTACTGCCCACCACCCCATACATTATCACAAGTTATTGGTTCAATGATCCAGCAGAGTTGATGCATAATATTGGTCCAGACATTGTCCCTTTACCATTTAGCCTTTTTTTTTAACTGTATATACTTTTTCATATTTGTTTTGCTTTAAGTTTATTGTTGGAATAGTCATTTTCATGTGTTCTCATTTGATAGTGCTGTTTGCACCTCCTTAAACTCTGTGCAGTGCTGTAGTGCACATGGGGTTGGTAGCAGTGACAGTGGAAGTGAGGCCAGTGTGCATGCTGTGCAGTGCTGTAGTGCACCTTGGTATGGTAGCAGTAACAGTGACTGTGGAAGCGAGGCCAGTGTGCATGCTGTGCAGTGCTGTAGTGCACATGGGGTTGGTAGCAGTGACATTGACTGTGGAAGCGAGGCCAGTGTACATGCTGTGCAGTGCTGTAGTGCACATGGGGTTGGTAGCAGTGACAGTGACTGTGGAAGCGAGGCCAGTGTGCATGCTGTGCAGTGCTGAAGTGGACCTGGGTTATTAGCAGTGACTGTGGAAGTGAGGCCAGTGTGCCTGCTGTGCAGTGCTGTAGTGTACATGGGGTTGGTAGCAGCGACAGTGATTGTGGAAGCAAAGCCAGTGTGCATGCTGTGCAGCGCTGTAGTGCACATGGGGTTGGTAGCAATGACAAAATGAAGTGAGGCCAGTGTGCATGCTGTACAGTGCTGTAGTACACATGGGGTTGGTAGCAGTGACAGTGACTGTGGAAGCAAAGCCAGTGTGCATACTGTGCAGTGCTGTAGTGCACATGGGGTTGGTAACAGTGGCAGTGTCCGTGACCATGGAAGTGAGGCCAGTGTATAAGCATCACAACTTTCTCCTAGCAAAATCACTGAAATACAGCATTGAGCTATTGATATTTATGAGATAGTGGCAGATCTAAGAGACTCAGGAATGAATGTATTCATACTAAAATGGATTCCATTTAAAGACAACAAATATAAATCTTAAACCAGGTCATCCATGTAACATACTGTAGTGTTGAACTAAATGACACTGCCATCCATTTTAATGATACGTGATTTTCACTATAGACATCCATTAACATTAAGTGGGGACAGGAGATATTATGTGCAGATAGAAACAGCCAGAGACCATTCACTGCAGTGACTGTGTCTTCACCCACTGAAAGTAAAAGTTGCTGGTTACTGTATATACACAGTAGGCTAATAAATAGCTCTCTGTTTTATGTAGGCTGTAATAAAACTCTAATTTCCTCTTCACTGTACCTTCAGCTTACTGTAGATATGAATTGACGTAAACAAAATAATCATAATTGATGCTGTTTGCAATGTAGGAGCAGTACAGCTTTGTAGACCATGTTCTTCTGTGCATGAATATCAAGAAATAATATAGAGCTATCACTTAGAAACCACATCAAATGCACTGAATATTTGAATTGTAAAGTATTATGGTGAATAGGATTCTTGCTAAATTAATTGTGTACTTTTATTTAGATCGCACAGGTACATATTTTTTAGTACTGCACATACAGTATACACATCATTCAAAAAGTTTCTTCCTGAAAATACTCAGTGTTTTACCAACAAGTGCCATTGCAGTATGGTTAAAACCAGTAAAAGTTTACATTTCCATTAAATCTGAAAAATGTATATATATATTTAAATGAATAGCATTTTGCAACTTCCAAATAAGTCAAGTATGATTTGTGAAATAGTTGTATGCTTTGTAAATACATGTCAATGTTATTTAAATGCAGGTACAGTAATTGAATTTAGGTTTCAATACAAGAGCATTTACTGTATGCATTACAGAGCTAGTGAGTGCGCTGTCCATGGTGCTGAATTCTGTATCTTACCAGCTGCTCATGTGTTCCATGTGAAGAGAAGAAATATACCATGGTAATTTAGAAAGCAAATACACACTAAAAACGTATGTGATTTTCTGGTTGGGTTTGCTTGCAATTCCTGCTTTCTATGATAAAGAACTAAATAGTACTTAACTAAATGATAGTCAAGAAACTAAAAGTAAAAACAACACAAAAAATATGAAAATATACTGAGGTTTGACAAACTAATTTACTAATAATATATTTGACGAATGCTTATTGTTACTCTATGTGGCACATCAATATAATAAGGAAATAAATAAGACACATTAAAAATCTTTGAAAGAAATGGTGCTCAAGCCAATCTGTGTACTGTTACATTTTATATATTTGCACAGCATTATTTCCTGTTGCTATAACATCCTGTTAAATAAGAAAAATTAAATACCAACATTCATTGGTTATTTCAAGTTTTTGCTGAAAAATAATCAATGATTTATACTGTATAATTAGGAGCATGTGACACACTGACATTGAAATGCAGGATGTTCAATGTGATAGCATTTAAATGTAATATAACATTATTATAGGTGCTAAAGCTAGGTAGCAGTGGATAAAATGGTCATTTTCAATAGCTTGGCATGTAGTCTTTGTACAACCACATACACCATATATTGTATTTTAGTTGATGTTTATCAATAGTTCATAGCAACTTCACTCCCTATCACTGTGTCTACTACAGTATGATATCACATCTCAATTGTAACATATCTTATCCTGCTTCATAAAAATTTATATAATGATCAGCAGGTGCAGTGACATCAGATTCAAGAGAAGAACTTTTATCGAGTTATTTGAAAGTTTAATGTGGGCCATGCATTCTCCACCAAGCTGGTAGATGCTGTCTTGCCAAAGACTTTCTAGATTTACCGACAGTAGTGTGAAGATAAATAAATAATTCCAATAAAGTCTTATAACAAATATCTAAAGTTCTAGGGCTATATGGAATAGGGTGCAATTTCTGTGACCCAGCAAGATCTCTGTGATTGAGGTTGTAGATTTAAAGCAGTAATAATTTAAAAGGCAAAACCAACCTAGTTTAAATTATTACTGCTTTAAATCTGTAGCCTTAATTGCGGAGAAACTGCACCCTATTATATATGCCACCTAGTCTCTGAAGACACTATACAACATATATTTGTAAATATTACTGATATTGTACAGCAACAAATAGCATAGACACATGGTTACTGATTAGCAAATTTTCTACTTTGGTTCTAATGGCTGTTAATGAATGGATCTTGACAGATCACGGAATAAGCTGTGGTAATGTTGAGGTGTAGCTCTAGCATTGGAAACACAGCTCACCTGCTAATGCCTGGTCCATATAGGAGCTAATGTATTTCTAGCTTCACCTGGACTATTCTTTGGCATCTTATTTTTCATAAACTTCTGGGCAGTGGGTCCCTGTATTCTTTAACACTGACTTGTCTTTCCCTGATTCCCAGTATGGTAGGTGGGTGTAAACAGAGCATGCAATCATTTTTAATTTTTCTAGTAAACTGGTATGTAAAATGATGCTCATACTACACGACAGAGAGCCTTAATGCCCATTTTACTAGCTGATAAATGTTGCAACTGCTAAACATAATGAAATATACAAGTCTATTAAAACAGAAAAAAGATCCAAAGATTTATATAGGCTATTTTATGACATCAATAATAAAAGCGAGGGTAAATTTTATTTGCTGAATATAACCGCTAACGTCAATACAATACTGATTGCTTCTGAAATTAGACCTCTTGCTTTTTATATTTGGTAGTTAATTGCCTGGAACAAATAGACACAATTCCAGTGAAATCTCAAATGCACCCCTGTTTTTCATTCCAGATTGCTCTTAGCTTATGTCATCATTTATTTATGCATTCCATTAAAGCAATGACATTCTAGAATGACTAAACAAATAGTAAAGTGAAGAGGACATTGGTTTCTGGATCTGCAATCTGGCAATGGAGGAGAAGAGCCAGTCTGTTGATGGCTGAGCTGCTTATTATCACACTTCGCTATTTCACTAACAGATGTTTGCTGTCTGCATATGAGCACTGATGTGAAGTCTGCTATTAAGCTCAGTTCTAGTGCTTTCCAACACCTTAGTGCAACACGTAATCAGTGCGACTAAGTCTGTTATCCGTGGAACAAGTAGATGCCAATTTATTGATCAGTATTCTATACTTTATTTAAATAGCGTCTAAATTAAAATGTCAATAATGTATTTTTTCAGGATTAGCTGTGCAAAGCACCCAGCGGCTGACTCTATATTTTTGTTTTAGTTAATGATCATTAAGAAACCATTCTTTTGGCTGCAGAGTCATTATTTACTTAATGAGACTCAAATGAGAAGTACACTAATTTGAAGAGTATTGTAACATAAACGATGATCATATATTAGTAGAAGGTGGGTCAGTAAACAGTAGTCCATCTCTTTACATTCACACATATATATTGGATTTCAAATGCCATTTCTGAACATAGATGGACAGTCGGCTGAGCTGATGTAATAGGAACAAATGGCATTATCAAGTGGTTTATTGAAATGCAAATTGTTCTACTTTTCTTTAACAGCATCATACTCACACAGTAACAATATGAAGTGAGTGGAATTAGTGCATATATCCTCCTCACTTAAGGGGGTTCGGAATTGCTCCATAAGTGTCAGTCAAATATGCCCCATTTGTATATACTCTTGTTATTTAGCTAGCTAAAAACAATTGCCCTCTGTAAGTAGACAATTGTACCCCTCTGCAGTTTTCTTTAATATGCTTACAGGCAGGAAATACATATTCTTATCTATAAAACAAACTGCTTTTCAACCAGAAATCACAGCTTCAGAGAAATTTCCTATAGAGTAGGGCACAGGTTCTCAAACTCGGTCCTTAGGACCCCAAACAGTGCATGTTTTCCAGGTCTCCTCACAGAATCACTAGTGAAATAAATTAGCTCCACCTGTGGATCTTTTAAAATGTGTCAGTGAATAATGAATACGGAATCGGTATGTAATACCGCCAGCCGCATGGCCGGCAGTTCGAATCCCGGCAGCGTGAGGCCGACAGAGTAAGAGATCCTGGCAGCGGCAGCCCGACAGCGCTGGAAATCCCGATCAGCCCCAGGTAAGTACTAACTAACCTAACCTACCCCCCTAACCCTAACCCTCCCTTAGGGGTGCCTAACCCTAACCTCCCAAGTGCCTAAACCTAACCCCCACTTCCCCACTGCCTAAACTTAAGTCCCCGGGGGGTGCCGAACCTTAACCTCCCCCCGGGGGTGCCTAACCCTAACCCCCCTTACCCTAGCCTAGCCCTAACTCTCCCGGGGAGGTGCGTAACCCTAAGTCCCCCCAGGAGCCGTAAACATAACCCTCTCCCCCGCGGCTGTCCGCTCACGGCGCCCGGCACCCCTTCGATCAGGATGCCGGGTGCCGGTCTCCTGGCATAGGAGTAATGACAGGCGTCTAGATTTCAGATGCCTGTCATGTAACCCTAGCCGGGATTGAGGAGTCGGGAAGCCGGCGGTCGGTATTGCGGCCGCCGGCTTCCTAAACGTATACCATGAATACACCTGTGCACCGGCTGGGTGACCTGGAAAACGTGACCTGTGTGGGGTCCTGAGGACTGAGTTTGAGAACCACTGGAGTAGGGGTTATTGTAGTGAACTGTGCACCTTGGTACAGAATACTTTGGAAGTAACTATGAATCACAGGAACAAGTCAAAGCTCTATCGCAAGTTAAGATAACATACAAACTAATTCTTAGTTACGGGGCCCCATTCGCATCAAAAAACCTTTATGTCTGTAGCTATGAAACTTGCAATTGTTAATGGTATTTTCTTTATGTGAAAAAATACATCAGATTCTATGATGTAGTGAATCTCAGACCTAAAGACCTCAATCAAGGAAATTTGCCAATCCTCTTGTGTGACCCAATGTTCCTTTGCTTGTTCCTTTGGCAATGATACTGAATGACCAGATTGAATTATGTGTGAGCACAATAACACTGATGGTCATTTAAAAGGTTGTGCAAAGTACTATTAGTCTTTTGCATTCAACGTATATAAATTAATAACTCATTTGGCATTAGCAAACTTTCACAGCTTCAGATACAAAGAAATATTTGCCATTTATGATAATCGGTGCACTGATGAATACTGTACATGCTAATTCTTGTAAATAAATATAAATAAAGGGAAATAATTAATGTGATCAGTAGAGACTGTTACAGTGGCTTCATTCTAGCAATTAATTAAACAGTAAACATAGAGGTGTTTGCTGCTTGTCAGATATTCTGTCCCCTTCATTTGTACATCTCCTCTAGGCAAGTTATAGGCTGTAGCTACTGTCAGATTGGCATTCAGCCTAGATCTGCAGCTGTGTCTGTTTGCGAATGGTCACAAGTACATGCTGCTGATGTCATAGAGCAAACTGCATATCCCTCCCGCTAACTAGCATCTTTCTTTCCACATACATAAACTAAAGGGTAAAAAAACAAACAAATAGAACAAGGCACAGGTATGGTGGGGTTCAACTGGGATTTACTGTGCTGGTACATGTACTGTGTCGTTCATCACAATCAGTTTCTCTGAAAAAACTCCCTGCTTAGAGGTTAACTTGGATGTCAGTGTCATCTGTGCAAAAATTTCTTGAAGAAAAAGACCTTCTGAAGTCTTAATACAGCAGTCATTTCGACCCAGTCAGTAGGAAATAAACATATTATTTTCTGTTCTGTGTTTGGAATGCATCTGAGCCATTTTTTTAGTCCCAACCTGTTTTCAGCCTTTGGGATTCAGCTTGTAGTGATACCTTAATGGTTATGGTAAGGAGATTTGTCACCTCCCAGCAGCTGTGTGTTAAACAAGAGCAAAGCATCAGCTTACTGAGCCTCAGACAGCAAATCACTTTGCATTTTCTAGTTAGGAAGATGAGATTGTTGAGAGTTGGGCTCTATCTGTACTCTAAAAGATAATTGATTCCAATGTAGGTCCATCAGCATTAAATTTC
Organism: Taudactylus pleione; assembly: GCA_031769625.1. NCBI lineage: Eukaryota > Metazoa > Chordata > Amphibia > Anura > Myobatrachidae > Taudactylus > Taudactylus pleione. The sequence goes on along the minus strand of JAUIMM010000555.1, from coordinate 3,848,033 downwards.
ACATTTTAATTGTGTTATTGTAAGTGTGGCATGATCAAGTCACAACTGAAGAAGGATTTTAATATTCTATATCAGTATCCAAACTAGAACTGCTATCATCTGACATCTTATGTCTTCAGTTTTGAACAGTAGTAACTATGGACTTTATGTTATCGATATTAAAATTATGATGTGCAAGTGAAATTTTGAATGGATTCCTTTGTGATATTTTAATCCTAATATTTAATCTCTAGATTCTCCCAATGTACACTAGTGTGGTAATTCAATCAGAAGATCAATAACAACACTGGACCACCACCATTTTAATCGTATATGAAGAAAACTTTTTCTTTCTAGAAAACATGATCCGAAATCTATCCACAGGGCCCCTACACAGAAGAGACCATTTAAAAAAAATGGTGTACTGCAGTTTAGAAATAGTAGAGGTCAAAATCCCCCAGTGCACCATGGTAGATTAGACATGTGTTAGTGTGGTTAGAGGAGACGGCTTCAAAGGCTGCGATTTTCTATTTAGTTTTGTCATCTACACAAAAACAGTTGCAGCATTAAACCCATGAGATAAATACATCTTACACAATAGGATATAACAGTTTGTGAGCTAAACTTATTGATGAATTTTACTTCTGCAATCATAGCCCAAAATGAAGAAAAATCAAACAAAAAATATTACATATTTCTAATTTCCTTCACAACACAAGTACTGTAACATAGTGTTTTCATTTCAGGTGAATACAATCGAAAAATCTAATTACATTTTATATTCACCTCAAATGAAAACATATTATATACATATGTAGACATACACACACATTCGTGATAGAGAGGAACTGGATATTTACATAAGTAGCATAATGTTCTCTTTCATATCTTTCTTATTGGATTTCAAACCAGACATAAAATATATTTAAAAAAAAAAAGATCCACAATGAAAAAAGAAAAAAAACAATCAAACTAAATATAAACAGTACGGTACAATTCTTCAAAAACTGTGGATTTAACAACACATATAGATGAAAGGAATAATATTGCAACATTATTCCAGATAAAGAAAATGTAACTGGTAATTGAAGGCCTATACTATCGTGTCTGCTTCTTTACCAGAATCCATGCTGAATTTGTATACCTAGTTTGTTCTTTTGTAGAATTACATTGTAATTATGCAATCAACAAAATGTTTACAGAACGCCCTTTGCCCCTTGTTTGGGAATCTTCACTTTGGGGTCAAATGTTTCATCTCCCACAATGCTTTGAGCTTGGATATATCAACTTCTCTTACTTTCTTATCATTGTCCCACTGATTCATGAGCTTATCAAAGCATATACACAATACACATGTTGAAGGTGTCAGTTCCAAACCCTTTATATCTTTTGATAGTTATCCTATTGTATTGTTAGACCACTTCACATCCAACATGCCTGGTTTCTTGCACAATGTGTCATCTGGATGTTGTAAATAATTAAATACTGATATTTTTTTTTCCCAGCCTTTTGTACTCATTGGCGTTTTTGGCATCTATGGTGATGTTGTACATTAGAACCAGATACCAGGTCATCTTTGGGTACTTTGGCCACACAAGGCAGAACATAGACATAATGACATTTTATAAACAAATATCCACACTTGTAGACACTATTTCTCAGTTTTTTTCATTGACAACTTTTGTGTGTAATTCCAGTGTCCTCTCATTGCTGTGCCCACAAGAGGAAGCATTAAATCTCTTTTTTTACATCCGTATTTGAAGGTTGGTGGCATTGTTAATTTGGCTCATCCTTTTTTTTCAAGATCCTTTTAACAGAGGGTATTCCGCAATTTGTTCAGCCATTGTATCCAACATCCAATGTGACTTATCCATACCAAACATTTCACCGCAATGTAAAAGACAAATGATTTGCTCCACTTTACACAACTTTTTCGGCATGGTTATGGGTGGCAACATTAATTTGTAGCTTAATGGTTTAAGTAGCCTTCTCAATGTCAGTCTGTTCTCCATTCTAGTCTCTGATTAAGTCAATGGATAAGATACATGTATGGTATTGCAATGAAAAAATATAAAAACAAAACAAAAACAAAGCATGTCACAGTAATATAGCAAAGACTGAACTCTTGGTGTCTCTTTTTTGTACTCGGCTATGTAAATGCTATGTTGTGTTACAGTAGCTCAAATAAATTGCTGACTTTTATTGTGATTTCCTTTCTATGTGGAAATAAAACTGGAAATGGTATGTTGACATTAATATATCCCTCGTTAAAATGTCCTCCTCTATGCTTATAGAAATAATAATAAAGATATTTAAGTTTATTTCTCTAGATTGTTTCATTTATGAAAATAAATCTGTCCTCATATTTCCAGGATACTTATGTAATCATGAATTTACTGCGACTGGGGAGTCACTGAAATTTGACTTCCCAAAGTACTGTAATTCAGACCTGAGACACACTACAATTAAACAAAGACATCCAAAACATGACAAGTAGGAAGGACAATAACAAAAACTATCCATCCCTTACTGAACATTTTCCTTAATGGTACTCTTATATTTGCGTACTTGTGTGAAAGTTTTTTTTGTATTATTTTTAATACTGATTAAAGGTACTAGGTGCTCAGAATCACATTTTTAAAAAAAATCACAATGTCTGTTTAATTCCCTTAACACTGGTCAAATATCCCAATTTCTCAAAGAATGTAAAAAAAATAATAAAGAAAATAACAGTAATAATAAGAAAAAAATATTGAATTGACTTAAACAAAGATACTGTTTTACCCGTAGGTACCAAATTATTTTCCAGAAATCAGAAATCCTATACATGTAGGAGATAACAAATTATAAAAATTGTTCATAAATTTAGAAGTATTGTAGTAGGTAAATATACAGCTTCCACAAAAAATGGCTGAATTGCTCTTCCTCTTCTCACCTCAGTTTGATGTTTTGTTGGTGTTTGTTTTTGTTTTTTAATATACATGTGGGTCATCAAACTTCTGTACCCGTCTCAGTGAGACAACACATTTGGTTGCTGCAACCACCATTGTGAACTCAACAAAGGTTAAATGCTCCATTGACTATGGCATCATCTTAAGGCTTGATGCCATTGCGGAGTGTCAGAACTGGATTGTCTTTATGCATGTAGTTGAGTACTGAGTTTTGCACACTGGTAGATCAGGAGCAAAAAGAACTGCCACGTTTCTGGTGGTATCTTAAGTTCCCAAATTTATAAATTGTATTCTTTACTAAATCTGTAACAGCAGGGTCTTCTTCATTGGTTGTACTGTATATCAGTGGAAGAAGTAGAAGTATTAAACTGCTGTTACAGGTTTCCTTCTGTGTTGTTATATGTTGCAGGCACTTAAGTTTTTTTTTATTTGTTTTTTGTTTTTTTCCATATGAAGAAATTTTCTGGAAAAAAGCAGGTAAAGGGAGAAAGAGGGTAAGTAGGGTAGAACAATTTAGAAATGGTCTCCATTAGCCCAGGATGTCCAAATAAATTGGTGAAGCCTTTCCTAGGGCTTGAAGGATTTTGTAGATTTCTTTGATGTTTAACCTCAGCTGAGGCTCTCTTTGCCAGCATCCCAGCATAATGTCATACACTTCTTTTGGAGCCACTCTTGGTCTTTCCAGGACACGTCCTTGTGTGATGCACTCGATAACCTGAATAAGAGAATTGGAACAAAAAGAATAAGTTAGATGTTAGTAGATTAAAAAATAATTTAGTCAAACATAATCGCCATTATGAAACAAAGAGCAAGGAAATTGAAATTAGTCAATTCTAAAATTATGTGAAAATTTATATATTTTGCCAACTATTAGTGGTCACATCTAATCATAATATTATATGCTGTATAGTCCCTGGTGAAGTGCTTAACAGAGTAATAAAACAAGACTCTAAATACACTAAAGTGACATAAAAAGCATTAAAGACAGTTAAATTACTGTATAAAGAAGCTAAAAAAAGTAGTATTTTAAAAGAAAAATATATAATACTAATGAATAAATGCAATGGTCCCATTGTGACAGTAGAATGGTGTTTGAAGTAATGTTTTAATTCTTTCCATAATATACCTTTCCAGTCAGGTTCACAATTCCAAAGGTGATGCTTACAGTTGTTTATGCATCAGGCAGACAATTACTGTAGGTGCATTTGTGCAAAATTAATAGCAATGCATACCTACTGTACCTTTACACTATTAAAATTGTACTTTCACTCCATCTGCTTTACTATTTTATGCCTTTACTTATTAAATTCTGTGCAATTAATCTCAACATTCTCATTTCTATGCTATTTGGAACATCCTTATGGATCTCAAGAAAGATTATTCAACTTCTTTATAAAATAGAAGGGCTCTCTGTGCCCAATAGCCAAAAATAAAACAATGCTGATAAGATAGTACAAATCAACCAGGCATATCCTTCTGTCTCTCAAGCTATTTGGGTTCCATTAGTAATGTATTACAGTACATTCAATTTCCGTACCCACCTTTATGCAGAGCTCTGCTCTCCTTCCTCCTTTCATTAAATCTTTTTGGCTTGTACCTATTGTAACTTGCTTTGCTGCTTCTTTGACTTTCAGCTTTCCTCAAGTCATTACTCATGTCCTTACTCCCTTCCTTACTCACTTTATTTGCCAAACCTAACTTTCTATTTTGTCAGGGTTCAGATAAACCAGAGTCTTACAAAAGAAAACTTTAATAAGTGACCTTCAAAATTATATATTGCAAACCGCTCCCCATCAGCCACCCATTATTTTAATTTAATATACTGTAAATCTTTCATTATTTAAGAACATCTTCACTGTGGACTCAATATTCAACAATGTTACCGGTCATTTTAGGTGCTACAACAAACAAACATTTTTTTCTAAAAGCTGCCTGCTGCCTAAAATCACACCTACTTTCTCATTTAACGGGATGTAGTCTGCATCCTGGCATGCAGGACAACCAATACTCAACCCCATCTAACATGCCTACAGTACAAATACGTTTTTAAAAACTGTTTTGCATAATATTTATCTCATTCCACATTTTAATAAAGAATTTTTTTATATCTTTAGGCAGATTTTTACCTTACTGCAAGTATTCCTAAAGGAATACTCCCTATTATTTTTGATCCTCCTGTAATTCTTTTTTATTGTACCTCATCCACATCAGAGAGCAGGACAGGGCCATTGTTAGAGCTTTATTTATACATAAAATGCAAATGTAACTAATTCAGAATTTAAAACTATAATGCAGAATGGATGTTCTTTGAAATTATGAAGCTAAAGCATAACTCCAAGACTGTATCATCACCCAAAATCTGTTCTACACCACTCATCACTAGCACACAACAATCATTGTACATATTGTAGAAGAATGGTATTCTCTGTCCATAATTACCAACATTACAAATCAGTCTCAATATACTTGCAGAGGCCAATGCAGTTTATACCTTTTCTTAAAACCAACTTTGCTACAACACAGTGTATTTAAATCTGAAAATGTACTGCTTTCTGCTCCACTATATATGCACAACTGTTACGATTTATGCTCTAAAAATGTTTACATTTAAAAACAATTCCATGCTTTTATTTTATTTTTATTATTAAATGTTCTTTTTTCACAATAAGGTACAGGTGTAACAAACAAAACAATGTTTTTCATTCTAATGAGGACAAACAAATACAGACGGAAGTAGAATGAAGAGTATGGTGGCAATAAAGTCCCAAGTGCAAGCACCTATTTTAAAGGGCCTAGTTAATAAAGAGATTTATATTATAAAAGAGGAAAAGAAGTTAAGAAATAAGAAAGAGAAGGAGATGGGGTATGTGGAATGGAAGGGAAACTACAGTATGCCCACAAAATTACAAAATAATAATTTATTAGTTATTTATGCAGTGCACACATATTGTGCAATGCTTTACAGATAACATTTGACCATTCACACCAGTCCCTGCCCCAGTGGAGCTTCCAATCTATATTCTCTACCACATGTATACACATAACACATTAGGGTTCATTTTTTTCAGTAGCCAATTAACCTACGTACCCAGAAGAAACCCATGTAAGCATGGGAAGAATATAAAAACTACACATAGTTAGGGCATTGGTACTGTAGGAATCCAACCCAAGACCTCAGTGTTGTGCAGCAATAATGCTAAGATTTACAACAACCATGCTGCCCACCTGTACTGGGTTTGGGAAATCAACCATAATAGCAAAACAAAGATGAACAGGCATTCACTGCACATTCCACTAGTAAATCCAATGGGACTTAAATTAAATTGGGATGGAGAATGACTGGATCAAGAATAAATTGGGACTGGTTGGGCACTGAAGACCAATTATAATGCAGCAATAATCATTAAAAGGCCAAGGGTGCGACCACCAATCCAGGAGGAGGTGGGCTATGGCTGAACTATAGTTCACAACAGTCATTGCAGATACCGATCAGAAAATTTGAGGACTTTCAGGATAGCCTCTTCTTGAGCAGAAGGCAGAGAGTCTGAAAGGAGTTGGCACTTTTATGAAAATTAATTTCTCCCTTTTCAATAGGAAGGCAAGAGATCAATATACTTTACATGTATCTGATCCAAAATGTATTAGGGCAAAGGAAAGAATAGAGCAAAAGGGCATTGACACTGAGGGTTGTAAAACTATGTAGGGTGCCAATTTACTGAGGGCATAGTGTTGGGAATGGAGATGTAAGAAAAATTGGGAATTAAGTACATTTAATTTATCTCGTCGTTGTCAGAAACTGTAGAGCGCTCTGTCAGGGTCAAAATGTCTCCTCTTGCTGCTTTGCCCTTATACTTCCAAATGGTATAGGTTGAGTTGTATAGCAATATGTGGAATATCGGGGTTGCCCCATAGGGGTAAATATTTTGTAGTATTAGAACTCTTGCCACGCCACATAATGATCCTTACCCACACTGTATGCGTACAGATGTATCTCTTTGCTCATCATTGCCACCACTACAATTTGCCGTGGCATGCATATTGGCACATACATCTTTTTGCTCCTGCAATCCATAGGATAGCATGGTGTGTATGCTGCTATGGCCTGGCATATTGTGGTGTACGCACGATGCATGCCGTGATGCATGTGCATGTTTGCCACATAGGCAGCAAAGATGAGCGAGGACACATCTGTACCTCTCAAAAGAAAATTATCACTAGGAAATGGTGAAGATGCATACAAGTCATATATACTGTAGGAGTGCAGCAAGGTAATACTGGGCAAAAAATGCCTTTTTCAATGTATGTTCATGAAGTGTTCAAGACCTAACAGCCAGTGTCTAGGATATACAGTTGTTGGCACTGGGTTGCCATTGTAATTACAGTCCCTCTTTTATTATACACAACACAGGGTTGGGTATGGGATGCCGGCGCTCGGGATCACAGCAGTCAGACACCTGTCAGTAAATATCCTAGCTCTCCCTCCCCAATGCATGAATCTAACCTCCTAAACCTAGCCCTCCCCCCTTAGTGCCTAAACCTAACCCTCCCCCTAGTGCCTAACCCTAACTCTAACACTAACCCTACACCTAACCCCGCTACTTACCTCAGGATTCTGGTGGTCGGGCTGCCGACACCGAGATTCTGACAGGTGTTAAGATTATGACCGCATCCCCACAACACACTGTCCCTCTACAAATTGAACCTTGTATCACTTCTTCTCAAGTACACTGATGTCCATCAGATTGGTTCCTTGATCTGGCACAAATAGTACATCTTCTATGTCTGTGACAACTGTTTTACATTTCATTCTCAAGCACACAAAAATTGTCCTGACTTTCATGTCATTTAGGACTTTGTGGTCTATTTACTAAGCAGTGTTAGGAGACAGAGTGAAAAGTGATGAGAAAGTGATAAGGTGCCAGCCAATCAGCTCCCAACTGTCATTTTTCAAACACAGCCTGTGAGATGACAGTTGGGAGCTGATTGGCTGACACCTTATCACTTTCTTATCACTTTTCACTCTCTCCTAACACTGCTTAGTAAATAGACTCCTTCATCTCCTTTTCTACTGACACTTACAGGCTCACAAGACTTTAGTGACTTCAAACAACTTTCTTTACAGCTGAAGTGCCTCATGGCTCCTGAGTACATATACCAGCAATCTTTGGGATGACTGTCAGCTACATTTAAAGCTGCCGTTGCAACTGTATAGTGTGACTTTTGGGCTGTATGGACCGACCTCCTGTTAACATCCAAGCTGGTGAATTCAATTAATATCCGGTTCCATCAACGTTCATCAACGCGACAGCAGCAGCAAACTTACAGTGTGTTTATCATCTGGAGTCCTGTGACATCCACGCAGCTTGTTCCTCACATTCTTCACAGCCAAGTGCAGATCCTAAGTTGTCTGTTATTACTGTTGTATCATCTACTGTTCCCTGATTAAGGTAGAGCTAGCTATAGTAACCTTCCCAACAAGTACTGTACTTCTTATTCCCACTTTCATAATGGTTAACTATGGGCTAGATACATTGCATATATGATATCAATGAACTCCTTGTGGCTTGTTACCTCTTAACAAAGCATATTTTTGATATGTATGTTTCTCTTAAAGACATTGTATTTGTACATACTGTATTGAAAAGTGGATTATACCATTATTTGTTAGAACATTTACGCACATGTATCCATTTGCTTTTAATTGGCAGTTTATGGCAGATTCAATTAGACACGAAAAGCCGTAATCTGCGAAAAAGTTTTGCCTATTGCCGCTTTTCATGTTTGTGTGTTATCTCTAAGTTAAATTCCAGGACGTTTTAGCATACGTGGAAACTCAATGCACTGTAGCAGGCGGTTGGCAGGCGGAAAAAAGTGCTAAATCTCTATTTTGGGATGCAAACGTCGTGAATTCATTCTGAACCCTTTGCACCCCCCCCCCCCCCGAAGGACAAATCAGGCAAAAACAAAATAATTACCTCAGAACCCCCAAAAAAGACATGTAATTCTTGGGGCAAGAATGAAAAAAGTGGGGGGGCAAGGATAACACTAGCAAAATAGGTTTCTTGGGGGGTTGTTTGGATGGGCCAGGTGTTTTTAGGATTGTAGGTGCATGCAGCAGGTGTATTTTTCACTTCTTTGTAAAAGTGCACTTTAGAGACACACTAATATGCTAGCACCTATTTTCAAGTACACCAAATTTTAATGGAATATTTATTTTTACCAAAGAATACTGTTTTCTATCATTCTTCACCACTTTTACAAAAAAGCTTTTAGAAAGTTTTTAACACAACTTAAGGACACAAAGTACATTTATTAGGGGTAATAGTAAACATCTGTAATGATTTCCAGTGTCAGAGCATCTTATTTTGGGATACAGACTGATTCCCCCATTCTATTCAGTACTTTCCGTCTGTTATGCAGTTGCCAATTTGCATTTTCACCTGTTCTGTAATTGAATAGGGCGAAACGCGGGAACGCGCATGCCGCAAATTCGTGTCCCAAATAGGCGAAGGCAGCGGAAAGTACAACAGGCAAAAAGTCCGGGACTTTTCACGGCTAATTGAATACGGGCCTAAGTTGGTTTCACATTGTACATTATTTAACTTGTATATTATTAAGTCTTTTATCAGAAGTTTTAGTTTATGCATATGTATAATTGTATGTTTCTTTTTCTACACATGTTCATTTATAGGTTTTGATATATTAAATATTTATTTAAGCTCAAGCATTTGGGATTTTCATTTTTATTTCTCAGTGCTCTATATAGCTCTACTATATGTCTTTTATGCTAAAAAAATCACTTGGTTCACTCACTTTACATTGTGAGGCCTAAAGTCCCACTTTGTGACAATTAAAGCACTTGACCTTGAACCTGTTATGTTTTATGCCCTTTTACAGTATATAGGAATTGTCAGCATTGGTCTCAATAGCTTGGCCAGTACACTCTCCATTGATATGAATGTTTGTAAGGGTGGTAATATATTGTAAAAGTGGCTGTAAAAGGTGTTCTCTAACAATGTGGTCACTCAGATTGGCTCGTTATACAAGCTCCCACTACTATATGTTTAAGAAAAATACATTGAAGAGTTCAGTAAAATAAATATAATTTAAAGTAAATAAGTAAAATTCTTTTACATTTAATTTTCACATGGTTATATTATCTTATGAGAGTGCTTCTATCGCTTCAAATCTGTTAGGTGATCTTTGCTATCAGTGTCCTTTATAATAGTGAATGCATTTTTTTAGTTACCTTTCCCACATTTTGAGCAATTAATGGCAATGACTGTTGTGCATTTTAAAAGTCAGCTCCTGCTTGCTTTGACAAAAAGTGCTTATGTGTAGATGATGCTGTCCTCTGGTCAAGAAGCAGGCCATAGATGTAATCAAAAAAGACATTGCTCTTGTTTGTTCTGTGGTCTGTAAACTAAGGCTGTCAGTTGACTGTGCTGACAGGACTAATTTAATGTTTAGGCAGTCTGGAAATACAGTAATTTCCCAAGTTTAAAAATATGCAGCTTGTTCTATGAGCAAATAAATTCTCACTCTCTCTCACACTCTCACATCTATCTATCTATCTATCTATCTACTATATCTATCATTTAGGTTAAAATAAGATTAACTTACCTTCAATATCAAGCAGTGACCTTTATACCAAAGCTGATTGACATCAAAAAGGCTTTTTATGATGTTGGCCAGTCATATGAACAGCTTACTAAGGTGATAAATCTCAAACTGCCAGTATGTCCCACTGGTAAAGTTCTACCTACCTATCTGTCTATTTATAATCTATCTACATCAAATTTAATAGCAGACAATAAGCCCATGATCCATCTAGTCTGAATTTTATGTGTGTGTATTTATCTACTATATATATATATATATATATATATAAAATAGTGCATGGAATGTTGAGGCGCACTTATTGTGATATGACACTCATATAATTAAATACAACATGTAAAGGAAAGAATATCTCTTTCTTTAAATTTGACACACCTTAAATAATAATTAAGTGGCTGCTCCCAAATAGTGATGGGGATTGGTACCCAAAGTGAATTATGATGAAATGAAAAAAGGAAGCGCCTACTAGTGTCTAAAAAATTTGAAATGAACCACAAGTGAGACCGGGGGAGTTGAAACGTACTAGTGCTATTAGCATGGAGCATGGACCAGGGGAGTTGAAAAGTACTAGTGCTATCAGCATGGAGGTCATTATCTTATTCGGAGTCCAATCTGTCTAGGGAATACAGCCCTGAGCTGACCAACCTAGGGCTGGTTAGTACTGTAGCAGCTGTACCCCACACTGCAAGTTTCCCTGCTATATTTATTTCATTAATTCATTCATTATTTTTTTTAATAGGTCATGCAAGGTCCGTCCTGATAGTCATCATCATCATCATTATAATGATTCTTGCATCACAGAGGAAGCAGCAATAGATACGCTCCCTAGGAGGCATATATGAGGCTGCTTTCCCTCTTACATAGAGCATAAGGAGTTTTGAGCACACCTTTACTGTGCTCTGGCTACTCGAATCCAACCCTTCCCTCCTCAGGTCCACCTCCTTTATTAACTTATATTAAATTGTTTTTAGTTTATATGTTTTTTAATCAGAAATCATTGTATTATTAAGATAATTCGGACGTGTACATACTGTATTCTTTTATTTTTATTTGGTCACATGTAATTACCTGTTTACTGTATTTTTGTTTATACATACATTCAGAAGAAACTCCATAGACTGCAGATCTTCTGGACATTATCTTGCAGAAGATTATTATAAGTGCTTACCACACTAAGAGAGACTTTCTATAAACTTACGCTTAAGGACAATACCATTTCAAGTATTGTATCTGATTTTTTTAGCAGTAGATAAGGACTTCCAGATTTTATCTATACCCTGTGTCACAATTCCGGGTAATGTTCCCAAACCAGTCCCTGTTTTTTAGCTGTCCTGCCACTGGTCACCCGCCGGCATGCTCTGACAGCCAGGTGGCGCATGACTCACGCAACTATTGTGGTCTCCACGGCAGATTCCGCGAATACCAATGTTGCTGCACAGGTGTGCACTTTACAGGATTCAGGGTGCAGTGCTGGTGTCCCTCATGGCATTGTTCCCACCAGGCCAGCAACATGGGTTGTAGTCAGCATCTTGGCTGACAGGGTGTCGATGATGTCTAAATACCAGTGCCAGATTCCCAACAGCAGTCGGAATCCTGGCTCCAGAATACTGACCGTTGGCATCCCCGAAGGTAAGAATCAAGGGCTAGGGGGAGGTTAGAGTGTGGGGTTAGGGTTAGGCACTAGAGAGGGAGTTAGGGTAAGGCAATAAGGGGGGACAGTTAGGTTTAGAGTGCAGGAAGGGGGGTTAGGTTCAGGCACTAGGAGGGAGGTTAGGGTTAGGCACCAGGAAGGGAGGGTTAGGGTAGGAAGTTGGGAAGGGTTAAGCATACCGACCGAAAAGTGTTGGTATGTTAACCCTGTCAGGATTCTGACTGCCTGGATCCCAAGTGCCGGCAAGCCATACCCAACCCCAGCAACATAGACGGTGCCAACTTGCCCAGAGTGAGGTGATCGAGTCCAGGCCAATCCTGTCCAGCCAGATACTCAGCTGACACTTCCAGCCAATCTAGATCTACCCATGGGACCTGGGTTGTCAGTGCCATAAGTCACACAGCTCTTCATGTGAGCTTTGTAGCTGTACTCCTCTATATTTACAGATGGTTCCAGCAAATCCTGACTGCTGCTTAGTAATTGTTAGCCATTCCTCTGGTGTTAACTAAGACTTGGCTCCTTAGCCACAGCCATCGGTGCATATCTGATATTCCTCATCTATCTGTGCAAGTCTGATATTCCTCAGTTATCAGTGCAAGTCCGATATGCTTCAGCCATCGCTGCAAGACTGATATTCCTCAGCCATCAGTACAAATCTGATATTCCTCAGCCATCGGTGCAAGTCCAATATTCTTCAGCTATCGGTGCAAGTCTGATATTTTTCAATCATCGGTAAAAGTATGCTAACCTTCAGTCTTCAGTGCATGTCCAATATCCTTCAGTCATCGGTGCAAGTCTGATATCCTCCAGTCATTGGTTCAAGGCCAATATTCCATAGTCATCACTTATTTCCCTAGTGCTAGCCCATATTCCCTTGCAGGATTCCCTGGTGAAGACCACTGGTGGAGTAAACTCCATGCCCCTGCTCTGGGTCTTTGCCAATGCCTTGGTGCTAGTTTTAGTTCCCCATTGTATTCTTTCATCATTCTCCTTCAGGGTTCCAGCTGAGGGTATTCTAATCAGGAGTACCATGCAATTTTCCCACCAAGACCCAGTGTGATCCATACATTGTCTGATGAAGGAATTATTCTCTAGGATAAAGATTTATATCCCATGCTGTTTGAAAGTCAATTGAAAGTTAGGAGATTGCCAATGGGATCTCTCATTTGGAGTGTACAGTGACAATAAAGTTAGTGATTGTCTATTTTACATATATTTGTACAAAGTTACACTATGCATGTTATCTCATTGAAAAAGAACCACATCCACCATCAATACAAGTTATTTATAATATTCTTTATTTGTGTTCTTTAAGTTTAGCGCCCAAAGAGGTCACCAATTGTTATTACTGTATATATTATTTCAGTCTTTGGCTTATCAGTAGATAAAAACAGATAACTTTTAGGCTGCTTATTTATCTTCTTAAACCAAATCTGTGTCAATACAATTTAATTTTGAGATCTTCAAGATGACACTCACAATTAAACTTTGTTTTACCAATTGCTAATTGGAAGAAAGGAAGACAACTTTAATATACTGTAAGCAAAACAATTTGCTCTCGACGATCCCTATAGTAATACAATCCTTCAAACGGGCTCTCAAGACCCACTACTTCATCAAAGCCTTCCAGCTCCCATCCTAACTTGCTTCAACATGCTCCTTCCTCAGTTTACCCCATCTGTGTCATACCTGTTTATCTGCCCCTCCCCTTTAGAATGTAAGCTCTTACGAGCAGGGCCTCTACCCTCTTGTGCTTCTCCTTACTTACTTTCACCTACTTCTTACCCCCCACCAGGGCACCTAATACTTGGTTGCTTACGCTCTGTTGCATATCTAGGTGTTATGGTCACTTATGTATCAATGTATATTATCCATGTCCTTGTCCTATTTTGTATCAATGTATATTATCCATGTCCTTGTCCTATTTTGTACTGTAATTCAGTTGTCAAATTATTTGTTTGTTTACTTTGTAAGACGCTGCAGAGCACTTGTGGCACCAAATAAATAAAGTATAATAATAATAATAATAATAATAATAATCTAACATATTCCCACTGACTATCACATCAGCCAGCTGTTCCAATATCGATCACCCTACTCACAGGTATTAGCACTGCCAATCTCAACCCCAGATCTAACCTAATTGGATGGGTGAAACCCATGTTTCATTTCCCTGTGGCTCAGTTCCCTACTTCCCTATATAAAGTTGATTAGTTCATCCTCTGTTTGTCTTGTCTAACTGCAGATCCACCCTGCATTCTGCAAGTAATGAAACTTGAATCTATTTTGAAGTTATGTGGTAAGTCATTCACTCTGCCACAATATATAAATTCTCAATAGGTAAACAAATATTAATATAATTGAATCTATCCCTACATATTTTAAAATGTAAATAAAAATCATTATAATTAATCCATTGGATAACTGAGAAGGGAATACCCAAAAGGATTTTTTGTATCAAGAATTATTTATATGAACTGAACGTCAAACCACCAAGAAAGAAAACTCTTTAACAAAAGTTTCATGATGCTGATAGTAATATATAATAATATATTGTCACACAAACCAGCCAGCTCAAGGCTGCCCTAATATCAAATAAGCACTTGAGATCTTTCTTAATATAAGAATTGTACTTTATCAAACTTCTTAATTGGATTAAGGCACTGGTGATATATAAAGTGTTTTTGTTTAGAAACCTCTCTCTCACCAGGTTGTAGAGATACCCAAATGGTGACAATGCTATGCAGTGATCTGTATTAAAATTGCTTTATCATTAATGTCTATAATTGTTAATTTTGGTGCGTTTGTAAACCTAAATAAAGTTATTAAAAATACTGTACTTGCATAGTAAACATCATATTTCATATTGTTTGCCAGTATAGCAACTATACCTCCCCTTACTAGTCATGGTTATTATTATATCTTACTCAGTAATAGTTATGAGATCAAAACTATTTATTGTCCTGATTACAATCAGTTATGGTAGCTTATTTCCCAAACTGTGAGCATTTATACACGTACAATAGTGTTTAATAAGAGGGCAATGGGATCCACCATTTTTGCAGCTGCTGCACTTGACTAGTTTAAAAGCCACTAATAAAGTCTGAGCTCCTCACTAACCTCTCTTCCCCTACCACAGGGATGGGGAACCTCAGGCCCGGGGGCCATATAAGGCATCATTTAATATGGCCCTCTCAACTGGCTAGCAGGGTGCCTAGAATAGCACCCTGCAGCCAGAATCTATGCAGCAGTGCCACCTGGAGCATCCTTAGGATGCTTCAGATGGTCACACCGCTGCCCTTACAACTCCCCGGAGCATCCCCAGGATGCTCCGAGCATTGCTGTAATCCCCCGCGATTCAATCCCCGCCAAAGTGTGACATCACACAGAGGGGGTGTGGCCTGCACGGGCCCGCAAATAATGTTATATATGTATGAAAATGGCCCTCGACAGAAAAAAAATTCTCCACCCCTGCTCTGCCAGGATGTAGGCAGTCTCTTTTGGGCAATGTTATCTTTATAAACTCCACTGTCATGACTGACAATTATAAATTCTTTCCTCCTTGTACCGTTTTTTGAGCCAGATGATAAAAAGTAACACATCTGCCACATTATGAACACGCATTTAGGGTTTAAATTAATTGAATTGCTTTTCTGCTTCTCATCGAAATGCAACAATATTGAAATTGTTGCCGATTTGAACATTGCAATATATGTGGCTTTATATTAGTTAATATAAATAAGCTACCTACTGTAGGACAAAATATTGATAAAATACCATTATACTACTGTAGAACAAGTTAGATTTGTCTTGCTTTGGGTAAAATACATCTAATTTCATTACTTGTAAACATAGAAACTGATCCTATCTAGGTCGGCGTACCATACTGGGATACTCAGGAAGTTCTGTGGCTGATTAAAACCAGGTGAAATGCAGGCTAGAAGTCATCCAGCCACAGAACCTGTGTAATTCATGAGTGTCCTGGTATAAAGGGATAGTATGGTAAGCCTACTGTATATCTAGGTGTATTTAGCATTCATTGAACTGTTTCAAAAATGTTGTTTAACCACTTGCCTGGCACAGTCATATCAGATACGACCATAGCAGACTGGGCTTTACCTGACATGGTCGTATCTGATACGACCAGTCAGAAACACACAGTGGGCGGCTTGCTGGAAGTTAGCTTCCAGCAGCCGCCCATCTCAGAGGGACCTGCCGGTCCCTCTACACCTGCTCCTCCTCCTTTGTGTCCCGATCACTGCTGGCCACAGTGATCGGGCCCCGGCAGTACCCCCCTTAGAAGCAGCAGCCACGGCTCATGTAGCCGCTGCTGCTGCTGCTGTGACCCGATCACTGTGGCCAGCAGTGATCGGGAAGTCGTTTCAGTAATAGGCAGTAGCGGCAGCTCTGGCAGCCTCCGCTGCTGCAATGTAACCCAGGCCGCTAGCGGGACACCCTCCTGCTGCGGCTCCGGATCACAGTGATCAGTGAGATCACTGTGTGAGAGAAGCAGCAGCGGCGGCTCTGGTAGCCGCTGCTGCTGCTATGTACCCTGGCAGCCCCTCCCACTCCTTTCCGGCCTCAGCTCCACCTCCCCAAGTCCCCATGTGTCCCGATCACTGCTGGCCACAGTGATCCGGCAAAATATAAAAATAGTAATAAAATATGTGTATATACAGTCAGGTCCATAAATATTGGGACATTGACAGAATTTACAGATTTTGGCCTCTATTCACCACCACAATGGTTTTGAAATGAAACAAACAAGATGTGCTTTAACTGCAGACTTTCAGATTTAATTTGAGGGTAATTACATCCAAATCGGGTGAACGGTGTAGGAATTACAACAGTTTCAATATGTGCCTCCCACTTTTTAATGGGCCAAAAGTAATGGGACTATCAACTCAAAAGCTATTTCATGGACAGGTGTGGGCTATTCCCTCATTATTTCAATATCAATTAAGCAGGTAAAAGGTCTGGAGTTGATTCTAGGTGTGACATTTGCATTTGGAATCAGTTGTTGTCGACTCTCAATATGAGATCCAAAGAGCTGTCACTATCAGTGAAGCAAGCCATCATTAGGCTGAAAAATCAAAACAAACCCATCAGAGATATAGCAAAAACATTAGGTGTGGCCAAATCAACTGTTTGAAACATTCTTAAAAAGAAAGAACGCACCAGAGAGCTCAGCAACACCAAAAGACTCGGAAGACCAAGGAAAACAACTGTGGTGGATGACAGAAGAATTATTTCCCTGGTGAAGAAAAACCCCTTCACAACAGTTGGCCAAATCAAGAACACTCTCCAGGAGGTAGATGTATATGTGTCAAAGTCAACAATCAAGAGAAGACTTCACAAGAGTGAATATAGAGGGTTCACCACAAGATGTAAACCATTGGAGAACCACAAAAACAGGAAGACCAGATTAGAGTTTGCCAGACAACATCTAAAAAAACCATTACAGTTCTGGAACAACATCCTATGGACAGATGAGACAAAGATCAACTTGTACCAGAGTGATGGGAAGAGAAGAGTATGGAGAAGGAAAGGAACTGCTCATGATCCAAAACATACCACCTCATCAGTGAAGCATGGTGGTGGTAGTGTCATGACGTGGGCATGTATGACTGCCAATGGAACTGGTTCCCTTGTATTTATTGATGATGTGACTGCTGACAAAAGCAGCAGAATGAATTCTGAAGTGTTTCGGGCAATATTATATGCTCATATTCAGTCAAATGCTTCAGAACTCATTGGACCGCTCTTCACAGTGCAGATGGACAATGACCCGAAGCATACTGCAAAAGCGACCAAAGAGTTTTTTAAGGCTAAAAAGTGGAATGTTATGCAATGGCCAAGTCAATCCCCTGACCTGAATCCGATTGAGCATGCATTTCACTTGATGAAGACAAAACTGAAGGGAAAATGCCCCAAAAACAAGCAGGAACTGAAGACATTTGCAGTAGAGGCCTGGCAGAGCATCACCAGGGATGAAACCCAGCGTCTGGTGATGTCTATGCGTTCCAGACTTCAGGCTGTAATTGCCTGCAAAGGATTTGCAACAGAGTATTAAAAAGTGAAAGTTAGATTTAGGATTGTTTAGTTTGTCCCATTACTTTTGGCCCCTTAAAAAGTGGGAGGCACATATAGAAACCGTTGTAATTCCTACACCGTTCACCTAATTTGGATGTAATTACCCTCAAATGAAATCTGAAAGTCTGCAGTTAAATCACATCTTGTTTGTTTCATTTCAAAGCCATTGTGGTGGTGAATAGAGGCCAAAATATGAAAATTCTGTCAATGTCCCAATATTTATGGACCTGACTGTATATATATATATATATATATATATATATACACACATATATATATATATAAGCATATGTGTGTATGTGTATATATATATATATATCTATACATATATGTTCTATATATACATATATATAGATCTTCGATATATGTTCTATATATATAATTGATAGATATTGCAGAGCCTCTGTTTAGGGTTGGCAACCGACCATTGATGGTTTGCAAACATCGATAGTCTTACTGAAAACAAGTGGTTTGCCATTGCTGGTGGCCATCAATGTTGCACCATCGATGGTAGCCATCAATCGATGTTTGGGAAACATCAACAGTTGTGGTCTACACAGATCTTGCCAAATCGCTAAACAATTGATGGCTTCTAACGATGGTTGAACCATCAATGGTACAGTTGTCAATGGCCATCACTACAGTATAACATAACATATTTAACATCACTACAGTATAACATAACATATTGTCAATGGCCATCACTACAGTATAACATATTTTTATGGTATACTGGGTTTTAAAAAAAAAAAATTTTCATATAAAATAGTGATGGATAAGTTTAAAATTATGTTCTTGACCTAATTCAATCATAAAAGAAACCGACAATTTTGGAGCGGTTTTTGGAAAAAGAATTCGTCTGTTAAGTGGTTAAATCGGTGTGGTCAGCTTCTTGGACTGACTGAAATATTAACTAATATTAAGTAAGTTTAATAGATACAGTTTGTCTTGTTACGTAAATAAAGTATATACTTGACCCTTGATATTACTCAGAATATCAGACTTTTATAAATGATCAATAATTGCATAAATAATCAACATCCCTCATCACTTTAAAACAATTTCTTCAGTGTTTTTTTATTGTCACTATGTATGCACATACAATATATTTTATTTAGCCCACAAGCTTTTTGTGCTAGAAACTCACAGATGCCAAACTTGTATGGAAAATATTTAGTGAGGGACAAATCAAGTCTTGTACTGCTACATGGGGTGAGTCATACTGTACCTCTGTGTTTGATAGCTGAAACCATGGTTGTTTTCCATAAGTGAATATCTCCCAAAGAATAACGGCAAAGCTCCACACATCACTCTCCGTGGTAAACTTCCTGTACATTATGCTCTCCGGAGGCATCCAGCGAATTGGCAACATTGTATGGCCTCCCACCTAAGAATAAAAGACAAAAATAGGAGTAAACATACTTTCTAGCATTTATCATTCAAAATATATTACATAGTTATTTTATGCAATATAGTATATAATATACAAACTGAGCACATTCCATTATATGGAGTAAATGCTTTTTCTGAGCATCAAGTAGAAAATGGTAACCCATGTTACGGTGGGCAAATGAAACTGAATAATGCATCCAATTCTTCACTCTTTATACTTTTGTATAACACAGGTCTTTCTATAATATATAGTAAGAATATAAAATTGTATTATTGTAGAGCTATTTCAAAGAAAGAATGTCACGATTCTAAAGAAAGGCCATACAACTCAGATATACCCTAGGCACAATAATAATGTACAGAACACTGACTGACCTTTATATGCATGATGTATAGTTACAAAACATCATTTCATCAGTCGGAAACTATAGCATAATAATAACTGCTAACCATTAGAGTTATGCTCCCTCTTTCTATCAGAATAGACAACTTCTGTTAACGGTGTTAATGGTGACTATTCAACAAGCCCGAAGTTGCTACAAAACTGTGGTTAAGGTTAATTAAGGTGGAAGAAACATTCAGTCAACATTGGTGGAGGAAACATTCAGTCACTCTTGGTGGAAGAAACATTCAGGCACCATTTAATCATTAACAGAGCTGAAGAAGTTATTAGAAGATTTAAAACTAATTGGTTAAATAAAAGTTGAGCACCAGACAGTTTGGATGGGTGCAAATACAGATTACACATTTAGATTGCATCTACAGTACAATTATGACCAAAGTGGTGGAAATGGGTTGTAAGTGGGATAGATCACATAGGAAAAAGGTCAATGAGGATGTGTTCACACAAATGCGGACAATACAGTGCTAGACATAAATGATAAATATGCCTGCTCTGAGGCTTATCTTTTGTACCTAGGGCATGGTAGGGTAGGGGCAAGTTCGCACCAATGATGATGACCAGAGGTGGGGCTGCAGCTCAGTCCAAAATTCAAATATGGGAGCCACACCAACTGCCAGTGAGTCCCGGCCAGCAATGTTTGGAAGGGCAGTTGGATTATGGACTGCGCTGCAACCCCACCTCTGGAGCCGCCACTGTCGATGACTAGTAATAAACCAGACATGTGCAGATGTGGTTAAATGTCAAGATGGGCGAATATATGCAACATTTCCATGCACGCTTCTTTGAGCAAACTACAACTGATTTACTGGCAACTTGCAAAATAAATAAAGTATATATATATATATATATATATATATATATATACTTATATACTTATAGTAATGATTTATATATTTAAAACGTTATGGTTATGCACCCTGTTAAGAAGTAATTGGGCCAGTGTTATTCATGTCTGAAAATTAGATCCTGTCTTCAAAACATTTTAGCCCCCAACATGTGCCCGGTATTAGCATGTACAGTCATTTATCATGAAACAGTCTTGATACTGATGCTAGAAGACAAAAAAATCACAGTGCAATTTGCATTACAATTCGGTGCCAATGTAATATATAGAAAGAATAGGAGCACTACACAATTGGAAGCATATGTTATATAACACACGCAAATTGCTTTTTTTGCCTTGCTTTAGTTATCAATCCAAATAATTATATGTTAATTTTATTCCAGCTAAGATTGTTCTATGTTTTCTTTCTTTAATAATATCTGCATTGTAAATATAAGTTATAAGTAACTATTATTGTAACCTCGGGGCTCTAATTATATTCTCTCCTATGGTTATGATCTTAAGACACCTCCATTAATTAAAACTTCAATGTTTGTGGAGCTTAATTAGGCCCATGTGTTTACATGACTATTATAGGTCTGTAGCATAGATTAGACTGATATTAAACACTAATAAATATATGTCTGTGACTATTAGCATTGTGGTTGCTGGTTCATCTTTATGCATTGTTTAAAAAAAGAAAATTAGGATACAATAATAGGCCAGGCACCACATGTTCAGACATTATTTGCTTATTTAAACAAAGGCAAAGCTTCAAGAGCTTGTTTATTTAATGTGTTAGATGTTTGCACAGTGTGGCTAATTAAATACTTGAGATTTGCTAATACTCTGATATGAAGGGAATATAATAAAATTAGTCTTCATTTCTCTAAAATTAAGTACTAAAACAATGAGGTCTTGTTTTGATATTATTGTTTGCTTTGTGGCATTTCAAACATCTGAGAAGCCTTTTCAGGAAGATTAGATGATAACACTGCGCAAATGTAATTTGGTATGCATTACTGAATACAATAGGACAGGATCATATGCATTCTATCTGTCTGCAACATGAGCTGCAAATATGTTATATTCTACTTTTTCTTGTCTCTTTGTTCAGCAAACTGCAAATTGATTGTATTGTGTTTGTTTTCAGTTTTGTTTTTTTATCAAGAAATGTAATCAAAGACAAGCAGTAGACTAATTAGATGTTACCATAATTATAAAAATGTGATAAAACAGACAGCATTTATGTTTTGTGTTTTTATCAACCATAGTTTTTATTAATGAGAATAGTTTTGTGGGGTATAGAAAAAAGAAGGGGATGGTCAAGAGGGGAAAACATATGTTAGATCCAACATACACAACAGGGGTTATGTAATAGGTAGCGATTTCACAAAAAATCCCCCGCAACACAATGTTTAGCAGTCAAAGGGCAGTATTCAATTGATTTCACGGCCCGCATCTCCCGTCTAAAGTGACAGGAGATCGCGGGCCGCTATGCAATTGTGCCAGCTTTTCACGCTGATCGCGCCCATAGAGGTCAGGTTTAGCCGCGCAAAGCAGCTAAACCCGACCAAAGTGCTGGGCGCAATCGTGAAAAGTGATGTTTGGGCGCCCAAACATGTCACTTTTTGCACATTTCAGCTCTCATCCCCCAGGGGCTGCGAGCTGAAATGTAGCGCTTGGTAGCTGATCGCGCCCTACAGGAGCAAGAATAGAATAGCTCCGTCGGGCGCGATAGGGGCTGGAAAGAATTGAATTCCACCCAAAGACTCAATATCAAAAGACAAAAAAAAGAGGGCAGAGTTGTCAACCCTGACAAGTACCAATAGTGGTGGGGCATGCATCAGAAAGAAGCTCATTGCTAAACACAAGAGTAGAGTAACTTGCATATAAAGTTAAATTAGAGAAAAGAATCTGGTTTCGAAAGCCAAAATTATCAAGAGCTGCTCGCATAAACAACTAATGAAGCTTGTCAAAGTCCTTCTCTGTATCCAGAGAAAGCAAAACTGGGCCCGTCTAGGATACAGATATGATCATTCAGGCTAAAAACCTGAATATTTTTATCTGAGGCTTGTCTCTACAGCACGAACCCCACCTGATCAGGGTGGACCAGAGAGGGAAGGAGGGAATCAAGATGATTAGCGATGAGTTTAGCATAAATCTCAACACCACCAATTAAAAAGTCTATAGGACGGTAATTTTTACAGTCTTGCCCAAGTTTAGGGAGGGTCACAATTTGCACTTCTAACTTCTTAGAAGAAAACAAACCAGAGCCAGTGGCCTTGTTGAATAAAGCAGTAATGGTGGGAACTAAACAATCTTTAAAGGATTTTAATAAAATTAGTAATAAACCATCAGGTCCTGGTGCTTTATCAGCAGGAGTCGATAACCATTTCCACCTCTTGTGAGGTCCAGGAGGCATTTAAATTGCAAGGTCATCAGCAAAAAGGGCGGGAAATGAGAGACTGGAGAAAGGCCTAGATAGACGAGTCAGAAGGTTGGGCCAGTGGATAAATTATAGTTGAGGAAATTACTTAGCGAATTGGCTAGCGATATCCGCATGGTTAATTAATCCTATTTTGTGCCTGACAAACCCTCAAGTTACAAACCAATAATTTCCCAGACCTGTTACCTGTAGTTGCACACTACACTACCTGTAGTGTAGTGTGCAGTTTAGTGAGTTTTATTCCTGTGGAGGCCAATATGTGTGTATTTTATTATGTGGGAGCCAATGTGTATGTGTTTTCATTGGTCACGCACGCCGCATAGCCGGATAGTGTTCCTTGACAATTTTAAAATCTTGTGTAGTGGGCCTCAAGTTGAAAAAGGTTGAAAATCACTGCCTTAGAGGGATGCCATTTATACAAAGAAAAAAAGGGAAAGGGTAGTACATTGGTGCACTAGTCAAATTGCTATATGTTTAGAATATAAAAAGTAACTTTTATTGTTTAAAATAAGATTCCCCTCTGGGAATTAAAAGGTGGCAAAGTTTTAAAAATTATAGGTTGACAAAAAGAAATTAGAGATTAAAATGATGTGCCAGGGGTCTTATCACACCATCAAAATGGCTGCTTATGAGATCATAATATCTTGTTTGTATAGCATATGGTTCATATAAATACACTGTGTAATCATCAAAATCATGCATTGTCTTATTTCCACCATGTATTACTTACCGCATTGAACATATATCCTGTGTGTAAATGTCATAGGAACACACCTAAAATAATCTGAGAGTACAGTGATAGCCCTTTGTAACTGGGGGGTATCTCCTCCCCTTATTGTTAGATTCAATAATCTTCCAGTGATTAAACTGGGTTAGTGCTCAGAAATGACCTTCCTTCTCAATGACTATAATAGTTAATAGAACTACTGTATATGTTGCAGATTATCCTCATTATACTCTCAATTATGATAACATCAAATCAAACAATTGTACATTGCTGAGTTGATCTTTGTATCCCTCAACTTGAGACTATCGTCCAGGGACTGTTTAGCAGCTATGTCAGTCAAATTATGAGGGGACAGTCATCAGAAGAGTGGAGGTGATCAGGCCCAGAGTGTCGCAGTGTCTATTTGTCATACAAAATAAAATCACTGCATGAATAAGAGTTGTAAACAGAGAGAAAATATTCTCGTTCCGTTAAATTTTTTGACCTACAGATATTATTAAAGTCAAAATCTGCGAGCAGGTTCCAGAAGGTACTGAAAATGAACGAGAGTCAGGTGGTTGATGAGACCTACTGTATCTAGTTTGGGATCCAGGACTAAATTAAAATCACCAAGAACTAGAATATTGCCCCATCTAATTTTTTGTAGAGCAGTAAACACCTTTCTGAAAAAGGGAACCTAATTAGAGTAAATCGATACTAAAGTGACCCAGTTCTTCTCCAGGAGACCTATCAAAATAAGATAATGTCCAGATTTATCCTCTAATTTACAGTGTAAAACAAAGGGAATGTTAGCCCTAAACTAGACAGCTATTCCATTCCATTTAAAAAGACCATTAGCAAAACAACCCAGTGGGTACCTATGATCTCAGAAGACAGAGTGGTCCGAAGAGGAAAATTGAGTGTCTTGCAATGCCACTACATCTGCATGGTGTCTAAGGTGGAAAAAAAATCTGCACCATCTTAACAAAATAGAAAGTGTCAGGATAATATAGAAATACAGACATGACACATCCTAAAATGAAAGCAATAATTGTACAACAGGACTCTAAGACTGATCCCATATGGAGAACCGGGGACGGGGACAAGTACACTAAAATACCCTGGTATATCGGTCCAGAGCATTTACTGCAGGGCAGAAGAAAGTGCAGTAAAGTGAAAAAAGAGTGATATAAGTGGTACTAATGTCACCAACCATATATAACAACAACAAACATTAGTAAATATTGATTAAAAAAGCATCTACAAGAGCAATTGCAGCATAAAATTTTAAGAGTACCATTGGTCACAAGAAACATGAAAAAGTAATAAACAAAAACATAATTAACAGATCAAAGTGCCAAGGTAAACTCACATGTCTATGGAACAGCTAACCTCAAGCGATAGGCACAAAAATCCAGCAAAATGTTATGTCTCAGTGCAAGAAGTAGCAGTCCAAAGGTAAGTGAAATAATCCCAGGAAAAGTGACCATGATGCAATGATGGAAAAAGACAAACAGTACAAAGTCAGCAATTAGACCAGTCAGGAGCAACAAAAACATCCCTCTTGGCAGAAGAGCACAAAAGAAAAAGAATATCTCAATCGGAGAGGAGCTCAACTCCAACATCCAAGGAAGAGATGGTGTATATACATCCCTCATTATGAACAGGGAATCTTACCTGTAGGATATCTCTTGAGCACATAGAGCTGTAGTGACAGGAGCCTGAGAAATCCATGTAATCAGAGAGAAATCTGGGAAAAGTTTGAGACTACCTGACACCTGTAGGATTTGTTACTTGGTAGTAAAAAATGGACATGGAGGAGGGTATCTCTGCTGAGAGTACCAGAGACCATCTGAATCCTGGGGAGATGGTCCTTGAGGAGGTCTATGTCATCCAGGTTCAGTAACAGCTTGCAAAAACAAGACAGCAAAGCCTTCAATTCTGCATTGGAGACCAAGTCAGGAATGTTTCAAATTTTGATATTGTTTCAATGGGAACAATCCTCCATGTCAGCCATTTTATATCAAAGTGCGACCATCTCAGCTTGGAGTTGATTGTGGGCTGTTAACAGATCATTGTGTGTGGTCACCGAATCCCCCATTTTGTGCTTTAGGCTATGAGTGCAGGTGCCATTGGTGGTCAGATCAGTTTTGACTTACCAGATAGCAGCAATGAGGTCATTAGACAGTTCAGTCTGAAAGGCTGAAAAACCTTGACATAGGGTCCTGACAGTAGTCGGGGTCTCGGAGTGGCAATCCACCCTAGAACCTAGATGAAGGCTCAAGTTATCCCCAGGTGCTGACACAGGTGGTGTACAGGCTCAGATATGGAGTCTGATTTGAACCAGAAAATTTCACCAGAAGTGGTAAGGAGACTTTAGACCTTTTGGGAGGCATTCTAAGATGAAAAAGAAAACAGCAGCAAAAGGAACAACAAGGCCTCACCCTCCAGAAGGTAATGGTGCAGCTACTGTTGTCCAGCAGGCAATGCTAGATAAATTATTTCATAAAGCTATCTAAATTAGCTGTTGGTGGCTTCAACAGAGATTAAGCTGATCACTTCTTGGGTGCAGGCAGCAGAAAATAGGAGGATGTAGAAGGTAACCAATTATTAGACATACATCTCCCCTATAGATGTTACCATTTCCAGGGGCCACCAGGCTGAAGCTGCAGGGATGTGGTTACTCCAGCCAACAGGAAAGAGGAAGGACTTATGTGGCACTGACCTCCAGGAGATCTGATGGAGCCACTAGGAGCAGCCATAGCACTAGTTTCAGGACCAGCAATGGAGCAGCAGGAGAGGGGATCCGGAGCAAACAGCGTCAAGCAGCTAGGACTCAGACAGTGGTGTGTGCTTGATGAGATGAGACAAAACCATCTATGGTTAATCATCAATGGCTTTCACCACTCAATGACACTGCTGTGGGGGGCACGGTGGGTGATGGGCCAATAGACATCGATGGTCAAAGGCCATCCCAACTGCAGCTTCTGGGCAACTGGTGAGGGGAGTCAGGTGGTTGCCAGCCAACCTCAGAGAGTGGAGCAAAGTGGAATGCTGATCAACCTCAGTCCGGTTGTATGGCACAGGAGGTGGGTACAGCAAATGGCTCCCAGGGAACATAACAAGGACAACCTCATCATACAGTATTAACTTGGAAAAAATTGCTTATTTTTATTTATTGAATAAACATAAATGAAGAGAACATACAGTACACAGAAAACAAAAAGAAAAACTAAATAAAGACATGTAAGAACAGTAGAAAAACAAAACAAATATGAAAAAGTATATATTACATTGAAGAAATTTGAAATCTCTTTCTAATGCCGCTATTGCATCTTAACACAACATGAATCATGCATATAATAAATTATAGAACACAAACATGACAATGTTAGATACACAACAGTGTATTGTTGCTGTGACTGACAGTTGCAAATATTATGCTTCTGATTGCTATGGGGCTGACTCCGAGCCTGTTTCTGTGTAGCCAGATGTACTATCTTCTGCTAATGTCAGTTGCCATAAGGCAACTGTGAGGAATTGCAGGGCTTGAAACGGAAAGCTACAGCGCACACTGTTTTTCCGTCTGCAGCCGCAACTGTCATCATTAGCATCTGCACTTGCACCAGCCCAATGCTGGATGCGAGAGATCCATAAGAAACCACCTTACCTTCACTTTACGTGAGACTCAGAATAGCATGGAAATGTCGCTACACATCCATGGAACTTCCACGACACTCCTATGACACTCCCACCAAACAATTATCTTGAGTGTGCCCACAGTGTTGCCACCCAGTTCATACAATGAGAGATACAGTCCTTCCAAACCAGAATTGCTCGAATATGTACAAATGTGCAAAAATGTGTACATTCGCTTCTGCACATGCGCAGTGTGCTAACACTCGCTATTCAAGTCCATGAAAGGAGCTGCTTATGATTCAGAATTAGGCCCTATGTTTTGAAATTAAAATTTAATTCAGCCTAAATTATCCGTTGAAGAAGTAGTGAGCACTAAGAATTTACTTAATATTAAATAGACCCCAATTACTTGTACATATAGTTAATGCTGGTCATAAATGCAGCAGGATTGGCACATTGGCATAAATAGCTACAGGCACATGAAAATGGCTTATTATACTGAGAAAATGTCATGCCATTATGGTTTTGTGATTCATATAATGGTAATGCCTGTGCATCTCTCAACGGCTTTTGGCCCAAACTTTCAGACCTCCAAAGCTTCTATATAATTATAGTAGATCACTACTGTATACTGTCAATTGATCTGCCAAAGCAAATACGTAGAATGCACACAAAAGCACTATTAACAGCACAGTGGTCAGTATAGTTGCTTCACAACACTGCGGTTATAAGTTCAATTCTCCACTAGGGTCCTGTGCTGTTTAGTTTGCATGTTCTCAACATGTCTGCATAGGTTTCTTACTGTTGCTCCAGTTTCTTCTTACAATTCAAATATCGTGCTGGCAAGCTGCCGACTAAAATGTACCTAATGCCTGTGTGCTGTGTGTTAGATCATTTAGGGGTCTATTTACTAACAGGAGTTAAGGGGGAAAAGAGCTCAGAGGCATTGAAAATCCAAGTACATACCACTTCTCGATATGTACTAATGGATTTTCTTTTCTGCTCTGCTGCTAGCACTATTTCTGATAGATCTTATCACGCTGCCATAGACACCGGAGGTCATGCATGCGTATACCTATGCAGCCGACGGTAAGGAGGGGGGCAGAAACGGCTTAGGGGTAAATTTACTAAGATTGGAGTTCTATTTAAGAAGTGATGCTGCCCATAGCAACCAATCAGATTCTACTTCTCATTTATCTAGCACCTTCTAGAAGATAATACCTGGAATCTGATAGGCTGCTATGGGCAACATCACTTCTTAATAGAACTCCCATCTTAGTCAATTTACCCCTTACTGTCAGCAGGTTTCTATGAGCTGCATTAACTCCACATTATGTGGAGCTTTAGTAAATAGACCTGTTAGACTGTAAGCTCCAGTGTGACAGGGACTGATGTGAACGACAAATATTCTCTGTATAGCACTGTGTAATTTGTGGAAATGTATAAATCCACTATAGGAATAATCACGTGTGGGTGATCTTTCATGAATCAAAGCTTCTTTCAGCTCATAGACGCATAGAATGTAATATTACACAGCCACAGTTATTTTTTTAATTGCCACACTTCTTAAATGCTGCACATCAATTACATTAATAAAAGGAAAGGCTAATTGGCTAAATGCCCCTTGTGTTCAAAATATAAATGAGCTGCATAGATAGCAGAATGATCGGTGAATCCAAAGTAAAAACTGAGATAATTTAGCATTCACAGGCAACTCAATAAAATATAACACAGTAATGTATTTACACATACTGTAGTAATGTATTGCTTAATTTAATATGTAATAAAAAGTGTTTAAAACCCAGGTTATTATTACTGTGTAAAAAAGGTTAGAAGAAAAGCAAATCATATTGATGTCTATAGGAGAACCAGTACCGTAGTGCACTAGTAGGGATTGGGCAAGGTTGAGAAAATAGCAGGTCTCACACCTCACAAACTGTCTCATATCCCTATATCCTATTTTAAGGATCTAAATTAAAAGCAAAGAAAAACCTAAAAAATAAATAATCTAATAAAGTGGTCATATTGGGTTGTTGTCCAGTGATGATGTATTGATACACATGCCTGTATCATATGATAACCCTAGACTTTTGTGACTAAGGGGTCTATGTACCATACTTGCTTACCCTCCCGAAATGGTCGAGAGCCTCCCGAAAATCGTGTGTCGCTCCCGACCCCCCGGAAGAGCGGGCAAGACTCCTGGCCGGTGCAACCCACCCTGGCTAAATTTGGCCCTTGTGTTGGTGTGTATTTGTGCTTGGAGTAGGAGAAATATCTTGCAAAGTTTAATGGGGCAGATACTGATCTGCATGAATGTACTGTAGATCTTGTATTGTACGTCACTGCAGACTATGCTGGTGCTATATTAATAATAGCAATTATGATGATAATGCAAGAAAGTAAGTGGCATATCGACTGCCTTTATTTAAAATATTATAATAGTTCATTTTTGAAATATCAGAAACATTGGGGTATTTTAATTTTACAGTGGACTAGCCAAGATTGGCTGTGGCCTCAAGATTGTATCATCTCTCCAACATCTGCATTTTAAATAAATATTTTGCAGTTAATATAACGATATCATGGGACCCAAAGAATTTCAGCGAGATTGCTACTAAATTTAAAGTGGCAAATCAGCCATATAATTGATTGCAGCTTTAAATTTGTAGTTTGAGTTCACAGCTCACAGCTATACTGATGAGACAGTTTAGGAACCACTACAAAGCCTTTCCCTGGTTTACATATAGGTGCTCAAACATTAATAAGGAAAATGTCCCCTTACAAAGATGTTCAACAGAGGAACCTCTGAAGTATATTTTCAGTTATTTTTATTATGTGTTATTCCGTATATATGTCAGGAGTCTTGTTATTCCATATATGTCAGCAGGTGTCTTGTTATTCCATATATGTGTATCTTCTCTTGTATCGATGTGTTCACCTGAATAGACTGACATTTCCCAAATGTTTCCTTTAGGAAGTCACGCTCCAACAGATATTTGAAGCAGAGGAAAAATAATAATATACTGTAAAATCATTTTAATTCAACAAGTCAATAAACCGGTGATAAGTATAAGTGCTTGTAAATATGGATTGCTACCAATTTGTTGAGACAAAAGTATCAAAGCAGTGGTTAGAGATGTTATAAATCTCTTTTCTCTATTTCAAATATCTGCTGGGACTGTGATTTCCTAAAGGATACATTTGGGGAATTTCATGTCTAACAGGGTGAACACATCGATACAAGACACCTGACATATATGGAATAACATATAATAAAGAGAACTGAAGATATACTTCAGAGGCATTGGGTACCAGCAGTCGGGTTGCCGGCTGTCAGAATACCGACAGCGAAATCCTGATGCTCATAATCCCGTCAGGGGCTAGGTACATATTTTAACCCTCCTCCCTTCACCCCCTAATCCTAACCCTCCCTTCCTGCATCCTAACCCTAACCCTCCCTTCCTGCATCCTAACCCTAACCCTCCCCCCCTGCACCCTAACCCTAACCATCCCAGTTAGTGCCTAAACCTAACCCTCCCACCTTAGTGCCTAACCCTAACCCCCCTGGTGGTGTCTAACCATAACCCCCCTGGTGGTGCCTAACCCTAATCTACCCCCAGGGGTGCCTAACCCTAAGCTACCCCCCACGGGTGCCTAACCCTAACCTCCCACCCCCACAACCTAACCATAACCCCTAACCCTCCTAAACCTAACCCTCCCCCCGGGGCTAACAGCTAACCCGGCCGCTATACTTACGCTCAGGATGCCAGCTGTTGGGATGCCAGTGTCGGCATCTCTCCTGATGTTGGGACTCTGGCGCCGGTGTTGTGCCCGCAGGTTGGGATTCCGGCTCCGGCATTTCGCCCACCGGCATCCCGATCATAGGTAAACTGACTACATCCCCTTCAGAGGAACCTCTGTTGAACATCTTTGTAAGGGGACATTTTCCTTATCAATGTTTGAGCACCTATATGAACTGCCTAATTTTTTTCCTGTTACGTATATTGTTCGTGAGTGTTGGGTGACACTCAGCAGGTTTGTTTGTGCTGATTGCTCATTTGAGCTATATCTGGGCATCAAATTCTTATTTTTTCCCTGGTGTACATCCATGTGTCCGAATATGCAAGGACTGAGACGCCCACTGTCAGGGTCCAAAGATTTTGAAATACCTCTTGGTGCATCTTTAGGTGAACCATCGTTTGCACCATCAAAACTTGCACCAGATAGGTGCAGTTTCTCCATCTTAGTGTGGCCTCCGAAGTGGGTGGGTGTGCATCTCTGTACGCAACCGATTTCAGCATCACACCCGCAACATGACTGCGACACTGCCATAAGATGCAAAATCTCTGTGTGTCTTACATTTCTGCTACCATGCGCCTAAATATGATCTGCAACTCTGTACGCACTAAATCTGGATGCATACACGGTGCAACTCAGATGCATGCACAGATGAAAAACATTGTTCCACTGAGTCTAACTTTGCCGCTGCGTACAACTCAGAATCAGGCTTATACTGTGTAGATAACCAATTTATGCAGCCTATCAATTGGCTAGAAAATAGTGATGTCACAGAGACACATACCCATCAGCCTCTAGTCAATTGATTGAGTGAATTTTCATGAACTTTGGTATATTCCCACAAAACAGCTTTTTAAGTACACTGAGGAACAAGAAAAAAATGTCATGTTCCGAGAATGAAAATATTTGATTCGTAAAGTATTTTTAAGTGCTGATTTCAAATATACTGTATGTTTGTGAAATTTCTCTGTCATGTACTGTAAGGTTTTTGAGTGACATACAATTTATTTTTTAAAAACCCATACATTTACATGCTAATTAAAATCTGTTAAAAAAAAAACTATTTTAGTTGTTTGATTTACTGCTGTACTTTGCCTCAGGTATGTCTATTTTAAGTGTCCATCTATTGTCAACCAGCAATTTGGGGCACCGCTTGCCTTGGTAATGCTTTTCCATGTTAAAAATGTCTGCATGAAAACATTCTCTGTGTTCGTCGCTCACCGCACCCATGTTTTTCAGACAAAAGTCCAAGTTAGAGTTCAAGAAATGAACCATTTACTACAGATATTGCACCCCATTGCTTTGTAAGACACAAGAAGGTTACCCACTATTTCTGAATAGTGATTCCCTGAGATGTTTTGACATTTTTGAAACTCTGCCATGCAGCTTCTCCACTTCAATCAACTGTTCATCTTATCTCCCAGCTCTTAACAATACTCTGATCAGATCGTCTTCACAAATACCTCCTTTAATGTTAGCATCACTGATCAGGGTAAACTTATTTCTCAACTATGTGAATCCAGTTTGCATTTTATCCATAACCTTTTTTTTTTCAAGTCCAAGCTTGATGTACAATTAAGGAAGGTATATTTTATCTGGGTCAACAAATACTGTTCACAATATTTTTCTTGCCTGGAACAAGTGAGGTACGTTTAAGCCAATCCTTCAGAACGTAAATGTTTTTCTTGTCCTATTCATATAAAAAAACAACAGTACTTGCTGTAGCCTGACTGCACCAGTGGTGCATCTATAATGGGTGCAGGGTAAGCATTACACAGGGGCCCCTGGGTCCAAGGGGGCCAACACCACACACCCTTTACACATATATTATATTCTGGAATCTCATGTCGGCACTGCAGAAATCACTGGGAAAATGCTATGGCTGCCATTTTATAGACATTTGCGCATGCGCAGTAGAGAAGTCGCTGGGAACATGGCAGGGGAGCCATGTTCCTGGAGACCTGCACATGCGCAGTAGAGAAGTCATTGGGAACATGGCAAGGGTGCCATGTTTCCGGAGACCTGCACATGTGCAGTAGACTCTAGCACAGTGGAAGAGTTTCCTGCACTGCGGGAGAGGAGGGGTCCACATGGAAACTGTACATGGGTATCCTTCTCTCATTAACCACCCCTGGCTGCAACGCTAGCAAAAGTGCAATGACCTTTAGACCTTCACAGATGTTCCATCTATATTTCCAATGCTGAACCTTTTAAAAAGGACATTTATGTCCGTGATTAAAGAGGACCGCCTATATGCTAACTTCTAGGAGTCAATGAACAAGCACCATTTGCCAACTTAACATATAATAAATATAACATTGTATGTTCTCTGTTGTCTTATCTTTGTGAACCTGAGTCTTAAGGGACCCTGGTTTAACTAGTGAATCCAGACTCATATACTACACACACTGCTAACACCATCTGAAGGTAACATCAGAGACTGGCTTTGCTTTCTGGAGCTTGTTCATTTGGACCACACTGCAGTCCCCATAGTGAATAAGGGGCACTACGGCCTACAGCAAATGTTTGCTTAATGCCTGAAGTATATGCAGTAATAAGCAATGATACTGTAATTTTCATGGCCCCACTGCCACCAATGATATGTCTCTATAGTCTGTTCCTACTTGCAGTTATACTGAAAGCACCAAAATCACAAGAAAACGCACTTGAAAATAAATGTGGGAGAAGAACTTTATCTGAACGGTCAATGTGACATCTACAGAGATGGGAAAAAAGCACCTAAAGCTAAATAATTATTGCACAAACAGTAGAGAGAAATATTGAACAGTTTCAGTTATTATTAACGGCAGCATTAGAATTGTTGGTTTTTGTTTCAGTAACAGTGTACGTGCTGAATGCCCATGAACCGTGCGAAATAATAGCAAAGCTGACATCTGCTCCTTTCTACTGACTGGCTGCCTGCTGACATAAACTTTCATTGGACCAGTGGATCTCACGATACTCAATTCTCTCTGCAACTCTGAAGGCGGTGTTTTACAGATCATTATTTCTACACTTTCAATCAAGGGAAAATGGTTAGTGCTCTTTTAATTATCATAAGGCTGCATAAATCAAACACTCTCTTGCCTCTTCTCAAAAAGGAATTTCATTTTCCAAAGGGCAAGCAAATCAATTTTGCCAGGCACAGTTGCAGACAGCATATGTGTAAGACTCAAAGGACATCCAGTTGATTGGGGTGAAAGCTGAGCTGTGAATGAAGCAGTGCAATGTTTCAAACAGAATGAGTGAAGACTATGCTGCATCCATCCAAAGTTCTACATAGTACTTTAAGCTACCAATGCAACATCCATAACCCATATTTCATACATATTGTGCATAAGCAATAATGTGAAATATTCACAAATAAAATAATTATTTGACATTTCGTCAGCACCAATCATTGTTTTTATAATTTTAATGTGAAACCTCCATCGTTACTGCTGAGAGATGTCTAGTAGGGATGGACATCGGAAGTCCAGCATCGAATGGTTGACAGCTAACCGCATTGTATCATGGATGTGATGGTTAGCTGCCATGGCATCCTAACCATTCAATGGTAGAACCAATGCTATAGTTTGTGCATGCTCAAGAAAACGGGGGCATGTTGGCTCCATGGCTGTGCCCTTGAACGCAGCTTCACTGGCTTCAACTGCATTAAAACTAGGGGTGAGCGGGTTCGGATTTCTGAAATCCGAACCCCCCGAGCCCCCCCGATCCGAGGCCGATCCGAGTCAGGCTCGACTTTTCCCGCCTGACTCGGATCTGAAATCGAGGCAAAATGTCATCATCCCGCCTTCCGGGTCTCGCGGGTTTTGGATCCTATATAAGGAACCCGCGTCGGCGCCATTTTCTCACTCGGCTGTGGACAGTGAAGAGGGAGGGTGGGAGTTAGGGCTGGCTGGGCTGTGTAGTGTAGTGTAGTGTAGTGTTGTGCTGTGCTGCGCTGTGCTGCTGTTGTCCATAGGGGCTGTGTCCACTCCTTCAAAGTCCATAGGGGCTGGCTGGACTGTGTTGTGCAGTCAGTTGTCCATAGGGACTCCAAAGTCCTGTACAGTGTCCCAGTCCTAAAGGGGTGCTGTAGTGTTGTCCAGGGGGTGCTCTGTCCATCAGGGGTGCTCCCCCCAAGTGCAAAAAAATAAATATTTTTTCTGTGTTTGTGAATTGTGTGCACTGTGGCTGCACGTGCATCAACAAAGGAGCAGCTATAAGCGTGCACCTGTGTCCCATGGGTAAAGGGCCGGCTGGCTTGACCGCTAAAGGGTGCTGTAACCCCCAAAGGGCACTCCAAACAAAATAAAAAAATTAATTTTTTTGTGCTTGTGAATTGTGTGCGCAGTAGCCGCACTTGCATCAACAAAGTAGTGCCAAGCGTGCGCCTGTGTCCCATAAATAAAGGGCCGGCTGGATTGACCGCTAAAGGGTGCTGTAACCCCCAGAGGGCACTCCAAACAAAATAAAACATTTTTCTGTGTTTGCGAATTGTGTGCACTGTGGCTGCACGTGCATCAACAAAGGAGCAGCGCCAAGCGTGCGCCTGTGTCCCATTAGTAAAAGGCCAGCTGGCTTGTCCATTAAAGGGTGCTGTAACCCCCAAAGGGCACTCCAAACAAAATAAAAAAATATATTATTTTGTGTTTGTGAATTGTGTGCGCAGTAGCCGCACGTGCATCAACAAAGTAGTGCCAAGCGTGCGCCTGTATCCCATAAATAAAGGGCCGGCTGGATTGTCCGCTAAAGGGTGCTGTAACCCCCAAAGAGCACTCCAAACAAAATAAAAAAAAAATTTCTGTGTTTGTGAATTGTGTGCACTGTGGCTGCACTTGCATCAACAAAGGAGCAGCGCCAAGCGTGCGCCTGTGTCCCATAAGTAAAAGGCCGGCTGGCTCATTTCTTAAAGGGTGGTATAACCCACAAAGTGCACTAGTCTCCAACAAAAATAAAGAATTATTTTCTGTGTTTGTGTGCGCCTTAGCTGCACGTATATATCAGGCTCCGGGGGAGACAGTTGTTGTCCGTGGGATGAAAAAGCCCATCACGGTCATGCCTGGGCAGAAGACCAAACATTCCACCTCTTTGGTCTGGCAATATTTCTATCCAAATCCGGACAACAACTGTCTTGCCATATGTACCATATGTAAAGGTGAAATAAGTAGGGGTAGGGACGTTAACCACCTAGGAACATCCTCCCTTATACGGCACCTGCAGCGCGTTCATAAAAGTTACTGATAAGTTCAGAAACTTTGGCTAAGACCGTAAGCAGTCCAGGGACACCTAAATCCCGTTGTCCTGTTGTATCCAAGCGCCTGCAAACCACACCGTCAACTCCCTCCTCGTCAATTTCCTCCTTAGTCAGGATCGGAAGTAGTCCTGCAGGCCATGTCCCTGGCATGACTGACTCTCCTATCCGGGATTCCTCCGGAGGATCCTGCATTGCTATGCCTCCTGCTGCTGCTGTTGCTGCTGCTGGGAGTCGTTCATCATCCCAGAGAGGAAGTAGGAGCACCACTACTTTTACTAAACAATTGACCCTCCAACAGTCCTTAGCGAGGAGGATGAAGTACGACAGCAGTCATCCTGAAGCAAAACGTATAACTGAGGCCTTGACTGCTATGTTGGTGTTAGACGTGCGTCCGGTATCCGCCATTAGTCCAGTGGGAGTTACACAATTGATGGAGGCAGTGTGTCCCCGGTTCCAAATCCCGTCTAGATTCCACTTCACTAGGCAGGCGATACCGAGACTGTACAGACACGTCAGAAAAAGTGTCCTCAGTGTCCTAAAAAATGCCGTTGTACCCAATGTCCACTTAACCACGGACATGTGGACAAGTGGAACAGGGCAGACTAAGGACTCTATGACTGTGACAGCCCACTGGGTAGATGTATCACCTTACGCAGCAACAGCAGCAGCGTCACCAGTAGCAGCATCTCAGAAACGCCAGCTCGTTCCAAGGCAGGCTATGCTGTGTATCACCGGTTTCAGTAAGAGGCACACCGCCGACAACCTCTTAGAGAAACTGAGGGAAATCATCGCCCAGTGGCTTACCCCACTTAGACTCTCCTGGGGATTTGTGAGATCTGACAACGCCACCAATATTGTGCGGGCATTACATCTGGGCAAATTCCAGCACGTCCCATGTTTTGCTCACACAATAAACTTAGTGGTGCAGAATTTTCTGAAAAGCGACAGGGGCGTGCAGGAGATGCTTT
Organism: Taudactylus pleione; assembly: GCA_031769625.1. Lineage (NCBI taxonomy): Eukaryota > Metazoa > Chordata > Amphibia > Anura > Myobatrachidae > Taudactylus > Taudactylus pleione. The sequence continues at coordinate 3,810,322 of JAUIMM010000555.1, read as the reverse complement.
GGGTGGCCCAAAAATTTTCTGGCCACTTTCGCCATTCAGCAACTGCGTGCCGAAGACTGGAGCGCCAGCAAACACTCTTGAACCTGCCCCGCCATCACCTGAAGCAAAAGGTTGTGACGCGGTGGAACTCAACCCTCTATATGCTTCAGAGGATGGAGGAGCAGCAAAAGGCCATTCAAGCCTATACATCCACCTATGACATAGGCAAAGGAGGGGGTATGCACCTGACTCAAGCGCAGTGGAGAATGATTTCCGTGTTGTGCAAGGTTCTCCAGCCCTTCGAACTTGCCACACGTGAAGTCAGTTCAGACACTGCCAGCTTGAGTCAGGTCATTCCCCTCATCTGGCTTTTGCAGAAGCAGCTGGAGAAAGTGAAGGAGGAGCTAAGACAGAGCGATTCTGCTCGGCTTTTGGGACTTGTGGATGAAGCCCTTCATTCGCTTTGCCAGGATTCCAGGGTGGTCAATCTGTTGAAATCAGACCACTACATTTTGGCCACCATGCTCGATCCTAGGTTTAAAGCCTATGTGGTGTCTCTCTTTCCGGCTGACACAAGCCTGCAGAGGTGCAAAGTCCTGCTGGTGATAACACTGTCAGCTGAAGCGGAACGTGACACGTCAACAGCTCCTTCTTCATTTTCTCCCGCAACTGAGGCTGCCAGGAAAAAACTTAGGTATCCTAAGCAACCCGCTGGCGGTGATGCAGGGCAGGCAGGACCAAGTTTGGACATCTGGTCCGGACTGAAGGACCTGGCAACAATTTCTGACATGTCTACTGTCACTGCATATGATACTGTCACCATTGACAGAATGGTGGAGGATTACATCGGTGACAGCATCCAAGTAGGCATGTCAGACAGTCTGTACCTGTACTGGCAGGAAAAAGAGGCAATTTGGAGGCCCCTGTACAAACTGGCTCTATTTTACCTGAGTTGCCCCCCCCTCCAGTGTGTTTAGTGCAGCCGGGAACCTTGTCAGCGAAAGGCGTAGGAGGTTGCTTCCACAAAATGTGGAGAAGATGATGTTCATAAAAATTAATTATCAACTCTTCCAGGGAGACCAGCCTCCAGAACGTACAGAGAGACCTGTGGTGGTGGATTCCAGCGGGGACGAGTTAATACTCTGTGAGGATGAGGATGTACACAACACTGAAGAGAGTGAGGAATTGGTGGATGAGGAGGATGAGGACGACATCTTGCCTCCGTAGAGCCAGTTTGTGCAGGGACAGATTAATTGCGAGCTTGTTTTGTGGGGGCCCAAACGAACCAATCATTTCAGCCACAGTCGTGTGGCAGACCCTGGTGCTGAAAAGATTGGTTTGTTAAAGTGTGCATGTCCTGTTTATACAACATAAGGGTGGGTGGGAGGGCCCAAGGACAATTCCATCTTGCACCTCTTTTTTTTCTTTGCATTTGCATTATGTACAGTTTGGGGCCTAGTTTTTCAAACTGCCATCCTGTCTGCCACTGCAGTGCCACTCCTAGATGGGCCACGTGTTTGTGTCGCCCACTCGTATCGTTTAGCATAGTCATCCAGCTACCCCGGTGCAACCTTTTGGACATAAAAACACTATTGTGAGGTGTGAGGTGTTCAGAATAGACTGGAAATGAGTGGAAATTAAGGTTATTGAGGTTAATAATAGCATAGGAGCAGAAAAACCCACAAATTCTGTGTTTTTAGCTGTTTTTATGATTTTTTTAAAAAAAAATACAGATCCAAAACACAAAACCCAGAACCCAAAACACGGAAGGGTGGTTTTGGCAAAACCATTCCAGATCCAAAACACGAAGAAAGATCCAGATCCAAAACCAAAACACAAAACACGAAAAGTGGCCGGTGCACACCCCTAATTAAAACACTGGCCATCCTGAGTTATCTGAAGGTTACTCAGATGACCGATGGTCACGCAGCATAATCCAATGCTGCATCCTCAGATACAGCAGTGGATCACAAAAGCTGGTAGGAGGCATCTATTTACACAAGACACCTCCTGCGTCATTCACATATGCGCAAGACGCTGCAGCAATGCTAATAGCATACAACTCAGGCCCATAGTCAGGTCTGAGAGGCCTGACTACTATATAGAGTCATGTCTACAGTACTAACAGAGTACTATATAAAGGCAGTTTTACACTACTGAGTACTATATAGAGTCATGTCTACAGTACTAACAGAGTACTATATAGAGTCATGTCTACAGTAGTAACAGAGTACTATATAAAGGCAGTTTTACAGTACTGAGTACTATATAGAGTCATGTCTACAGTACTAACAGAGTACTATATAGAGTCATGTCTAGAGTACTAACAGAGTAATATATAAAGGCAGTTTTACAGTACTTACTATATAGAGTCATGTCTACAGTACTAACAGAGTACTATATAGAGTCATGTCTACAGTAGTAACAGAGTAATATATAAAGGCAGTTTTACAGTACTGAGTACTATATAGAGTCATGTCTACAGTACTAACAGAGTACTATATAGAGTCATGTCTACAGTACTAACAGAGTACTATATAGAGTCATGTCTACAGTAGTAACAGAGTAATATATAAAGGCAGTTTTACAGTACTGAGTACTATATAGAGTCATGTCTACAGTACTAACAGAGTACTATATAGAGTCATGTCTACAGTACTAACAGAGTACTATATAGAGTCATGTCTACAGTAGTAACAGAGTACTATATAAAGGCAGTTTTACAGTACTTACTATATAGAGTCATGTCTACAGTACTAACAGAGTACTATATAGAGTCATGTCTACAGTAGTAACAGAGTACTATATAAAGGCAGTTTTACAGTACTAACAGAGGGCCTGATTCAGAGCCGAACACTCTGAACAGAGCGCTCGCTCTGAATCAGGGCCCTCCTCCATGAAAATGGAGCGGCCTCTTGGACGCTCGCATAGCTGTGGGTGACCACCCACAGCTATAGCGAGTGTCCATGATAATGGTCACGATGGTCAAGACCATCGCGACCATCGGGCTTGCGATGGAGATCCTGCGGTAGGGTCTCGCTGCCGCAAACCCTGGAGTGATTTTGGCTCTATCAGAGCCAAAATCACTCCCACTGACATCACTACTGATGTCAGTGGGGCCGGCTTCAGACAGTAGGCGTTCCCATGGGAATGCCTCCGTCTGGCAGCCACGCCCCCGGCACGCGCACCAAAGGGGGCGTGCTGCCAATCAACATCGACAGCATGCCCCCTTTGGTGCGAGACCCGGAGCGACGGAGAGCTCGTCGCTATCCGGGTCTCTCGCATGCACATGATGGAGCTCCCTCCATTGTGCGCATGCGCAGTGGGGCAACATCGACCCACTTGCGAGCGTCCTGCGCTCGCGAGCGGGTCTGAATGACCCCCAGAGTACTATATAGAGTCATGTCTACAGTACTAACAGAGTATTATATAGAGGCATTTCTATAGTAGTAACAGAAGTCAGACTGTTCCTGAGACTGGTGCAATACATGGAAGAGACTAATTTGTGAGGCACACTCTTCCAGTCAGCTCAAGACTATTGGCTCAGTGAGAATGTGTCCCTAGTGCTAAAACTACACAGACTCTCCAGTTAGTAGTTGTTACTATCCCTTCAATAACTGCTAACTAGTTTTCCAAATTATTACTGATAATATATAATAAATTAATTTTATCTGTTTACTGAGAATTGTGGCTTTAATCTGTTTAGATGCCCAGCAAGGAGATTTACCCATGGAATAATTTGGTATACCAAACCACTGCTTTGAGGGTTTTGTGACCCGGGTCCTTTTGAGTTTTATTTCCATGTGCACCAACGGACATATGGCCTTATCATTTTATTCATACAAGTTGGACTCAAAATATTAGTGTTAAGTAGGGGTGTGCACCGGCCACTTTTCGTGTTTTGTGTTTTGGTTTTGGATCTGGATCTTTCTTCGTGTTTTGGATCTGGATTGGTTTTGCCAAAACTACCCTTCCGTGTTTTGGGTTCTGGGTTTTGTGTTTTGGATCTGTATTTTTTTGAAAAAAAGCATAAAAACAGCTAAAATCACAGAATTTGTAGGTTTTTCTGCTCCTATGCTATTATTAACCTCAATAACCTTAATTTCCACTCATTTACAGTCTATTCTGAATACCTCACATCTCACAATAGTGTTTTTATGTCCAAAAGGTTGCACCGAGGTAGCTGGATGACTATGCTAAGCGACACGAGTGGGCGACACAAACACGTGACCCATCTAGGCGTGAAACTGCAGTGGCAGACAGGATGGCATTGAAAAACTAGGCCCCAAACTGTACATAATGCAAAGAAAAAAAAGAGGTGCAAGATGGAATTGTCCTTGGGCCCTCCCACCCACCCTTATGTTGTATAAACAGGACATGCACACTTTAACAAACCAATCATTTCAGCGCCAGGGTCTGCCACACAACTGTGGCTGAAATGATTGGTTCGTTTGGGCCCCCACAAAACAAGCTGGCAATTTATCTGTCCCTGCACAAACTGGCTCTACGGAGGCAAGATGTCATCCTCATCCTCCTCATCCACCGATTCCTCACCCTCTTCAGTGTGTACATCCTCATCCTCACAGAGTATTAATTCGTCCCTGCTGGAACCACAGGTCCCTCTGTACGTTCTGGAGGCTGGTCTCCCTGGAAGAGTTGATAATTCATTTTATGAACATCATCTTCTCCACATTTTGTAGAAGCAACCTCCTACGCCTTTCGCTGACAAGGTTCCCGGCTGCACTAAACACTCTTTCGGAGTACACACTGGAGGGGGGGCAACTCAGGTAAAATAGAGCCAGTTTGTACAGGGACCTCCAAATTGCTTCTTTTTCATGCCAGTACAGGTACGGACTGTCTGACATGCCTACTTGGATGCTGTCACCGATGTAATCCTTTAACAGACAGACGCACGCTTGTCGCTGCTGCTTTGAGGATTCAAGTGCGGCTACAGCCCACACAATTCACAAAGACAGAAAAAAAAAAAGAATATTTTTATTGTTTGTGGAGCACACTTTGAGGGTTACACCACCCTTTAACTGACAGACGCACGCTTGTCGCTGCTGCTTTGAGGATGCAAGTGCGGCTACAGCCCACACACTTCACAAAGACAGAAAAAAGAAGAAGAATATTTTTATTGTTTGTGTAGCACACTTTGAGGGTGTCACCACCCTTTAACAGACAGACGCACGCTTGTCGCTGCTGCTTTAAGGATGCAGGTGCGGCTACAGCCCACACAATTCACAAAGACAGAAAAAAGAAGAATATTTTTATTGTTTGTGTAGCACACTTTGAGGGTGTCACCACCCTTTAACAGACAGACGCACGCTTGTCGCTGCTGCTTTGAGGATGCAAGTGCGGCTACATCGCACACAAGTCACAAACACATTAAAAAAATAGTTTTTTATTTTTTGGAGCACTTTGAGAGTTACACCACCCTTTAACAGACAGACGCACGCTTGTCGCTGCTGCTTTAAGGATGCAGGTGCGGCTACAGCCCACACATTTCACAAAGACCGAAAAAAAAAGAACAATATTTTAATTGTTTGTGTAGAACACTTTGAGGTGTCACCACCCTTTAACAGACAGACGCACGCTTGTCGCTGCTGCTTTAAGGATGCAGGTGCGACTACAGCCCACACAATTCAAATAGACAGAAAAAAGAAGAAGAATATTTTTATTGTTTGTGTAGCACACTTTAAGGGTGTCACCACCCTTTAACAGACAGACGCACGCTTGTCGCTGCTGCTTTAAGGATGCAGGTGCGGCTACAGCCCACACATTTCACAAAGACCGAAAAAAAAGAACAATATTTTAATTGTTTGTGTAGCACACTTTGAGGGTGTCACCACCCTTTAACAGACAGACGCACGCTTGTCGCTGCTGCTTTAAGAATGCAGGTGCGGCTACAGCCCACACAATTCACAAAGACAGAAAAAAAAAGAACAATTTTTTAATTGTTTGTGTAGCACACTTTGAGGGTGTCACCACCCTTTAACAGACAGACGCACGCTTGTCGCTGCTGCTTTGAGGATGCAGGTGGAATCTAGACGGGATTTGGAACCGAGGACACACTACCTCCATCAATTGTCTAAATCCCACTGCACTAATGTCGGATACCGGACGCACGTCTAACACCAACATAGCAGTCAAGGCCTCAGTTATACGTTTTGCTTCAGGATGACTGCTGTCGTACTTCATCCTCATCGCTAGGGACTGTTGGAGGGTCAATTGTTTAGTAAAAGTAGTGATGTTCCTACTTCCTCTCTGGGATGATGAACAACTCCCAGCAGCAGCAACAGCACTAGGAGGAAGTGGTTCTTGATCTTTCCCTATTTTATTTTTATCGGAGAAAGTTCGGTCCTCCATTTATGTTATATTGATATATATACGTGCGGCTAAAGCGCACACAAACACAGAAAATATTTTTTTATTTTTGCTGGAGAGTAGTGCACTTTGTGGGTTACACCACCCTTTAAGAAATGAGCCAGCCGGCTCTTTACTTATGGGACACAGGCGCACGCTTGGCGCTGCTCCTTTGTTGATGCACGTGCAGCCACAGTGCACACAAGTCACAAACACAGAAAATATATATTTTTTTGGTTTGGAGTGTACTTTGGGGGTTACAGAACCCATTAACGGTCAATCCAGCCGGCCCTTTACTTATGACACAGGCGCACGCTTGGCACTACTTTGTTGATGCACGTGCGGCTACTGCGCACACAATTCACAAACACAGAAAATAATTTTTTTTTTGGTTTGGACTGGAGTGTACTTTCGGGGGTTACAGCACCCTTTAACGGTCTAGCCAGCCGGCCCTTTACTTATGACACAGGCGCACGCTTGGCACTACTTTGTTGATGCACGTGCGGCTACTGCGCACACAATTCACAAACACAGAAAATAATTTTTTTTTTGGTTTGGACTGGAGTGTACTTTTGGGGGTTACAGCACCCTTTAATGGTCAAGCCAGCCGGCCCTTTACTTATGACACAGGCGCACGCTTGGCACTACTTTGTTGATGCACGAGCGGCTACTGCGCACACAATTCACAAACACAGAAAATAATTTTTTTTTTGGTTTGGACTGGAGTGTACTTTGGGGGTTACAGCACCCTTTAACGGTCAAGCCAGCCGGCCCTTTACTTATGACACAGGTGCACGCTTGGCACTACTTTGTTGATGCACGTGCGGCTACTGCGCACACAATTCACAAACACAGAAAATTATTTTTTTTTTGGTTTGGACTGGAGTGTACTTTCGGGGGTTACAGCACCCTTAACGGTCAAGCCAGCCGGCCCTTTACTTATGACACAGGCGCACGCTTGGCACTACTTTGTTGATGCACATGCGGCTACTGCGCACACAATTCACAAACACAGAAAATTATTTTTTTTTAGGTTTGGACTGGAGTGTACTTTGGGGGTTACAGCACCCTTTAACGGTCAAGCCAGCCGGCCCTTTACTTATGACACAGGCGCACGCTTGGCACTACTTTGTTGATGCACATGCGGCTACTGCGCACACAATTCACAAACACAGAAAATAATTTTTTTTTTGGTTTGGACTGGAGTGTACTTTTGGGGGTTACAGCACCCTTAACGGTCAAGCCAGCCGGCCCTTTACTTATGACACAGGCGCACGCTTGGCACTACTTTGTTGATGCACGTGCGGCTACTGCGCACACAATTCACAAACACAGAAAATAATTTTTTTTTGGTTTGGACTGGAGTGTACTTTCGGGGGTTACAGCACCCTTAACGGTCAAGCCAGCCGGCCCTTTACTTATGACACAGGCGCACGCTTGGCACTACTTTTTTGATGCACGTTCGGCTACTGCGCACACAATTCACAAACACAGAAAATAATTTTTTTTTTGGTTTGGACTGGAGTGTACTTTCGGGGGTTACAGCACCCTTAACGGTCAAGCCAGCCGGCCCTTTACTTATGACACAGGCACACGCTTGGCACTACTTTGTTGATGCACGTGCGGCTACTGCGCACACAATTCACAAACACAGAAAATATATTATTTTTTTAGCACTTGGGGGGAGCGCCCCTGATGGACAGAGCACCCCCTGGACAACACTACAGCACCCCTTTAGGACTGGGACACTGCACAGGACTTTGGAGTGGACACAGCCCCTATGGAGAACTGACTGCACAACACAGTCCAGCCAGCCCCTATGGACTTTGAAGTAGTGGACACAGCCCCTATTAACAACAGCAGCACAGCACAACACAGCCAGCCCCTATGGACTTTGAAGTAGTGGACAACAGCAGCACTACACTACACTACACTACACAGCCCTAACTCCCACCCTCCCTCTTCACTGTCCACAGCCGAGTGAGAAAATGGCGCCGACGCGGGTACCTTATATAGGATCCAAAACCCGCGAGACTCGGAAGGCGGGATGATGACGTTTTGCCTCGATTTCAGATCCGAGTCAGGCGGGAAAAGTCGAGTCTGATTCGGATCGGACTCGGATCGGGGGGCTCGGCGGGGTTCGGATTTCAGAAATCCGAACCCGCTCACCCCTAGTGTTAAGGCATTAATTGTGCATTGTGGTGTGAGCGAGTGGAGTGGGTATGCAAATTCGTGGAAGTACTGGGACTATGCATTAGCCTCATAGGGCCTGATTCAGAGATTTGTGTAATTCACAACTGCATGCTCTTACGGTTGCAGTTGCTAAAATATGCTAATGCCTTCCAAAACTTTGCGAGTGGTTCCTACAGTATGTGTGAGAGTAATCGAAATGCAAATGCTGCATGTGCACAGTGCAGCTTTCGCGCATTTGCAAACAATCGCTCGATCTAAATTGCAGTGTAATAATAAAGCTTTCTGATATTTGTGGGCTCCATGTAAAAGCAGCCATTATTTCCAGTACCACACATGCAAAAGAAAAAAAATCTATTTACACCCCATGCACTGCAACTTGGTTTGTTCAAGATACAGTTAATGTGCTCGCTTTTTTACTTTTCTCTAAACTTAGAATCAGCCCCAAAGTGGTTTTAATTTTATAATCAATTTTAGATTACTTTATTTACTTAATTAAATTTTTTAGTATTCGATGATTATTTGACCTATATTTTGGTATAATCTTTCAACTAATCCCTTCTAGTAAATTTTACCCTCAGCCCATTAAGGGTTCTACAATTTACCTGCTGTACTCGTGCACTGGTGTAATGGGAGGGAAGGTAATCGGGTTCACCACACCTACACAATAGGCCATGTGGGTCTCCCGAAGCTGACCCCTGTGGGAGGGAAGCAATCGGGAAGCCGACTGCCTAAATACCGGCAGCCGGCTTCCCGACTGTCTTATCCCGGCATGGGTGAAATGCCGGACGTCTAGATGTAGACGCCCGCATTTCCCCGACGCCGGGAGACCGGCGCCCGGCATCACGATCGTAGTGATGCCGGGCACTGCGAGCGGACAGCCGCGGGGGGGAGGATTAGGTTTAGGGCTCCCGGGGGGGACTTAGGGTTAGGCACCCCCCAGGAGGGTTAGGGTTAGGCTAGGGGGAGGGAGGGTTAGGGTTAGGCACCCCCGGGTGGAACTTAGGGTTAGGCACCGCCCCGGGGGACTTAGGTTTAGGCAGCGGGGAAGGGGGTGGTTAGGGTTAGGCACTTAGAGGGGGGATTAGGGTTAGGCACCTGGGGGGGAAGTTAGGGTTAGGCACCCCTAAGGGGGGTTAGGGTTAGGGGGGTTAGGTTAGGTTAGTACATACTTATCTATCCATGATCGGGATTTCCAGCGCTGTCGGGCTTCCGCTGCTTCGCACTCTGCTCCTGTCGGGCTGCCGCTGACGGGAATCGAACCGCCGGCCATACCCATTCCCTGTGGGACCCGCTCCACTAGAAAGCAGACTCAGGTGGAGGCACAGAAACACTACAAGTCCTACAGAAGATGCAACCTGTGTTATGATCTAGTGACCTTGTCACCCGCCTACCCATAGTCCAGGTGAGCAAGTCTTACAGAAATATTGCAACTTTTAAAGACGGAATTATGAGAAAGAAATAAACAGCTACAGAAATTTGGTAAAAAAGCAACTACAGAGATTTAGTTTATTTTTATTTATTGAAAGTAACATTTTCTGCAAACTATTGTTTTTTTTGCTTTCTTATACTAGAAAATTAATATACAGTATTTAAGTTGTTACTATTTAATCCAGTCTTCTCCGAATATACACATGCAGTTTTCTGTGCCTGTTCAAGGTCTTCTCTAGTAAAAATTAATGTTAACTGAAAGCAAAATAAGTGGAAATTGAAATCCTATTATTATTATTATCATTTATTTATATGGTGCCACAAGTATTCGGCAGTGTCTTACAAAGTACATAAACAAATAAGTTGACCAGTGACTTATAGTACAATACAGGACAAGGAACATGGATAATATACATTGCTACATTAGCGACCATAACACCCAAATAAGCAACAGAGCAAAGCAGCCAAGTGTTAGGTGCCCTAGTGGGGCATAGGAAGTAGATGAATGTAGAGAAGGAGAAGCACAAGAGGGTAGAGGACCCTGCTCGCAAGAGCTTACATCCTATCTTGTTTCATACCCAATAATCTTGTATACAATTAGAGTTCATTTATTTATCAGTCCTATCTTGGCCACACAGCTAATTATAGTTTGGGGTGAATTAATCAAAGTTTTTTTTACTGTTATTTTCCTCTGTATATTCCGTTAAAATTAAAATAAATATATATAAAGAGAGGACAGCCTTCAGAAACAATAATGATGTTCTACTACACGTTCTCAAAAACATAGGAGTTTTTTCAAATATATCCACTTAGAAAATAATGTACAGTAAATTTGCAAGCTACCAATAGAAAGACCTCTTCTCCGCCCCCCCCACACAAAATTATTCAAGTATAACATTATAATGTACTAATATGCTTTGAAAGTGCAAAGTTTATTTTATTATCTTTTTATATTTATTTTCTTATTGCTATGTTTGATCATGGCAGAAGATACAAAAAAAATTATCTGGGCGCATTTAGCCTGCATGCCATGGGTCATAATACTAAGCAGGTATTGTAATAATGAAAGCAAATTATTAAATTGAAAGAAGCATACCTCAGGTCTGGAATGCCTGCCAGCATAACTGATAGCCTCCTTAAAAGTCTAACAGGAGGCTATGAGGTGGAACAGGCGGACAGTGCATATTTTACTTCCAAAGTGAATGAGGGAGAAAGAAAATCATTTGGACGTAATCTAGGAATCTGCAGGAAACAATTAACACTATTTAGAGGAAAATACGTCAGGTGGTGCCCAGGAGACAAGATGTTTTATAGAACAAAGTTTTCCGTGTGGTCCCTGTTCTGCAGTGTAATAGTGAGTTGACTGTGCGGAGAAAATGATAAAGGGTTCTCTAGGGGAATATACAAAAGGCAGGATGAAACTCAATGTGAAATCATTTGCCTGAGTCGAGTTTCATTAGTCTAGTGGGACTAATGCAGCAACTTCAGTTTTGAAGCATTAACAATCCAGCACAGGACACTTTTTTCTAATGTCCCTTCTGGATCGCACAGTTGGGACTGTGATGGAGAGGACAGTCATCCTTTTAATTATGAAATAATTTAATGTTTTACTACACTTTTCAAACATATGGGAGTTTTTTCAAACATATGCACTTATAAAACCGATTAGGCCTGAGAGATCTGCTCCATTTGGCTTCTTCTAACACAAAGTACAATGTAGCTGGGTATTTCTAAGATGCCAGAACTGGTGTATTCCTTCTGACTTTTTGTTTTATTACCTTGTTAAGCTTTCTAGTATAATGTAATGGGTTTTAATGTCACTTGTAAAGTAGTAAAGGCTGGCATCACACAAATGTTTGTTTTTTTGTAATTTTTTTTATGCTTATAAAAACATTGTATGCTTACATGTAAACAAAATATATATTATTAACAAAAGAACTGATCATTATGTTGCCAACTATATAATTTGTATGTAACTAGGAAAAACATTTTAGACATGTTAGCCCTGACCAGTTGACCATTGGTCCCCAGCATTCCATGTGTTTTAAAAGACAATTCCACCCTAAAAAATTGATTTTAGTGGAAATACTGTGAGACTTGATCAACTTGAAAATCGTACATACTGTATCTGTGCTCCCCAATGGAACAAATGGGACAGTTGTTGACAGAGGATCTCATAATAACAAGTAAATTAGATTTTTTTTTTTATTTGAACCTAATTTACTTCATTCCCCTCCAAAACTACACTTTTAATTTATTTACATGTTAAAAGTTGAAGAATGTTTTTGACAAAAGACACCCTTTGCTGGTATAAGATACATTTGTACTTCTCATTATAGGGGTACATCTTATTATATTGCATTAAGATTTAGGCGTGGCACAAGTGTCATGTAACAATTTAGGCAGAGTTTCCTAAACTCTGCCGTAACAGTCCAGGCTTTAAGGATATCCTTGCTTGAGTCCAGATGGTTAAATCAAATTGACAGATGTACTAATTAAGTCACCTGTGCTCAATTATGGATATCCTTAAAACCAGGATTGCAATGGTGGAGTTTGGGAAAATCTGCTTTTAGGGTTTGAGTAGTATCTAACCCTAAGTAGGCATGCTTGCCATGCATTTTATATGTTGGTGACATCAGCATTTAAACTAGGGGTGAGCGGGTTCGGATTTCTGAAATCCGAACCCCCCCAAGCTCCCCCGATCCGAGGCCGATCTGAGTCAGGCTCGACTTTTCCCGCCTGACTCGGATCTGAAAAACGTCATCATCCCGCCTTCCGGGTCTCGCGGGTTTTGGATCCTATATAAGGTACCCGCGTCGGCGCCATTTTCTCACTCGGCTGTGGACAGTGAAGAGGGAGGGTGGGAGTTAGGGCTGGCTGGGCTGTGTAGTGTAGTGTAGTGTAGTGCAGAGTAGTGTCATGCTGTGCGGTGCTGCGCTGTGCTACTGTTCTCCATAGGGGCTGTGTCCACTTCAAAGTCCTGTGCAGTGTCCCAGTCCTAAAGGGGTGCTGTAGTGTTGTCCAGGGGGTGCTCTGTCCGTCAGGGGTGCTCCCCCCAAGTGCTCAAAAAAATATATTTTTTTTCTGTGTTTGTGAATTGTGTGTGCAGTAGCCGCACGTGCATCAACAAAGTAGTGCCAAGCATGCGCCTGTGTCATAAGTAAAGGGCCGGCTGGCTTGACTGTTAAAGGGTGCTGTAACCCCCAAAGAACACTCCAAACCAAATAAAAAAATATTTTCTGTGTTTGTGAATTGTGTGCGCAGTAACCGCACGTGCATCAACAAAGTAGTGCCAAGCGTGCGCCTGTGTCATAAGTAAAGGGCCAGCTGGCTTGACCATTAAAGGGTGCTGTAACCCCCAAAGTACACTCCAAACCAAATAAAAAAATATTTTCTGTGTTTGTGAATTGTGTGCGCAGTAGCCGCACGTGCATCAACAAAGTAGTGCCAAGCGTGCGCCTGTGTCATAAGTACAGGGCCGGCTGGCTTGACCGTTAAAGGGTGCTGTAACCCCCAAAGTACACTCCAAAACAAATAAAAAATATTTTCTGTGTTTGTGAATTGTGTGCACTGTAGCCGCACGTGCATCAACAAAGGAGCAATGCCAAGCGTGCGCCTGTGTCCCATAAGTAAAGAGCCGGCTGGCTCATTTCTTAAAGGGTGGTATAACCCACAAAGTGCACTACTCTCCAGCAAAAATAAAAAAATATTTTCTGTGTTTGTGTGCGCCTTAGCCGCACGTATATATCAATATAACATAAATGGAGGACCAAACTTTCTCCGATAAAAATAAAATAGGGAAAGATCAAGAACCACTTCCTCCTAGTGCTGTTGCTGCTGCTGCTGGGAGTTGTTCATCATCCCAGAGAGGAAGTAGGAACACCACTACTTTTACTAAACAATTGACCCTCCAACAGTCCCTAGCGATGAGGATGAAGTACGACAGCAGTCATCCTGAAGCAAAACGTATAACTGAGGCCTTGACTGCTATGTTGGTGTTAGATGTGCATCCGGTATCCGCCATTAGTGCAGTGGGATTTAGACAATTGATGGAGGTAGTGTGTCCCCGGTTCCAAATCCCGTCTAGATTCCACCTGCATCCTCAAAGCAGCAGCGACAAGCGTGCATCTGTCTGTTAAAGGGTGGTGTAACCCTCAAAGTGCGCTCCACAAACAATAAAAAAATTCTTCTTTTTTTTTCTCTTTGTGAAATGTGTGGGCTGTAGCCGCACCTGCATCCTTAAAGCAGCAGCAACAAGCGTGCGTCTGTCTGTTAAAGGGTGGTGTAACCCTCAAAGTGCGCTCCACAAACAATAAAAAAATTCTTTTTTTTTTTCTCTTTGTGAAATGTGTGGGCTGTAGCCGCACCTGCATCCTTAAAGCAGCAGCGACAAGGGTGCGTCTGTCTGTTAAAGGGTGGTGTAACCCTCAAAGTGCGCTCCACAAACAATAAAAAAATTCTTCTTTTTTTTTCTGTCTTTGTGAATTGTGTGGGCTGTAGCCACACTTGCATCCTCAAAGCAGCAGCGACAAGCATGCGTCTGTCTGTTAAAGGGTGGTGTAACCCTCAAAGTGCACTCCACAAACAATAAAAAAATTCTTCTTTTTTTTTCTGTCTTTGTGAAATGTGTGGGCTTTAGCCGCACTTGCATCCTTAAAGCAGCAGCGACAAGCGTGCGTCTGTCTGTTAAAAGATTACATCGGTGACAGCATCCAAGTAGGCATGTCAGACAGTCCGTACCTGTACTGGCAGGAAAAAGAAGCAATTTGGAGGTCCCTGTACAAACTGGCTCTATTTTACCTGAGTTGCCCCCCCTCCAGTGTGTACTCCGAAAGAGTGTTTAGTGCAGCTGGGAACCTTGTCAGCGAAAGGCGTAGGAGGTTGCTTCCACAAAATGTGGAGAAGATGATGTTCATAAAATGAATTATCAACTCTTCCAGGGAGACCAGCCTCCAGAACGTACAGAGGGACCTGTGGTTGTGGATTCCAGTGGGGACGAATGAATACTCTGTGAGGATGAGGATGTACACAACACTGAAGAGGGTGAGGAATCGGTGGATGAGGAGGATGAGGACGACATCTTGCCTCCGTAGAGCCAGTTTGTGCAGGGACAGATTAATTGCCAGCTTGTTTTGTGGGGGCCCAAACGAACCAATCATTTCAGCCACAGTCGTGTGGCAGACCCTGGCGCTGAAATGTTTGGTTTGTTAAAGTGTGCATGTCCTGTTTATACAACATAAGGGTGGGTGGGAGGGCCCAAGGACAATTCCATCTTGCACCTCTTTTTTTTCTTTGAATTATGTACTGTTTGGGGCCTAGTTTTTCAAACTGCCATCCTGTCTGCCCCTGCAGTGTCACTCCTAGATGGACCACGTGTTTGTGCCGCCCACTAGTATCTCTTAGCATAGTCATCCAGCTACCTCGGTGCAACCTTTTGGATATAAAAACACTATTGTGAGGTGTGAGGTGTTCAGAATAGACTGGAAATGAGTGGAAATTAAGGTTATTGAGGTTAATAATAGCATAGGAGCAGAAAAACACACAAATTCTGTGATTTTAGCTGTTTTTATGCTTTTTTTAAAAAAAAAATACAGATCCAAATCACAAAACCCAGAACCCAAAACACGGAAGGGTGGTTTTGGCAAAACAAATCCAGATCCAAAACACGAAGAAAGATCCAGATCCAAAACCAAAACACAAAACACGAAAAGTGGCCGGTGCACACCCCTAATTTAAACCCTAAGCATAAAGCAACTCTAAATGCAGGAGGACGTATTTAACTTGCATATTGCACAGGCACAAGATTGTTAAGCTATGTTCAACTCTAAACCACCCCCAAAGGGTTAACATTGTCTACATACAGGGCAATGACAGTCGTGTGGCCAGTGCAGTACTGTACCTTGACTAATGCAGCTCTAATAAGTAAAATTGATCGTCCTTCAAAAATTAGCACTTTCATCACAGGACAACTCGCCTCTCAATGCATCAAATATTCCACATTCTAAAACGTTCAACGCATCAAAAAAAGGCATATGCGTATGTTCTCACTTCCTCAAACATGAAGTTCTTACAGTAGATGATTAGCTCTAACCATGGGAATAATTAAGAATGTCTCTTCTTGAAATAATGGAACAAACTACTGTAACAATGTTTCCTGACACATTGCATTATTTCTTTTCTTGTAAATGAAAATCGTTCAAAAAAAAACAAAAAACATTTTTGTGCACCTTATCCGATTAGCACCACGTCCTGGATATTACATTGTAAACATCAAACTGAGGAGAATGAAAACAATGCAACTCTGATTTCATAAAAGAAACAATATATTTAACACTGGCAAGTGAATCAGATAACAGGAAGTTCACTCACCAGAATGTTATTGTGAATTACAAGATATAATAAAAATGGAAACGTGTTATTAATATTAAAAATCAGAGCAAACAGCTCCTGTCCACTGTTAGGTTTCATATGTAATTCATGTAACCAGTAGGAGAACAGAGTATATGGAATATAGGTTAAATTTACTAATGGTAAATTTACTAAGCTGCTGCTTCTCAATGGTTTTAAGTTAACCCCAAAATTTAAAAAGGAATTTACATTAAGAGCAAAACACCATTTTTCATCACTGCCTTTTCAATTTTGGGGGTTAAACCTACTTAGTAATGTTACTCCTCAAAACCTATGGCTTTACCACACAGGAGAGAGGTACAGTGGAGCAGCTGCCCAAAACAACCAATGAATTTCTAACTGTCATTTCATAGACTGTGCTATATAAATGACAGAAGATGATTGGTTGTGTTTAATGAAAGAAGCTGATTGGTTGCATTCTGCAATTTCTTCACTGTATGTCTCTCTAAGGCTTGATACTGTACATCACCTGCTGAGTGCTTGAAACCTCATGATGTTGGAAGAATGACATAGCTGGGATCAGGACAGAGCCGTAGCTAGACTTTATGGTGCCCTGTGCCAGAGAGAGTATTGGTGCCCCCCCCTCCATTTTTTAAATAGGGACCTGAAAAAGGGCCATGGAAGAGATAGGGGAGGCCAGGAGATGCTGCAGATAAAAGAAGAGAAAGCTACAAGTGAGAATGATAATAAACAGGAGAAATGATAGGCCCAAACAGCGCCCCCTGCCCTGCGGTGTCCTGTGCCATAGCACTGGTCGCACTACCCTAGTAACGGCCCTGGGTCAGGACCTGGATACATATTCTTCTGCAGTTCAAAAGGCATGATTTCTGAGGTTTTAAAATGAATAAATATGTCTTATGAAAAGCACCCACACATCTTGACTCAACATTGCAATCCAGCATTAACAGTAATAAGTAATTTTGTATATTTTTGCCACAAAGTTGAAAACTATCCTAAAGTCTCTAAATATTAAGCATAATATATCCCACACCTCTATATAATGTATGTACATTTCGTGGGAGGCATCATACAGATTATGCAGCCATTATAGCATCATTTAATTTGTATTACCACTACAGAGTGGTGGCTAATATAGCATATGGTGAAACATTGCTAGATCCCACCTCAATGCTAGGCCCAATAGTCATTGCACCTCCTGAAATGGCTATAATTCAATCCTAAGACATACACAGCAATAAATGATACTTACCCTGTAGTAGTCTGTACTGTAGACATCCCGTGACATGCCAAAGTCTCCAATCTTAACTATAAGGTTTACTCCCACTAAGCAATTCCTGGTGGCCAGGTCTCGATGGACAAAGTGCTGCGATGCAAGATAGACCATTCCTGAAGCAATCTGCGTAGCAATGTGCAGCATCTGTGACAGACCAAGGTCACCTTTTGTCTGTCGTGGTTGCCCATCAACAAGAATCATGGCATCTGGTCCATGAGCTCTGAAAATACAAAACAAGTAATGGAAAAGTCATCACAAAACTTTAGAGATGAAAGCCTGATAGCAACATTTACAGAATATTAGAATCTGTGTAAAAAAAAGCAGTAGCAAATTAGGTTATATTATAGGGTTTTTTAATATAAATATTTGATAACATGGCTGAAAAAAAATATTAAATATGCAATGGGGCAAAAAAACTTTTTTGGAATAATCAGAAAAATAATTTAAAACCTTAACTAATATAATTGTTGGTAAAATAAATCATTTATGATGTGGAACTGCTATTACCAATAAATATAAGGAAAGTGTACTTCTATTGGTGGTGCAAACTATGCTTAAAACTCTTGCCCAGGTGACATGTTTTCATCAGTGCCAGATTTTAATGCATCCCTTCTCCTCAAGATCATCTATTTTGTGTGTGTCCTTATACTCTACCCACAGCAACAGTAGCTCTCAATAGTTACAAATACTACTGTACCCCAATCTGCATAGCATGTATACATGGAACCATAGAACAAATACTGCCAAAATTATTATTGATATTATATTCACACGTTACTTCTGCTTTTCTAAACACACCTAAATAATATACACTGAAACAAAACTATCTCTCTGCAAATGCAATGTGTGTTTATCTTCAAACTAATCTCTAGTCTCCTTCAGAATTTCCTGCTATATATTAGTCTTTAGGTCAGAAAACAAATGTCGTCCTTTATCTTTGAACAGCAAAAACACAATTTTATTCTGCATATCTGATAAAATTTGGTATTTCATATTTTAATTTATTTCCACTGACAGTAAATTAACTTTAGTGAATGTTTATTAATTTGTAAACACCCAAATGTGCTTCCAGCCCACATTTATCCTTGATAGATTTAGCTAGAAAACAACTTTAAAGAAATGAAATGTAAATATTTCATGGCTGAGGGGAGTACACTGTACCAGGTGCATGAAAATATTTGTCTCAGTTAAATAATGAATCTGTAAATAGTCTTCTCTGGGTTAACCAAATATGTCTCTCAATTTTTTGCTGCTTAAATTAAAGAAGCATGTCTTACTGCAGTCAGTAGTGGACAAGTAGACTATATAAATGTGATAAAGGGTAGAGAGGACAATTATATGGGTATGTCCCACTTCAAAGCAAGGAACATGGTCTTTTCTTTTCTTTGCCACCTGTGAGTCTCATCATAGATCAGGCTTCATCCCTATTCTTTGTTGTGGGAATAAAGGGAGAATGGGTCAATGGTGAGTGGATATAAAAAAATGTTGGTTAAAGCTTGGTTCCATTAAATTGATGGAGAGGGATATACGCCTTGCTGCACTAAGGCTAAACACAACAGGTCCTAATAAAGGGCAGATGTCTATTTTGACTAGGGGTGAGCGGGTTCGGATTTCTGAAATCCGAGGCCGATCCGAGTCAGGCTCGACTTTTCCCGTCTGACTCGGATCTGAAATCGAGGCAAAACATCATCATCCCGCCTTCCGGGCCTCGCGGGTTTTGGATCCTATATAAGGTACCCGCGTCTGCGCCATTTTCTCACTCGGCTGTGGACAGTGAAGAGGGAGGGTGGGAGTTAGGGCTGGCTGGGCTGTGTAGTGTAGTGTAGTGCAGTGTAGTGTTGTGCTGTGCTGTGCTGTGCTGCTGTTGTCCATAGGGGCTGTGTCCACTACTTCAAAGTCCATAGGGGCTGGCTGGACTGTGTTGTGCAGTCAGTTGTCCATAGGGGTTGTGTCTACTCCAAAGTCCTGTGCAGTGTCCCAGTCCTTTTTTGGGTGCTGTAGTGTTGTCCAGGGGGTGCTCTGTCAATCATGGGTGCTCCCCCCAAGTGCAAAAAAAATATATATTTTTTCTGTGTTTGTGAATTGTGTGCACTGTGGCTGCACGTGCATCAACAAAGGAGCAGCACCAAGCGTGCGCCTGTGTCCCATTAGTAAAGGGCCGGCTGGCTTGTCCGTTAAAGGGTGCTGTAACCCCCAAAGTACACTCCAAACAAAATAAAAAAATATTTTCTGTGTTTGTGAATTGTGTGCGCAGTAGCCGCACGTGCATCAACAAAGTAGTGCCAAGCGTGCGCCTGTGTCATAAGTAAAGGGCCGGCTGGCTTGACCGTTAAAGGGTACTTCCAATATTACATTAACCTTTAATATTAACCCTAATACGGTTGATTTTTTGGATTTAACCTTATATGTTGAGGGTGACCAAATTAAAACAAGGAATTTTGTAAAACAAACGGATTGCAACTCATTTATAAATTCTGATAGCAATCATCACCAAAATTGGCTAAGTAGTATTCCCTGTAGCCAATTTCAGCGCATTAGACGCAATTGTACGGATATATCGACCTATGATGTGCATGCGGAAATTCTAGAGGAACAATTTATTACTAAGGGCTATGCAGCTGATATAGTAAGGAAAGCTAGAGTAAGGGGGGCAAATTTCGACAGAATAGAAGCAATATCTACCACCAAACAAAAGAGAATTAGTGATAAAAAACCGTTAGTCCCTTTCATAACACGTTTTAATAATCAGTATAAACAATTGGAAAGTGTCATAGCCAAACACTGGGGAATATTGAGGAATGATCCCTTATTAAAAACACATATAGAGACCAAACCCACCTTTGTGTATAGAAGAGCTCACAATATTAAAGATAATTTAGTGAGGAGTGTAATAACCCCCCCCCCCACATTAGGGGGTAACATTAGATCCAGGGTTTTTTTTCGGTGCGGTACTTGCAGCATGTGTAAAATTTGTAGATCTGAGAATACTAAAGTTATGCATTTTAAATCTACACAAACGGGGAAATTGTTCTCAATAAATGACTTTATAACATGCAATAGCAAATATTGGCCCTGATTCAGAGCCAGACGCTCTGACCAGAGCGCTCGCTCTGAATCAGGGCCCACCACCATAATTATTGAGCGTCCTCCTGGACGCTCATATAGCTGTGGGTCACCACCCACAGCCTATACGAGCGTGCAGGGTGATGGTCGTGATGGTCTTGACCATCGCGACCATCGCCACTGTGAGCCGAAGCCTGCGGTTGAGTTTCTCAACCGCAAGGCCCGGAGTGGTTTTGGCTCTATCAGAGCCAAAATCACTCCCACTGACATCACTAGTGATGTCATTGGGGCCGGCTTCTGACGGTAGGCGTTCCCTTGGGAATGCCCCCGTCTGGGAGGCACACCCCCGGCACGCCCACCAAAGGGGGCGTGCTGTCAATCAACATCGACAGCACGCCCCCTTTGATCAGACACAACGAGCGAAGGAAAGTCCTTCGCTCGTCGCGTCTCGCGCATGCGCACGACGGAGCTCCCTTCATCGTGCGCATGCGCAGTGCACACCATCGACCCACTTGCGAGTGGACAGCCGCTCACGAGTGGGTCTGAATCAGGCCCATTGTGTCTACTTATTAGAATGCACATGCGGGAGCCAATATGTGGGGAAAACCACCCGCCTTTTGAAGGAAAGATTGGCAGAGCATGTGCGAAACATTAAAAAAGGTTTGGATACGCACCATGTTTCGTCACATTTTAAACAAGTACATGCATGTGAGATCAAACACCTAATATCATTTTGTGGTATAAAAATTGTGAAGCCTAACTGGAGAATTAATGATAGGGACCAGAGATTGGCACAAGAAGAAATGAGAATGATACACCTATTGAAATGTTTAGTCCCTAGAGGCCTAAACGCTGATTTCGAAATGAAACGAAATGGTTCCTATGAGTCTTTATAAATCCAGGGGGTTTTTTCGGTGCGGTACTTGCAGCATGTGTAAAATTTGTAGATCTGAGAATACTAAAATTACGCATTTTAAATCTACACAAACGGGGAAATTGTTCTCAATAAATGACTTTATAACATGCAATAGCAAATATTGGCCCTGATTCAGAGCCAGACGCTCTGACCAGAGCGCTCGCTCTGAATCAGGGCCCACCACCATAATTATTGAGCGTCCTCCTGGATGCTCATATAGCTGTGGGTCACCACCCACAGCCTATACGAGCGTGCAGGGTGATGGTCGCGATGGTCAAGACCATCGCGACCATCGCCACTGTGAGCCGACGCCTGTGGTTGAGTTTCTCAACCGCAAGGCCCGGAGTGGTTTTGGCTCTATCAGAGCCAAAATCACTCCCACTGACATCACTAGTGATGTCATTGGGGCCGGCTTCTGACGGTAGGCGTTCCCTTGGGAATGCCCCCGTCTGGGAGGCACACCCCCGGCACGCCCACCAAAGGGGGCGTGCTGTCAATCAACATCGACAGCACGCCCCCTTTGATCAGACACAACGAGCGAAGGAAAGTCCTTCGCTCGTCGCGTCTCGCGCATGCGCACGACGGAGCTCCCTTCATCGTGCGCATGCGCAGTGCACACCATCGACCCACTTGCGAGCGGACAGCCGCTCACGAGTGGGTCTGAATCAGGCCCATTGTGTCTACTTATTAGAATGCACATGCGGGAGCCAATATGTGGGGAAAACCACCCGCCTTTTGAAGGAAAGATTGGCAGAGCATGTGCGAAACATTAAAAAAGGTTTGGATACGCACCATGTTTCGTCACATTTTAAACAAGTACATGCATGTGAGATCAAACACCTAATATCATTTTGTGGTATAAAAATTGTGAAGCCTAACTGGAGAATTAATGATAGGGACCAGAGATTGGCACAAGAAGAAATGAGAATGATACACCTATTGAAATGTTTAGTCCCTAGAGGCCTAAACGCTGATTTCGAAATGAAACGAAATGGTTCCTATGAGTCTTTATAAATTCTAATGTCATTATTTTTTAATCTCATTAGTGTTTTTTGGGTTGTCTGACTGTTCTGTATCAGTAACATGTTGTTTTTCTTTTTAAATTATGTTGGATTACAATTTTGGCCATTTCTACAATCATCGTGTTCTTACGAAAAAAACCCCGCAAAATGGCGTCCCATGCAACACTAGAGCACATAGGACCACGTGATGTCAGCTTCGTGGTTTGCGGCTCATAGGACGGAAGTCTATTATCATCACTTCCGGCGTTGCGCTATCCATAATAAACAACTACTAAAAGCCACAATAGTGACGAGCCGGATGTTGACGCGCACAGCACTTCCGGGACGTGAGTGCGGAGAAACATGGAAACACCTGATGCTTCATTTCTTGGTTGAATGAAAAAGTGGACTGGATTACATTAATAAGAGGTTTTTCCATGGACTTTGGTTCATTCTCTCATGTCTTACACTCCGGTTTTATTGATTTATAAAGTGGAGTGATTATACACGTTCAGCACGGAAGTATACCAGTGTTTATTATAAGGGGGATCACTGCATGGTTGTATTTTAGGGATTTGTATAGCAATTGTTTTAAGTTTGTATATTTCCATGTTTTGTATACCTCCATGATGAACCCCTCCCACTTGAGGGGATGAGGGGTATATAAACCAAGTCTAAAAGAGTGTTAGTATACATCCTGAGGAAGGACTGCTTAAGTCTGAAACGCGTTGATGTTTTTTTGGGGACCCTGACCACTGTGGATTTACCTTCATTTTTTCTATCTACTCACATCTGTTGGCTGTACCAAGTCTATCAGAGTCTGGGTGAGGTTGACATTTTTGGTATATCCACATATCCAGGTTGTCTGGTGGGTTTCCCAACACTTTACTGTTTTATTGTATTTTTTATTGTATTTTTATCTTGTTTGGAATAAATATTCTTCGAAAACCATCCTCTCTGGTGTTTTGGCTACCCCAAGATATTGGTGTTGGATATTTTATCTATAGCCCGGACACCACCCTACGCAAAAAGAAACCTTTTGGGGAATGTCTACATCTGTTTACAGGTGAGTTCAGACCCAGTAGGGGGCGATGAGGGGTATATGACTGCAAAAAGAAGCTTTATGAAAGATACCTTTTTGTGAATGCATCTCACTACTTTGGGGTGAGTTGGTTACACTTCGTGATCATCCATTTTGAGAACATTTCCCGTAATCCTGGTGCACATAATACTCTCCATTGTATGTTCATTTCTCTTTCCCTGTCGAGGATATTACATCTGACGGAAGGGAGTTATACGTATCATTATCGAGAACAGTGCTACTCTCGGACCGCCCTATTTTTTGTTTGTAACATTTGGGGATCTGGTGCTCCTGGGTGTGTACGGAGCTGCAGTCCTGAGGTGCAGGTGGTTTGTTGTATTGCTGTTCTGTATATTTAGCGTTAAAAGGTGCTGTAACCCCCAAAGTACACTCCAAACAAAATAAAAAAATATTTTCTGTGTTTGTGAATTGTGTGCACTGTGGCTGCACGTGCATCTACAAAGGAGCAGTGCCAAGCGTGTGCCTGTGTCCCATAAGTAAAGGGCCGGCTGGCTTGACCGTTAAAGGGTGCTGTAACCCCCAAAGGGCACTCCAAACAAAATAAAAAAATATTTTCTGTGTTTGTGAATTGTGTGCACTGTGGCTGCACGTGCATCAACAAAGGAGCAGCGCCAAGCGTGCGCCTGTGTCCCATAAGTAAAGAGCCAGCTGGCTCATTTCTTAAAGGGTGGTGTAACCCACAAAGTGCACTACTCTCCAGCAAAAATAAAAAAATATTTTCTGTGTTTGTGTGCGCCTTAGCCGCACGTATATATCAAATCAATATAACATAAATGGAGGACAAAACTTTCTCCGATAAAAATAAAATAGAGAAAGATCAAGAACCACTTCCTCCTACTGCTGAAGCTGCTGCCACTAGTCATGACATAGACGATAACATGCCATCAATGTCGTCTGCCAAGGACGATGCCCAATGTCATAGTAGAGGGCACATACAATCCCAAATGACAAAGTTCAGGAAAATGACCTTAAAAAAACCATTTAAATCATCTGAAGAGAAACGTAAACTTGCCAATATGCCATTTATGACACGGAGTGGCAAGGAACGGCTAAGGTCTTTCCCTATGTTCATGACTAGTGGTTCAGCTTCACATGATGATGGAAGCCCTCCTCCCGCTAAAAAAATCAAACGAGTTAAGCTGGCAAAAGCACATCGAAGAACTGTGCGTTCTAAGAAGATATCACAAATCCCCAAGGAGAGTCCAAGTGTGGTGGCGGTTGCGATGCCTGACCTTCCCAGGACTGGACGGGAAGAGGTGGCTCTTTCCACCATTTGCACACCCCCTGCAAGTGCTGAAAGGAGCACCCACAGTCCACTTGCTGATATGCAAATTGAAGATGTCACTGTTGAAGTACAACAGGATGAGGATACTGGTGTAGCTGGTGCTGAGGAGGAAGTTGGCGAGGAGGAGTCTGATGGTGATGTGGTTTGTTTAAATCAGGCTCCGGGGGAGACAGTTGTTGTCCGTGGGATGAAAAAGCCCATCTCGGTCATGCCTGGGCAGAAGACCAAACATTCCACCTCTTTGGTCTGGCAATATTTCTATCCAAATCCGGACGACAACTGTCTTGCCATATGTACCATATGTAAAGGTGAAATAAGTAGGGGTAGGGACGTTAACCACCTAGGAACATCCTCCCTTATACGGCACCTGCACTGCGTTCATAAAAAGTTGCTGTCAAGTTCAGAAACTTTGGCTAAGACCGTAAGCAGTCCAGGGACACCTAAATCCCTTTGTCCTGTTTTATCCAAGGAATCGGTGGATGAGGAGGATGAGGACGACATCTTGTCTCCGTAGAGCCAGTTTGTGCAGGGACACATTAATTGCCAGCTTGTTTTGTGGGGGCCCAAACGAATCAATCATTTCAGCCACAGTCATGTGGCAGACCCTGGCGCTGAAATGATTGGTTTGTTAAAGTGTGCATGTCCTATTTATACAACCATAAGGGTGGGTGGGAGGGCCCAAGGACAATTCCATCTTGCACCTCTTTTTTTTCTTTGCAGTATGTACTGTTTGGGGCCTAGTTTTTCAAACTGCCATCCTGTCTGCCACTGCAGTGTCACTCCTAGATGGGCCACGTGTTTGTGCCGCCCACTCGTTTCGCTTAGCATCAAGCTACCTCGGTGCAACCTTTTGGCCATAAAAACAATATTGTGAGGTGTGAGGTGTTCAGAATAGACTGGAAATGAGTGGAAATGAAGGTTATTGAGGTTAATAGTTGAATAGGAGCATAAAAACCCACAAATTCTGTGATTTTAGCTGTTTTTATGCTTTTTTTCAAAAAAATACAGATCCAAAACACAAAACCCAGAACCCAAAACACGGAAGGGTGGTTTTGGCAAAACCAATCCAGATCCAAAACACGAAGAAAGATCCAGATCCAAAACCAAAACACAAAACACGAAAAGTGGCCGGTGCACACCCCTAATTTTGACCTTTAGCAGGTCCTATGTCTATTCTATTCTATTATTGTATTATGTTTTTTATAAACTAATGTGGTCATTTACTAATCCTTTTAAAGTGTTACTAAGGACAGTCCAAAATTCTTGATATGAATCTCCGTAATAAAAAGACTCCTGTTATTTAAATATACTAAAATACTTGTTACCGTTACATTCTCTTATTGTATGTCGACATTCTATAAACCCTCATCAGCTGCATAGCACAATGGGGATTATCTTTATACAGTTTTACATTGGGGTTTGCAGGTACAGTACAGTTATGTTGCACAGTTGAGTTTACAATAACGTTTGACCCTTGTGACTTGTTGCAGGTCAGGAAAAGTCAGCTCTGATATTCAAACTGGGATCATCAATAAGTATAGTAGTTTCCTCGTTATAAATCAGTGCAGTCAACAATAAGCCACTTTTTCCTGAAAAAAAGAAACATGTTTTTCTTACTTCTTTATCTGAAAGTATGTTGCCCACACCAAGAGCTATGACCATGGATATTGTCCTAGATAGGTGAAATTCCATGTAAATCTGCACCATAGCATGGTTTATAATGAAAAAAAATAGAAATATATGCATCTAGCGTTCCCGCTAGGCTGTTTTAGCGGGGCGCGGCGCCCTGCCCTCCTTCTGGAGGGCAAAAAGCACCCTGCCCTCCAGGAGGAGGGCAAAAAGCGCCCTGCCCTCACAGCCTGCGGGAGCCGTTCTCACCCGCGGGACGCAGTGTCCCGCGGGTGGAGAAACATGCGGTGACCCGGTCACCGCTGGAGAATAGACGCCGGGCGCATGCGCCCGGCATCTATTCTCCCTGTCTGCAGGGCTTGGGGGCTGCCCGGCGTGTCCGTAAGTGCCGGGCACGCCCCCAAGAGTGACGAAAAGGGGACGCGTCTTATAGACACGCCCCCTTTTCCGATGACCACGCCCCTTCTCGGTCGGGCGCATGCGCCTTCGGCGCGCGCGCGTGCATGCCCTCTCTAGCTCCGGCGCCCTGCCTCCCGCCGGAGCTAGAAGGAACACTATGCATCTCTATTAAGCATATTTATTTAAGAGTTTTTCCACAGTTTTGAAGTTTCCCTTAAATGTATTAAGAAGGTTCTTCAGCAAATATTGGAGATAACTGCTATGGTCACTCTCTTTTCGATCGCAAGAACAGTCACCATAGATTTGTGTGAGGACTGCAAAATTGGAAATTCTAATAATTTCTGAAAGCTAAACTTTTGGGAGCTTAGGGCCTGATTCAGAGCCGCTCGTAAGCGGCCGCTCGTTCGCTCCGAGGGATGTTCGCACAACTGCGCATGTGTATGGGTCGTAATGTGCATGCGCCAACCAGTCAGTGCGGTCGGAAATCGAGCGCTCGCAAAATAGCGAGTGCCTGCTAATTTGAGTGACAGGATGAGGCGTTTGTGGGTGGTAACAGGGGAAGGTGCTTGAAAACGGGGAGTGGAGATCCGAACACAGGCGTCAAACGGTCAAAACGGGCGTTTTAAGGGTGTGCATAATTAACAAAGCAACGTCATCGGCCACGTCACTTGGTTGTTTCTTAGCCTGAACTGTTCGCATGATTGCGGTAGGAAAATCCTACCACAAGCACTGCGAGCAGTTCAGACGCCTTTCGATGTACTCGATTAATCAAATAAATAGCGGAGATGACGTAGGATGCGAGCGGCCAGGGGGTGTCTTTACAAAATAGCGAGCGCATGTTTCGTTCGCTCGCTCAGACATAGAGGCATCAACAGACCGCAAAGAGCGAGCGCTCAATTTAAATAGCCGGCCCCTTTTTCTGAACGAGCGAGCGCAAATAGCGTCCGGCTCTGAATCAGGCCCTTAGTCCCCAATATCTACTTCCATCTATAGGCTACAATAACACCATTTTTTAAGATCCCACTCTGATAACTAAATAATGCACATGAGTGGTCCGAAGACCATGCATGCACATTAGCTCTGCTGGGTTCGAACCTGGAAGTAAAGCGATCTCATAAACGATCACTCTACTGTTCAGTTGTGGACGGGGTTTTAATGGAGAAAATATTGATAATTTGCCATGAAAAATAATTTCTTATTGCCGCAATATAGTATTGCTTCCCTGCTCCATTACACTTAACTGAAGCCAAATACAACACCTTTAGGACAGTATTCTAATATAATCTGAAACAAACAGGTGAATTAGGAATCTAAGGGGTCTATGTACTAAGCCTTGGAGAGAGATAAAGTACCAATCAATCAGCTCCTAACTGTAATTTTACAGGCTGTGTTTGAAAAATGACAGTGAGGGGGTGATTGGTTGGTACTTTATCTCCATCCTTAGTAAATCAACCTCTAATTATCATTATGTGGCTATTCATCAGGGCAGCTAGGCAATGTCTAGGTTCCTGGCATTACTGGCAGGCCCATAGAGAGCGGTCAAGTTATAGTCAGGGGGCATAGCCTAATTGCAGAAGGTGTGGCAACACACCCCCCTTAGGAAAAAAATATACAAAAAATTATTTGGGCGTTGCACGCTGGAGACAGGGGGCACTTTGAGCCCTTCAGCCAGGGGCAATCCAGGGGGGGGGTAAATGTGAGAACACTCCCCACCCATCCTAGCACTGGCAGAGGAGACTGCTTCTGCTCAGTAGTGGCAGAAGCCTCCCTAACCCCACTACAGCCCAGCAGGGTTTCTGACAGGTAAACTCTTAAGTGGCAGTGGGGTGGCAGTGGAACCTGGCTTCCCCGGTAGCCCCTTCAACAAGCCCGGGCCCAATTAAATAGTACCCGCTCCCCCCCCTCTCAGTGCCCCTGAATACTGGCTGGCAGTAGCAAGAGGACTCTTGCTAACTCACCAGCCAGTCATGTGGCCAAGTGCGCACACAGTCTAACAAGATGCATAAATAAGTAGAATAAAAATATTTTCCTTCAGGGGAAAAAAAAACCTTTATTTAATGGTATAAAGATTTTTTTCCTTTACCATCTTGAGAAGGTGATAACAATAAGAGGATTGCATGATGCCAGTGATGGCAATAGCCACCACTGGCTACACAACTTGATAAATAGTAAAAATTCCTGTCTATGGCGAAAACAGTAATTTTCGCTGATGCTTAGGGTTATCACTCCTTATTAAATAGATAGGGAAACACCTGCTTCCTGACAAGACAAACTTTAGCAAAGTTACTGAATGCAAACCCTTTATTATTTTAAGTATAATAAACATAATTTGAAAATGTTATGTACACTAATGTCACTTAGGGTTACAATTTATAAGCTGCGTGATTTCAAAGCCACCGATTTTTGACGGTTTTGTCAGGAGATTTAAAACAGCAATTATATTAAATGTAAAGCCAGGCATGCTTTGCATTTAATATTCTTACCAATTTAGATCCTGCAGACAAAACCATTTATAATAGGTAGCATTGAATACCCACTCCTTAGTAATTTTAACCCCAAGTTTCTTTATTTGCTTTTTAATGGACTTCTAATTTGAGCTTTTACAATAAGGATCATCCATTTTTTCAGTGTAATACTTCTTAACTCTCCCCATTTCAGCAGAACAGTCTTGATTTGCAGACCTCAAAGGAGATGGGGCAAAGTGAGTGTTGTTGGTCACAAGATTAGTGTAATTTGGAAGATTAGAAGCAAGGACAGTAGATTTAATTGGTGATGAGATTTATGAGAGGCAGAGTTTATTTGAATTAATGTTGTGAGGTATGGTTAAACTGTTGTTGTACTGTAGCTATTGTGACAAAACACTGGAGAAGCTGTAAAGAGGAGATATATATGCCCCAGTTTGGTAGACAATTAGGTAATTAGTAAACTTGATTGCCAGACCACCTTTGAGGCTAAAAGGTGGGTCAGTTTCTCTAGTCTGTCTCTCACTGCCTGGGGAGCAGGTTGAGGTGTGGAGAGACAGAGAGAGAGAGACCATTGCTTGTGATTGTAAGTGCTGTGCTAAATGCTGTTTTGTGAGTTGGACTCTAAGTCCCTGCACCTTGAGAGTGGGAATTGTCAGGGCCAGATTAACAATGGGGCAGATGGAGCTACAGCTCCAGGCCTCCACATAAAAATAGGCCCATTGTCATGACAACATGATGTTGACTGGCCATCTGCTCTCCACACAGTCAGCCATAAATCATAAGTATAAAAATTGTATTTCTATTTACCTCACAAAATTAAGCATTTTTTTCTTTTACATATTTAGGGAGACATTGGGTCTGAGAGTATAAGGGTGTACATGCCCACATGGCACTGGCCACACCCACACAGCACTGGTCACACCTCCTTTGCTTCTCATAATAGGCCCTTGGTCATTTTCAGCTCCAGGCCCATGTGGCCCTCAATCCGGCCCTGGGAATTGTATGTTAGTTACAGCCAGACAGGCTTGGATTTATTTTTATATTTGCTTATTTTGTGCTCTCAAATAAAATTAGCTACTTGTGCCAGGGCAAAATCAAATGGGTGCAAACGCACTGTCACAAGGCAGCTGGTAACAAGGGATAGTCAGTCCCTAAATACATGATAACACATAAACCAAAATAACCAGCGCTATAAAGGATGGACGGTATTATGGCAAAAGTACATTAATTTATTAAAAAGCAACACATATGCATATCAAATAACACAGTAAAAAGTTCCAATATGAACCAAGGTGAATATCTGCTCCTGTATTATTAACAGCTAGACCTAGGACAACCTCTAATATGTCCCAAATAATGAAGTTAGATGAGAGGCAATCACTTATTTACCATGAAGTGGTATCACAGTCACCAGCACAGATCTTAGCATCCAAGATGCAAACTTTGTAGGCTGTAAGGGAAATCCACATAGAATAGTGCCAGCATTTGCCAGTGGGTCCAAGGAGGAATAAAGCAGGGTCCAAATAATAGTCCAGTTATATATACAGGAGTGCAGAAAAGGTCTCAACACATTTCACTGGGCAAAATGAACCACCCAGCTTCTTCAGGAGTATGACAGACTCCCGAAGAAGCTGGGTGGTTTATTACGGTCATGCGTGAGTAAGGGGTGTCGATTACCCATCCTGCACATGGCCCGGCTCCCCAAGGAGCCGGCCCTGACTGGCTGTTCTATAGCGTGCAAAGATGCTGACAGTGGGTGACTTAGTCCTTGCACATTGAAATGCAGGCTACTACACCCAGGTAAGGCGGATACTGGCATTTGCAACTTATCGCAGCCACGACTCCGGCAACAGAATGACGCAAGGGCATACTCTGCAGCGGCAACCTCTCAATCAGGCCTGCGCAGTTGCACTTGCCACATAGTAACCTGCCATACAGAAATGTAATAGAGTATGATTGACATACTTAATAAAATATTAAAACTCCAGGTATTTCATGTACATTGTTCAGCCCAGGAATATAAAGAATATAATTTATAGTTACATCAATAAAGTGCTTTAATTGCTCCCTAAACATGAATGTTTTTATACATTGGGATAGTGATTGGAAGTTTCATACTGATACTATAGTGAATAAATATTTCATTGCTTAGTAGCAATGCATTTCTATAACTCCACAAACCCGAACCAGTGAATTCTCTCTTGTTGCCAATTTGCTTCCAGATATCCCAAGGGTTCCTCTCAGTCTCCTAACAAGATGCAGCAGGAGTATTTCATACAAACAAGCACTCTCTAAAAACTATACAAAATCAGATGAAACACGCTGAGATATTACCAAAGACATACTGCCTAATAAATCAAACAACAATTCCTTTACGACTCAGTGTCAGCACTTTTGTTTCTTACACATTTTACCCATCATAAACTCATTTCTTGGATAAAGAGCAGATTGAAATTGCACTGAGTATTTAGCTTCGGAAACAAACTGCCTTTGTCAGCAGTAACAAAACATATTGCCTCAGTCCATGTTCCAGAGATGTAGCACATTCATATATGTTTTAGTGTGAATTGTATCCCTTGCTCCAAGTCTAGGCAATGCATGAAAATACCAGCAGCCTAAATAGGCAGAAGTTACAGATGTGCAGAATATATTTTCCTTTACTTAGTATTTTTTCTTTTTAAATAAATTGAATACAAAAATATTATAAATTCTGGTTTCTGAAGCTGGAAAATGTTATGCTACATTACACTATGTGCATGCAGTATCCACTGAAATTGAATTTAATAGTGATTGGATAAGCTCTCAGTGATTGGATAAGCTCTCAGTGAATTGCAATACAGTTAAGTCTATTAATCAGAGGACTCAAATAACTTGTCAAAGAAATTATGTTAAGTGTAACAATTGGTATTGGTCTCTTTCTGTTGATGAACTGTAGTAAGGGCTTTGCCGCATTTTATTGGCTAGTAAAGTCAGACCGTGGTTATTTCAGTGTTATTTCAGTGCTAAGGGTGAAATAAATCACCTAACTGTAATTCCAGATCAAACCAAGGATATCGATTGCTGTGATTCACAAACATGCAGGTTATGATTATTAGCAGGTTTGCATTGTGAAACTAACAGTTACTGTATTCTGGCCACTGTACTGGTTAGTAGACACACCATAATTCATTATGCTTAATGGTGAGAACCCACATGGTTCTCACCACTACTAACCACGAGAGATTGATTTTCCCATTCTCTGACAAATCAGATTGAAGCCACTTTTTATTGATTGGAAGCTGACAGGTAGCACATCTGACATTTGTGCCACAGCTCTGCTGGAATCTGTTTCCGGTCGTCAGGTTCTGCATGTCG